>CM028247.1:49116542-49716542 GCA_016432835.1 Brassica nigra
GTTTGATCTGTGATTCATAATCTCTTCTCATCTTTGTATTCTTGATTGCTTGATTTCATCTCCTTTCTTTTCTACATTTTTAAGCTTGAATCTCTCATGGGTTTAAGAGTAAGCATGTGGATTAATGAGTGTGATCCATTTAAGATCCATGGGTTAGGGTGATTGAAAGTGATTAAGTGTAGATCCAAGGTGTTTAATGTTGATCTATCCTTTCCTTGCATTGATTTGGTGTTCTTAAAGCTATATTTGAGTTGGCCTCAAACATAGAGTCATAGGCATTTCATGCCCTAAGGTGTTCTATGAAATGCCTGAACCAACTCATCTATGCTTTTAGCTTGCTTTGCCTAAGGGATTAGTTAAAGAAGCTAGGATTATTAGACTCATTCTCCATGTTTGTTTTGATCATTACAGCCAAAGGGATTTGGTGTACTTGGGTGATCATTGCAAAGTGCATTCATCTAGGGATAGAGCTTGCTTAGTTTTGTTGCTCAGGCATAAGGAATTAGATTGATTGAAAAGTTAGCATCTTGGATTGAATCTTAATCATTTGATATCAAGTTCCTATACCATGGGTCTCATTCTCCTCATAAGAAAGAAAGTTTTACTTTTGTTGCATTTTACTTATTGTCTTAGTTTAATCATCATCCTCTTTAATGATTGCATTTAGATTAAGCATATGCTTGTCCCTCGTTTCATGGCCACTTAGAACTGGTTCGACAATCTTATATACTACATCAGTTGATTAGACTCTTAGAAAGTCCTTTCATCAACGTGTCCGGTAGGAGCATCCTGACGGAGACCACGGCCAGCACCGAGACGACCGGGTGAGACGACCGGGGTGAGACGGACGGCCTGGTGAAACCGGACGGAGCAAGGAACGCCAGATGGACGGCCGGGTAACCTGGACCGGGTTGATGTTGATTCACCCCTGACCGAATTTTATGCTTCATTCCCATTGGTTTGACCCATTTAGCTTAAGGACTTTTCAATAATCTTGTTTTATGTTTCTAGGGCTTTGCTTCCAACTATAAGTACCCTTGTTATCCCTAATTTGGGACTTATGTTATTTTTCTATCTAAGAATACAAACCCTTTGAGTAAAGTTTGATCTTTGATTCATAATCTCTTCTCATCTTTGTATTCTTGATTGCTAGATTTCATCTCCTTTCTTTCTACATGTTTAAGCTTGAATCTCTCATGGGTTTAAGAGTAAGCATGTTGATTAGTGAGTAGATCCATTTAAGATCCATGGGTTAGGTGATTGAGAGTGATTAAGTGTAGATCCAAGGTGCTTAGTGTTAGATCTATCCTTTCCTTGCATTGATTTGGTGTTCTTAATGCTATATTTGAGTTGGCCTCTCAAACATAGAGCCATAGACATTTCATGCCCGGAAGGTGTTCTATGAAATGCCTGAACCAACTCATCTATGCTTTTAGCTTGCTTTGCCTAAGGGATTAGTTGTCGAAGCTAGGATTGCTATTGACTCATTCTCCATGTTTGCTTTGATCATTACAGCCAAAGGGATTTGGTATACTTGGGTGATCATTGCAAAAGAGCATTCATCTAGGGATAAAGCTTGCTTAGTTTTGTTGTCTAGGCATAAGGAATTTAGATTGGTTGAAAAGGTAGCATCTTGGATTGAATCTTAATCATTTGAAATCAAGTCCCTATACCCATGGGTCTCACTCTCCTCATAAGAAAGAAAGTTTTACTTTTGTTGCATTTTACTTATTGTCTTAGTTTAATCATCATCCCTTTAATGATTGCATTTAGATTAAGCATAGACTTGCATTCCCTTTGCTTTGTGGTCACTTAGAACTGGTTCGACAATTTATATACTACATCATTTGATTAGGACCTTAAAAAGTCCTTTCATCAAATCAGCGCTGCCAAATTCTAAGTGGATTAGACATTGGGATTTAGTCACTTGCTTGAGACTAAATCATTTTTCTTTCTTGTGATATTAATTCTCCTTTGCATCTTCCTTTGATTTTCAGGTGTATGAAAGAAGGGTGTAACTAACCTGGTTCCCACTCGTTGAAGAGATAACTATCTTGAGAGGGAAATAGCAAGAAGGAGAAGAGAAGAAGATCAACAGGCTCACATTCAGAGGTTGGGGTTTGAGATGGATGATCACCAGCATCAACCTCAAGATGGCAATGGTCAAGGAGCTGACAACCTTGACCACAAGCCAACAACAACACCCACAGCGCCAGCTAGAGCCATTGGCACCTATGACCGCCCTCACATTCATGGCAATAGGACGGGCATCCGCACCAGCTCTGGAAGCTAACAACTTTGAGATCAAGTCAGGGTTGTTGAGCGTGATTGAGAACAACAAGTACCATGGATTGGCTGTAGAAGACCCATTTGATCACTTGGACAAGTTTGATAGCTATTGTGGTTTGTCCAAACCAATGGTGTGTCCCAAGATGCCTTCAAGCTCAAGTTGTTTCCTTCTCTAGAAGACAAGGCACACCAATGGGAGAAATTCTACCTAGTGACTCCATCACTACTTGGGATGATTGCAAGAAAGTCTTCTAGAAGTTCTTTCTCCACATCAAGGACAGCCAAGCTGAGGAATGAGAACTCTAACTTCCAGCAAAAGAACTTGGAAAGCTTTAGTGAAGCATGGGAAAGGTTCAAGGGTATCAAGCTAGTGCCCACACCATGGTTTCTCAAAGAGAGTTTGCTGAGCACATTCTATGAGGTGCCCTTCCTGAGTTCAGAGCAAGATTGGATACAGCAAGCAATGGTTTCTTCCTGGGCAGGTCTGAAGAAGATGCTGAGGAGCTGGTTGACAACATGGTGAAGAGTGACTCAGTTTACAGTGGAGAACATGACAGCGCTGATAGAACAACCAGAGCTGATGAAACCAGACCAAGAAGGAAATCAAATCCTTTAAGAGAAGATGGACTTGCTGATTGCTAACCAAGCCAAAAGGAGCAGATCAACTTTGTGGGTGGTCCAAGTCAGGAAACTCCTCCTAAGGTTAATGAAGGTTGAAGGGTTAGGCAAGAAGAGCTTTGCTTCATCAACAACAATGGTACTTGGTACAGGAAGGAGCCTAACTTTCAGTACAACAACTACCAGCAAAGGTCTTATCCCAACAACCAGAAAGGAGGCTATCAACCCAAGCAAAACACTCAGCAAGGGAACTACCAGCCTAGGCAGAATCCTCCTCCTGGTTTTACCAATCAAGGCAATCAGTCTACTCAAGCTCAAGGTAGCTCCTCCCAAGCTAAAGCTCCAGATTCATTTATGGAAGCTATGTTCAAAAATATTGAAGGTCAAGCTAGAACAGCCAAGGACATTGGCCATGAGTTCAAGACTGTTCACCCAAGATTGATAGCAGCTATACTGAGCTAAACAACAAGATTAGAGCTTTGGAGAATCAGTTTGCTTCTATGAACTCTCAGCCAAGTCGCCAACAAGGAACACTACCAGGAAAGGCTGAGCAAAACCCCAAGGAGCCAATGAAGGCAATCACTTTGAGAAGTGGTAGAGAGCTACTCTCCAAGAGCTCCCCAAGGATGGTGAGACACTAAGGGGTGGCCATCAACATTGATGATGATGTTGTGATTGTAGATGAGAAGGTTGATGAGGAGATTCTAGAAAAGATTGTTGAAGCTAAGGGTAAAGGAAAGGTTGGAGAAGAGAAAAACACTAAAGCATGGTGAAGTTGCCACCCAACAAAAGAGTCTTCTTTGTTCCTCCTCCCATGAACCTAAGCTGCCATTTCCGAAGATTCAAGAAGCAACTTTGAGAAGTACAAAGCACTCTTTGAGAAGCAAATGAGTGAAGTTCAAGTCACAATGCTCATCATTGATGCCTTCATGCTTGTCCCTCAATACAGCAAGTTCTCAAGGATGCTGTGGCTGCCAAGAAGAAGGAAATGGAAGGCATGATGGTTCTTACTCATGAGTGTGCCATCATCCAGAGATTGACAATCCCTAAGAAGCTAGAGGATCCAGGCTGCTTTACCCTACCTTGTGCCATTGGTCCTTTGATGTTTGAGAGATGTCTATGTGATTTGGGAGCTAGTGTCAGTCTCATGCCTCTATCTGTTGCCAAGAAGCTTGGGTTCAATACAAGAAGTGCAAACTCTCTTTGGTGCTTGCTGATCGCTCAGTCAAATTCCCATTGGTATCCTTGAAGACCTCCCTGTGATGGTGGGAAATTGTGAAATTCCTACTGATTTTGTTGTGCTTGAGATGGATGAAGAAGCTAGAGACCCGATCCTGGAAGACCATTCTCTTAGCCAACAGGCCCTTATCAATGTGAAGGAAGGCAAGATTGATCTTCATTTGGGAAAGAGCACACTCTCCATTTTGACATCAATGAGGTAATGAAGAGGTCAACTGCAAGGCCAAGTGTTTTACATAGAGGAGATGGAAGCTCTGCTGATGAGCTTCGAGGAATTGGCACTTGAGAGTTGGCAATGGGGACCCTTTGCAGCATGCTTTGACAGTGGATAAAGAGGTCCAAGTGGTTGAGAACCAAGAGAGTGATGCTATTGTGGCCATGCTGGATTCTCGCAAGAAGATTGATATAAAGGCCAGTATGAGGAGCTCAAACAAGAGGTGCACCAAGCTGTTTCAGCCACTCAACAAGAGGACACCCAACAAGATGATTGAGTGAGCTCAAGGCACCAAAAGTGGAGCTAAAACCTCTCCATGGTGTAAGGTACACATTTCTAGGCCCTAATGAGTCATATCCTGTCATTGTGAGTAGTGAACTTACTGAACTTGAGCTTCTCAACTTTTAAATGCACTTAAAAAGTTTAGAAAGGCAATTGGGTACTCACTAGATGATATTAAGGGATATCACCTTCTTTGCATGCATAGGATACATCTAGAGGATGAATCAATGACTTCTATAGAGCATCAAAGAAGGTTGAATCCTAACCTGAAGGATGTTGTAAAGAAGGAGATTCTTAAGCTCTTAGATGCTGGTGTTATCTACCCTATTTCAGATTCTAAATGGGTATCTCCTGCATAGTTCCAAAGAAAGGTGGTATCACTGTGGTTAAAATGACAAGGATGAATTGATACCAACTAGAACCATAACTGGCCATAGGATGTATTGATTATAGAAAGCTCAACTCTGCATCTAGAAAGGATCATTTTCCATTGTCATTCATTGATCAAATGCTTGAGAGACTTGCAAACCATCCTTTCTATTGTTTCTTGATGGGTATTCAGGGTTCTTCCAAATCCCCATACATCCCAATGATCAAGAGAAGACAACATTCACATGCCCCTATGGCACCTTTGCTTATCGAAGGATGCCATTTGGGTTATGTAATGCTCCAGCAACCTTCAAAGGTGCATGATGTCTATCTTCTCGATCTCATTGAGGATATAGTGGAGGTATTCATGGATGATTTCTCTGTCTACGGATCTTCGCTTTCTGCTTGTTTGTCCAACTTGTGGTCCTACAGAGATGTGAAGACACCAACCTAGTGCTGAATTGGGAGAAGTGTCACTTCATGGTCAAAGAGGGATTGTGCTTGGGCATAAGATTTCAGAAAAGGGCATTGAAGTGGACAAGGCTAAGATTGAGGTGATGGTCAGCTTGCCACCACCAAAGACAGTGAAAGACATCAGGAGCTTCCCATGCTGGGTTCTATAGAAGATTCATCAAAGACTTCAAAGATTGCTAGACCCATGACCAAGTTGCTGTGCAAGGAGGCCGCTTTCAGCTTTGATGAAGATTGTCTGATGAAGATTGTCTTGAAGCCTTCAAGAAGATAAAGGGTGAACTTGTTAGTGCTCCCATTGTCCAGCCACCTGATTGGGACCTCCCTTTGAGATAATGTGTGATGCTAGTGACTTTGCTGTTGGGGCTGTCCTGGGGCAGAAGAAGGATGGCAAGACTCATGTGATTTATTATGCTAGCCAAACCCTGAATGATGCACGATGAAGTATGCCACAACTGAGAAAGAGATGCTGGCCATTGTCTTCGCTTTGAAAAATTCAGAAGCTACCTGGTGGGTTCCAAGGTCATTGTGTATACTGACCATGCAGCTTTGAGACACCTCCTAGCAAAGAAGGATGCCAAGCCAAGACTACTAAGGTGGATCCTTTGCTTCAAGAGTTTGACTTGAGATTAGAGACAAGCAGGGATTGAGAATGGAGTTGCTGATCACTTGTCCAGGTTGAGGATTGAAGGTGGAATCTATTGATGAGGGACTTAGACAAGAGCATGTCATGGCCATCATGTCAGTGGTGGCAGTCATTGAGACTGGAAAAAGATTGAAGAGGTTAAGGCAGCTGAAGAGAAGGGACCTTGGTATGCTGATTTGGTTAACTACTTAGCCACTGGAAGGAACCATTGGGCCTTATGGGTATGAGAAGAAGAAGTTCTACAAAGACTTGAAGAGATACTATTGGGATGAACCATACCTCTACACCCTATGCAAAGATCAGATTTTATAAGAGTGGTGGCTGAAGAAGAAGTTGAAGGAATCCTCTCACATTGCCATGGATCTTCCTATGGAGGCCATTTTGCTACATTCAAGACTGTCTCAAAGGTGCTACAAGCTGGATTCTGGTGGCCACATGTTCAGGGACTCACAAGACTTCATTTCAAGATGTGACTCTTGCCAAAGGAGGGGAACATTACTAAGAGGAATGAGATGCCTCAAAACCCAACTGAAGTGGAAGTGTTTGATGTTTGGGGATTGACTTCATGGGACCTTTCTTCTTATGGCAACAAATACATCTTGGTGGCTGTGGACTATGTATCAAAGTGGGTGGAAGCAATAGCAAGTCCCACAAATGATTCAAGAGTGGTGGTCAAAATGTTCAAGAGCAATATCTTCCCAAGGTTTGGAGTACCAAGAGTGGTCATAAGTGATGGAGGTTCACATTTCATCAACAAGGTGTTTGAGGGTCTTCAAGAAGAATGGAGGAAACACAAGGTTGCAACACCCTATCACCCTCAAACAAGTGGCCAAGTGGAGGTCTCCAACAAGCAAATCAAGGGAATCTTGGAGAAGGTTGTGGGAACCAGAGGAAGGATTGGTCAGCCAAGCTTGATGATGCTCTGGGCATATAGAACAGCCTTCAAGACTCTCAGCACTACTCCTTTCAACCTTGTCTATGGGAGTCTTGCCATCTGCCAGTTGAGCTTGAATACAAGGCATTGTGGGCTGTGAACTTCTAAACTTACATTAAGGGTGCAAAGGAGAAGAGACTTCTTCAACTCAATGAACTGGATGAGATAAGGATGGATGCCTTTGAGAATTCAAGGATTTACAAGGAAAAGACTAAGGCCTTCCATGACAGGCACATCCTCAAGAGAGAATTCAAGGCAGGAGATCAAGTTCTTCTTTACAACTCTAGACTGAAGTTGTTTCCAGGAAAGCAAGTCAAGGTGGTCTGGTCCATTTGTGATCAAAGAAGTGAGACCTTATGGAGCCATTGTGCTTTGGAACAAGGATGGTGGAGACTTCACGTGAATGCCAGAGACTAAAGGAATACATGGCCACAATACCAAAGGCGGATGGGACATCAACCCCACTCTCGATGCCCCTTGCCTAACCTCAAAGGAGGCAAAGTCAAGCTAGTGACTTTAAACAAGCTCACTTGGGAGGAAGTCCAATGGTTATCCTTGTAAATATGCATTATTTGTTCTTTTCAAATAAATCACTTGGAGAATGGTGAGCTTGGTAATGAGCTGGATAAAGTTTTGAGATGGAGGAAGTGTATAAAAATGATTTGGAGGTTTGGACGGGTAGGGTGGACGGGGTCGCTACCCGGTCGAAGCGCACTGGAACGGACGGGACGGACGTCCGGTGAGGAACCAGTCGTGATTTGGATGGACGGACGGACCGGGGTGCATTGTCCGGTAAGAGCACCGGTCGTGGAGCATCGGACGGATGGACCGGGGCGACCGTTCGGATGCGGAACCCGACGTGAAGAAGGCAAGCGGACGGGGCGACCGTCCGGTAACGGAACTCGGATGAAGATGGCAAGACGGACCGGGACGACCGTCGGGGTGACCTACCGGTCATTCTCCACACGCCAGGATCCGCGAACTGACCCGATGGAGCCCCAAGACCCGCGCACGACCCGGCGGCGACCCAGGTAAGTTTTTCTATCCCTAAACCGACCCAAACCCACCTAAACCGACCCAGAACCCATCCACCCGACCCAGAACCCCCTTAAAACCCTAAGCCACCCTCTCTTCATTTCATCTTCTTCCTCACATCATAATCCTCTCTAGCCTCAAGGCATAAATCCACATAACTTTGTCAAATCTCAACCAAATCACAAATTTCTTTTTCCCACATCCAAGCCTTCTTCCCCTAGATCTAATTCCTTGAATCTTTCATCTTTATCCTTCATCCAAAGCAAGGTATGGTATCTTTCAGTTCAAATTCGTAACCCTCATGAACCCTAAAATTTGAACTTGAAAATTGAGCCTTTTCTTGCTAGATTCTTGTAAATTAGACTAGGGAAAGCTTATATATCATGCTGGGTAGTTGATTTCATGGTGAAATTGAAATTAATTTGAACTTTGAAAAATTAGGATTCATGAGATTTGGGGGTTTTTCATAAAATGCTTGTCTTAGGTTGTTCTTGGGTTAGATTGGATGCTAGGTTGATGGAGAACTTCAATTTAGGCCAATTCAAGCTTGATTGTGTTTAATTAAGGGGTTTTGATTCTTAGAGATTCTTGTGCTTATAAAAAAAAATTGAGCCGAGAATTCTCTAGGATGTTCTAAAGCCCCTCTTGCTTAAAACTTGTTTCTTGTGAGTATTTGATCATTGGAATTGTAATTCTTATGCTTTTGATCATATTTCTCATCTTGAGAGGTTTTTCCTTCTTAAGCTTACTTTCTTCCAAGGTCTAAAGTTTCAGGTACCAATGGGGCGAAAGAGTGAAGCTGATCTAGAAGTTGAGAAGCAAGAGCGTGCAGCAAGACACACTGCTCAGTTTGGGAAATCTTTGGGTTCACAGCCTGGTACAGAAGAGGAGCGCCGCTAGCAAGCCTTGGTAATGGTAAGGAAGAAAGCACAAGCCAAGAAAGATGGGAAGAGAGTTGTAGCTGATAAGGGTGTGGCTGATGGTGCTCACAAGCAAGCCGAGAGGGATGGAAAGAGATTAGCTGTTGGGGACAGTGTGGCTGATGGTGCTCACATGCAGGCTCCTCCCAAGAGAGCTAAGGCACCAAGAAACTCTAGTGTGGGAGCTCTTGTGATAGAGAAGACCAACAACAAAGGTGAACATACCCTTGCTCACACTATGAGGGCTATGACTCCACCTAGGAAAGCACCAGACCCTGTGCAAGAGGTTGTAGAAAACCTTAACCAGCACAACAAGGAAGAGAAGTTGGCAAGGGCTAGAGCAAAGAAGCAAGGCAAGAAGCCAATGGTTACAGAAAGTGAAAGTGAAGAAGATGAGATATCTTCTAATGATGAGCATTCTGATCCTAAATCAAAGTATGACAAGAGGGATAGGTCCAAGACACCCACTGAAGATCAACTAGTCGACCTTTTGAGGAATGGCATTGCTTGGGTCCCTACCAGATTTGTTCATAATATGATCTTGCAAGAAATGTACTTTGATGATGATGTTCAAGCCATGCTTGAGCACATGAAGATGTGAAGCCTCTACTCAGAAGTCTACCCTACTCACAAGGAAGTCTCTTGCCAATTCTTGGCTACACTAGAAGCAACCTTTCACTCTTCCAAGCATGCACAGCAAGGATGGGGAGAGATCAAATTCAAGATTGAAGGTGAGGTGTACTCCATGTCTTTCACAGAGATTGGTGACATTGTTGGCCTTGAGGATCAGAAACATTCTTCACTTCCCACACTCAAGACAGCCCCTAAGGAGAAGACCATTGCTGAATCAATGTGGACCTTGTTAACAGGACAAGGGAAAGGAGGTCACAAGAAAGAGAATCGTGCTATTAGGCATCCCATCATGCGCTATCTCCACAGGCTGCTTAACCACACCCTCTTCCAGAAGAAAGAGATAGGGAACGTTGCTGGAGAAGAGCTGAGATTCCTTCACCAAACAGCCCGACACTTTGCTTCCTTTCCTCAGCTCCCTGTTGTCCCGGATGACTTCTACTCAGATTTTGGTATGGTTGGTTTCCTTGCTCAGCGCTTCACGCACTACAAGAGTTGGGCTTGGACAAACCGTGACTCAGGACCTCAGATTGGTATTGGTGGCTGGATAACTCCATTATTGGCTTACCAAGGGATTGATTTGGGTGATGATGGAGTAGGTCCTACTTTCTTGGATGGAGCTTACCTGAAGAAGGCTCAATTTCTAAGTGGGAGGTTTAATGGGAACTGCGTCTATTCTTATTCGAGAGGTGGCAAAAGGGCTGAGCTGGTGCTTCCTAGCCCAGAACTCACTTCATTGAGCATTTCAGGAGACATCAGCTTTGACATCAGTGAGGAGCACCTCCTTAGGAGTCATGGACCCCTTTGCCCTGTGACCCTTCCCAAAGGTGACAAGGCTGCAAGCAAGAAGAATGCTTATGAAGAAGAGTACACCCGAAGCACCACTGCTCATCTCTTTGGCCCTCCTCGCTACAAGCTTGAGCAATGCACCAGTGTCCTGCCTCTTGGACCCCTTCGCCAGGCTCATGACCAGATTAGAATCCTCCAGAGGTGGAACAGGGCTCAAGATAGGACCATTTTCAAGCTCACCAACAAGTGCAAAGAGCTGAAAAGGACTGTGCAGAGGCAAGCTGAAGTTTCAGCCCGGTTATTGAAGAAAGTGGCTGATGTTCTAGCTAGGGGAGATGTTAGCGGGCTGCAAGGCTGAGGACTTTGATTTTGATGCCTTCAATGCACCCCCTCCTCAGCCACTTTATGACCCCTCTGCACCACAAACCAGGAAGCAAGCTCTCCGCCGCTTGAGGAACCCCTACATCGCCCCATCCGAGTCCGGAAACAAGTCACCTTCCCTAGACACCACAGCTGATGAAGATGACTCTGAGGGTGAGGCATCAGCCTCATCCCACGCTCCATAGAGGTACTCTAACACCCTATCATTGTATATACCATTCATCATTTCATTTAGATTTTATTTATCTATCTTTTTTTTGGGCCCTTCTTCACATTTAACAAACACAGAGACTGTGTGAATTAAGTGTGGGGGAGGTGTCAAGTTGCTGATAGTCTTGTGTTTTATGTCATATGCATGCATTTGTAGATAGTTATTGCATAGAAAAACCAAAAAAAATTTGAAAAATTGAAAAGCAAAAAGAACCATGTAGTTGCATTAGGATTGAGTCTAGATCATTCACTTGCATAAAAAAAAGAGAAAAATCATCATATAGGTTGCATCATGCATAAGGGAACAAGGATGATAGTTGCCTTGTAAAGATGCTCATGCTAAGTTCTTAAAGTGATAACCTTTATAATCATAGTAAATAGCTTGAGCAATCTTAGGATAGCTTGTAAACTTTGAGCCTTGAAAACTCTTCCTAAAGCTTATTTGATTGATTGATGCTCTCTCTTTGAAGTTTGCTCCTGTCATATTTAGACTCTAAGTCTCTTGCTCATGGTCCCTTGTGTACTAAGTAATGGATAGAACACTTGAGTTGTCCCTCCCATTCTTTGCCTATCTTTTTGGGTAAACTCAAGTGATACTCCACACCCTTAAACCCTTACCTCCTTTCAAGCCTTCATTGTTTGTTGAGTGAGGCCTTCTTTGGAAAGCTTTACATGTGCATAATGTTTAGAGTATTGGGAACGAGAATGCTTGGTCTCCATTTTAGCTAGATTAGACATTCATATTGTCTAGCTTCTAGGATGGGGTGAGTGTTATAAAGTTTGATCTTGGGAGTGTGAAAAGAGAGGAAAGAAAAGGTAGACTCTTGGAACTCAAAAGTGATTAAGTCTTTAGGGATAAGCAAATGAAAAGTCTAGCTCAAGTTTGTAATGAAAGTCTTGGCCCCATATATAAAAAAATAAATAAAAAATAAAATAAAAGAGAGATGAATAAAGAAAGGGGCTAGCCAAAGTTAGTATGAGCTAATAAGTGTTTAAAAGTGTAAAATCCTTGTAGACTTCAAAAGTGAAGAGTTCTAAGTGAAAAAATGTTCTGAGAGTTTGGGAAATCTTTGGGTGAGTGAAGAGAGAGTGAGGCTTGGCATTGGGGAATAAAGTAAAATTTGCTTTCATGTTTAGGAAAAGGGTAGGACAATGGAGATTGAGCATTGTATGCATGAATTGATCCCTTTCTTAGATATATTATGTGCAATGTCAAAGCTACTTTGTTTTGAGAGTAAACCACCTTCAAAGATCCTTTTGAACTACTTGATTTGTTTTGCATCAAGGCCTTTCTCACCAAACCAAATGACTTGGACCATTTGACCATTTGCAAGAGATCTTTTGAGTTTGCTTAATGATTGTTAGAGAGCAAGTGGATTTGTGGATTGTGGATTCATGATGAGTAAGTGTAGGGATCAAAGGAGTTAAGACAGGCCTTGTGAAGTTAGAGTTGGATTGAGTGTTTGCTCTAGCTAGTTGGTATGATTATACAAGGTTATAAAGTTGAGAACTAAGAAGAGAATTCTTTTGGCTATGAGTCCCTCCTTCAAACCTCTCCTCCTTAGTCCTTACTAGTTTACTTGTGGACAAGAAGAGGACTAGTGTGGGGGAGTTGATGTCTTGCATATTTTCATATATTTAGCCATCTTTTTATTGCATTCTTTGAGTTGTAGGCTAAGGTTTAGGCATGTCTAGGATCATTTTGCATTCATTTGTCCTTATCAGGTGTTGGAGTATGCTTTGGTGAGATTTGAGGTGTTTGGGAACCTTATGACCCAAAAAGAAGTGAAGAATCAAGATTGACCATAAGAAGAGAAGTGAAATCAAGAGAAGAGAGTTGGACCGGGTAGCCTAGACCGGCTACACATACCCGGACGGATCAGATGGGATCAGCACGTCCGGATGACCGGGTTGATGCATCCTGACTCGAGTAACCGGACGGGAGAAGAGACGGACAGCAGGGTGTACACGTCCGGATAGGGACACCCCGTCAGGAGGAACCCGGAGCAGACCATGTCCGGGGTGGCCAGTCCGGTTAAAGCACCGGACGATGAGAAGCTGACGGACGGCCGGGGAGACGTGTCCGGGTAGGAGCATCCGGCGAGAGATCAAGACGCGTCCAGACCGAGGGACGACCGGGGTGAGACGACCGGGGTGAGACGGACGGCCTGGTGAACCCGGACGGAGCAAGGAATGCAGCCAGCTGGACGGCCGGGTAACCTGGACCGGGATGGATGGTGTTGATTCACCCCTGACCAAATTTTATGCTTCATTCCCATTGGTTTAGACCCATTTAGCTTAAGGACTTTTAGTAATCTTGTTTTATGTTTCTAGGGCTTTGAAGCCTAACTATAAGTACCCTTGTTATCCTTAATTTGGGACTTATGTTATTTTCTATCTAAGAATACAAACCCTTTGAGTAAAGTTTCATCTTTGATTCATAATCTCTTCTCATCTTTGTATTCTTGATTGCTTGATTTCATCTCCTTTCTTTCTCTACATGTTTAAGCTTGAATCTCTCATGGGTTTAAGAGTAAGCATGTGGATTAGTGAGTAGATCCATTTAAGATCCATGGATTAGGGTGATTGAGAGTGATTAAGTGTAGATCCAAGGTGCTTAGTGTTAGATCTATCCTTTCCTTGCATTGATCTGGTGTTCTTAATGCTATATTTGAGTTGGCCTCTCAAACATAGAGCCATAGACATTTCATGCCCGGAAGGTGTTCTATGAAATGCCTGAACCAACTCATCTATGCTTTTAGCTTGCTTTCCTAAGGGATTAGTTGTCAAAAAAGCTAGGATTGCTATTAGACTCATTCTCCATGTTTGCTTTGATCATTACAGCCAAAGGGATTTGGTGTACTTGGGTGATCATTGCAAAAAGAGCATTCATCTAGGGATAGAGCTTGCTTAGTTTTGTTGTCTAGGCATAAGGAATTTAGATTGGTTGAAAATTCAGCATCTTGGATTGAATCTTAATCATTTGAAATCAAGTCCCTATACCCATGGGTCTCACTCTCCTCATAAGAAAGAAAGTTTTACTTTTTGTTGCATTTTACTTATTGTCTTAGTTTAATCATCATCCTCTTTAAAGATTGCATTTAGATTAAGCATAGACTTGCATTCCCTTTGCTTTGTGGTCACTTAGAACTGGTTCGACAATCTTATATACTACATCATTTGATTAGGACCTTAGAAAAGTCCTTTCATCAGTCCTCCTCCTCGATCCGAGCCTCTCAGTCGTTAGAGGAAATGAAGAACCAGAACGCTTTGACATACTAGATCGTTTCCTAATTAAGCAAATTCAAGCAGATAAAGAGCAATGAGGTCAACCTAAAAACGAGTAATTAGCTAAATCCGGATTGAAAAATCTCAGTAAAAAGAAATACCTGGAGATATTGGCGAGCTTTGCGGTGATGATACAACGATAGAGGAGAGGAATATTTAAATTAGAAGGATATCTTCTCGGGGAAGCCGTAGACCTCGAAATCCCGGATTCTATGTGGAGATCAAGTCTCAGAATTCAAATTCAAAAAAGAGAATCCCGCTCTTTGGGAAATCAGTAAAATCGACTGACATTATCAGGGGAGCAAAAAAGGAAAGAAAATCTGGCCAATTGATTGCACCAGAATCAGACTTAAATGGCCTCAGATTCCGCTGTATTCGAATTTAATTGTTGGCCCAACTCGGGCCCGAAATCCTATGTTTCGTCGAACTACATTCGTTGAGGTCACACATCAAGATTCAAATTCAGTATGGTCGGCTTCCCTCAGATCTAAGGATCGGTGTAATAACCCGCCCGAAGGGGTAAAATGGTCGAGATCGACAAGTTGGAACTTGGAGCCAAGCTTTTGGAGATTGAAACACCTTGAGTAATGTTAAGTTTCCATCACGAAAAACTTAACACGGTTTAGAGAAAACAGAAGATTGGTCGAGCATCAACATAGTGGCTTAACCGCGGGCAAGAAGGGTCGATCGAGAAATTTCGAAGAACATGGTGGTCAAAGAATTGATCGTGAGGGAATCTTAAGCTGCTGAACCATGTTAGACAATGTCTTAGATTGATCAGACGGATTTTTTGGAAGAGTAAAAATTTTGGAAACACGACGTTTTTGAAGCCGACCTTTCTTCACCGCGAAGTTTTCTCGGAAAATTTTTTGTATCACTAAAATATGATTCTGGAAGTCGGAAGCAGGATGGGAATTTAAGCAGGACGGGAATTTAAGCGGGACGGGAAGCAAGCACGACGGAAAAACCTAAAGTTAGCCAAAATCGCTAATTTCGGTATTGTGAATTTTGCAAGGAAGCCGGAGGCTCGAGAATTTTTTTTCTTAAACTTCAAAATTATTATGGAGTTTATTAAAAATATTCAGCGTGAAATTATTCGGGGATGATCACGGGTCGAAAATTCATCGGAAGGGTCGAAATCAGTTAAACTGACCGAGAAGCTCGAGGTGGCTTTATCTGTGAGATAAGGACGTGGTGTCAGCTTCCTGGAATGGAATGTGGGAATGGAAGCACAAGGTGTTGAAGCACAAACGATCGCAGCATGCACAATGACACACAGAAGCACAAGGTGCCGCTCAACCTGCGACCGAAGCATGCTGATCGCCATATGGATTTGAAGTGGTGCCTTGCATGAGTTCCAGATAAGCAGCTTGACATCTGGGAGGTAATTTAGCGCCTTTCATGAGTCCTGGACATGCTGACAGCCATGTGGAGCACGAGTAGCGGCGACGCCTGCGTCCGGAGCCATGCGGAGCGACACACGGGCTTCCACCAACCTGAATCTAATTCGCTGCTGTATTCTATAAATACCCACGACCCCCACTTAATTTCTCCACATCCATAACACTTCAAAGAAAGTTAAAAACGTGAGAGAAAATTAGAAAAAGAAAGCAAGAGTTTCTGAGCTTTTTCGAGAGTTTTAGAGAGTTTTCGAGAGCAGTTACTGCACCACTTTTGGGTCAGCTTCCAGAGAAGGTTATTTCAAGTGAAGCTCAGTCAAGTAAAGATCAGATCAGTTCACGTTCATTTCAGAAGGGAAGCTACTTGAGAAGTTCAAGAAAGGGTTTTGGTCGAGGATTCGGGAAGGGGTCAAAGCCACAACGAACCGAACACAGTGAGTCACATCAATTGTTTGTTAACTTGTTTTCATGCAGGTTCCCGTTATTTGGAAGTTGGATCATGGCAGGAGGCCAGGTATAAACTGAGTAACGGTTTGATTAGTTAGTAGTAATGTTTAGGTTGATTAGTTAATAGCATGCTTAGTTATTGCTTGAGAATCGTAGTACCATGCTAATGGTTAGGTTGATTGGTTAGTTAGCGAACGCTTAGATAATATCGCTAGGTTGTGGATAGTTAGGATCTGGAATTGATTGATCGCTAGGTTGTTAGATTGTATTCTTAGTTATGGCTTTTTGATTGCTAGATAACTAGGATGCTTGATTGATTGCTAGGTTGATAGATTTCCTGTGGGAACCGAAATTCACACTGTCGATTTTAATGAATAATAATAGAGGAAAGCAACGAAAACCCTACTTTCCTTGAAGGTCCGGATTCTCTGCGACAGCGAACGACAAGTGACCGAATAAATGCGGAAAAGGTTTTGTTAAGATTTGCGACTGGACCTTAAGAAAGGCTGCCTATGTACCCCTTTCCAGGATCAAGTCGAACGTAGTTCAGTTAGAAAGAATTAAACAAGAGATCGAACAGTCTATGCCTGGTTCGTCTAGTATGACCGTTGGTCATAGAAAAGGGCATGTTGAAGATAATGCCTAGGGTTTCTATGTGCGGAGCTCTGAGTAAAAGAATTGTTAGATCCTTCCGAGAGGAACAGGGGTCTGCGGAGAAGATAAAACTAGGACAAGAGGCGGCCAGACGTTCTAAGTCCTGCCTCGCTGGCCTAACCACCTAAGTTCTAAGTTCTCTAAGCTAGCAGGAGTTCTCTAAGTCTAGATTCTAGGATTTCCGGATCCTATTCTCTTCTGCCTCAGCCCTCCTTATATAGTCGTTTTTAGGTGGGTGGCCCGTTTACCCTTTCGCCTTTGGGCCCAAGTTTATCTCTTTTGGAAATATTCCATTTTCCGTCGATCTTCGTAGTTATCCTCGAGTCTTGACATTTATCCGCGGAAACTTAGCATTTATCCTACTTCCGTGAGTTAGGATAAATCGTCATAGCTTCCATTGGGCTTGGACCTCCAAAATTGAAAGTGAGTCCGTGGACACGTTTTAAGCCCTCGAACGTTCATATGATTTCTTGGAAGATTATCTTTTCTGTAAAATAAATCGTATAGCCTAAAGAATCAATGTTCGAGTCGATCGTCCTTGTTTTACACGATACACTTCGCGGAAGAACTAACCTTCCTAGCTCTGGTCGCAAAACTTTGAGGATAACTCCAATCGAGCCGAACCGAAGAGCATTAGGTCCGCAGCTAAGGTGTTACGATTCACAAAAACCAAGAGGTGCGATCTAAATCGGACGGGCTTGGAATAGACTGGACGCCCGGCGCTCGGTGCCAGCACAGGCGAGCCGGCGCCCGGTGCCAGCATCGGGCGAGCGGGCCGGTGCCCGTGCCAGCATCGGCGAGCGGGCGCCGGTGCCCGTGCCAGCATCGGCGAGCGGCGCCAGGTGCCAGCACAGGTGAGCCGCCCGGCGCCCGGTGCCAGCAAGGCGTTCGAAGATCTCGGCGAGGGCCGATATTATATCTTGATCGTTTCTAGTTCCTCACGGTTTGAGAGAACGAGCTCTTTGGAGTTTCGAGGCAGATTCTAAGTCGGACAGGCGGGAATAGGCTGGACGCACCGGCACCAGGGCCAGGACACGGACGCGCCGGCGCCTAGAACTAGCACGGCGAGCCGGGCGCCAGGCGGTGCCGGCGCTGGCGAAGTCGGGCCCGTGCCAGCACGGTGCGCCCGGCGCTGGTGCCAACATCGGCGAAGCCCGCCTGCAAGCAGGGGCGTTTTGAAGATCTCGGCAAGAGCTTTGATTTGATATCTTGATCGTATCTGGTTCCTCACGGTTTGAGAGAACGACCTCTTCGAAGTTTCGAGGCATATTCTTTTGTGTTTAGGGTTTTTGTGGTGATCGAATCTTGGCGCTCTTGCGGCGGACCTTGATTAGGTTGATCCGCTTTTTCAGATCGATATTTCCGGGGACTCTCAGACGCCGCCGTCATCTTCGATCTTACTTTCAAGAAGTGTTTCACGAAGAACCCATAAGTAAAAAATAATCCTAGCCGTTGATTTCGAGATAACCGTTTTCGACCCCACCAGAGAGTGGATATTCTAATTTGAGAAAATATCGTATAACTTCTTTTCAAATTATACGAGAATTTTTGTTTCAAGAAATGCTTTCCAGAGACTTTGAGTCATTGATTCCGTCGTGACCGATTTTGACCCCAACAGTTAGCCCTCAGCTCGTTAGAACCTTCGTGATGTTCTTGCGGCGATAAGACATGTCAGGTAAGATAGGCGGAATTAATGGTTGAAAGGCTCCGTTGAAAGTGGTAAGATTGGGGCTGCGCCTTTTGAAGGCTGCCTACGTACCCATGTCGAAAGGATCAAGCCTGCCGTAGATCGTTTTGGAGTTTAAGACCCTTGTGATCTGTTTTCCAGCGAGACTTATATGGTCTAGTTATGGGTCGTGAGAGACTTTCGAGCATGTTGCTATCGATGGTACTAGGTTTTGTTCTAGCCGTTGTGAGGCCATGATGTACCTTTTGGGATTGGCCGTTGGCGGCTTCGAATCCCTTCCCGTTTCAGGGCCTGTTAAAATATTTTGCTCAAATTTATAAAATCGTGGTTTTTGTAAATCGAGAGAACTTCCGTTTTTCAAAGTTAGAGGGACAGGGTGTGAGTTGTCGTCTCATTCCTGCCTCTCTGACGATCACTGTATCCATCGATTGTACAAAGCGAGATTTTTCGCGGTTTACTAATTTACGCGAAGGTTCGTGAAACGAATAGACTTAAGCGAAGAGACATGTTTTGGGATCTCGTATCGGGTATTGATACTATGTCTATGAGATGTCAAGATCCAGCGTGGCTGGGTTTAAGGCAAGACCTAGGTTTACTCTCAGACTGAGGCTTTGCGATGACAAGTTGGCTTTCGTTTTGCCTGTTTGCGATTTTAACATGACTCGTACCGTTTTAAAATCCGAGAATTGTTATCGGCTTATATGATTTGTCTGGGTGCGAATCGAGCTAATTCTTTTTGGAAGAGCTAACCAAAATTTTGGACTTCTTGTATAGCGCGCTATGTTATCCTTGTCGGATTTAAGAGAGCCTACCTTTTCACAGGCGGCTATTGTCTGTTTAGGACGTTAGAGTTCGTTTGTTGTGATCAGAAACAAAGAAATGATGCCAGTTTAGAGGTGTGTTTGTATGTTTTGAGTTCTAGAGACGAGGATTTCGTCTGGAACATTTTGAGGAAAAGAATGTCCTTCGGAGCGTTAGCGACGTCTCGCAGTGCTGAAGGTCGAGTTTTCCTTGTGCCGCATTTCGTGGTTGAAATGTTCGCGGGCTTGGAGATGTTTTGCGAATGTTCGCAGCCAGAAACTGTTGTTTCGGTTTGGACGCAGGACCAAGGGGTCGCGTAAGTTTGACCCAGGGAGAAGCGTCTACATTCACAGTGCTTCATGAAGTGTTGGCCTTCCGAGATTTGTTTGTATATATTAAGGATGACTCGTATAACTCTTGGAGCCTTGTCAAGAGTGTTTCTTTTCATGCCGTGTTTACGGGGCGTATAGAACTTAATCGATTGACGATAAGTTTAAATCTTCCGTTAACCATATGGTTGTTAGGACTGAGTTTTGGTATGAAGAGTTTATCGTATGATTTCCGATTCTGGGTCATACGACAAACTTCTTTCATAATAGTCAGTTGGCGTTCTATGACAAATCGTGGATTGTTGTTTTAGCCGTTAAGCGACTGGAGCAGTGGTCACTCAATTAATTGGGCGTGGCATGAAGGTTGTACTCAGCCGTATAGCCAAGGAAGTTTTTGGTAAAGGATTAGACCATGACCCTTTCGTGTTAACATTAAGTCATGTTAGTTCACGATTGTCTATTAAGGGGATTCCGAATTCAGGTCCGGGTTCTTTTGAAGGCTTGTGTACGTTTTTTCTTTCTTTAGGAAGCGGGATGAGTATGCTTAGAATGCGTGGCGATCATTTCTCGATTTTTCGAGAGATTAGATCGGTTTGCATGTTCTGCCTCGACATTCAAGGAACAATAGAACAAGACTGGAAAATTGCCTAAGACCTAGCTTGCTAGACTATCCACCTAGGTTCTAAGTTCCCTAAATTTTACGGCAGTTTTCTAGACGTTTTCATTCCTTTCCTACACAAAATTAAAACCTTGACAAATTTTTTAAGTTGGACGTACCTTAGTCTCATCGATCGTTCAAGGCTGCCTCTTGCCCATTCCTCTTTGTTTCATGACTTCTAACGGTTTATCGTCAAAGGACTTTGAAAAGTTTGGTACTGAACGAGAATTGGTTTTGATGAAATTCTGGCGAGAATATCGGGCGAAAGAAATATGAGCATGAGTTCCTGTTCTCGTTTCTTCGTACTGCTGGTTAAATTGACAATGTGTCCGAAGGAACATTAAAGAATCGTTGAAACAAAGGGAGGAGAAGTAGGCGATAACTCGAAGAAGGCTAAGGTGGGTGCTTAGACAAATGGAGACATTGGGCAAGACGCCACTCGAGTGAGGCTCTTAGCTCGTCAGGCTATGAGCGAACTTGTTAGGTCCTGGACCTTATCGTTTCATATGATCTTGTATGACTTTACGAATGATGTTTCGTAAAATATTGCCGAGCTTGATTTTACGGAAGCTGTTTCCCAAAACGTTGTCGAGCTTTTATTTTACGAGAGTTATTCCGCAAACTGTTTTCTTCCTGAAAATAGACCGTCATATCCATCTTGGGCTCAGTATTATTTTAAAATCGTAAGAAGGCCGTTTGGTCGCGTTCCAGACCCTTCCGGGCCGTTTTGGACTTCAGACGGTTTTACAATTTTTCCTAAGAAATCACCTTCGACGTGATGTTGGCTTTTCAAAAGGATCCTAATCCCTCGTATAGTTGGAAAAACTGGTGTTCAAGCTAACCGTGGTCGTTTTATACGATGAATCGGAATTCATTCGTCGATCGAACCTTTCATGATTTTTTTCTGGAGCTTTTCACGACGATCTTAATCGAGACGAAACAGGTGTATTGGGCTCACGGACTCAAAGATCGAGTTACGAAAACTTAGGCAAAGATGCATGATACTGGGACAGGACCGGGCTCTTCCTATGACGGGACAGAGAGATCCTCCCCATGGGCGAGGTGGTCGAGACAGCAACATTGTTTTCTTCATAAAATCTCAACGGAAACTCCGATAGAGACGAAACGAAAGCCATTTTGACCTAGACTCAAAAGAGAACAAAGTGAGCTTGCCATGGGCGAGGTGGCCATGGGCGAGGTGGCCATGGGCAAGGTGGCCATGGGCGAGGTGACCTCGGTGATGGTTGTCCTCGCCCACGGGCGAGGTGGCTGGGACAGTGGCTTTGTTCTCTTCGTAAAATCTCAACGGAAACTCCGATTGAGATGAAACGAAAGCCATTTTGACCTAGACTCAAAGGAGAACAAAATGAGCTTGCCATAGGCGAGGTGGCCGGGAGAGTGACTTTGTTCTCTTAATAAAATCTCAACGGAAACTCCAATTGAGACGAAACGAAAGCCATTTTGATCTAGACTCAAAGGAGAACAAAGTGAGCTCTCCCTAAGGCAAACTGGGAAGACTGAGCTCGCCCTATGGCAAGTTTTCCTAGTAAGACCAAGCTCCGGACTTCTTTTGTTTTCCCGTTTGTTCCCCGAGAGTTGTTTGTAAGAAGTATGGCAGTAGGAGTTTGGACGAGGAGGCATGGTTTCAGGACAGGACGGTCCTTGCCTTACGATGGGATGGACTCGGCAAGGGCCGTCCTCGCCCACGGGTGAGGTGGCCTGTGTTCGGTCCGTCCAATCCATACTTGCTTATGTTCGAGACCTCGTCTGGACTGAATGAATTTTCGATATTCTTTAACTCGTGTTCGCGGAAAATCCTCTTTTACTCTTTTAACCGTTTCCCGGGGACATTTGGTTTTCAGAGACTAAAAAAGAGTTGGTTTTCCGAGAACTTTTGGGCATTGATTCGATCAAGTGTTTTGCGGCTGTGAGAGTAAGAGTAATCCGTCCCACCCTCCTTCTAGCGCCAAACTGTGGGAACCGAAATTCACACTGTCGATTTTATTGAATAATAATGGAGGAAAGCAACGAAAACCCTACTTTCCTTGAAGGTCCGGATTCTCTGCGACAGCCAACGACAAGTGACCGAATAAATGCGGAAAAGGTTTGGTTAAGATTTACGACTGGACCTTAAGAAAGGCTGCCTACATACCCCTTTCGAGGATCAAGTCGGGCGTAGTTCAGTTAGAAAGAATTGAACCAGAGATCGAACAGTCTATGCCTGGTTCGTCAAGTATGAGCGTTGGTCATAGAAACGGGCATGTCGAAGATAATGCCTAGGGTTTCTATGTGCGGAGCTCTGAGTAAAAGAATTGTTAGATCCTCCCGAGAGGAACATGGGTCTGCGGAGAAGATAAAACTAGAACAAGAGGCGGCCAGACGTTCTAAGTCATGCCTCGCTGGCCTAACCACCTAAGTTCTAAGTTCTCTAAGCTAGCAGGAGTTCTCTAACTCTAGATTCTAGGATTTCCGAATCCTTTTCTCTTCTGCCTCAGCCCTCCTTATATAGTCGTTTTTAGGTCGGTGGCCCGTTTACCCTTTCGCCTTTGGGCCCAAGTTTATCTCTTTTGGAAATATTATATTTTCCGTCGATCTTCGTAGTTATCCTCGAGTCTTGACATTTATCCGCGGAAACTTAGCATTTATCCTACTTCCATGAGTTAGGATAAATCGTCATAGCTTCCATTGGGCTTGGACCTCCAAAATCGTAAGTGAGTCCGTGGACACGTTTTAAGCCCTCAAACGTTCATATGAATTCTCGGAAGTTTATCTTTTCCGCAAAATAAATTGTATAGCCTAAAGAATCGATGTTCGGGTCAATCGTCATTGTTTTACACGATACACGGCGGAAGAACTAACCTTCCTAGCTCTGGTCGCAAAACTTTGAGGATAACTCAATCGAGGCGAACCGGGGCATAAGGTTAAGCTGCTAAGGTGTTACGATTCACAAAACCCGAGTGCGATCATCGGACGGGCTGGGAAGAGACTGGGCGCCCGGCCGTGTGCCAGCAGGCGAGCGCCGGCACCAGTGCCCGGGCGAGCGGCGCCCGGTGCCGGTGCCAGCGGGTGAGCGGCGCCGGTGCCCGGTGCCAGCAGGCGAGCGGCGGCGGTGCCAGCGCGAAGCCGTGTGCCAGCAGGCGAGCGGCGCCAGTGCCAGCACGTATTGTTATGGTTAAGTTGATTAGTTGTTAGTAGTATGGAATGTAGGTCATATAGACCAAATTCCTAGTACGTATTGTTATGGTTAAGTTAGTACTGGGGTTTTAGGCCATATAGGCCGAATTCCTAGTTAGTGTCGTACTCAGGGTCCTAGGCCATATAGGCTAGACTGCTGGTACTAGTGGTTGTGTTGTGTTGTGCCGATAGCTTGCCTGATCAACAATGCTTAGTTTATTACGCGGAAAGGATCGTTACATAAGCATGTCCCTACGCGGCTTGGCAGAGAGGTTGCATAAAGCATGCTCTATACGGGAGGTTGCTAGAAAGCATGCTCCGTCATGTGGTATCCTTGGTGGGTACTACATGTTAGTTTGCGACAAGGAAGGTTGCTAGAGTATGTCCCTATGCGGCTGGACAGAGAGGTTGCATAAAGCATGCTCTGTACGGAGAGGTTGCTAGAAAGCATGTTTCGTCGTGTGATACCTTATCGGGGTTACATGTCAGTTATATTGGATGTTCTAGCGCGTGTGCTTTTGTGGCTGCGAGTTAGGTGTTCCGTGGTTGTGTAAGTGAGGTTATGGTCGAGTTTCGTTGTATTGTTAAGTATATAAGTATGGAGAGTCTTAGTATATATCATATTATTGTGCTAATGGTGGATTATATTCCACTGCTTATCTTATTGTCTTATTTATGTTTATGCTCTTGTTGGTCACTCGGGTTTCCACGGGGGAAGTCTCGAGTGATGTTAATTATTTATTATTGTTATTAGGCGAACTCCTCGTCTTAGTTTGTTTGGGATGGGATGGCGAGGGGTTGTATTTGTTAGTTGGGGCTCAAGCTCGCTGAATGATATTAGGTTACTCATTAAACTCACCTATCGTTGCAGGAAACCTTAGTGGGAGACCGGGTAGAGTGGAAGCTGGACGTTAGGAGCACTGGAAGTACTTTGCCTTTCCTTTTGTAAAATGGTACTTGTTATAGCATTTTGACTCGGTATTGGCACTAGGCCTGGATCCATCTGTAACATTTTACTTGTAACGAATCTTTATTATATTTTATAAAAGTGATGTTTTATATTCGTTACAATGGTTCTCTGATAATTAGATTTGTCCGGTCTTAACACAACGTTAGGTCTTGGTACGGGTTGAAAAGCCTTAAGCCTTGATCTAATGGAACCGTTAACTTTTGGTACGGGTTGCAAAGCCTCAGTCCTTCGTTTTAGCGGGACGTGTTAGTGGATGCACTGGTCTAAGTTGCGGAATAAATTCTGCGACATTGACTGCATCGTCCTTAGCCCGTCATGTAACGCTTCCGGATCACTGGGTGTTGGTTGGTCCTTCGGTCATGTTCTTCTTTGATTGTTGGCCGGTGGTTCAATTTATGCCTAGAATTGTTTGGGGGTGTTCCAAAGGTGGTATCAGAGCATGGTTTCGTCCATGCTTCCAGAACCTGCGTTTTTAATCGGTTTTCAAATGTTTTTCGAGTTAAAAAGGAGTCGAAAGGCGTTTAAAGTATTCCGGTCACGTCCAGCCATTCTGGGTAAGATATTTAGGATTTACCTTTCTTATTGGTTGTAGATGAGTAATCAGGGGACAAGTCAAGGTAGGCAGTGGGGATGGTCAACAAGGGATGGTCGAGCATATGGAGATTCAGAATGGGGATTTCTACTGGGAACAGAATGGGTCATCGAGGTATGAGTCAACGAAATGGAATTCCGTTTCCAACAAGTCGTGGGTGTATTCAGTCACAGCTGCAAGCAAGTTCACATTCAAATGAACAACCAAGGCAAAGAGGGAATCGAGAGGCTGAAGTTCCACTGGGAGGAGTTGTAGATTTGTTTACTCAAATATTGCGGCAAGTTTCAAGGAATGCACAACCTGAGGAGTCTTTAAAATCAGAGTATCTGAAGATATTGAAGACGATGAAGAGTCTTGAAACATACAAGTTCAAAGGAGGAATCAACATGTTTGAAGCAGAAGAATGGATGCACATGATGGAGACAAACTTTGAAGCAATGATCTGTCCAGACGAATACAAGAAGAGAGTAGCAGTTTACTATCTACAAGGAGATGCTCGTAACTGTGGGAAAGTGTGGAACATCAACATGGAAGTCATATTACATCTTGGGAGGAATTTCAGAAGGAGTTCAGAAGGAAATATTTTCCACCAGAGGAAAGACATCGATTGGAGAGACAGTTCATGAATCTTACACAAGGAAGAGATAGGACAGTACGGGAGTATGAAGCTGAATTCACAAGATTTCGGTGCTATGTATTCAACGGCCAGGAAGACGAGGCAACAATGATTCAGAACTTCATGTATGGATTACAACCTGAGCTAGGTAGCAGACTCGCATCAGGTAACTTTGGAAATCTCACAGAGTTAGTCGAGAGGGCAGTAAATGTGGAAAGTGCAGTAGCGGCAGAAGCAAATTATGAATCAAAAGGAAAAGGTTTTAGTGGCCAGAAGGAAAAGCAAATAGTTGAGTTCAAGGACAACCTTACCAGGAAGAGAAACCACGACTCAAAATCTCGGAAAGAAAACCAGGAATGTTTTATTTGTGGACTGGTTGGTCACATTGCTCGACACTGTATGGCAGATCAAGCTGCATCGACCGAAGAACATACCCCACTTGCCCTACTGGAAGACAGACCCCCGAGGAAGAGAAAGTATAGGACCTAGATAGTTAGGAACCCTTTAACCTTCAGCCGATAAGGTAAGTATGGGTTCTAACTTTCTTGTTTGAATGTTTATTGCGTGATTGATTGTGATTGTTTAGAAATTTGTTTTAGTTGCTATTATGTGCTTTTGCACGAGAACTAGTGGCTTCAAATTGTCGTTCTGTGCTATTGCACAAGAACTTGTGGTTGGTGTTCTTGTTGTGTGTAGGAACGTTGTGGCAGGTAATGACCCCCGAAGACCAAATCCTTGAAGACTGAAGGTTGGATCAGTAGTGTTCTTATTGTTGGATCTCTTGGGTAATCTATTGGTGACACGTTTGGAAGATTCAGAGCTGTGATGGGTACATGCTTGGGTTCTAGCAGATGAAGTCGTCGTATTGAGATACTAAAACAAGACAGCATAAGGATTTCGGTAAGAGTGAGTGGGCAGGGGAGATATCTATCAAAAAGGAAATGATCGATGTAGAAGACTTGATCATCAGAAGAAAGCAAGGTTGAAGAAGTGGATAAGTATCAGTGTGGTATCTATCGAGAGGACAAGGTGGAACCTTCCGCAAGCATTCAGAATTCGAGGACGAATTCTATTAATGGGGGGGGGAGAATGTAATAACCCGTCCGAAGGGGTAAAATGGTCGAGATCAAAAAGTTGGAATTTGGAGCCAAGCTTTTGGAGATTGAAACACCTTGAGTAATGTTAAGTTTCCATGTGGGAACCGAAATTCACACTGTCAATTTTAGGTTATTTGGAGGAAAGCCAAGTAAACCTAGCCTTCCCTAAAGGTCCCGGTTATCTGCTGGACCACACACGACACAATCAATACAACAGAGAAATAACAATTCGGAATATAAAAATCGTAAGAACAAAAAGATGGAGCAAAAGATCTTATTTCCGAATTTGCGTTTAAGAGTGAACAACAGGAAAGAGATCGGCTACAAGAGCTGTCGATGAGTTCGCTAGTCCAGCCACCTATATCTAACCTAGTTGAGTCGCAGCTCGCTAGTAAAAACGGAAAAAAGTGCCTAAGTTGCTCTAAGTGCTATGTTGCTCTCAAAAGTTCTCTCCCTTTGCTCCTCGCCCCAAGCTCTCCTTATATACTCCTCTTAGGACGGTCTATTCCTCCTTTGGGCCGAATCTATCGCGAATCGGGCTTCTTCCATTTTCGTCGGTCTTCATGTTTATCGGGAAACTTGACATTAATCTTCAAGAAACCTGACATTTATCTTCGGGAAACTTGACATTTATATCTTTATGTAAAGATAAACATGGGCCGTCTTGATCTCCTGGAAAGTCGTAAGTGGGCCACTTGGTCGCGTTCGGGCCTTCTGGGGCCGTTGTTTCGACCGTGGACATTTTACGATTTTGGGAGAAACTAGCCTGCCATGGTACTTGTTTTGCCGAAGGAACCCCAACTCCTCGTAGTCTAGATGACTGGTGTTTTTAGAATCGAAATCCATTCGTCAACCGAACTTTTGGTGGTCTTCCGAAGCCTTTTCGATTTATTTCGACCAGAACGAAATGGGGTTCTTAGGTTTCATGTCTTCAAGGAGTTGAACGGTGAGTCTTCGAGCAAAGATACAAAATGTAGAGTTGGACTAGTTGTCGAGACAGTTTTGCGGGGAGAAGGTCGCACCTGTAGAGTAGTCCGTACGCGGGCGCCCGGGACTTGGACATGGATGCTGGCGCCGGCGCCCGTGACCAGCACAGTCGAGCGGCGGGGCCAACTGGCGAGCGGCGCGGGGTCAGCACGGGCGAGCCGGCGCCCGAGGCCAGCACGGGTGAGGCGGCCGGGGCCAGCAGGCGAGCGGCCCGGCGGCCATCACGGCGGCCGGCGCCCAGGCAACGGCGAGCGGCCAGCGGCGAGCCAACTGCAGGCGAGCAGCCCGGCGCCGAACCAACGCAGCGAGCAGCCCGGCTCGAGGCAACAGGCGAAGCGGCACCAGGGCCAGCAGGCGAGCGGCGCCCGGCACGGGACAAGCAGGCGAGCAGCGCCGGCGCCAGGACCAATGCGGTCGTGCCTGCACCGCCGGGCTGAACCGTGGCGTTCCTGGTGGTGTCGGGACTACGATGCGATCATCCCCTCGGTGTTTACGTCGAGTAACTAGTTTTCTTGGTTTTATTCGTCACTTGATTCCTTCCGAGGACTTTCGGTGTTGATTGCGTCTTTGACCGATTTTGACCCCAACAGTTAGCCCCAGCTAGCTAGGACCGTGGATTTGGTAACAGGTCTAGCTTCGCGGTATAGTTAGAAAGGAAGGTGTGGAGGCGCTGTCGTTTGCGAAAGTCGGAGTAAATAGTAACTTTTCCTTCTTAATAAAGATGGAGTAAAATTTTTAGCCGTTCTTACTTCATCACAAGAATTTTACCTTTAAAGTCTCTCTTTCAAGAAACAATGTCTCAAGATCAAGATCCACTAAGAGGAATTCTTCTTCTCACTCATCTTGGTGATTCTCCGTTGTGAAGTGGTTTAGCCAAAGCGCGATGAAGGAGTTGAGGAAGATGCGAGGGAGGCATACTACAAAGCTTTATGTGGCTCGTGTCCACCGCTGCGGGACATCCCCATCCCGGGGAGACCTCGAGGGTGCGGGCACGTCCTTCTCACCAAGCATGGTCTCTCAGGACTTCACGATTCTTGAAACTTTACCAAGTTCGAGTGGGGTTACGTTCAGTTCGACCGCTGGTGACAGTGCAAAGAATCCTCAGGGCTTCTTTACTTGTTATGAAGCCTTTCTGTACTGCCACATGTGGTTCCCGATCCGTGGTGCCATTGTCCGTAAACCGTTCTTTCAGACTTCGATCAGCCAGCTCACCATCCGTCCTTGGAAGTTGGCTTGGCGTGCTAGTCTGAGTTACGAGTTAGGCATGGACCTTATCCTGTGGGAACCGAAATTCACACCGTCAATTTCGATAAAGATTTGTGGAGGAAAACGAGTTAACCCGATCTTCCTTGAAGGTCGGATATCTGCTGGGCGCACACGATACAGTCAATGAGAGTTTAAGTCGAAAAGTAAAATCGTAAAGTAGAGCAGAAAAGATCTTATTTCTGAATTGGCGTTTTGGCGTGAACAACGGGTAAGAAATAAGCTACAAGAGCTGTCGAATGGTCCGCTAGTCCGACCTAGATCTAACCTAGTTGAGTGCGGCTCGCTAATGAAAACAGAAAGCTAAAGCGCTCTAAGTGCTAAGTGCTCTGGAAGTTTTGTGATGATTTGCTCCTAAGCCCAAAGCTCTCCTTATATACTCTTCTTAAGGCGGTCTATCTTCGTGGGCTGAACCGGGCTTTTCCATTTCCGTCCATCTTCGTGTTTATCGGAAACTTGACATTTATCTTGGAAAACTTGACATTTATCTTCTGGAAACTTGACATTTATCTTTTGGAAACTTGACATTTATCTCTTATGTGAGGATAAGGATAAACCGTCATAGTTATCCTTCCTTTCGGAAAAATCGTAAGTGGGCGTTTGGCCACATCGGGCCGTTTAGGCGTTATTCACGGTTTTGAAGAACAGTCTTTGAAGGTTTCGGTTTTCGAAGGAACCCCAATTCCTCATTATAGTCGAGATGTTTGGTGTTTAGAATAACCGTGATCGTACCAAATTCACGAAGATTGATCCAAACAAGCCAAGATGGGATCAGACCGAGCATGATGGGACCGAGACCAGGGCGAGGGCCGTCAAGGCGTCAGGGCTTACCCGCCAGCGCGAGCCTGAAACGCGTGCGCCAGGCCGGGTGTGCGCCGCGCCAGGCGACCCGCGTGGCGCATACGCCCGGGCGGGTATTGCGCCGGCGCCAGGCGATCAGCGCGCGTGCCGACACCAGGCGGCCAGCGACGCGCGCCGGCGCCAGGCGGGTGTGCCGAGCCAGGCTGGCCAGCGTGACCGTGCGCCGGTGCTAGGCCGTCTTGCCGTCCGTGGGTTTTCCTTTGTTCGATCTTCCCCGTTAGTCGTTGTGCGGAAATCTTTGAGTTTGAAAGGATCTTTAGCCGTAGATTTGAGATAACCGTTTTCAATGGTTTGAGTAATGTGGCCGAACTTTAGGCGTTTAAAGATGGACTTCTAAACAATCGAGAAGGCTTTGCGGAAGAATCACTGTAGTTTGCGGACAATCCGGACATGGGTTTAAGGGACCAAGTGCTGCCGTTGCCGAGATAGCGAGATGATTGCATAGATGGGTACTAGGACCCTTGCGGCGGGACAGGACAGGGCAAGCCTGCCGTCCGTGCGTGTCCTGCGCCACGGTGCCTGCTTGCCTTCGTTGATCCCGGGGCTCCGCGGTCCGTTCATGCCTTCTTGTGAGTTCACCGGTGGCGACCGTTTCTTGGTTTTGATCGTCACTTGGTTTTCTTCGAGGACTTTCGGTGGCGATTTAAATGCGTTGACGATTTTGACTAACAATTAGCCCCCAGCTAGCTAGGAATCGTAATGCCTTTGGTCCTGGCTTGCGGTATAACCGTATGGGAAGGTGTAGAGGCGTAATCGTTTGCCAAAGTCGAGGTAAATAGTGATTTTACCTCCTTTATAAGGAGGAGTAAGAAATATCATTCACTCTTACCTCAACATAAAAATTATTCTCTCTCAAGAATCCTTTCTCTCTCTAAGAATAATGTCTTCAAGATCCTCAAAGAGATTCTTCTTCCCATTCATCCTCGGGTGATTCTCCTGCCTATGTGGCGGTGAAGCGGGAGGAGTTTGTCGAGGAGGAAGCGAAGAATGCGTATTACGAGTCCTTGTAGGTTAGCCCCATCACTGCCAGACATCCCTGTTCGAGGAGACCTCTAAGGCAGCCTGGTGCTCCTTTACGCCCAGCTTGGTTTCGTAAATATCTCACGGTTCTTGAGATGTTTACCAGGTTCTGAAGGAGTCAAATTCGGATCCATGTCGATGCGAGAGTCGCGAGGAATCCTCGAGAAGGTTTCTTTACATGTTACGAGGCCTTCCTTATTTATTGCGCATGTGGTTCCGATCCCTGGCACCATTGTTCGCGCTTCATCGCCGAACTCGATCAGCCAGCTCAGCGTCCCTGCCTTGGAGAGTTGCTTGGCATACTGATCTCAAGTTATGAGCTCGGAATCGATCTCAGTCGGGTGATTTCGAAGGCCTTTGGAGCACTTAGGCGGCCGAGGGCGCGATTACTTCTCCATGCTGCCTAAGAAGGACATGGCCATAATTCAGGGAACCACTTGAACCTAAGTCGTGGCAGGAGCGTTTCTTCTATGTCGAATAGATGGTGAGTCTGTCGAGGAGAGCTGCCTCCATCTATTTCCGCCGCATGGAACTTCAACCGAGGTAATATGGCGAAAAGTCGTCATCTATTTCGTTATTCGGAAGTCGCGAGTTTTAATGAAAAGTTCCTTTTGTAGATAGCAGGCGGTTAGCATTTGCATGGCGATCTTTTAGTCAAGAGGGACCTCTTCGTCAAAGACCGTTTTCTGGAAGTCCTTCACTCGAGCGGATTGAGGCGCGGTAAGGCTTTACGGTCGAGACCCTGTCCCATCATTATGGCCTTGAACCCGGTTACCAAAGCCCGACTTCGGGCGTAAGCAGAGATCTCGTAAAGGGAAAGAGATCGATGGTGGGAAGGTTGGAAGATCCTTCACCGTTGGGGAAAACCTAGTTTTTCCAGCGGAAAAGCGAGAACCAGCGATTTTCCATTTCCCAACAACTTCTTTGAAGGTCTTCCTCGGAGTTTGTTACTGATGAGTCGCTGGAGGAAGAAAAGAGGCAATGGATTTTTCGAGGGTTCTCAGCGGATCAATGAGGTTTTGTTCTTTGAACTTCTTAACCGTATTCTTGAATCCGCATGTATGTTTATTGATCTTGAATTTGTGCAGGGACTAAGAGTGTTTGGCAATGCGCTCGACTCAGTTTCCGCAAGTCTAGGATTGCCAACTTCAAGACCAAGGAAGCTGAGAGAGCTCTTCGATTCGACAAGAGGTCAAGGCGCGAGCGAAAAGCAAGCTGAGCTTCATGCTCGAGCTCTTGTTCGGGAAAGGAGAGGAAGACGGATGGTCGCGGCCGAGGTGGCGAGACGGGCAGAATCGTTTGCTGCTGAGTTTCAATGTTTCAAAGAGGCTCAGGAGTTTGTTGGTGATTTCCGCGAGTGCCGGGGCTCGGTCGTAAACCTTTACAAGTCGAGAACCCGGATTTCTCCTTTGATTCGAGATTGCTGAGATGAAGGACTTCTTGGCGAGTGTGCTCATGCTGAGTCCTTGGTTCCTCCAGTCGAGGAAAGAGTCCGAGACTATGGGAACCCATCGAGGTTTCGAGGATCTGATGGAGGCGGAGCTGGCGAAACGCCGAGGGTGGTGGGAGCGCTCAAGGTGTGAAAGAGGAAGTGGACCAGCCTGCAGGTTCATTCGGGATTTCCGCATCTGGATTTCGATGTTGATTTCCTTTTGTGAATCGTATGTTTTGGCGTGTGTGGCGTTTTTATTCGCGACCGTTGGAGGTTGCACTCTCTTATGTTTTGGGACTGGCCATTGGTGGCTTAGACTCCGTTGTCTTTGCAGACTTTATAAATATGAAAATTTGCGAAATTTCGTTCTTTGTTTTGATTTATACTTCGTCAAGTGTAGAGGAAAGAATCAGTAGTCGCCATTATCCTAACTCTTTTTGTCGCTTGGTCCATTATGCTACTTTCTAGCGGCGTTTTAGGTGTAGCGATAAGAGACATGTTTTGGGATCTCGTATACGATACTATGTCTGTGAGATGTCAAGATCCAGCAAGACTGGGTTTAGGGCAAGACCTAGGCTTACTCTCAGCTTTAAGGCTGTCGCGATGACTGATTGGCTTCGTTTTGCCTGTTAGTGATTTCTTCCTGATTCTTTTCGTTTAAAGTCCGCTAAGTAGCCAGCTTATATGACTTGTGTTAAAAGAATCGAGCTATCTTCGGAGATTATCGAGGCGCTAAACCAAAATTTTGGGTTTCTTGTATAGCTATGATATCCTTGTCGGATGTAAGAGGACCTTTGTAGGTCTGACTCGAGTTTGTATTTGAGTGAAGCGTTTCTGAGTCGTCCGTCGGGGCCAATCGGCGGGCATAAGTTGTTTTAAGTCGCGGACTGTTTCAGCGGATGATACGAGTTTTGTTATCTTCGCGTTTCTTCGAAGATATGATTTTCGTTTTTCCGTAGTGTTTGCGTTTTCTAAATTAAGTGGCGTAAGAAATAGATAGAAAGAATTTTATTTGAAAAATTTGAAAAATTTTGAGTACATGTGGATATTTGGCGTTTTGTGGGAGTATAGGAGTATCGTACCCCTTTGGTGAGGAGGATAGCTGAGATCGCGGGTTTCGACGAGCTGCCTCATTACCTCTTCGAGGATCAAGCCATCGTAGTTCTGATAGTTGTCATAACGTTTTTACTCCCGTGCGTTGCCGTTCGATCGAGCTGGTCGGATCGGTTTGTCGAGGGTCGAGCTATCTGCTTTTATGGCGGTGGACTCGGAGGCTTTGTCGCTGTCTTGAATCGTTGCCTGTTTGGATGATTCTGGATCATCTTTTCGAGTCTTCAGGAATGTTGTGTGATTCCTTTGCTCGTTTGGGTTGGCGCTGGGGCATTCGATCTTTTCGCGGTTTGAACTTCGGCTAGGTAACAGAGCCTCGATTGTTTCTGACTACCTCGGTTGGCTGCGATTCGGTTGGAGTCGGAAATTTGATGCGAGGTGATATGTGGATGGTACTGCCTTCATGTAGTTGATCAAAGGGTTCTCATGATGGCGTTGTAGATGGCGGGTTGTCGTCTACTGCGAACTTCGGCGATTTTGTGACTTCTTTCGCCATGACCGGAGTTTAATTCTTCCGAGGGTCATGGAAATGGCGCGAGAACCCAGTCAAAGGTTTTGGCTCAGGAGCGACTTCCCAAGTGGGATCTTCATCCTGTAGGGTGTCGCAGAAGATAGCGTTGACCGTACTTCCTGTATCGCGAGGATGCGGCCGACCTCGAGATCCTGGATTACCAGGTCGATAACCAAAGGATCATAATGAGGCTTGTCGATTCCGACAGTTTCCTGTTCTCGAAAGTGATCGCGTGGTTAGGAATATCGCTATCGGAAACCAGTTGGAACTTGTCTCGGCTTTTCGCCCGTAGGCTTTTATCGGCGAGACTGAGTCTTGGTAGAACTGTGATCCTCCGATGATCATGTTTACCCTCTGGCGATTGTTGTTGTTTCCTTGGTCGTCTGTCTCCTTCCGCGTTTTCACCTGATTGGTTTTGGTTAGCGGTCCTCGGAGACAGTTTTGTTGGTGTTTGGGCGGTCAGAGTCCAGGAGCAGGTCCTTTATACTCTTGACCTTTGACAGTTTGCGGTGAGGAGCTTTGCGGCGAGCGAGCGCCGAATGCAGTTTGCGTGGAGTGACCTCTGGTTTCGTGGAACTCGCGTAGGAATTATCCTTGTACTGGTTCTTGGTCCAGGTGTTTCCGAGGTTTTGCCTTGCTCGAGTTGATGGCGTAGTTATGCTGCGCCTTGGGCGTCTTCCCCCGTGATGGGCGTTTTTGTCGTTACGAGAGGATTTCTTTTGAGGGCGTTTTCTGTGGTCCGTGCTTCTGCGATAAGCTTCATCTCTTCCTCCATGATGATGAAGTCCGTTGCTTTGTGGAGGGTATTCTGGATTGTCCGCGGCTTTTCCAGTAGTATCCACTTCGGAACCGACTTATACGAGAGAGTCTTCCTCGAGTCGATTGCGACATTGTCGCTGATGCCGTTACTCCATCACCAGTTTGAACCTTCATGAAGTCGCGGGCTTCGTCCTCCTTCGAGCTAGACTCCATAGGTCAGCGTCGGACGTCTCTATCCATGAACATGGAGTATTGTTTGAGACGCCGAGGCCAGTTGGCGGAAGCTTCGATGGAGTTCCTTTGAGCGGAGAACCATTCGAGTGCAGCGCCCTTGAGGTGCTCGGCGAAGAAGACAATGACCCGCCTCGTTAAGCTCCGAGTTTGCACCTACCCATTGCGATCTGGAAAGACTGCAGGTGCGACTTAGGATCCGTCGTGTACCGTCATAGGCGGGATTTTGATCTTCCATGGGTGCGAGATCGTGTTTCCGTTATCCGGCGGTGAGCGGCGTTTTCGTGTTTCCTCGAAAGTCTATCGATCTCGGGCGGAACTGGTCGCTGATGGGTTTCGCGATTTCACGCTTTCGACCCATCTTTTGAGAGATTCGCGGAGATCATGGATCTCGCTATTGCTGCCGGTGTTCCCGAGTTTGTCGGCGCTGGTCGATAGATCCGAGTTTGATCTTCGCGAGTTCTTCCTGCTCCATCAGTAGAGTTCTTCTTCCTCTTCGTCATGGGCTTTTGAAGGATACCGCCTGCCGAGCGGACTGGCCGGTCCTCGGGGTGTATGTCAGCGTCATCGGAAGGATCGATTGGTCGCTGATATCTAGATCGATCGCTCGGCGTCGCTTTCCTTGTTTCCGTAGCGGGGTGGAAGGTTCTGCGAAGTCGAGTCTTCGCCGCGCCGTGCCTTGGTGGATCCAGCGGCTTGCTCCTCGCGGTTAAGGTGTCGACCTGTTTTGCGGCGAGGTTATCAACTTGTCTGTTGTTCCGCCCGTTCTCGGGCGGAGGTGAACAGTTCCTTCATCTGTCTGGCGCCTCGGTGTTTTCATCAGCGGATTGTGGGCGTATCTCCAGTTGGAGTCTTCTCAGCGTTAGCGTCCACGGGTGTTCCGTCTAGCGTTGGCTGGTCTTTGGTGGCGTCAGTAGACATGATGGCGTGTGCAGTTCGAGATAGATAGATCCGTAACCCCCTCCTTGTAGCGCCAAACGTAGGAACCGAAATTCACACCGTCAATTTCGATAAAAATTTGTGGAGGAAAACCGAGTTAACCCGATCTTTCTTGAAGGTCCGGATATCTGCTGGGCGCTACGATACAATCAATGAGAGTTAAAGTCGAAAAGTAAAATCGTAAAGTAGAGCGGGAAAAGATCTTATTTCTGAATTAGCGTTTTGGCGTGAACGGGTAAGAAATAAGCTACAAGAGCTGTCGAATGGTCCGCTAATCCGGCCGCCTAGATCTAACCTAGTTAGTCGCAGCTTCGCTAATGAAAACAGAAGAAAGCTAAAAGCGCTCTAAGTGCTAAGTGCTCGGAAGTTTTGTGATGATTTGCTCCTCGCCCAAAGCTCTCCTTATATACTCTTCTTAAGGCGGTCTATCTTCTCGGGCTGAACGGGCTTTTCCATTTTCGTCCATCTTTGTGTTTATCGGAAAACTTGACATTTATCTTGGGAAAACTTGACATTTATCTTCTGGAAACTTGACATTTATCTTTTGGAAACTTGACATTTTCTTATGAGAGGATAAGGATAAACCGTCATAGTTATCCTTCCTTTCGGAAAATCGTAAGTGGGCGTTTTGGCCACGTCGGGCCGTTTAGACGTTATTCGGTTTTGAAGAACAGTGTTTGAAGGTTTTGGTTTTCGAAGGAACCCAATTCCTCATTATAGTCGAGATGTTTGGTGTTTAGAATAGCGTGATCGTACCAAATTCACGAAGATTGATCAAACAAGCCAACATGGGATTAGACCGAGCATGATGGGACCGAGACCAGGGCGAGCCGTCGACCGGCGTCAGGAGCTTACCGCCAGCGCCAGGCCGCCTGCGGAGCAGCGATGCGCCGGCGCCAGGCGGTGTGCCGCGAAGGCGGCGCGCGATGCCGCGGCGCCAGGCGGGCAGCGATCGCGTGGCGCCGGCGAGGCGTGCGCTGGCGCTGGCGCCGGGCGTGCCGCCCGGTGACAGGCCAGCCAGCGTGGCGTACGCCCGGCGCCAGGCCAGCCAGCGTAGCGTGCCGGGCGCCAGGCGGGTGTGCCGCCGGCACCAGGCGCCAGCGTGGCGATGCCCGATGCTAGGCGTCTTGCCGTCCGTGGGTTTTTCCTTTGTTCGATCTTCCCCGTTAGTCATTGTGCGGAAATCTTTGAGTTTGGAAGGATCTTTAGCCGTAGATTTCGAGATAACCGTTTTCAAGGGTTTGAGTTATGTGGCTTCGAACTTTAGGCGTTTAAAGATGGACTTCTAAACAATCGAAGGCTTTATGGAAGAATCACTGTAGTTTGGGGACAATCCGGACATGGGTTTACGGGACCAAGTGCTGCCGTTGCCCAAGATCACGAGATGATTGCATAGATGGGTACTAGGACCCTTGCGGCCCGCCAGACGGGACAGGGCAAGCCTGCGCCCGATGCGTGTCCTCGCCCACCGGTGCCTGCTTGCCTTCGTTGATCCAGGGCTCACGGTCCGTTCATGCCTTCTTGTGAGTTCACCAGTGGCGACCCGTTTCTTGGTTTTGATCGTCACTTGGTTTGTCTTTCGAGGACTTTGGTTGACGATTTACGTCGTTGACCGATTTTGACCAACAATCCCTAGCGATTTGAGGGACTTTGGTATACAAAATAGCGTCGATCGAAGGTTCGTATTCGTGATCCCAGGAAGAACATGGCCATAATTCAGGGGACTACCGAACCCCAAATCGTGGTTCGGCGCTTCTTCTTTGTCGAATAGGCCGGGAGTCCATTGAGGAAAGCTGCCTTCACTTATTCCCTCAGGAGTGGAACCGATCGCGGTAATATGACTAATTCTGTTTTCGTTTTGTACTTGAGCAGCGCATGAAGATAAAACTTTTGTTTATCGTGCAGTGAACAAGGTTGTTGTGCACACTCATGCCGATCTTTTCGTCAAACGAGACCATCTTCGGGAAAGTCCATTCTTCTGGAGTACCTTTTCTGTTGAGCGGATTCGAAATGCGGTGGAGCTCCATCGATTTCGAGTCAGTCTTCAACCCTCCGATGTTCCGTGTGATGTCGAGCCGGTTGCTGTCTTGCCTGTTCGGAGGCGGAGACATAGGTCTCGGAAAGGCAAAGAAGTTGAATGCGAGACGGTCTCGGGAGATCCTTCGCTGTTAGGAGGAGACCCCAGCTTTATTCCGGGGGAAGGGGGTAGAACTAGAGAGTTTCCCCTGCCTAGCAACTTTTTCGATGGTCTCCCTCCAGCGTTTACTACTGATGAGTCGCTCGAGGATGAAGCGAAGAAGAAAGTGCTTACCGAGGGTTCTCGTCATATATATTACCATTGCTGCACATATATTTTTCTGATCCTAAGTTCATACAGGGAATGAGGGTGTTCGGAGCGGTGCTTAATGGAAGCTTTCGAGGATCGAGGATCTCTCGCTTCAAAGCCGAGGAAGCCGAACGCGAACTCTTCCGTTTCTGGAAAGAGGTTGAGGAACAAAGCTGTAAGCAGACCGAACTTCATTCTCGAGCCCTCGTGCGTGCGGAAAGGAGAGGAAGGAGAGCGATCGCTTCCGAGATTGCGCGGAGGGCTGAATTGTTCGCAACCGAGTTCGAGAGCTTGAAGGAAGCTCAAGAGTTTGTGGGTGATTTCCGCGACTGTCGGGGTTCGGTTGCCAACCTTTACAAGTCGCAGAACCCGGGCTTCTCCTTCTCCTCCGAGATCGCTGAGATGAAAGGTCTCATGAGCGAATGTGCTCATGCTGAATCTTTGGTTCCTCCGATCGAGGGAAGGGTCCGGAAGCTTTGGGACCCCATCGAGGTTTCGGAGGACACGGTGGAGACCGGAGCAGGCGGAAACGCGGTAGACGTAGATGAAGAATTTGACCAGCCATTGACTTTGTTCGGGATCTTCACGTCCGGATACTTTGACCTCGATTATTGAGGATCGTTGGGATTGTATCCCTTTATCTTGATGATTGTATTCTTGGCCGGGTGCGGCCGTTTATCTGTATATTCCTCGACCGTAGGAGGTTGCGTAACTTGGTATATTTCGGGACTGGCCGTTGGTGGCTTCGAATCCCTGCCGTTTCTGCGGCTTGAATATATATCATGTGTGGATTTTGCAGAAATTTTCCTTGTGATTTGAGTTATACTTTCGTCAAGTGTAGAGGGCAGAATTCGAGTAGTCACTTCGTATTCTAACTCTTATTTTGTCGCTAGGTCCGTGTACTACTTTGTAGCGAGTGTTTTAGGTGTTAGCGATGAGAGACATGTTTTTGGATCTTGTATCTGGTGTCGATACTATGTCTGTGAGATGTCAAGATCCAGCAAGGTTGGGTTTAGGGCAAGACCTAGGCTTACTCTCAGCTTTAAGGCTATGCGATGACTGATCGGCTTTCGTTTTGCCTGTTAGTGATTTCTTCCTGATTAAAGTCCGCAACTTGGCGCTGGCTTATGCGACTTATGTAGTAAGAATCGAGCTATCTCCAGAGATTATCTGGAGTGCTAAACCAAAATTTCGGGTTTTGTTGTATAGCGCGCTATGATATCCTTGTCGGATGTGATAGGACCTTATTCTTGTGAAAAGGTCTGACTACGGTTTTGTATTAGTGAAACGTTTATGTGTTAGATCCGTCGGCCAATCGGCGCGTTTGTTTAAGTCGCAGGTGGACTATTTTGATGGATGATGCGATTTTGATACCTTTGGGAAATTGCGACTTCTCGCGTTTCCCCAAAGATATGATTTTCGCTTTTCCGAAGTTTTTATGCGTTACAAAATTAAGCACACATTGGAAGGTTGATAGAAAGAATTTTATTGAAAAAGTTTCTAAAATTTTGAATACTTGTGCGGGTATTTCGCGTCTTTGTGGGAGTATAGGAGTATACGTACCCAATCCCCCCCCCTTTTCGGTGAGGGGGATAGCTAAAATCGCCGGGTTTCGACGAGCTGCCTACGTACCTCTTTCGAGGATCAAGCCATCTCGTAGTTCTGATTGTTGCTGCGGACATTTTTACTCCCCGTGTGTCGCCATTCCGATCGTACTAGCCGGATCGGTGGTCTGTGCGGGTGTTGAGTTGTCTGCTTTTACGGCGATAGACTCGGAGACTTTGTCGCTGTCTTGAATCGTTGCCTGTTCGGATGATTCTGGATCATCTTTTTCGAGTTTTCAGGAATTTTAAGTGATTCCTTTGCTCGTTTCGGGTTAGCCGCAGGGGCGTTCCGATCTTTTCGCAGTTTGAATTCGGCTAGGTAGCAGAGTCTCGACTGTTTCTGACTCCCCCAGATTTCTGCGGTTCCGGTTGGAATCGGAAATTTGATGCCGAGGTGATATGTGGACGGTACTGCCTTCATGGAGTTGATCCAAGGAGTTCCCATGATAGCATTATAGATGGCCGGGTTATCGACTACTGCGAACTCGACGATCTTTGTAACTTCCTTGGCCATGACCGGGAGCTTGATGCTCCCGAGGGTCATGGAAGTGACGCCCGAAAACCCAGTCAAAGGTTTTGGCTTTGGGATGACTTCCCCAAGTGGGATGTTCATCCTATAGAGGGTGTCGCGAAAGATGACGTTGACAGTACTCCCTGTATCGAGAAGGATGCGGCCAACTTCGAGATCCTGGATCACCAGGTCGATAACTAGAGGATCGTAATGAGGTTTGTCGATTCCGACTGTTTCTTGTTCCTCGAAGGCGATCGCGTTGTTGGGAATATCGCTATCCGGAAGCCAGTTGGAACTTGTCTCGGCTTTTCGCCCGTTGGATTTGATCAACGAGACCGAGTCTTGGTAGAAGTGCGACCCTCCGATAATCATATTTACCCTCTGGCGACTGCTGTTGTTCCCTTGGTCGTCCTGTCTCCTTCCGCGCTTCTCACACGATTGACTTTCAGGCGCGTGGTTCTCGGAGACAGTCTTGTTGGTTTTTGGGTGGTCGGACTCCAGGAGCAAGTCTTTTATACTCTTAACCTTCGACAGTTCGCCGGCGAAGAGTTTTACGGCAAGCCTGGCGCCGAGAACCTTGCAGTTCACGGTGGAGTGACCTCTGGTGTCGTGGAACTCGCAGTAGAAATTATCCTTGTACTGGTTCCTGGTCCAGGTGTTTCCGGAGGTTTTTCCTTGCTCCGAGTTGATGGCGTAGTTATGTTCGCCTTGGACGTCTTCCCCTTCGTGATGGACGTACTTGTCATTACAAGAGGGTTTCTTCTTTGAGGACGTTTTCTGCGGTCCATGCTTTTGCGATAGGACTCTCATCTGTTCCTCCATGACAGTAGTAAGGTTTAGTTTAAGTATGTCAAGTTTTGGCGCCATTGCGAACGGGACCATTTTTTTACCTTTATTTTTCGGTAATTTACATTTTCTACAACATCTAACATGCTTTACCCTTTTCGTTGCCACTAATGGTCTAGGTGCATGACCAGTAGACATATTCGGAGAAACGCACAAGGAGAACTACATTCACTAAGCAACGAAGAGCTAGCAAGATTAGAAAGACACAACCGCCAACAACCCAGGCCAGCTAATACCACTATGGGTGATCATAACAATCAGGACGACCTTGCCGCTGCTATGACACTAATGCAACAACTATTGCAGCAAATGAAGCAGGCAATGCAAACTCAGCAAGAGCAACAGCAACAAAATCAGCAGGAGCGTCAGGTGCAAGGTCCTCCAATTGGGCAGAGAAACCTTCCGCGAAACTTCCCTACTACGCGTTCTGCCATCAATCCTCCATCCTGCACACGACAGGATTTTGAGACCAAGCCTGCTCTGATCAACCTGGTCCAGAAGAAGATTTTCAATGGTCTAGCGGCAGAAATCCCGATGGATCCTATAGAAAGCTTTGAAAGAGTATGCAACTCTCTTGCGCGAATGGAGTACGACCAGATTACATCAAGTGTACACTGTTCCCTTTTTCTATTGATGGAAAAGCAGAACGGTGGCTAGACTCTCCTCCTACCGGATCTCTTACTACATGGAGCAGTTCCATTCAGCGTTCCTCAGCCACTTCTACACAAAGTCTAAAACTGCAGCTTTTAGGCAAAAGATCTCCTCCTTCAGATAGAACACTGACGAGCCATTTTGTAATGCTTGGGAGCGTTTCAAGGAATACCGCAGGGAATGCCCTTACCATGGATTTGAGGACAATTACCTTTTGGAAGTGTTCTACAATGGGGTGAGCTACGAATTCCGGAACACACTTAACTATGTAAGCAAAGGAGATTTCATGACTCAGACAACAGAGGGTGCTTTCGAACTGATTGAAAACATGGCAGCTAGCTCGTCCAACAAGAACAAGGAAACCAACCATGCTCAGAACGTCAACAGCGTGGACACCTAGAAGATAGACAATATGACCGCCAAGTTTGATCAGCTGATCAAGAGCAATCAAAGCTTGGTTTTCATCATGGAAGAAGCCCCAACTGAAAAGAGCAATGCGGATGCTGCATCAGAGCCGGATAATACAGAAGACAACCATCATGAAGTCAGCTATGTCAATGGACAAGGATGGCAGTTCAAGAACTACCACCCAAACCCCAACGTAGGGAACAATGCACACCTCTTCGGCTACAAGAAAGTGGAGAAACCAGCAGACAATGCACAGAGCAGTCAAGGTCAGAGCACGGGCTATCAGAAGGGATATCAAGGTAAGACATATGTTCTCAGCCAGGCGCAGAAAAACCAGTTTCAGAATCAGAAACAACAAACTGCTCAGCAAGTTGCTCCGACCATTACGACTGCTCTGCAAGACGAACTTAAGAATCTAGCGATGATGATGCTGCAGCTGCTTCAAGGTCAGCAAATTCAAGGGAAAGCGGTTATTCTGGTCACCAGCGACATCAACACCAGAATTAATAACATGTTCAATGAACTTAGCACAAAGTATGACAATGTGGCAAGCCACATGAGGCAGATGGACATTCAGATCGCTCAAACAGCTGAGAACGTCAAGAGGCAGCAAGGTACTCTCCCTAGAAAGACAGATAAGAACCCAAAAGAATGTGATGCAGTTGAATTGAGAAGCGGGAAGAGACTACCTGATACAGTCCCTACAAAACTGACTACTGCGGAGAAAGGACAGTAAAAGGAAGGTGAGCAACCACAAACTGAAGATGCTCCCCACTCGGACGATGAAAAGAAACAGTCTGCTGAGGCTGATCTGAACACTCCTACGCCATGAACCTGTTGATGTACGCGACTATCCTATTCCAGCAAAGAAGTCCCGTAAGGATCGTGAGGAGATGAAGTGTAAGAAGATGCTAGAGGATCTAACTATCAAGTTACCTTTGATTGGCGCTATCCGAAGGTTTAGGGAAGATAACCGGAGACAGTGATGTTATGTTGGTTTCGAAGGAGTGCAGTGCGGTTCTCTAGAACAGAACTATCAAGAAATTGGGTGATCCGGGCAGGTTTGTTCTCTCAATACAGACTGGAAGGACTGTTTTTTCATGCTCTCTAGGTGATCTTGGTTCCAGCATAAATCTCATGCCATGTAGCATCCCCGATCCTGGGTAGGACCGTTCGGATGGACCATGGTGCAAGGAGAAGCACCAGTCAGGTCATGTGACCTAAAGACAAGTGTGTCATGATCCAAAAATGTGGTTAAGTGAATCAGAAAGCTGATACTTAACCAAAACAGGATGGAGACAAGCTTAAAGGAGTTGGTCGAGTGTTTTGGTGCAGCTCAGTGTAGCTCACACAAGAGTAGGTCAGCTCCAGTAACTGGACTACTAGCTCATTCCGCTGGGTCAGCTAGCAATCAGCTCATCTCAGCTTGGTGGAGTGCTTGGATCTCGGGCCGTTGGGCCAGGTCTGGACAGTGGTCGGGCCATGTGGACAACCCATGTGTGTGGCGATGGGCCGGTGGGCTCTTTGGATTGGGCCAGGGCTTGGTATTCCGTTTGGGGTTGGTTTGGACATGTCCAGAGTGGTTTGACAAGCCCAGGACGTCCTGGTAACTGCCATAGGCGAATGGGTGTGATCTGGACCATTGATGAAATGTAATGGCCATAATTGACATCGAAGGGATGCAATGGTTAGAAAAGTAACCACCCCTTCTTCTATAAATAGAAGGCAAGTCCGTGCCTTTGCAGGCACACCAGGGATTCTTCCTACACCCTGAAACACAAAGTAAACCAGAGAAAAATAGAGAGATGGTCAGATTCAACAATCCAAGACAGAGATGCATTCAAAGGCAGCATGGAGGCAGTTTAGGTGGGCAATCATGGAGATGGTTATGAACGACCTCTGGGGAGTTTTGATTGATTTTTGCCACACCATGGGCTTCCTATACATCCATACAATACACACAAATATCCAGGAGAGGATAGGGAATGCCGGAATGCACTTCCAATGGTGAGACTGCCTTGAAGGCAGATGTGTGTAGAAACGCAGTTTCATGGGCACTGAAGGGGAAGTGATGCATGACTGATATCATTCAAATTACCCTAAGGAGTGACTTTACTCTCTCAAATAAGAGGTTCAGTTGTAGTACTTAGGGATCGAATTCACAGAGAGCTAGTGTACAAATAAGATGCAATCTTAATGACTATGGTAGGTTGAAAATGGTTTAAAGTAAATTGCAGGTTTGCTGAGTAAGGGTAAGATTACTCAGTTGAAATGATTTGGTTTTAAAACAATAAAGAAAAGTAGTTAGATTCAGGGTAGGTATTCAGGAATTCAGGATTATAAATACTATAAAGGCTAACAAGTTGCTTGCATGATATGTTAGAGCTCAAAACTTATTAAATGAATCCATCAGCTCTCGCATTATTTAGATCATCTATTACTTAGATGCTAAATGGTGTTGCGGTCGGCTACTCTGCCGAAGGTATCGATCGATGTTTCGATAGGAATATCGACCGATACACCTCTTGCTACGTCGATCGATTACTCTATAGGAGTATCGATCGATACGGCTCTAAGCAAGCTTTATGCGCGAGTTGATACAATGCTCACCATGATCTTAGATCAGCTTTCGCATATCTCAAGAGGGTCATAGCATGTTTAGGATGTTGTTAGGTATTGCATGTAATAAACAATGCAAACCAAGTTCATGTTCTAGGTAGCTAAGCTAGAAAAAACATTAGTGAACAATCCTAACAATAAATATCACAACTATAGCAATTATAGGTTTGGGCTAATCCCTCATACCCTATTTAAACCCTAAATCTAACAAATGAATCTACTCAGACATGGCTAAGTAGTTCATAGCAACAAGGTAATAATAGAAATTCATAGACCTATTAGAGGGTGAACACTTTGGTCCCAATCACAAATATCTTTGGATCTCTCCTCTAGATCTAGAATTCTATAACCTTTGTTAACAAATAAAGAACTGAATAGATCTTTATTGAGAACTTGCAAATAATGAAAACAGAAATAAGTAGAAGAAGAAGAAACTCTTTTAGAACTTAGAAACTATTAAAAACTGATGAAAACTTGTATATCTCTGCCAAAACACTTAGGCATATATAAATAGGAGTTCATTAGGTTAAAAATCTCTTCAGTGGCATTCTTGTAAAATGTTATATCCTGGGCTTCAAGTTCGGCCAAGTCCAACTTGTCTTTCTGCCGCCTCAGTATCGATCGATAGTACAGGGTGTACATCGATCGATTATTGTCTCGATGTATCGTCCTTCGGCTAATGTGTGTCGATCGATTGCACAGAGTGTGCATCGATCGATGTGTAACTCTGGTGTCGACCTCTGGTCTTGATCACGGCTGAACTCTTCTTTAAGCTCCAAAAAGGCACCTAAAACATCACTTTTCTCCAAAATGTTTCTGAACCTGAAAACATACCTAATAGACTCCAAAACATAGATAATAGTAGTAAAAACACTCATATACCATGGGTAAAAACGGGTAAAATCCATGGTATATCAACTCCCCAGACTTAACCTTTTGCTTGTCCTCATGCAAACACACAGGCAGTCTTTATGAAAGAGGTTTTGAAAAGCAGGGACCAAATCAAATTCAAACTTAGAATCATAACCTCTACTTTGTTGCAAACCACATCTAAGAGTCTGTCAATCACAGAAGCACATTATGCAATATCCTAATTAAACAACCTTGATCATCTAGCCAACAACTTAGCAATCATGTCTGACTAACCCCTCTACTGATTTCATTTCTGTACATAAAAATAAAAGTGCAGGCTTTACCTTGGGAGTATCGATCACATGGTGCAAGGTTGCTCAAACAAGTATCTGGACATGCAGGTAAAAATTAGTTCATATCCTCTCTCTCTACTATTTCTCTCCTAGTCAAGTCTGCTTTCATTTGCAAGACATTGACCAAGATTGGACAGGCTTCCATGAATCAAGCCTTAATGGTTGCAGCCACCAAGTCCTGTTCACTTCTTTTTGACCTATATCCTAGGATTCATTGCGAAGCAAGTCATCAAGGGGGTAACCACCAAGCCCTGTTCGAACCCTTTACCTATATAATTCTTATGAATCAAGTCTTGAGGGGGGTAACCGCCAAGCCCTGTTCGAATTCCTTCCTAATTAATAACTAACTAATCCTAGAACATAAATTTAAGATAATTTTCGAATTTTTTTTTTTTTAGAACTGAATAAAATTAAATCTAAATTCGAAAATGAGAGAGAGGGTGATAAAATTATCTACACAAGGCTTTACCTTCCAGACTTGTTTGAAGCATCCGATCCCAGGTATACCAAGCCCCAAGACAAGCAAAGAATGTCGCTTTGGTTCCTCAGACAATCAATGAAAGTGTTGTCATAGCTGATAGGTGATCAACTTTAGCATCTATAGTACATTCTGCATCAACAAATCTAAGAATGGTGCCTAAAAGATTGGTTAGATAAAAAGTGAAAATTTAAATTATCATTATCCCTTTCTTGACTCAATAAAAACCATTTTGAAAACATTTTTAGATGAATTCAAAGGTAAACATCATCAGTAATCATCTCCCCGGACTTAAATCATACACTGTCCCGGTGTATAACCAGTCGATGAAGGCATAGGCAATAATAAAGTACACTGATATCAAAAAGTTAGAGCGATATACCTGACCGTGATGTATCGATCGATGTTGAGTCGCCCGATCGCGCTTGTGTGGTTCATGTCGTCGATATCGACTGTGTCATGTCGGTCGATTTCAGTGGCAATCGTCTAGTAACTGCAAAGAAAAACAAATACGAAAAATAAAATCCTAAAGATAAAATAAAATGAAAAAAATATCTAACAAGTGTTTGCCTCCCACTCAGCGCTTTGATTATAGTCATCTAGCTTGACTTTGGATGGAATGAGCTACTGAGATGAAGTCCAGGTACTTGTTGAGAAACAAGTATCCTCTGTATCTTTCTCGCCGAACCATGCGTCAAATAGGCTTCTTGTGGCTTCATATTCTCTGGTTCGTTTCTTCTTTATCTCAATCAACTCATCAGTGATCCTTTGAATCCTTTCCTCATGACCTTCAATGCTGAACTCGTGCCATCCTAATTTCTTGTAGGCATGTTCTGAAAGATCACTAAGCTCCGCTTGCATTGAATCAAGGCGTTGGATCATTTTGTCGTGGATGGAGCTGGTATCGATCGATTCCTTTGTTGAAATGTTGGTCGATGGTTGTTGAAGTCTGTCGATAGATGCGCTGGATCCTCTGTCGATCGATTCTAAGGGTGCAGGTCTGCTCGCAAGCTGCCTCTGAATGGCTTTGATTTCTTTCTGCATCCCTTCTATGCTAGATTCCTTGCTTCCAACCTCGAAACGTTTGGTCCAGACGTCTATCTTGTGAATCATCCACGCTTGTTATTGCCGTGTAGACTTCATCAGCTAATTTATTCAAATCAGCTCTGGTGCAGATATGTGAAGTCTGTATATCGATCGATGCAACCGGTTGTTCATCGGTCGATTTTGCTTCTGCAGATTCTCGTGAAGCTCTCGACAAAGAGCTTCATCTGGCCGTCGATTTCAGTCAAGCGCCTATCGATCGATGTGAGGTTGAGCTCGTCGATCGATACAATCGATGCAGCCTGATAATCAAGTTGGCGTTGGAACTTCTCAGCCTCCTGCTGCATAGTATCCATTCGTAGTGCGAGTTCCTCCACTTCTTTGTCTACTAAGAAGTGTATATCAGCAATTTTCCTCTCAACTGCTTTCAGACGAGTCAATCCTCCAAAAGGATTGCAAGGTGCAGCGGGGTTCATATCTGCATGTGCTTCATTGATAAGGCGGATAGATCTCTTCATCTCTTCGTGCAGATGCTTAGATCCCCTAGGTTGTGGAAGATAGGTTCACAGGTTTTGGTGAGTTTGCTGCTGAGGCGAGCTTCGCTTTCTTCAATTCTTTCCAGATATCTCCAAGAGACTCATCAACCTCATGTTTTGAGTAAGTGGTCGATGGTGCAGGCTTCATATCGATCGATGTGGATGTTACTCCGTCGATCGATATTGATCTTTTCTGGCTATGGTGTGCGTTGCGAAGATCTTCAAGTTCCAGCTCAAGGCGTTGAACCCTCTTGAGTAATGCCTGGTCACACTGAACATCCAGTTCATCTCACCGCAAAGCTTGTCGTGGCCTCTTCTAAACTCTTTTCCATGGAGAGCTTTTCCCATTTGCGTTCCAAGTAAACCAGTGAACATCTCGTTGATCTCGTCTTTGGTGTAGGTTTCTTGCACCAATTCTCTTCTTGTAAATGAACTTGCGTGCTCTGGTAGACAGATGTAGGAGCTCGTCCATTGAAGTTCTTTGAAGCAGTTTCTTGATGTCGTCTTTAGAAATTCTGATGGCGTCACCATCTATTCCTCTAGCAAAACCTTTTCGTCTCTGTAGACCCCATACTCATCTCTGCTTCCCAAAAGAATTTTCGAACTCCATATCGAAAGGCTCTCTTCCGAATCGAATCGATTTCGATGGATCGATGGTTATCTTCAGCTTCCTTTGGCTCGGTTGTTGTGTCTCTCTTGGTGCTGATAATGGTGGTCTGGTCCGTAGCGTTGTTTCTGGAATAGGTTGTGGGATCCGTTGGCTAATTGTAGGACGTCTGCAATGTCTTCTCTGGATATGTGGAGTGTTCGTCCATCCATTGAGCGCAAAGCCTTGTGAATCCCTGAAAATACCAAACTCATCCGGGATTAGATTACGAAATTAAGTACATTTGAATTTGTTACCGGATGGTTGGATGTATGTATCGGTCGATGGCACAGGTTCTGAATCGATCGATGGTTGTTCAGGCCTATTGGTCGATTGTGCTGGTGCCGTGTCGATCGATGAGACATCTTCGGGTTGGGTGATGTATGTTGGTGTGGCGGTCTCGACCGAAGCTCTCTTGGTAGTCGCTTGCCCAGCTCCCGATTGAGTAGTCTCCGTCTCGCTTGTTGTTGACTGTGTTGTCGAATGATGCGAGGCAAGTAGTATCGATCGATGGGGATGTGGCCCTGTCGATCGATGTCGTGATTCTGAGGTTGTGGTGGAGAAGTCGATCTTCATCTTCTGGAAGGTTGTGACACTCTATAGCTCTCTCCTCCTCGTAATCATCAGTATACTTCTCATTGTGAGTAGTATTTGCAGGGTGTGGTGGGATGTAGTAGTCGTTCTGCCACATGTTTACTTGATAATCATCTTCTGGAAACTCCTCCTCGATCTGATTGAATAAAGAATCGATCGATGACCATGTGTGGCTGTCGATCGATGTCAGTTCACCAGAGATGATCGATGAGACAGTGCTACTATCGATCGATTCTGTCGCTACAAGGTCTGAGCCGTCTTGGATCTTCTTAGGGACCTTGATGACTCGTACTGGATCATAATAGACCGTAGGGTTGATCAGGGTTAGGCACAGTTTTTTTGTCTGAAGGTTGCAGACTGCTCCAACTGTGGCTAGGAAGGCTCTTCCAAGTAGCAAAGAAGTAGGTAGGGTTATCTTGACGTCCAAGACATGGAAGTCTACCAGAATTAGGGCTTCTCCTATGGTAACCTCAAGGTTTCTCACAATTCCTCCAGAGTTCTGATGAGAACAATCCACAAAGATGAATGATTCTTCAGTAGGCTCTATCTTCAGACCTAGATGGTCTGCTATCACCTTGGATAAGATGCTAACTCCAAATCCTGTGTCACATAGGGCACGTGGGAAGTTGATCCCTGTACTGAGCAAGGAACAACAAACTTTCCTGGATCACCCTTCTTCTCAAGTTTGATCCTCTTCTTCATACTTTCTCTGACTTGGTTGAACATCCTCTTGATGTCTTCTTCTGTCTCATTTGTTTCTCTGAAAAACATCCACAATCTGTGTGAAAACTAGGCTTCTTCAAAGGGTTTCTCTGTAGGTATCCTTAGAACTCTCTTTCTGAAACTTGCCAACTCTTCTCATTAACTCCTCTTTTAAGGTATTTAGGAACCTTCTCTTTCCTTTTTCTGAGAACTTTGCCATCTTTTTCCTTTTCTATCTCCATTGGATCAATAATATCCGTGGGTTTCTTCATTATGGTGGTTGGTGGGTTTCTGGAAGGCTTAGATTGCTCCCGGAGTGCATTAAGTCGTGCAACATCTATCTTGGGAAGTTGCACTTGGCGTGTGATAACTGAATATCGATCGACAATTTCTGGAGTGTGTCGATCGATATCTTTATCATTCGGTCGATCGATGAGACGTCTGTCCTGTCGGTCGATGTTGTAAGGGCTGGGCGGATGTGGGTGCTTTGCTGCGAACTCCTCGTGAGTAAGTATCTTCACGGCGTTGCACTCGTTGGTGGATTCTTCAAGATTCATCGGTCGATGCTCGTCTGGTTCCACCGATTGATTGGTGTTGGCGTACATCGATCGACGTGGATGTCCTGACATCGGTCGATTCCAGTGGTTGCCGCCAATACTCATGGAACTTTCGATCTGGAAGTCTCCCTCTTGCAGCTTCTCTTGCTTTACCACTCTCCAAAAATCATCCTCTATGATAGCACTGACGTTGTGGCCTGTTGTTTCTTCTCCAGTCCCTTTTCCTAAAGCTTCCTGCTTCTTAACAGCTTCTCCTGTCTGAATCACTTGAGTCTCTAGTTTCTTCACATGGGTACTCAAAGCATCAAGCTTTGTGTTCAAGGTGGTGTAGACAGCGTTGATCTTTCCAGTGAAGTTCACCTCTAACTGCTGCTGGCTTTCAAGAACTTTGCTGAGCATGTCTTCTAGCTTTCCTTCTGGGGTTGGTGTGGGTGGCTTCATGTAAGATGAGTTTCCATAACTCCTGTTGTTGTTGGGGTTGCTGCTGTTGAAGTTTCCTCTCTGTCCTGCGAAGTTTCTGTTTCCTTGGTTTCCAGATCTCTGAAATCCGGTTCCACTGATCCAGTTGACTTCTGCTTCTATGTAGTCATCTTCTTCATCAGCTTCTGCATCCTCCACTGAGCAGATTTGCTTGTTTAGCAGTTTCTGAACATTGTCAAGTGTAGCTTGTACCTCATTTATTTGTTCATTTCCAAGGAACGCTGCAGATCTTGCTCTTACAATGTTCTTCGTGTTGTTGCTTGATGCTAGGTTGTCTATTAGCTTCACAGCATCTTTAGGATTCCTTGTGGTGAAGTTGCCTTCACTCGCGCAGTGTCCGAGCCATCGATATTTCGCGATGCCTCGAAGAAAGTGCAGAGCAGTTGCACTTTGTTGAATCCATGCTGTGGGCAGTCTCGCTGGTAAGACTTGAATCTGATCCAGGTATCCTTGAATGACTCTCCAGGCTCCTGGTTGAATGTGGCAATTTTCCTCCTTAAGCCTTCAGCACGCGCATCATCATAGAAGTTACGCAAAAATGTGTTTTTGATGTCGCTCCAGGATGTAAGAGATCCTGGTGGTAGCTGCTTAAGCCACTGTAAAGCTTCTCCAGATAAAGAGTGTTTGAAGAGCTTACAGAGAAGGTAGTCCAAAGGGACTCCATTGGCTTTGATAGCAGATATGAGATCCTCGAACCTCTCCAGATGGTCCATGGGATGCTCATTGGACAGTCCATAGTAAGGTGTCTGTCCCACAAGGGTGTAGTACTGCGGCTTGAGCTCGAAATCGCCTCTCTCTCTGAATAGCAGGGGGACGAATGGCTGATCTGTTGGTGTATAACTGATCTGGACGGTTGTAGTCAGATAGTGTTCGAGCAGCCTCTTCTATAGGTTGAACAGCTCATGTAGGTGCAGTTTCTGGATCAGGGATTACTTCATTCTGAGCGTTGAGTTTCTGACCTGCTTCATTACGAAGGTGACCTTCTTGGTCACGCAAGTCTCCATTCTCATCTCGTGTGATAGGCGCAACTATGACTCGCGGAACAATATCGATCGATATATGGTTAAGGGTATCGATCGATGTCGGATGAAAGATGTCGGTCGATGGTGAAGTAGTGTCGGTCGACTTGAAGGTGCGAGTATCGGTCGACGAAGACGGTGTCTCGGTCGGCAGGGGTGCGTCAGTATCGGTCGACAGGCAGTTGATGGCGTCGATCGATGCGGAATGGATTCCCTTGCAGATTGAACGTTCCAAGCTAGCAGGGTCATCTGAGAACAAAAGTTGAGATTCTTTGTTGCTTCTGGTGCTGCTGGGCATGTACTTCAAAATACAAGAAAAATTTTTATGTTAGAAAACAAATTAAAATAAAAATAGAAATAACCTACACCTAATCAGATTAAATCCTATTGTATCAAAGCTCCCTGGCAACGGCGCCAAATTTGATATCACTCAAATTAACCTAAGGAGTGACTTTACTTTCTCAAATAAGAGGTTCAATTGTAGTACTTAGGGATCGAATCCACGGAGAGCTAGTGTACAAATAAGATGCAATCTTAATGACTATGCTAGGTTGAAAATGGTTTAAAGTAAATTGCAGGTTTGCTGAGTAAGGGTAAGATTACTCAGTTGAAAGGATTTGGTTTTAAAACAATAAAGAAAAGTAGTTAGATTCAGGTTAGGTATTCAGGAATTTAGGATTATCAATACTATAAAGGCTAACAAGTTGCTTGCATGATAGGTTAGAGCTCAACACTTATTAAATGAATCCATTAGCTCTCGCATTATTTAGATCATCTATTACTTAGATGCTAAATTGTGTTGCGGTCGGCTACTCTGCCGATGGTATTGATCGATGTTTCGATAGGAATATTGACCGATACACCTCTAGCTACGTCGATCAATTACTCTATAGGAGTATCGATCGATACGGCTCTAAGCAAGCTTTATGCGCAAGTTGATACAATGCTCACAATGATCTTAGATCAGCTTTCGCATATCTTAAGAGGGTCATAGCATGTTTAGGATGTTGTCAGGTATTGCATGTAATAAACAATGCAAACCAAGTTCATGTTCTAGGTAGTTAAGTTAGAAAAAGCATTAGTGAACAATCCTAACAATAAATATCACAACTATAGCAATTATAGGTTTGGGCTAATCCCTCATATCCTATTTAAACCTAAAATCTAACAAATGAATCTACTCAGACATGGCTAAGTAGTTCATAGCAACAAGGTAACAATAGAAATTCATAGACCTATTAGAGGGTGAACACTTAGGTCCGAATCACAAATATCTTTGGATCTGTCCTCTAAATCTAGAATTCTATAACCTTTGTTAACAAATAAAGAACTGAATAGAACTTTATTGAGAACTTGCAAAGTAATGAAAACAGAAATAAGTAGAAGAAGAAGAAACTCTTTTAGAACTTAGAAACTATTAAAAACTTATGAAAACTTGTATATCTCTGCCAAAACACTTAGGCATATATAAATAGGAGTTCATTAGGTTAAAAAACTCGTCAGGGGCATTCTTGTAAAATGTGATATCTTGGGCTTCAAGTTCGGCCAAGTCCAACTTGTCTTTCTGCCGCCTCAGTATCGATCGATAGTACAGGGTGTACATCGATCGATTATTGTCTCGATGTATCGTCCTTCGGCTAATGTGTGTCGATCGATTGCACAGAGTGTGCATCGATCAATGTGTAACTCTGGTGTCGACCTCTGGTCTTGATCACGGGTGAACTCTTCTTTAAGCTCCAAAAAGGCACCTAAAACATCACTTTTCTCCAAAATGCTTCTGAACCTGAAAACATACCTAATAGACTCCAAAACATAGATAATAGTAGTAAAAACACTCATATACCATGGGTAAAAACGGGTAAAATCCATGGTATATCAACGACCCTTGGGTGGTGTTTGATCCTGGATGAACACACCCTAGGCTTCCTCTGTGTCTTTGGGACACACGCAAATGGTCAGAAGAGAATGGAGAATGCCGGACTCCACTCTCAAAGGCACAAACAGCCTTGAATGTGGATGCAGTATAGAAGCGGTTTCATGGAGGATCAAGGGAAAGGATGTTGGTGCAATCCATGGAGAGATCTTATCAATACTGGAAGTATATGATAAGGCTTGATAGAGGCATGCCTTGGTGGGGCTTGGCCAAACCTGATATGGGAAGCACATGATCTAATAAGATCAAATATAAGGTAACATATTTATGTTTACTTTCCGGTTTATGTTTATGTCTCTTGAGGTGCGAATGAAGCCAAGTATGGCACGCCCTTGGAGACCATATATTGTGATGTATTGTAGGATACAGGACCTTCAGGAAAGGTGCAGATCATAGTGGATCTAATTGATCCAGGTTGGATGGTAGTTAGAGGCTATGCATCGGTTAGTGATTCATGGTGGTTCATGAGTGAACCGGATATTTGGTTTTTCATTACCAATGGCTTCAGGCCGTGGCAATGAGATGATGGGATCATAGGGAATGCTAGTTATCAACCTCTGTGTTGGTAAGATATGTGGAAAGGATTGGCTAAGAGCCATGGAGAAGAGTTGGGTTAATACTAAGTGGCGTGGACCATAAGTATTGAGCTAGTGTGATTATGCTATGAAGGCCGTATGTTATTTGGTCATGGGAGAGTAAGGACGACCTGATCCTTGGTTGATGGATCAAGGTGTCTGTGCTAGTTGATCAACGGATGCATCGGATGTATGAGCAAGACTGATCGGTTCGAGTGGGACATAGTTCCATGGCCGGTTAGGCAAGTATGAAGACTCATCAGCTCTGAGTCATGTGGGGTGGTTGGTTGATTGACTCAGGATATAGTGGGACTTATTAATCCAATGCTCTGTTGTTTAAACATGGAGGCACCGAACCTTGGCCTTGGCCGGTTCAGGAGGTGAGATAGTCCTTGGCCATTGGCCGGACTGCCCAAAGTCGGGTTTCACATGATCTGGACCTCTGGGTCGGATTCTGATAATGGGAATCCTACTTTGGGGATTTATGATTAATTATCATGAATTTTATTTAGTTTTTAGGAATTGATTTGATGATGTCAACTTTGACCGATTGGACTGATCATGATCAGAATCCATATGGTCTGGGTCGATTACTTGGATTCTGATTATGGGAATCTATTAGTTGCGATTTATCAGGAGTTTTCATGAATTTTAATTAATTTTTTGGAGCATGTTTGCTTGAGGTCGTTTTTGCAGCTGAAGACTTCCCAAAGGTACTTAGAGCAACTTAGGCACTTTTTTCCGTTTTTACTAGCGAGCTGCGACTCAACTAGATAACCAGGACCTTCAGGGAAGGCTAGGTTTACTTGGCTTTCCTCCAAATCACGTAACTTGACAGTGCGAATTTCGGTTCCCTCAGTTTGGCGCTAGAAGGAGGGGGGTACAGATCTATCTCACTCGCAACCACACATGCTCGGTCTGATATGGCGACCAACACGGACAACCCGCAAATGCACGACGGAACTCCCATCGATGCCAACGCCACCGACACTCCAGCTGGAAACATGTCAACGGTGACTACTGACGCCGCGGCATTAGCCCAGATGAAAGAAATGTTCGCCTCCGCTCAGAAACAGGCAGACGAACAAGGAAAACTTGTGGCCTCTCTCGCAAAACAGGTGGAAACCTTAACGGCAAAGGCCAAGAGCAAGGCCCCGCGAGGGATCACAAGAGCCTGCAGCGGCAGAAGACTCGATTTTGAGACTCCGGGAGATCGAGCTGTACGCGCGGACAAGACTTCTTCATGCCAAAACCCTGACGAACCTCTCCAACCAGGTGTGCAACCGATTATGGAGAATCTTCCACCTCCCGCTGGGGACAACGAAGAAAACGACGTCGAACAAATCGACTTGGACATTAGCGACCGATCCGATCATTCGGACGATAGCGCTAACGTTCATCCTAGAAGGACCCGAAGTCAGTCTGCCCGACAGACGGTGTCCTTCGAAAAACCCATGACAGAAGAGGAGGAAGACCTCTACTGGATGGAACAGGAAGAACTGGCGGAGGATCAAACTCGGATCCATCGTAACCAGCACCGACAAACTCGGAAGAACGCAGGTAGCGATAGCGAGATCCACGATCTCCGCGAGTCTCTCGCAAAAACAGTAGTCGAGGTAAAAGCGGTGAAATCACAAATTCACCAGGAAACTAGTGCCGCTCCCGAGATCGATAGACTTCTCGAGGAAGCACGAAAAACGCCGAGCACCGCTCGGATCACAGAAACACGCGTCTCGGACCCTGGGAAGATCAGAATTCCCGTCTACGACGGTACCAGAGATCCAAAGGCACACTTACAGTCCTTCCAGATCGCGATGGGAAGATGCAAACTCCCGGAGCGTGAACGAGACGCCGGCCACTGCCTTCTATTTGTCGAGAATCTCAGGGGCGCCGCGCTCGAATGGTTCTCTCGGCTCAAAAGAACTCCATCGAAAATTTCCGCCAACTAGCCTCTGAATTTCTCAAACAGTATTCCATGTTTATGGATAGGGAGACTTCCGATGTGGACTTATGGAGTCTAGCTCAAAAGGAAGACGAATCACTCCGTGACTTCATGAGAAGGTTCAGGCTAGTGATGGCCAGAGTGACGGGTATCAGCGACAAAGTCGCGATCGACTCCCTGAGAAAAATTCAAGAGTAACCTATCTACGGAAGGTGGAAGGTGATGCATCCCTATACACCAGGTTCACAGACCTAAGGCATCTGGTTCTGCCCTCAAATATTCCCAAGAGAAGCTAGGCGACGCATAGGGAAACGCTCCCAATTTTTGACCAAGGAAGACTCTACTCCAAAAAGCCTACCTAGCAATAAACGAGAGTCTACCCGACAGAAGCGACTTCAAATCAACAAGATAAAAGAGAAGGTCCCCTTGAAGGTCCATACAACCTCCGGGTTCCTGGACGAAAGTCCATCCCATCTCCGGGTTCTTGGCCGAAAGTCCATTCAACATCCAGGTTCTTGGATAAGACTTCATACAACCTCCAGGTTACAGAAAACCACGTCTTCGAAGACAGGCCCAGTATCCTCTAGGTTCCAGGAAAGCATGACACAAGGTCATCCAAGCATTGATTGTGGCATACCTCCGGTGGCAGATTGCAATACTACATAGTTGAGAGTGGCCAAGAATCAATGGTAGAGTTCAACTAATGTTTCCACCTTCTCCATTCGGCGTGGACACTACTGCTTGATGCAAACAACATGTCCAAGAAAGCTACTCCAGTACCAAGAATCAACTAGGTTATCTCCAGGTGCCAAGACGAACATGCCGAATGTCCCCCCGCCAAATGTCAAGGTACAATCCTAAGACAAGGCAAGAAGCTACGGCTACAACATTAGAACCTCAAGGAGCATCAAGTATGCTAAACGCAATGAGGAGACCGGCATGAAGATCTGAATGAAAGTCAACTACAGCTTTTACAAGCTTAAGATGCACGATCAAGGCTAGCAGAGTCAAGCATGAAGATCCTTAGTTTGGGCCTTCAGATCTTATTAAACCTCATCGTCCCCCTGATCCTTAGCCTTTCAAAGATTCTCCCTCTCAGAATTCCTGGGTCCTTACCCATATGCTCCTCCATGCTATTCATGGAGCCAGAGAATCTTCAAGAAATGCAAACTGGAGTCCTGCCTAAACTAAGGCCGAGTATAGCTACAGGAGAGGCACAAGCATCTCGAGTACTCCCTCAATGTTTTCAAAGACAGTGGATACACCTGCGGTCAAGTCACCCACGTCAGGAAACAAGGCACACGAGCCTTTGGACCGTGTATCTCAACTGCTAGGAAAAATTCTCTCCTACTCCAAGACCAGGACTCCCATATGCAGGCCATTGGAGTTAAGACTACAACCAGAAAAACGTGATCATCATCACTCAGACCACATGCCCATTGAAGCATGTTGGTATGTCTATCTACATCGGTCCAAGCCAAGACATCAAGCCAACGGGTTGTACCGATGAATATACTACTTGGTCCAGACCACGTGCCTGTTTTAAATCAAGGACTATTGTCCATTCTCCAGGCCATGCATCTCCAATCAGGCTGTGAATCCTTTCAGACCGAGCGCAAAAACACCTGAGCACTACCGACAAGGAAATTTGATGGCCCAGGCTACGAGCCGACGTCTTACTCCAAATTCAACAAGGCGCCTGATACCATGGTGCAACTCACGAATTCCTATGAAGAAAATTGATGTCTTGCATATTTACATCTTTTTAGCATCCATATCTCATGCATTTTGATCATATAAGTTAGGCATTAGGCATGTTTAGGTCCATTTTGCATTCATTTGTCCTTATCAGGTGTTGGAGTGTGCTTTGGTGTGATTTGAGGTGTTTGGAAGCCTTATGGCCCCAAAAGAGATGAAGAATCAAGTTTGGCCATGAAAAGAGAAGTCAATCCATGATCTGGTCAAGACAAAGATGAGAATGGACAGAGGCCTTAGAGATGTCTCCTGCTGCTAAGATTTTGAGGAAACACAGAAAATTGAGTTAGCTTTCCAATGGAAGTGGTTTCAAGTCATTTGGACCTGTATTGAAGGAGTTATGATCAATTCACTTGAAGCATGTCAGGCTGGCCGGGTAGAGACGGCCGGGTTCAAGCAGCCGGACGGGAAAAGAGCAGATGGATGGAAGTGGTCCGGTCCGGGATGACTGAGCCTGGGAGAGGCATCCGGTCGTTTGAGTGGTGCTGGAGGAGACCAGACCGGGGTGGCCAGTCCGGGAAGGGACACCGGGTCGGCAGAGATGGATCAAGGGTCACCCGGACGGCCGGGAAGGAGAAACCAGGGAACTGAACCCGGACAGGCTGGACAGAGACCAAGGCAAGCTTGGACCAGGGTGGCCAGACCGGGTTGGGACAGGCTGGTTCACCCCTGACCGAAAATCCAACCCCTCTTCCCATTGGTTGAAGCCCATTTGGCTCAAGGACTTTTTAGTAATTTCATTTTATGTTTCTAGGGCTTTCAAGCCACTTATAAATACTCTTGTTATCCCTAGATTGGGATTTATGTTATTTTTTCTCTAAGAACACAAACCTTTGAGAAAGTTTTATCTTTGAATCTTAATCTCATCTTGTGTTCTTGATTGTTTAATTTCATCTCTTTTCTTTCTCTTCATGTTTAAGCTTAAATCTCTCATGGGTTTAAGAGTAAGCATGTGGATTAGTGAGTAGATCCATTTAAGATCCATGGGTTAGGGTGATTGAGAGTGATTAAGTGTAGATCCAAGGTGATTAGTGTTAGATCTATCCTTTCCTTGCATTGATTTGGTGTTCTTAATGCTATATTTGGGCTGGCCTCTCAAACAAAGAGCCATAGTCATTTCATGCCCGAAAGGTCTTCTATGAAATGCCTGAACCAACTCATCTATGCTTTTAGCTTGCTTTGCCTAAGAGATTAGTTGTCAAAGAAGCTAGGATTGCTATTAGACTCATTCTTTATGCTTGCTTTGATCAATACAGCCAAAGAGATTTGGTGTACTTGGGTGATCATAGCAAAAGAGCATCCATCTAGAGATAGAGCTTGCTTAGCTTGTTGTCTAGGCATAAGGATTTAGATTGATTGAAAAGTTGGCATCTGGGATTGAACCTTAATCATTTGAGATCAAGTCCCTATACCCATGGGTCTCATTCTCCTCATAAGAAAGAAAGTTTAACATTTTGTTGTATTTTGCTTATTGTCTTAGTTTAATAATCATCCTTTTTAATGATTGTATTTAGATTAAGCATAGACTTGAATTCCCTTTGCTTTGTGGTCACTTAGAACTGGTTCGAAAATCATATATACTACATCATTTGATTAGGACCTTCTACAGAGGTGCTCTTCCAGAGTTGAGGAGCAGATTGGACAGAGCCAGCAATGGGTTCTTCTTGGGCAGAACTGAGCAGGATGCTGAGCAGCTGGTGGAGAACATGGCCAGGAGTGACTCAGTCTAGAGTGAGGAGCATGATAGGGTCAACAGAGGCACTGCTGAAGATGATCAGCACACAAGGAAGGCCCTGAAATCTCTCCAAGAGAAGTTGGACAAGATTCTTGCAGAGAAGACTAGGCAAGAGCAGATTAACTCCATTGGGAACCAGCAACAAAAGCAGCCTGCTAGGAATACTCAAGTTCATGGTGTAGAAGGTCACGAGGAGCTGTGCTTCATTAATGCTAATTGCACATGGTATAGGAAGGAGCCCAAATTCCAATACCAAAACAACTACCAGCAAAGACCTTACTACAACAATCAACAAGGAGGTTACCAAGCCAACCAGCCTACTCAGCCCCAAGGAAGCTGTGGGAACCGAAATTCGCACCGTCAATTTCCGATAAAGATTTGTGGAGGAAAACCGAGTTAACCCGATCTTCCTTGAAGGTCCCAGATATCTGCTGGGCCGCACACGAAACAATCAATAGAGATAAAAGTTGCGAAAATAGAAATCGTAAAAGTTGAGCGAAAGAGATCTTATTTCTGAATTCTCGTTTGAGCGTGTACAACAAGAAAAGAAATCGGCCGTAAGAGCTGTCGAGGAGTCCGCTAGTCTGGTCGCCTAAGTCTATCCTAGTTGAGTCGCAGCTCGCTAGTGAAAACAGAAAAGAATGCTAAATCGCTCTAAGTGCTAAGTGCTCTGAAAGTTTTTGATCTGGTTTGCTTCTTGCTCAAAGCTCTCCTTATATACTCCTCTTAAGACGGTCTATCTTCCCGCAGGCTGAATCGGGCTTTTTCCATTTTCGTCCATCTTCGTGTTTATCGGGAAACTTGACATTTATCTTCGGAAAACTTGGCATTTATCTTCTGGAAACTTGACATTTATCTCTTATGTGAGGATAAAGATAAACCGTCATAGTTATCCTTCTTTTCGAAAATCGTAGCGGCCGTTTGGCCACGTTGGGCCGTTTAGGCGTTTTTTATGGTCTTTCGAAAGAACGGTCTTTGAAAGTTTCGGTGTTTCCGAAGGAACCCCAATTCCTTGTATAGTCAAGATATTGGTGTTCTAGAATAACCGTGATCGTACCAAACTTGCGTGGATTAATCCGAACAAGCTAAGATGGGATCGGACCGGGCATGATAGGACCGAGACCAGGACGAGGGCCGTGGACCGACGCCAGGCCGCCCGCGGACGGATGCCGGCGCCAGGGCCGTGGTGGCGCCAGGCCCCCCCGCGCGCGCCGCAGGCAGTGCTGCCGCTAGGCGGCATCGTGCGGGTGCCGCCGGCGCCAGGCGCCGCCAGGGGCCGCGCGGACGGTGCCGCCGGCGCCAGGCGGTGCCGCGGCGTGGCTGGCGCCCGCTGTGACGCCGCGCTGGCCAGCGCCAGCACGCCAGCGCCAGGGCCGCCGGGCGCCAGCCAGCCCGTGGACGGTGCCGCCGGTGCCAGGCGGTGCCGCCGCCGCTAGGCCGCCCCGATCCCGCTGCCGGGCCGGCAGCCCGCGCGTGGTGCCGGCGCCAGGCGGCGCCGCGGCGCCAGGCAGCGTCCAGCGTGCCGCCGGTGCCAGGCGGGTGCCGGGCGCCAGGCTCCAGCCCGCTGCGCCGCCGGGCGGCCAGCGTGATGCGCCGCTGGCCGCCCCGCCGTGCGGCGCCAGGCCATCCTGTCGTCGTGGGTTTTGTTGTTCGATCTTTCCCCGTTAGTCGTTTGCGGGAAATCTTTGAGTTCGGGAAGATCGTTAGCCGTAGATTTCGAGATAATCGTTTCTAATCCACAAGACTCCTCGGTATCGGGATTTTGCGATGGACTTGGATTTGTAGACTTTCCGTCTTCAGGATGTGAGCAACGAGGCTTGAGCTTTAGATGTGTTAAAAGACGAATCTTTTAAACAATCGAAGGCTTTACGGAAGACTCATTGTAGATCTCGGACGATCCGGACATGGGTTTCAAGGGACCAAGATGCCGCCATTGCCCGAGATCATGAGATGATTGCACGGATGGCGCCAGGACCCCGCTGGCGCCGGATGGGAGTGGACGAGCCTTCCGTGAGTTTTATCGGCGGCGACCCGTTTCTTGGCTTTGATCGTCGCGGCTTTTCTTCGAGGACTTTCGGTAACGATTTGCGTCATTGACCGATTTTGACCCCAACAGTTAGCCCCCCAGCTAGCTAGGAACTGCAGTGCCTGTCGGATCCTAGCTTGCGGTATAGCCGTATGGGAAGGTGTAGAGATGTAATCGTTTGCCGAAAGGCGGGGTAAATAGTGATTTTACCTCTTTTATAAGGATGGAGTAAGAAATCTCATTCTTACTTCATCATAAGAAATTTACTCTCTCTCAAGAATCCTTTTCTCTCTTTAAGAACAATGTATTCAAGGTTCTCAAGAGAAACTCTTCTTCCCAATCATCTCGGATGACTCTCCTGCCCATGTGATGGTGAAGCGGAGGAGTTGGTCGAAGAGGAAACGAAGAATGCGATACCGAAGCCCTTGTAGGTTCAACACCGCCAGAGATCCCTTTCGAGGAGACCTCGAGGCAGCCTGGTGCTCCTTTCGCCGAGCTCGGTTTCTCGTAAATATCTCAAGGTTATTGAGATTTTACCAGGTTCTGAAGAGTCAAATTCCGGCCGTTGGCAACGAGTGCAAGGAATCCTCCGCAAGGTTTCTTTACATGTTACGGCTTTACATACTGCCGTATGTGGTTCCCGATCCCTGGTGCCATTGTTAGATGCGCTTCACCGCTTGAACTTTCGATCAACCAGCTCAGCGTTCCTGCCTTGGGAGTTGGCTTGGCGTACTGATTGCTAGCTATGAACTCGGGATTGATCTTGGTCCCGATGATTTCGAAGGTCTTTGGGGCACTCGGCCGACGGGGAGCGACGGTTACTACTCCATGCTGCCTAAGAAGGATATGGCCGTGATTCAGGGGACTACTTCGAATCCCAAATCGTGGCAGGAGCGTTTCTTCTTCGTCCAAATAGATGGTGAGTCTGTCGAGGAGAGCTGCCTCCATCTATTTCCGCAAGCATGGAACTTCAACCGAGGTATCTGATGAAAACCCTGTTGTCTATTTCACCTGTTCGGAAGTGCGAGTTTTAGTGAAAAAGTTTTGCTTTGTAGGGAACAACCCTATCGCGCATTTGCACGGTGATCTCTTTGTCAAGAGAGATCTTCTTCGTCAAAGGCCGTTTTTCTGGAAGTCCTTCACCCTCGAACGGATTCGAGACGTGGTAAGATTTTATCGGTCGAGATCCTGTCCCGTCGTATGATGCCGAACCGGTCATCGAAGTTCCTACTGGAGGCGACAGAGATCTCGCAAGGGAAGGAAATCGAGGATGGGGAAGGCTCGGAAGATCCTTCACCGTTGGGAGAAAACCCTAGTTTTGCTCCAACAGAAAAAGGCGGAGCCAGCGATTTTCCACTCCCCAACAACTTCTTTGATTGCCTTCCTCCGGAGTTTGTTACTGACGAGTCGCTGGAGGATGAGGAGAAACAACGGGTTTTGGCCGAGGGCTCCCAACGTGTCAACGAGGTTTGGCCCTTCGAACTTCTTAACCTTACATTGAATCTGTATATAAGCATGCTTGCTGATCTTGAGTTTATGCAGGACTACGAGTGTTTAGCGAGGCGCTGACTTGAGTTTCCGCAAATCCAGGATTGCTAACTTCAAGACCACAGAAGCGAGCGAGAGCTTTTCGGTTCCGACAAGAGGTAAAGCGCAGAACGCGAAGCAAGCTGAGCTTCATGCTCGAGCTCGCTCGGGTAAAGGAGAGGAAAAATGATCGCAGCTGAGGTGGCGAGACGGGCGAATCGTTTTCTGCTGAGTTTCAATGTTTTAAAGAAGCTCAGGAGTTTGTTGGTGATTTCGAGTGCCGGGTTCAGTCGTAAACCTCTACAAGTCTCGAACCAGTTCTCCTTCGATTCGAGATTGCTGAGATGAAGGATTTCATGGCCGAGTGTGCTCATGCTGAGTCCTTGGTTCCTCGGTAGAAGAAAGAGTCCGGAGACTATGGGAACTATCGAGGTTTCCGAGGATACGGTGGAGGCGGAGCCGATGAGAACGCCGAGGGTGGTGGGAACGCCAAGCGTGAATGAGGAAGTGGACCAGCCTGCTAGTTCATTTGGAATTTCCGCATCCTTTCTCAATGTTGACTTTCTTTTGTGAATCGTATTTTGGGCGTGTGTGGCGTTTTAAGAGTTTTATTCTGCGACCGCGGAGGTTGCATTCTTATGTTTTGGGACTGGCCGTTGGTGGCTTGAATCCCGCCGCCTTTGCGGCTTTATGAATATGAAAATTTGCGAGATTTAGTCTTTTGTTTTGATTTATACTTTCGTCAAGTGTAGAGGAAAGATGCGAGTAGTCGCCATTATCCCAACTCTTTTGTCGCTGGTCCGTATGCTACTTTTTAGCGAGCGTTTTAGGTGTAAGCGATAAGAGACATGTTTTGGGATCTCGTATACGATACTATGTCTGTGAGATGTCAAGATCCAGCAAGACTGGGTTTAGGGCAAGACCTAGGCTTACTCTCAGCTTTAAGGCTGTGCGATGACTGATCGACTTTCGTTTTGCCTGTTAGTGATTTCTTCCTGATTCTTTTGTTTAAAGTCCGCGACTAGTCGCCGCTTATATGACTTGTGTTAAAAGAATCGAGCTATCTTCGGAGTTTATCAAGGCGCTAAACCAAAATTTTGGGTTTCTTGTATAGCGCGCTATGATATCCTTGTCGGATGTAAGGGGACCTTGTAGGTCTGACTACGAGTTTGTATTGAGTGAAACGTTTCTTGTGTGCATCCGTCGGGCCAATCGACGGGCGTGAGTTATTTTTAAGTCGCAGGTGGACTGTCTTTTGCGGATGATACAAGTTTTGTTATCTTTTTAAGAAGTTGCGACGTCTCGCGTTTCTTTGAAGATATGATTTTCGTTTTTCCGAGCGTTGATGCGTTTAAGTGAGCATAAAAGATAGAAAGAATTTTATTAAAAATTTCGAAGTTTGAGTACATGTGCGGATTTTTCGCGTTTTTGTGGGAGTATAGAATATCGCGCAGTCCCCTTTTAGTGAGGGGATAGCTGAACTCGCCGGGTTTCGACGAGCTGCCTACGCATTCTCTTCGAGGATCAAGCCATCTCGTAGTTCTGATAGTTGTCGCAACGTTTTACTCCCGTCGTTGCCGTTCGATCGTGCTGGTTGGATCGGCGGTTTGTGCGGGGTTGAGCTGTCTGCTTTATGGTGGTGGACTCGGAGGCTTTGTCGCTGTCTTGAATCGTTGCCTGTTTGGATGATTCTGGTTCATCTTTCTTCCTCCGGAATGTTGTGTGATTCCTTTGCTCGTTTGGGTTGGCCGCAGGCGTTCGATCTTTCGCAGTTTGAACTCGCTAGGTAACGAGTCTCGATTGTTTCGACTACCCCAGATGGCTGCGGTTCGGTCGGACTCGGAAACTTGATACGAGGTGATATGTGGATGGTACTGCCTTCATGGAGTTGATCCAAGGGGTTTCCATGATGGCGTTGTAGATGGCGGGTTGTCGACTACTGCAAACTCGACGATCTTTGTAACTTCCTTTGCCATGACCGGGAGTTTAATTCTCCCGAGGGTCATGGTAGTGACGCCCGAAAACCCCGTCAAAGTTTTGGCTCGGGGGCGACTTCCCAAGTGGGATCTTTATCCGTAGAGGGTATCGCGGAAGATGACGCTGATGTGCTTCCTGTATCGATGAGAATGCGCCGACTTCGAGATCCTGGATTACCAGGTTGATTACCAAAGGATCGCAGTGAGGTTTGTCGATTCCAACGGTCTCCTGTTCCTCGAAAGCGATCGTGTGGTTAGGAACATCGCTGTCTGGGAACCAGTTGGAACTTGTCTCGGCTTTTCGCCCGTAGGCTTTTATCGACGAGACAGAGTCTTGGTAGAACTGTGATCCTTCGATAATCATGTTTACCCTCCGCAACTGCTGTTGTTCCCTTGGTCGCCCTGTCTTCTTCCACGTTTATCCCCCGATTGATTTTTGGTCGCGCGGTCCTCGGAGACAGTTTTGTTGGTCTTTGGGCGGTCGGAGTCCAGGAGCAAGTCCTTTATACTCTTGACCTTTGATAGTTCGCCGGTGAGGAGCTTTGCGGCGAGTCGGGCGCCGAGAACCTTGCAGTTCGCAGTGGAGTGACCTCTGGTTTCGTGGAACTCGCAGTAGGAATTATCCTTTTACTGGTTCCTGGTCCAGGTGTTTCGGAGGTTCTGCCTTGCTCGAGTTGATGGCGTAGTTATGCTCGCCTTCCCCTTCGTGATGGACGTTTTGTCGTTACGAGAGGTTTTCTTTTTCGAGGACGTTTTCTGTGGTCCGTGCTTCTGCGATAGAAGCTTCATCTCTTCTTCCATGATGACGAAGTCCGTTGCCTTGGGGAGAGAATCCTGGATTGGCCGCTGCTTTTCCAGTAGTATCCACTTTCGGAACTTTGACTTGTACCAGAGAGTTTTCCTCGGTCGATTGCGACATTGTCGATGATGCCTGTTACTCTGGCCATCACCAGCTTGAACCTTCGCATGAAGTCTCGGAGTGACTCGTCCTCCTTCTGAGCTAGACTCCATAGATCCGCGTTGGACGTTTCTCTATCCATGAACATGGAGTATTGTTTGAGAAACGCCGAGGCCAGTTGGCGGAAGCTTCCGATGGAGTTCCTTTTGAGCCGGAAGAACCACTCGAGCGCAGCGCCTTTTAGGTGCTCGACGAGAGAAGACAATGACCCGCCTCGTTCGCTCCGGAGTTTGCACCTGCCCATTGCGATCTGGAAAGACTGCAGGTGCGACTTAGGATCCGATCCCGCCATAGACCGGGATTTTGATTTTCCCAGGTCTGATATCGTGTTTCCGTGATCCGGGTGGTGAACGGTGTTTTCGTGCTTCCTCGAAGTCTATCGATCTCGAGCGGAACTGGTCGCCTGATGGATTTGCGATTTCACCGCCACTTCGCCACGTCTTTTAGAGATTCGCGGAGATCATGGATCTCGCTATCGCTACCCGCGTTCCTCCGAGTTTCTCGGCGCTGGTCGCGATAGATCCAAGTTTGATCTTCCGCGAGTTCTTCCTGCTCCATCCGGTAGAGTTCTTCTTCCTCTGTCATGGGCCTATCGAAGGATACCGCCTGCCGAGCGGACTGGCTTCGGTCCTCCTGGTGGATGTCAGCGTCTTCATCGGAAGGATCCGATTGGTCGCTGATATCAGATCGGTGCCGACGCCGCTTTCCTTGTTTCCGTGAGCCGGGAGTGGAAGGTTCTGCAGGTCGTTTGCTGTCCTTTCATAGCCGCTTCCTCGAGTGGGCTCTTTCGGGCATCTTTTCTCGTACTTTGGGAGATCCGGTCGAGTCTTCTGCCACGGCGCCTTGGTCGCGGCAGTTTGCTCCTCGAAGTTAAGGTGTCGACCTGTTTTGCGGCGAGGTTATCAGCTTGTCCTGTTGTTCCGCATGTGCCTGGCGGAGGTAAACAGTTCTTTCATCTGCCTGAGCGCCTCGGTGTTTGCATCAGCAGTGATGCGGACGCATCTCCGCTGGAGTCTTCAACGCTTGGCCGACGGGTGTTCCGTCTAGCGCTGGTTGATCTTTGGTGATGTCGGTAGACATGATCGAGCGTGTGCAGTTGCGAGATAGATAGATCCGTAACCCTCCTTAGCCAAACTGTAGGAACCAAATTCGCACCGCCAATTTCCGATAAAGATTTGTGGAGGAAAACCGAGTTAACCCGATCTTCCTTGAAGGTCCTGGATATCTGCTGGGCGCTACGAAACAATCAATAGAGATAAAGTTGCGAAAATAGAAATCGTAAAAGTTGAGCGAAAGAGATCTTATTTCTGAATTCTCGTTTGAGCGTGTACAACAAGAAAAGAAATCGGCCGTAAGAGCTGTCGAGGAGTCCGCTAGTCTGGTCGCCTAAGTCTATCCTAGTTGAGTCGCAGCTCGCTAGTGAAAACAGAAAGAATGCTAAATCGCCTAAGTGCTAAGTGCTCTGAAAGTTTTGATCTGGTTTGCTTCTTGCTCAAAGCTCTCCTTATATACTCCTCTTAAGACGGTCTATCTTCTCGCGGGCTGAATCGGGCTTTTTCCATTTTCGTCCATCTTCGTGTTTATCGGGAAACTTGACATTTATCTTCGGAAAACTTGACATTTATCTTCTGGAAACTTGACATTTATCTCTTATGTGAGGATAAAGATAAACCGTCATAGTTATCCTTCTTTTCGAAAATCGTAGCTGGCCGCTTTGGCCACGCTGGGCCGTTAAGCGTTTTACGGTCTTCGAAGAACGGTCTTTGAAGGTTTCGTAGTTTCGAAGGAACCCCAATTCCTTGTATAGTCGAGATATTGGTGTTCTAGAATAACCGTGATCGTACCAAACTTGCGTGGATTGATCGAACAAGCTAAGATGGGATCGGACCGGGCATGATAGGACCGAGACCAGGACGAGGGCCGTGGACCGACGCCAGGCCCCTGCGGGATGCCGCCGGGCGCCAGGCGGTGCCGCCGGCGCCAGGTCCGCCCGTGTCGCGGCGCCAGGCCGCTAGCGCGATGGCGCCACCGGGCGCCAGGCCGGTGCCGCGGCGCCAGGCGGGTGCCGCCGGCGCCAGCTGGCCCGTCCCCGTGCCGGCGCCAGGCCGCCCGCGGACGGAAAGCCGCCGGCGCCAGGCCAGTGTCGCCGGCTCAGCTAGCCAGCGTCCAGCGTGCCCGGCCCACCGGCCGCTGGCGGGTGCCGCAGGCGCCAGGCCGGTGCCGCTGGCGCCAGGCTGGCCAGCGCCCCGCTGCGCCCGGCGCCAGGCGGTGCCGCGGCGCCAGGCCGACCCGTCCGCGGCGCCAGGCGGGTGCCGCCCAGGCCGGCGCGCGGCGACGGTGCTGGTGCCAGGCCGGCCTGCGTCCGCTGCGCCGCCGCGCCAGGCCATCCTGCCGTCTGTGGGTTTTTTGTTGTTCGATCTTTCCCCGTTAGTCGGTTGCGGGAAATCTTAGAGTTCGGGAAGATCATTAGCCGTAGATTTCGAGATAATCGTTTCTAATCCAACAAGACTCCTCGAGTATCGGGATTTTGCGATGGACTTGGATTTGTAGACTTTCCGCCTTCAGGATGTGAGCAACGAGGCTTCGAGCTTTAGATGTGTTAAAAGACGAATCTTTTAAACAATCGGGAAGGCTTTACGAAGACTCATTGTAGATCTCGGACGATCCGGACATGGGTTTCAAGGGACCAAGATGCCGCCATTGCCCGAGATCATGAGATGATTGCACGGATGGGCGCCAGGACCCTCGCCGCTGGCGCCAGATGGGAGTGGACGAGCCTTCCCGTGAGTTTTATCGAGCGACGACCCGTTTCTTGGCTTTGATCGTCGCTTGGCTTTTCTTTCGAGGACTTTCGGGTAACGATTTCGTCATTGACCGATTTTGACCCCAACAGAAGCTCTTCTCAAGCTCAGGTTCCAAGTTCAAATATGGAGTCTATGTTCAAGCAAATCTTAGAAACTCAAGAAAGAAATGCTAAGAACATTGGTGATGAGTTCAAGAACATCCATGCCAAGATTGATGGAACCTATTCTGACCTAAACAACAAGTACATGCAACTTGCCTCTCATCTCAAAGCTTTGGAGAGCTAGGTTGCTTCTATGTCTTCATCCTCCAAGAGCCCAATGGGATCTCTACCAGGAAAACCAGAGAAAAATCCCAAGGAATCTTGCAATGTCATCCTCTCTACTATTTCTTCAAAGATTGATATGTGCACTCATGAGAAAGAGAAGGATGAGATTGAAATGTTTGGAACTGAGTTTGGGGATGTTGAGAGATTTGTTGTGGCCACAGCTGAAGCACATATTCTGAGGGATGCTGCCAAGAAGGCTGAGGTAAAGAGTCTGCAGCAAGCTAAGCATAGAACTAAGACACCACCTGTGCAAAGGGCAGCCAACAAACTGAAAGAAGTTGAGCAGGAAGACACTGAGTTTGAGCTATCACCATATGATAAGCTCCCCTTTCCCCAAAGAGTTCTCACCAAAGCTCAAAAGAAGGTGATCTCAAAGTTCAAGATAGATCTTAGTGATGTTGGAGTCAAGCTTCCAGAGATAGCTGGTATGCGTGAAGCTCATGTCCAGATGATGCTCATCAAGGACATTCTAAACCACCAGGCTGAAGTGGCTGAGCTTTTGGACATCTCCATTCTGAAGATTGATCCACCCAACCCTCCAAAGTCCCTCCCTAAGCTTGAGTCTCAAGGGAAGTTCACCTTGTCTTGCTCCCTTGGTAAACTAACTATGGATGATGCCCTCGTTGATAGTGGTGCTAGTGTGAATGTCATTTCCTTTGATATGGTGAAGAGTATTGGGATTGAAAGCATGGAACAAGACACTCCTCCTCTCACCTTTGGGGATTCTTCTTCTACAACCCCACTTGGCATAATCAAGGACTTCCCCTTGAAGATTGGATCCTGCACCATACCTATTGACCTCACTGTTTTGGAAATGGCATCTGAAGAGAGAGTCCCTTTGATCCTAGGCACTCCTTTTCTCACAACAGTTGGAGCTTGCATTGACTTTCCAAACAAGAAGGTCACCTTAATGCATGTCAACAAAGCTGTCTCCTATCCTCTCCAACCTCCATTGGAATCAGACTATTGTGGGACAATCACTTGTGATGCACAAGCTGTGGAAAAGCCCCAAGATGAAGTGGCTGTTTGTCAAAAAGAAGATCTTGATGGAGATTCCTCTAAAGAGAAGTGTGGTGAGCACTTGGAAAGTGCTAAAAAGGAGGGGATGAGTGGAGCCTCAAAGTCCACTCATGGCAAGAAGAAGATGGTGAATGAGCCTCATCCTCCAACTCTTGATTTTCTCCCACACACCCTCACTCTCCATCCACAGCAGCTCAAAGATGGTGTCATTGAGTACAAGATCAAGCACAAGGGCAGGTCCATACCATTCTCAAGTGCTAGAGCCATCATCACTCCTCAGCTCCAAGGTGACCAAATCAAGCTTCAAGAGCTTCTCTCTCAGGGTCCTCACCATCACACTTGAAGGTGGGAAGGATCCTCCTTCTCACTAGTTCAAGAGACAAGGTAGTCAAGCTAAGTGACTCAAAACAAGCTCACTTGGGAGGAAGTCCCATGGTTATCCTTGTACATAGCTTTGCAAATTTCAATTATCCTTTTATCTTTTTTAATAAAAGTGGTCAAAGTATTCAGGTTGAGCCAGGCACTAGAGGAGAGAAGAAAGGTGATTAACCACCTGAGCACTATGATTGCCATGTAGCAGCCTCCTCTAGTTGCTATGAACCAAGCCAGCTCCTAGCCCCGGCACCAAACACCACGCACAAACCTCCTTCTTAGGTATCAGTCCAACCCTTCTTGTATATACATTTCCGTTTGTCTTGTTGGGGTATCTCTTTCTCTCTTACTCACACAGAGGCTGTGTGATTTAAGTGTGGGGGAGGTACCAAGTATTTGATCATGTTTGCTTTGTGATTTTGAGTCTCATGCATTGCATTGTCCATTCATATTTGCATAAATTTTTTTTTTTAATTTTTTAATCATGTAGATTGCATCACTTGCATCCTTAAGATTGAGTAGAGCATATAGGTTGCATTCATTTGCATTTGGAGCATTGCCTTGTAAAGAACACTTGTTTGCGCTAAATTTGGCACCCTAGTTAAACATATCAAGTAGCTTGAGCATCTTTCGAAAGGCTTGCATGCTTTGAGCCTTGAAAACTCTTCTTGAAACGTGCTTGCTTGCTTGATATTGGCATTGTTCTTAAGACCAGCTCCATCCTGAACTTAGACTTGAATGAACTTAATTTCTCTTGCATATGGGCATTTGCATACTTGATCATGGATCTCATACACATTAGGGTTATCTTTTCCCCATTTTACCACTCTTTGTTAACCCAAATGGCACTTCCATACCCTTGAACCCTATCCATTCTTTGAAGCCTACATTGATTTGCATGAGTGAGGCCTTTTCTGATAGTTTGTCATGTGCAAAATCTTGAGAGTATTGGGAGCGACATGGTGTTCTCATCTCTTGCTAGCATAGGGTCCTCATTTGAGCTAGCTTCTAGGATGGTGAGTGGGGTTTTTGGTCCTTAATGGTCTAATTCTTGGGTTTGGAATGTAACAATGTTGAGATTGATGAACAAATGAGTATCATAAGATAAAAGAACCCTAGGGACCTAAAATAAAAAGATAAGAAGCTCTTAATTGATGTTTTTGACCTTCCCCCTTCATGTATAAAAAAAAAAAGAGAAAAGAAAAAGAAACAAGAAAAAGAAAAAGAAAAAAAATAAAGATTCAATAAGATAGTGGGGAAGGAAAAACTTAAAGAGTTAGAGCTTAGGAAAGTGATTAGAGGTCCTTAGTGGTTGGAATTCAAAGGAAAGAAAGTTGTTCATGGGGTGAGTGATGTGAGAATGTTTTCAATTTTGGGTTATGGGATGAATAAAAAGGGGTGTAGATCTTGTAATCATTTAGGAATTGGGTAGAATGATGAGGATAGATCCAGGTATGCATGAATTGCTCCTAGTCTTAGATACATTTTGCATAATGATCAAGCTCCTTGAAGTTTTGAGTGATTGCCACCTTGAAATGATGCATTGAAACCTCATTATCATCCATATTAGACCATTTGATCACCTAGCCAAATGATTGAGATCATGTGCCCATTTGTGAGAATTCACCTTGAGTGTGTGTGTGTGAATCAATGTGAGGGCTGGTTAAGAGAGTATGTTGGTTGATAGGCATTGCATCTTGTGTAGAGGCATAAGAGTAATTGATAGGCCTTGTGAAGCTAGAGCATAATAAGAAAGTTTTGCTCATTCTTTTTGCTATGTTTCTTTAGGATGCCAAGTTGAGTGCTATGAGTGTTTCTTTTGGCTTTGCTCCCATCTCTATGTCTCTCCTCCTTGTGTTTTGAAAAGATTACTTGAGGACAAGTAAGGGTCTAGTGTGGGGGAGTTGATGTCTTGCATATTTACATGTTTTTAGCATCCATATCTCATGCATTTTGATCATATAAGTTAGGCATTAGGCATGTTTAGGTCCATTTTGCATTCATTTGTCCTTATCAGGTGTTGAAGGGTGCTTTGGTGTGATTTGAGGTGTTTGGAAGCCTTATGGCCCCAAAAGAGATGAAGAATCAAGTTTGGCCATGAAAAGAGAAGTCAATCCATGATCTGGTCAAAACAAAGATAAGCATGGACACAGCCCTTAGAGATGTCTCCTGCTGCTAAGATTTTGTGGAGACACAGAAAATTGAGTTAGCTTTCCAATGGAAGTGGTTTCAAGTCATTTGGACCTGTATTTAAGGAGTTATGATCAATTCACTTGAAGCATGTCAGGCTGGCCGGGTAGACACGGCCGGGTTCAAGCAGCCGGCCGGGAAAAGAGCAGATGGATGGAAGTGGCCCGGTCCGGGATGACTGAGCCTGGGAGAGGCACCCGGTCGTTTGAGTGGTGCTGGAGGAGACCAGACCGGGGTGGCCAGTCCGGGAAGGGACACCCGGTCGGCAGAGATGGATCAAGGGTCACCCGGACGACCGGGAAGAAGAAACCAGGGAACTGAACCCGGACGGGCTGGACAGAGACCAAAGGCAAGCTTGGACCGGGGTGGCCAGACCGGGTTGGGACAGGCTGGTTCACCCCTGACCGAAAATCCAACCCCTCTTCCCATTGGTTGAAGCCCATTTGGCTCAAGGACTTTTTAGTAATTTCATTTTATGTTTCTAGGGCTTTCAAGCCACTTATAAATACTCTTGTTATCCCTAGATTGAGATTTATGTTATTTTCTCTCTAAGAACACAAACCTTTGAGAAAGTTTTATCTTTGAATCTTAATCTCATCTTGTGTTCTTGATTGTTTAATTTCATCTCTTTTCTTTCTCTTCATGTTTAAGCTTAAATCTCTCATGGGTTTAAGAGTAAGCATGTGGATTAGTGAGTAGATCCATTTAAGATCCATGGGTTAGGGTGATTGAGAGTGATTAAGTATAGATCCAAGGTGCTTAGTGTTAGATCTATCCTTTCCTTGCATTGATTTGGTGTTCTTAATGCTATATTTGGGTTGGCCTCTCAAACATAGAGCCATAGGCATTTCATGCCCGAAAGGTGTTCTATGAAATGCCTGAACCAACTCATCTATGATTTTAGCTTGCTTTGCCTAAGAGATTAGTTGTCAAAGAAGCTAAGATTGCTATTAGACTCATTCCTTATGCTTGCTTTGATCATTACAGCCAAAGAGATTTGGTGTACTTGGGTGATCATAGCAAAAGAGCATCCATCCAGAGATAGAGCTTGCTTAGCTTGTTGTCTAGGCATAAGGATTTAGATTGATTGAAAAGTTGGCATCTTGGATTGAACCTTAATCATTTGAGATCGTCCCTATACCCATGGGTCTCATTCTCCTCATAAGAAAGAAAGTTTTACATTTTGTTGCATTTGCTTATTGTCTAAGTTTAATAATCATCCTCTTTAATGATTACATTTAGATTAAGCATATACTTAAATTCCCTTTTCTTTGTGGTCACTTAGAACTGGTTCGACAATCCTATATACTACACCATTTGATTAGGACCCTAGAAAAGTCCTTTCATCAAAAATCATGTTATTTCCTGCCTTCAAACATTAAACCAGAAAATAAGGGGCAAACTGTTGGGGAAAAATATTCCATGAAGAGATTACTCAGCTTCAAGGTTCTTTCCTCTGGATTCAAGGGTCCTGCCCCCGGGTCCGGGTCCTGCCCCCGGGTCCGGGTCCTGCCCCCGGGTCCGGGTCCGGGTCCTGCCTCCAGGTTCCGACTTCCGGCTTCCAGGCCGAATTATTTCTCCTGCCTTGGGATAAATGGAAATCTTCCTTAATGCTAGGAAACCTTCTTAGGCACGAAAGGATCCTCCTAAATCCAAGAGAAAGAGGAAGTATTCCAGTATATAGGTGATGTCTTGCATGTTTTCATCTATTTAGCCATCTTTTTATTGTATTCTTTGTCTTGTAGGCTAAGTTTTAGGCATGTTTAGGATCATTTTGCATTCATTTGTCCTTATCAGGTGTTGGAGTGTGCTTTGGTGTGATTTGAGGTGTTTGGGAACCTTATGACCACAAAAGAAGTGAAGATTCAAGATTGGCCATGAGAAGAGAAGTGAAATCAAGAGATGGAGAGTTGGACCGGGGAGACCAGACCGGGTACACATACCCGGTCGGATTGAGATTGATCAAGACGCGGATGACCGGGGCTCATGGTCCGGCTTGATGAACCCGGTCGGGAAGAAGCCAGCAGAACGGACGGCCGGGGAGGATGGTCCGGTGTGATGAACCCGGTCGGGAAGAAGCTGATCAAGGCGCATCCGGACAGGCCGGCGACAATGCACCGGCTTGGTGCACCCGGGCGATGAAGAGCATGAAGTGGACCGGGGAGCCCAGACCGGCTTGGTGCACCCGGTCGGGAGAAGCACATAAGCAGGACGTCTGGACGACCGGGGAGACATGACCGGCTTGCTGCACCCGGTCGGACTGGACGACGGCCAGGACATGGACGGTCCGGGATGTCAGGACCGGGATGGACCATTGGTTTACCCCTGACCGAGTTTTCATTCCTTATTCCTATTGGCTGAGACTCATTTGACTCCAAGGAATTTTTAGTAATTTTTCATATGTATCTAGGTTTTCTAAGCCTAGTATAAATACCTTTGTTATCCCTAATATGGGACTTATGCTATTTTCTCTCTAAGAACACAAACCTATGAGTAAAGTTTTATCTTTGAAACATAATCTCATCTCATCTTTGTGTTCTTGATTGTTTGATTTCATCTCTTTTCTTTCTCTACATGTTTAAGCTTGAATCTCTCATGGGTTTAAGAGTAAGCATGTGGATTAGTGAGTAGATCCATTTAAGATCCATGGGTTAGGGTGATTGAGAGTGAGTAAGTGTAGATCCAAGGTGTTTAGTGTTAGAACTATCCTTTCCTTGTATGATTTGGTGTTCTTAATGCTATATTTGAGTTGGCCTCTCAAACATAGAGCCATAGGCATTTCATGCCCGGAAGGTGTTCTATGAAATGCCTGAACCAACTTATCTATGCTTTTAGCTTGCTTTACCTAAGAGATTAGTTGTTAAAGAAGGTAGGATTGCTATTAGACTCATTCTTAATGTTTGCTTTGATCATTACAGTCAAAGGGATTTGATTTACTTGGGTGATCATTGCAAAAGAGCATTCATCTAGGGATAGAGTTTGTTCAAGCATAGTGTCTAGGCATAAGGAATTAGATTGATTGAAAAGTTGGCTTCTTAGATTGAACCTTAATCATTTAAGATCAAGTCCCTATACCCATGGGTCTCATCTCCTCATAAAGAAAGAAAGCTTTATATTTTATTGCATTTTAGATATTTTCTTAGTTTAATAATCATCTCCTTTAATGATTGCATTTAGATTAAGAATAGGCTTGTATTCCCTTTGCTTTGTGGTCAGTTAGAACAGGTTTGACAATCTTATATACTACATCATTTGATTAGGACCCTTGAAAAGTCCTTTCATCAAATTGGCGCCGTTGCCAAAGTTGATTGTGACATTGGGATTTAGTCACTTGCTTGAGACTAAATCATTTATCTTTTCTTGTGATATTGATTCTCCTTTTGCCTCTTCCTTTGACTTTCAGGTGTATGAACACAAGAAACAGGGGTGTAACTAACCTGGTTCCCACTGTTGAAGAGATAGCTACACTTGAGAGGGAAATAGCAAGAAGGAGAAGAGAAGAAGAGCAACAGGCTCACATTCAGAGGTTGGGGTTTGAGATGGATGAACACCAGCATCAACCTCAAGACAGAGTTGCTCAAGATGGAAATGGTCAAGGAGCTGACAACCTTGAACCACAGCGCCAACAACAACACTCACAGCGGCCAGCTAGAGCTATTGGCACCTATGACTATCCTCACATTCATGGTCATAGGACGGGCATCCGCGCACCAGCTGTGGAGGCTAACAACTTTGAGATCAAGTCAGGGTTGTTGAATGTGATTGAGAACAACAAATACCATGGCCTGGCTGTAGAAGACCCATTTGTTCAGTTAGACAAGTTTGATAGCTATTGTGGCTTGTCCAAGACCAATGGTGTGTCAGAAGATGCCTTCAAGCTCAAGCTGTTTCCTTTCTCTCTAGGAGACAAGGCACGCCAATGGGAGAAATCTCTGCCTAGTGACTCGATCACCACTTGGGATGATTGCAATAAAGCCTTCTTGGAGAAGTTCTTTTCTACATCAAGGACAGCCAAGCTTAGAAAATGAGACCTCTAGCTTCCAGCAGAAGAATTTGGAAAGATTTAGTGAAGCATGGGAGAGGTTCAAAGGCTATCAGGCTAAATGCCCACACAATGGCTTCTCAAAGCAGAGTTTGCTGAGCACATCTTACAGAGGTACCCTTCCTGAGTACAGAGCTAGATTGGATACAGCAAGCAATGGATTCTTCTTGGGCAGGTCTGAAGAAGATGCTGAGGATCTGGTTGACAACATGGTGAAGAGTGACTCAGTTTACAGTGGAGAGCATGACAGAGCTGATAGAACCACCAGAGCTGATGACAACCAGACCAAGAAGGAAATCAAATCCTTGCAGGAGAAGATAGACTTGCTGATTGCTAACCAAGCCAAACAGGAGCAGATAAACTTTGTGGGTGGTCCTAGTCAAGAAACTCCTTCTAAGGTTAATGAAGTTGATGGGTTAGAAGGACAGGAAGAGCTTTGCTTCATCAACAACAATGGTACTTGGTACAGGAAGGAGCCTAACTTTCAGTACAACAACTACCAGCAGAGGTCTTATCCTAACAACCAGCAAGGAGGCTATCAACCCAAGCAAAACACTCAGCAAGGGAACTACCAGCCTAGGCAGAACCCTCCTCCTGGTTTTACCAATCAAGGCAATCAGCCTACTCGAGCTCAAGGTAGCTCTTCCTAAGCTAAAGCTCCAGATTCAACTATGGAAGCTATGTTCAAACAACTACTGGAAGGTCAAGCTAGAACAGCCAAGGACATTGGCCATGAGTTCAAGACTGTTCACTCCAAGATTGATAGCAGCTATACTGAGCTAAACAACAAGATAAGAGCTTTGGAGAGTCAGTTTGCTTCTATGAACTCTCAGCCAAGCCGCCAACAAGGAACACTACCAGGAAAGGCTGAGCAAAACCCCAAGGAGCCCATAAAAGCAATCACCTTGAGAAGTGGTAGAGAGTTACTTCCAAGAGCTCTCCCCAAGGATGGTGAGCAACTAGGTGGGGCGGGGGGTGGCCATCAACATTGATGATGATGTTGTGATTGTAGAGGAGAAGGTTGATGAGGAGATTCTAGAAAAGATTGTTGAAGCTAAGGGTAAAGGAAAGGTTGGAGAAGAGAAGAAAACACTAAAACATGGTGAAGTTGCCACTCCAACAAAAGAGTCTTCCTTTGTTCCTCCTCCCTATGAACCTAAGCTGCCATTTCCTGGAAGATTCAAGAAGCAACTTTTGGAGAAGTACAAAGCACTCTTTGAGAAGCAAATGAGTGAAGTTCAAGTCACAATGCCTATCATTGATGCCTTCATGCTTGTCCCTTAATACAGAAAGTTCTTGAAGGATGTTGTGGCTGCTAAGAAGAAGCAAAATGGAGGGCATGATGGTTCTTACTCATGAGTGCAGTGCTATCATCCAGAGATTGACAATCCCTAAGAAGCTAGAGGATCCAGGCTGCTTTACTCTACCTTGTGCCATTGGTCCTTTGATGTTTGAGAGGTGTCTATGTGATTTGGGAGCCAGTGTCAGTCTCATGCCTCTATCTGTTGCCAAGAAGCTTGGATTCAGCCAATACAAGAAGTGTAAATTCTCTTTGGTGCTTGCTGATCACTCGGTAAAATTCCCTATTGGTATCCTTGAAGTCCTCCCTGTGATGGTGGGAAATTGTGAGATTCCTACTGATTTTGTGGTGCTAGAGATGGATGAAGAAGCTAGAAACCCCTTGATCCTTGGAAGACCATTCTTAGGCACAGCAGGAGCCCTTATCAATGTGAAAGAAGGCAAGATTGATCTTCATTTGGGGAAAGAGCACACTCTCCATTTTAATATAAAGGAAGTGATGAAGAGGTCAACTGTGCAAGGCCAAGTGTTTTACATTGAAGAGATGGAAGCCCTTGCTGATGAGCTTCTTGAGGAATTGGCATTTGAAGAATTGGCAATAGAAGACCCCTTGCAACATGCTTTGACAGTGGATAAAGAGGTCCAAGTGGTTGAGAACAAAGAGAGTGATGCTATTGTGAGGATGCTGGATTCTCACAAGGAAATTGATGGTGAAGGCCAGTATGAGGAGCTTACACAAGAGGTTCACCAAGCTGCTTCAGCCACTCAACAAGAAGACACCCAGCCAGATGATTGGAGTGAGCTCAAGGCACCAAAAGTGGAGCTAAAACCTCTTCCCCATGGTGTAATGTACGCATTTCTAGGCCCTAATGAGTCATATCCTGTCATTGTGAGTAGTGAACTTACTGAACTTGAACTTTCTCAACTTTAAAATGCTCTTAAAAGGTTTAGAAAGGCAATTGGGTACTCACTAGATGATATTAAGGGGATATCACCTTCTTTGTGCATGCATAGGATACATCTAGAGGATGAATCAATGACTTCTATAGAGCATCAAAGAAGGTTAAATCCTAACCTAAAGGATGTTGTAAAGAAGGAGATTCTTAAACTCTTAGATGCTGGTGTTATCTACCCTATTTAAGATTCTAAATGAGTATCTCCTGTGCATGTAGTCCCAAAGAAAGGTGGTATCACTGTGGTTAAAAATGACAAGGATGAATTGATACCAACTAGAACCATAACTGGCCATAGGATGTGTATTGATTATAGAAAGCTCAACTCTGCATCTAGAGAGGATCATTTTCCATTGCCATTCATTGATCAAATGCTTGAGAGACTTGCAAATCATCCTTTCTATTGCTTTCTTGATGGGTATTCAGGGTTCTTCCAGATCCCCATACATCCCAATGATCAAGAGAAGACGACATTCACATGCCCCTATGGCACCTTTTCTTATCGAAGGATGCCATTTGGGTTATGTAATGCTCCAGCAACCTTTCAAAGGTGCATGATGTCTATCTTCTCGGATCTCATTGAGGATATAGTGGAGTTATTCATGGATGATTTCTCTGTCTACGGATCTTCATTTTCTGCTTGTTTGTCCAACTTGTGCAGGGTCCTACAGAGATGTGAAGACACCAACCTTGTGCTGAATTGGGAGAAGTGTCACTTCATGGTCAAAGAGGGGATTGTGCTTGGGCATAAGATTTCAGAAAAAGGTATTGAAGTGGACAAGGCTAAGATTGAGGTGATGGTCAGCTTGCCACCACCAAAGATAGTGAAAGACATCAGGAGTTTCCTTGGCCATGCTGGTTCAATAGAAGATTCATCAAGGACTTCTCAAAGATCGCTAGACCAATGACCAAGTTGCTGTGCAAGGAGGCCACTTTCAGCTTTGATGAAGAGTGTCTTGAAGCCTTCAAGAAGATAAAGGGTGAACTTGTTAGTGCTCCCATTGTCCAGCCACCTGATTGGGACCTCCCTTTTGAGATAATGTGTGATGCTAGTGACTTTGCTGTTGGGGCTGTCCTGGGGCAGAAGAAGGATGGCAAGACTCATGTGATTTAGTATGCTAGCCAAACCCTTAATGATGCACAGATGAAGTATGCCACAACTGAGAAAGAGATGCTGGCCATTGTCTTCGCCTTTGAAAAATTCAGAAGCTACCTGGTGCGTTCCAAGGTCATTGTGTATACTGACCATGCAGCTTTGAGACATCTCCTAGCAAAGAAGGATGCCAAGCCAATACTACTAAGGTGGATCCTTTTGCTTCAAGAGTTTGACTTAGAGATTAGAGACAAGCCAGAGATTGAGAATGGAGTTGCTGATCACTTGTCCAGGCTGAGGATTGAAGGTGGAATCCCTATTGATGACGGACATAGACAGGAGCATGTCATGGCTATCATGACAGTGGTGGCAGTTATTGAGACTGGAAAGAAGATTGAAGAGGTTAAGGCAGCTGAAGAGAAGGAACCTTGGTATGCTGATTTGGTTAACTACTTAGCCACTGGGAAGGAGCCATTGGGTCTTGCGGGGTATGAGAAGAAGAAGGTCTACAAAGATTTGAAGAGATACTATTGGGATGAACCATACCCCTACACACTTTGCAAGGATCATATCTATAGAAGAGTGGTGGCTGAAGAAGAAGTTGAAGGAATCCTTACACATTGCCATGGATCTTCCTATGGAGGCCATTTTGCTACCTTCAAGACTATCTCAAAGGTGCTACAAGCTGGATTTTGGTGGCCACACATGTTCAGGGACACACAAGACTTCATTTCAAGATGTGACTCTTGCCAAAGGAGAGGGAACATTACTAAGAGGAATGAGATGCCTCAAAACCCAATCCTTGAAGTGGAAGTGTTTGATGTTTGGGGGATAGACTTCATGGGACCCTTCCCTTCTTCTTATGGCAACAAATACATCTTGGTGGCTGTGGACTATGTGTCAAAGTGGGTAGAAGCCATAGCAAGTCCCACAAATGATTCAAGAGTGGTGATCAAAATGTTCAAGAGCAATATCTTCCCAAGGTTTGGAGTACCAAGAGTGGTCATAAGTGATGGAGGTTCACATTTCATCAACAAGCTATTTGAGGGTCTTCTCAAGAAGAAGGGAGTGAAACACAAGGTTGCAACACCCTATCACCCTCAAACAAGTGGCCAAGTGGAAGTCTCCAACAAGCAAATCAAGGGCATCTAGGAGAAGATTGTGGGAACTAAGAGAAATGATTGGTCAGACAAGCTTGATGATGCTCTTTGGGCATATAGAACAGCCTTCAAGATTCCTCTAGGCACTACCCCTTTCAACCTTGTCTATGGGAAGTCTTGCCATTTACCAGTTGAGCTTGAATACAAGGCATTGTGGGCTGTGAAACTTCTAAACTTTGACATCAAGAGTGCAAAGGAGAAGAGACTTCTTCAACTCAATGAACTGGATGAGATAAGGATGGAAGCCTTTGAGAACTCAAGGATTTACAAAGAAAAGACTAAGGCCTTTCATGACAGGCACATCCTAAAGAGAGAGTTCAAAGTTGGAGATCAAGTTCTTCTCTATAACTCTAGATTGAAGATATTTCCAGGGAAGCTCCAGTCAAAGTGGTCTGGTCCATTTTTGGTTAAGGAAGTGAGACCTTATGGAGCCATTGTGCTTTGGAACAAGCAAGGAGGAGACTTCACAGTGAATGTCCTGTGTTGGGGTCAAAATCGGTCAAAGACGCAATCAACACCCGAAAGTCCTTGGAAGCAATCAAGCGTCGAATAAAACCAAGGAAAAAAACTAGTTATTTGACGTAACATCGGAAGGGATGATCGCATCGTAGCCCCGGATACCAGCAGGAGCGGCCACGGCCTAGCCTCGGGCGCCGGGCACCGGCTCGCCCGCGCTGGCACCGAGCGCCGGGCACCGGCTCGCCCGTGCTGGTCATGGGTGCCGGGCGCCAGCTCGCTCGCGCTAGTCACAGGCGCCGGGCGCCAGCACCCATGTCCAAATCCCAGGCGCCGGGCGCCAGCACCCATGTCCAAATCCCGGGCGCCCAAGTACGGACCACTCGACACGTGCGATCTTCTTCCCGCAAGACCGTCTCAACAAACTAAGTCCAACTATGCATTTTGTATCCTTGCTCGAAGACTCACCGTTCAACTCCTTGGAGACAAGAAACCCAAGAACCCCATTTCGTCTTGGTCGAAATAAATCGGGAAAGTTTCGGGAGACCACCAAAGGTTCGGTTGACGAATGGATCTCGATTCATCGTATAAAACGATCACGGTTATTCTAACAACACCAGTCATCTAGACTATACGGTAAGTTGGGGTTCCTTCGGCAAAATACGTATCATGACAGGCTGGTTTCTCGGAAAAATCGTAAAACGTCCACGGTCGAAACAACTGCCTCAGAAGGCCCGAACGCGATCGAAACGGCCCACTTACAATTTTCCAGGAAACCAAGTCGAGATGGACATGACGCTCCATGTTTATCTTAACATAAAGAGATAAATGTCAAGTTTCCCGAAGATAAATGTGAAGTTTCTTGGAGATAAATGTCAAGTTTCCCGATAAACATGAAGACCGACGAAAATGGAAAGAAGCCCGATTCGCGATAGATTCAGCCCAAAGGAAGAATAGACCGTCTTAAAGAGGAGTATATAAGGAGAGCTTGGGGCTAGGAGCAAAGGGGAGAACTTTTTGAGAGCAACATAGCACTTAGAGCAACTTAGGCACTTTTCCGTTTTTACTAGTGAGCTGCGACTCAACTAGGTTAGAACTTAGGTTGCTAGACTAGCGAACTTGCCGACAGATCTTGTAGCCAAGGCCCTTACCTGTTGTTCACGCTCAAACGCGGATTCGGAAATAAGATCTTTTGCTCTATCCTTATTTTTTACGATTTTCATTCCGTTTTCTTATTCTCTTTGACGTACTGATTGTGTCGTGTGCGGCCCAGCAGATAACCGGGACCTTCAGGGAAGGCTAGGTTTACTTGGATTTCCTCCAAATCAACTTAATTTGACAGTGCGAATTTCAGTTCCCACAGTTTGGCTCTAGAAGGAGGGTGGGTACGGATCTATCTCACTCGCAACCACACACGCTCGGTCTGATATGGCGACCAACACTGACAACCCGCAAACGCACGACGGAGCTCCCGTCAATGCCAACGCGACCAGTACTCCAGCTGGATACGTATCAACGGTCACCACTGACACCACGATACTTGACCAGATGAAAGAGATGTTCGCCTCCGCTCAGAAACAGGCGGACGAACAAGGAAAACTCGTGGCCTCTCTCGCAAAACAGGTGGAAACCTTAACTGCGAAGGCCAAGAGAAAGGTCCCACGAGGGATCACAAGAGCCCGCAGCGGAAGAAGACTTGACTTCGAGACTCCGGGCGATCGAGCTGCACGCACGTACAAGACTTCTCCAGGCCAAAAACCTGACAAACCTCTCCAACCGGATGCACAACCGACCACGGAGAATCTTCCACCTTTCGCTGGGGACAACGAAGAAAATAACATCGAGGGGGTTGACATGGACATAGCGACCAATCCGATCATTCGGACGGTAGCGCTGATGTTCATCCTAGAAGGACCCGAAGTCAGCCTGCTCGACAGACGGTCTCCTTCGAAAAACCCATGACAGAAGAGGAAGAAGACCTCTACTGGATGTAACAGGAGGAACTGGCGGAGGATCAGACTCGGATCCATCGTAACCAGTGCCGACAAGCTCGGAAAAACGCAGGTAGCGATAGCGAGATCCACGATCTCCGCGAGTCTCTCGCAAAAACAGTAGCCGAGGTAAAGGCGGTGAAATCACAAATTCACCAGGCAACTAGTGCCGCTCCCGAGATCGATAGACTTCTCGAGGAAGCACGAAAAACGCCGTTCACCGCTCAGATCACAGAGACACTCATCTCAGACCCTGGGAAGATCAGGATTCCAGTCTACGACGAAACCACAGATCCGAAGGCAAACTTACAGTCCTTCCAGATCGCGATGGGAAGATGCAAACTCCCGGAGCGTGAACGAGACGCCGGTCACTGCCTTCTCTTTCCCGAGAATCTCAGGGGCGCCCCGCTCGAATGGTTATCTCGGCTCAAAAGAAACTCCATCGGAAGTTTCCGCCAACTAGCCTCAGCATTTCTCAAACAGTACTCCATGTTCATGGACAGAGGACCGGGTAGGGTGGACCGGGGTGGCCTACCCGGTCGGATGGCCGAAGAAGAACAGACCGGTGTGGCCTGTCCGGCTTGGCACATCCGGTCGTGAAGAGCATGATGAACAGACCGGGGTGGCCTGTCCGGGTTGGCACACCCGGTCGTGAAAAGCTTGAAGAACAGACCGGGATGGCCTATCCGGCTTGGCACACCCGGTCGTGAAGAGCATGAAGCTGCAGATCCGCGTGCCAGCCCACCGGAGCTCCATGACCCGCACCCGACCCGGCCGCAACCCAGGTAAGTTTTCTTCCCCTAAACCTGACCCAAACCCATCTACCCTGACCCAGACCCGACCCAGACCAACCCAGACCACCCTTAAAACCCTAATTCACCCTCTCTCTCCTCATTTCATCTTCTTCCTCACATCAAAATCCTCTCTAGCCTCCATGAACCAAAATCACCATAACTTTGTCAAATCTCAACCACCGCGCGGGATTGGACGGATGGACAAGGGACAGATGCGCTGCCAGACGTGCACGGCTTGACTGACCCGCGCGGCGTGGTGGATTGCTTGGACAGGACGGACTGCTCGGGTCAGGACGCGCGGCCTGGCATAGGCAAGCTGACCATGAGCATTTTTGACTCCTCTTTTCTCATTGGTTGAGATCAAATGACCTTAGGGGCATTTTAGTAATTTTTAATTATGTTTTAGGGCTTTCTAAGACTATGTATAAATAACTTTGTAATCTCTTTTGGAGATCTAACTTCTTTTCTCTCAAAAACATAATAGATCTTGAAGAAAGCTTGGATCTTTGATCCTTTTCATCTCATTTCTTTTGTGTTTAATAGATTATCTTCTTCTCTAATCATGTTTAGCCTTGAATCATCATTGATTTTGAGGTTTTCCATGGCTATTAGTGAGTAGATCTATCTAGGGTTCATGGGCTTGGGAGACTAAGGGTGATTAGGGTAGATCTATCTTCTCCTTGCTTGATTGAGTGTTCTTCATGCTATTTTGGAGTTGGCCTCTTCAAAATAGAGCCATAGGCATTTCATGCCCGAAAGGTGTTCTATGAAATGCCTGAACCAAGTCTTCAATGCTTTTAACATTCTTTACCAAAGAGATTTGTTGTTATAGGTGTTAAGATAGCTAATGGACTAGTTCTTAATGATTGTTTTCATATATATTCAACCTAAGAGATTAGATGCTTGAGATATGTTAGTGAATGAGCATGCATCTAGAGATAGAGCTTGTTTAGAATTGTGTCTAGGCTTAAGGTGTTAGATTGATTGAAAGTTTGCCATCTTAGATTGAAGCTTAATCACCCAAAGTCAATTTCCTTGTCCCAAGAACCCCCTTGCCTCATTGAGAAAGAAAGTTCACTCTTTTATTGCATTTTTAATATTGTCTTAGTTCATAATCATCTTCTTATCATGGTTGCACTTAGATTAAGCATAGGCTTGCATTCCCTTTGCATTAGAATCACTTAGAATTGGATTGACATCTTGTATTCTACAACATTTGATTGGACCCTTGAAAAGTTCTTACCAGGATGCCAAGAAGGGTTGATGGGCTGAAGAGCTCGAAGGGGTGCTGTGGTCACATCGCACTACTCCTAGACGCGCAACGGGAGAAACCCCTTTCTCCGTCGTCTACGGAGTAGAATGCATGATCCCAGCAGAGGTCGAATTCCCCGGGATTCGCAGAAGATCGCTCCCAGAATATGAATATTCGAACAATCTAAAGTTACTGGACGAGCTCGATCTAATCAACGAACGGCAGGATCAAGCCCTTATACGAATCCAGAACTACCAGCAGGCGGCCGCAAAGTACTACAACGCTAACGTACGCGGTCGCAGGTTCAAGGAAGGCGACTTGGTCTTACTAAAAGTTTTCCAGAACACCGCCGAGCGGAACGCAGGAAAACTCGGAGCAAACCGGCAAGGACCTTACAAAGTAATAAAAGTAGTCCGACCAGACTCTTATGAAATCGCAAACATGCATGACGTCAAAATTCTAAGAACGTTGAACGCGATGCACCTCAAGAAATACTATCACTAAACCACACCTTCACTGAACTACGAGATGGCTTGATTCCTGAAAAGGGTACGTAGGCAATTCATCGCACGACGAGCTCAGCTGTCCCCCCTCATCAAAAGGGGAGTGCGTATACGTATACTCGTATACTCCCCAATTTGTTTTTCACAAAACGACGCAAAGGTGTAACCTTCGGCAAAGTGAGACGTCGCTAACGCTTGAAGAACTCCTTTCTCGTCAAAAAAAACTTTTCGAAAGGGAACGTTCACAAAACAGTCCGTCCGCGACTATAAACACACACTCCTTCTTAACACGTGTCCTTCACGAAGAATCAAAAACGGTAATATCTACCGATAAGTTTGTTGCAGATCACAACAAACTATGAACGTCCTAAACAGACTAAGCCACCTCATAGAGATAGCTCTCATACACCCAACACAAGGGTAATAGCGTTATAAAAGAAACCCAAATTTTTGGTCAGCACTTTCGGGAGACTTAAAAATTGTCCTCGAAGAGGTGCTCGATTCCTACCATACAAGTCGTATAAGCCGGGAACATATCGCAGACTTTAAAGCGGGACAGAATCAGGTCAAAAACGATACGGGAAACGTAAGTCGAAGTAGTCCTCGCACCCTAAAATCGTGAGTAGACCTAGGTCTTACCCTAAACCCAGTACACTGGTCTCTAACATCTCAAGGCATAGTATCAAACACCCTGATACGAGATCCCAAAATTTGCCTCTTGGCTATTATCCGCGCATCTCCATAAATCCCGCAAGCTTGTACGCTGCGGAAAACTCTCGAAAGAGATCGCGGATATAGCCGTTCACCCAGAGTTAGACCACGAGATGACAACTCGTGCTCTTCCCTCTACATTCACGCCAACTAAAACATGCTCTTAAAACGCAAAACGAACTTCATCATTAAAAGTCGCAGAAGCGACAGGGATTCAAAGACACAAGCGGCCAGTCCCAAGATAAAAACATGGCCACACACGGCCAGCAACAAAACATGAAAAACATAAGTCTCATACCAGACTACCAACTCAGACCTCCTCCGCACCCGGAGCTTCATCTTCACCGATCATCCTCTCTGAATTCGGAGCCGTGCTACCACTATCCTCAGCTATGGGATCCTGATCCTCGGATATTCCGGAGTAAGGCAGGAGGGTGCACTCAGACTTCAGGCCCGCGAGGGTAAGATCGAAGTCGCCTTCTCCTCCGCTAACGCCGCTTTACGGATTGAAAGTCTGGCCTCTTCAGCTCGCGGAGATGGGGGCGTTTCCCCGAGAAACAGCTGAGCCTCGCTTATCCCCCCATCGACGCTCGCCAAGGCAAGATCCCTCGCATGGATAACCGACAGGGAATCGAGAGCATCTGTGATCCTCGCCAAACGGCTCCAAAACTCGGCGAGCACGGACTCCCTGGCCCCCTCGATCGCGGAAGCCGTCGATTCCTCCCCTCCCTTGACTTTACGTTTTAACCGACGCAACTCTGAGGACTTTGCCACCTTCGCTTCTTTTGCCTTAAGCAGAGAAATCGCAGTCTTGCCAAGGTCTCGTTTGAGTTCGCCAACTCGAGATTCAAACTGAGCAATCTCGAGGGAGTGAGCGTCCTCGATAACTTTCAACTTCCCTTCGAGCTGCGACGATCTTTCTCGCGACTCCTTCAGCTCCTTAGCAAAGCGCTCGACCTCTGATCCGCACTCGTTGATCATTTCATCGATCAACGAAACAAACTGCAAGATAAAAGAGAATAAAGAAGGTGACCGAGTAAAGACGCACGTACACGCACACAAAAAAAATATAATAAAAAATAAAAAAATAAAAAATATAGATATATATAAAGAAACTTCAAACCTTGGAGCGCTGCCGCGACATCAACCCTGAACCGCACGAAGGACCAGCCTCGGTATCCCTAGTGCATCTCCTCTTCTTGGCCGCATCGGGATTGGCAGCTGGTCTTTTGCGACTCTTCGGTGCAACGGCCGGGATCGCACTTGGAGCTGGTAGTCCCAAGACCGTCTCTCTCTTGGCAGGGAGAGGAGGAGGCATCGACTCGAGAACCGGTTCGACGTCAGCGATATGAACCGGAGTCGAAGAAGAGCCGGAGGGGTGAACCTCAGTTTCAGGCATTAGTGTGTCCACAACGACAACCCCCTCAGCAGCAACAGCGGGTGTCGGGACAACGGACGTGGGTGTGGGTCTTGGAGACGCATTGGGCGCATGGTTTGCCGCCTCTCCAGCCTCACTGCATTCCAGCTTGCTTTGAAAAGAGAGGAACTCCACGATATGAGCGGGAACGGTACTCACAGCAGTTGGGTCCGACGGACCTGCGCCGGCGGCCTTGCTCGCCTCAACGTCACAACTCTTTTTAACATTGCTAGAAGAAGACATCTTGACAACAAAAGATTTCTAAGAAGCAAAGCAAGGAGGATTTGAGAGTTGAGATGGTTTGAAGAGAATGAAGAGGAGTTGCTTATTTATAGAAAAAGTTGAAACACTTTTCTCGTTAAATAAATATTGCAAAAATTTCGAGGAAACCCAATTTTCTAATCGCCAGTACCGACTAATCGCTATCATTCGCCCGCAAGAATCGTCTTCGAAACTTGCGAGCTGGGGGGCTAACTGTTGGGGTCAAAAACGGTTACCTCGAAATTGACTTCTAAAAAAGTGCATCTTCGTCCATTCTCGACAAAAGTTCCCAAAAAACTCGAAAGGAACGTCCAGCTAATCGAAATGGCAAGTCAGACCTCCCGGAGTCAAGCAACTCGCCCATTGGGCGAGCAGGGCCAGTACTGGTCGCCAGGATTGCGAGTTGCACCTCCCGGAGTCGAGCAACTCGCTCGTTGGGCGAACAGGGCCAGTCTTGCTCGCCAGGTTGGCATGTTGCACCTCCCGGAGTCGAGCAACTCGCCCGTTGGGCGAGCAGGGCCAGTCCTGCTCGCCAGGTTGGCGAGTTTCACCTCCCGGAGTCGAGCAACTCGCCAGTCCTGCTCGCCAGGTTGGCGAATTGCATCTCCCGGAGTCCAGCAACTCGCCCGTTGGGCGAGCAGGGCCAGTCCTGCTCGCCAGGTTAGCGAGTTGCACCTCTCGGAGTCGAGAAACTCGCCCGTTGGACGAGCAGGGCCACTCCTGATCACCAGGTTGGCGAGTTGCACCTCCCGGAGTCGAGCAACTCGCCCGTTGGGCGAGCAGGGCCAGTCCTGCTCGCCTGGTTGGCGAGTTGTCTCTCTTGAAGACATCCAATTCGCCCGTTCAGCGAGTTGGATCCAACCTTGTGCCGTCCTTTCGAACCTCGATTGGTCAGTCCCTCGTTTCGTCTTGATCGGAGTTACCGTGAAAATATTACGAAGAAAACCGCAAAACTTCATATTCCCGAACGAAGAAACGGCGACGGTTCACTAAACACCACAGCCGTTTACGAGAAATATGAACTTCCTCGTTGAATCAGTGTCGTATTAAGAAGCGCGTTTGGAAGAAATCGTAAAAACGTTTAAAGTCGGAAAAAGGTCCGAAGAGGCCTATAACACGGCCCAGAACCACTTACGATTCTATTCGGTATTAAGCCCAACAATGTATGACGGCTAATCTTACTTGCAAGATAAGATGCAATCTCGCGAAATCGGAAGATAAATGTCAAGTTTCCAAGATAATGATGATCGAGAAGAAAAAAGGAAGTTTCCAAAAAATGCTCAAACCGACCTAGAGGGCATATATAAGGGAAGTTAAAGATAACGGCATAGGGGAGAGAGATTTAGACCTAGAAGAACCCGGCTAGCTTAGAGGAACTTAGAATTTTAGGAGTTTTGATTTTACTTAATCTCGATTCGTCTTTGTTCTGAAATCCGACTTGGCTAACGAATCTCTGTCCGTCTTGTCACTCGGAAATCCTGTAACTCTATTCTTATCAATCTATAATACGTCTATGTGCAACGTACTTTCGATTTTTCTGTTATTGCGTGTCTCTTTCGCTTTAGTGTGTCTTCGTAGATAATCCGAGATCTCTGAGAAAGTTGATTCAACTTAACTTCCCATATTTTACGGAAAATCGACAGTGCGAATTTCGGTTTCCACATTCAATATATCCTTATATAATAGAATATTTCCATTTTTCTTAAGGGTGGCCTATTGATGAAAGGACTTTTCAAGGGTCATAATCAAATGATGTAGTATATAAGATTGTCGAACCAGTTCTAAGTGACCACAAAGCAAAGGGAATACAAGCCTATGCTTAATCTAAATGCAATCATTAAAGGAGATGATTATTAAACTAAGACAATATCTAAAATGCAATAAAAGATAAAGCTTTCTTTCTTTATGAGGAGATGAGACCCATGGGTATAGGGACTTGATCTTAAATGATTAAGCTTCAATCCAAGATGCCAACTTTTCAATCAATATAATTTCTTATGCCTAGACACTATGCTTGAACAAACTCTATCCCTAGATGAATGCTCTTTTGCAATGATCACCCAAGTACATCAAATCACTTTGACTGTAATGATCAAATCAAACATTAAGAATGAGTCTAATAGCAATCCTAGCTTCGTTAACAACTAATCCCTTAGGTAAAGCAAGCTAAAAGCATAGATGAGTTTGTTCAGGCATTTCATAGAACACCTTCCGGGCATGAAATGCCTATGGCTCTATGTTTGAGGGGCCAACTCAAATATAGCATTAAGAACACCAAATCATGCAAGGAAATGATAGATCTAACACTAAGCACCTTGGATCTACACTTAATCACTCTCAATAACCCTAACCCATGGATCTTAAATGGATCTACTCACTAATCCACATGCTTACTCTTAAACCCATGAGAGATTCAAGCTTAAACATGTAGAGAAAGAAAAGAGATGAAATCAAACAATCAAGAACACAAGATGAGATGAGATTATGTTTCAAAGATAAAACTTTACTCAAAGGTTTGTGTTCTTAGAGAGAAAATAACATAAGTCTCATATTAGGGATAACAAAGGTATTTATACTTGGCTTAGAAAACCTAGATACATCATAAAAAATTACTAAAAAGTCCTTGGAGTCAAATGAGTCTTAACCAATAGGAATAAGGAATGAAAACTCTGTCAGGGGTAAACCAATGGTCCATCCCGGTCCTGACTTCCCGGACCGTCCATCTCCTGGCCGTCGTCCAGTCCGACCGGGTGCAGCAAGCCGGACACGTCTCCCCGGTCGTCCGGACGTCCTGCTCATGTGCTTCTCCCGACCGGGTACACCAAGCCGGTCTGGGCTCCCCGGTCCACTTCATACTCTTCATCGCCCGGGTGCACCAAGCCGGTCCATTGTCCCCGGCCTGTCCGGATCCGCCTTGATCAGCTTCTTCCCGACCGGGTTCATCACACCGGACCATCCTCCCCGGTCGTTCGTTCTGCTGGCTTCTTCCCAACCGGGTTCATCAAGCCAGACCATGATCCCCGGTCATCCGCGTCTTGATCAATCTCAATCCGACCGGGTATGTGTACCCGGTCAGGTCTCCCCGGTCCAACTCTCCATCTCTTGATTTCACTTCTCTTCTCATGGCCAATCTTGAATCTTCACTTCTTCTTGGGTCATAAGGTTCCCAAACACCTCAAATCACACCAAAGCACACTCCAACACCTGATAAGGACAAATGAATGCAAAATGATCCTAAACACGTCTAAACCTTAGCCTACAAGACAAAGAATGCAATAAAAAGATGGCTAAATAGATGAAAATATGCAAGACATCAACTCCCAAATCACCAAATTATTTTTCCCACATCCAAGTCTTCTTCCCCTAGGTCTAATTCCTTGAATCTTTTCATCTTTATCCTTCATCCAAAGCAAGGTATGGTACCTTTAATTTCAAATTCGTAACTCTCATGAACCCTAAAAATTTGAACTTGAAATTTGAGATTTTTCTTGCTAGATTCTTGTAAATTAGACTAGGTAAAGCTTATATATCATGCTGGGTTGTTGAGTTCATGGTGGAATGGAGATTAATTTGAGCTTTGAAAAATTAGGGTTCATGAGATTTGGGGGTTTTTTATAAAGTGCTTGTTTTAGGATGTTTTTGGGGTAGATTGGATGCTAGGTTGCTGGAGAACTTCAATTTAGGTTGATTTCAAGATTGATAGTGTTTGATTGAGGGGTTTTGATTCTTGGAGATTCTCATTGTTCATAAAAAAAAAAAAAAGTTTTGAGCATGAGAATTCTCTAAGATGTTTTAAAGCCCCCCTTGGCTTAATGCTTTGTTTCTTATGAGTAATTGATCATTAGAATTGCAATCTTATGCTTTTGATCATGTTTTTCCTTCTTAAGCTCATTCTTTTCCAAGGTTTAAATTTCAGGTACCAATGGGGAGAAAGAATGAAGCTGATATAGAAGTTGAGAAGCAAGAGCTTGCAGCAAGGCACACTGATCAGTTTGGGAAAGTTTTGGGTTCACAGGACCAGATCGACCGTTGCTCTCTCCTTGAAAGATATGACATTGCTGCCTGTTAGGTTAGGCATATCGCGTCTCAGATGTTTGGTGGTCTTTTGAGTTAGAGAATCCGATTCCCCCTCCTTCTAGCGCCAAACTGTGGGAACCGAAATTCCCACTGTCGATTTTCCGTAAAATATGGGAAGTCAAGTTGACTCAACTTTCCCAAAGATCTCGAATTATTTACGAAGATACACCAAAGCGAAAGATACACGCAATAACAGAAAAATCGAAAGTAAGTTGCACAGAGGCGTATTACAGATTGATAAGAAAAGAGTTACAGGATTTCCGAGAGACAAGACGGACAGAGATTCGTTAGCCAAGCCGGATTTCAGAACAAAGACGAATCGAGACTAAGTGAAATCAAAACTCCTAAAATTCTAAGTTCCTCTAATCTAGCCGGGTTCTTCTAGGTCTAGGTCTCTCTCCCCTGCGCCGTTAGCTTTAGCTTCCCTTATATATGCCTTCTAGGTCGGTTTGAGCATTTCTCGGAAACATTCCTTTTTCTTCTCGATCATCATTATCTTGGAAACTTGACATTTATCTTCCTATATCGCGAGATTGCATCTTATCTTGCAAGTAAGATTAGCCGTCATACATTGTTGGGCTTAATTCCGAATAGAATTCGTAAGTGGTTCTAGGCCGTGTTTTAGGCCTCTTCGGACCTTTTTCCGACTTTAAACGTTTTTACGATTTCTTCGAAAGCGCGCTTCTTAGTACGACATCGATTCAACGAGGAAGTTCATATTTCTCGTAAACGGCTGTGGTTTTAGTGAACCGTCGCCGTTTCTTCGTTCGGGAATATGAACTTTGGCGGTTTTCTTCGTAATATTTCCACAGTAACTCCGATCGAGACGAAACGAGGGACTGACCCATCGAGGTTCGAAAGGACGGCACAAGGTTGGATCCAACTCGCCAAACGGGCGAATTGGATGTCTTCAAGAGAGAAAACTCGCCAACCTGGCGAGCAGTACTGGCCTTGCTCGCCCAACGGGTGAGTTGCTGGACTCCGGAAGGTGCAACTCGCCAACCTGGCGAGCAGGACTGGCCCTGCCTGGCGAGCAGGACTGGCCCTGCCTGGGGAGCAGGACTGGCCCTGCTCGCCCAACGGGCGAGTTGCTCGACTCCGGGAGGTGCAACTCGCCAACCAGGCGAGCAGGACTGGCCCTGCTCGCCCAACGGGCGAGTTGCTGGACTCCGGGAGCTGCAACTCACCAACCTGGCGAGCAGGACTGGCGCTGCTCGCCCAACGGGGGAGTTGCTCGACACCGGGAGGTGCAGCTCGCCAACCTGGCGAGCTGGACTGGCCCTGCTCGCCCAACGGGCGAGTTGCTCGACTCCGGGAGGTCTGACTTGCCATTTCGATTAGCTGGACGTTTCTTTCGAGTTTTTGGGAATTTTTGTCGAGAATGGACGAAGATGCACTTTTTTAGAAGTCAATTTCGAGGTAACCGTTTTTGACCCCAACATTGAATATTTCCAAATTCTATGAGGGAGGCACGACCTCCACCATAAAGATAGGTTTCTAAACCTAAAGAAAGGAGGCCAACACATCCATCTTGAGGGCTCATCGATTCTACAGCCGCCGAGGCAATACTTCATACCTAGAAGACATTCTTTTTCGACATGCCTATAACGGGCTGAATCCCTGCATTAACCATCAACCAGATGACATTAGATGCTCACTGCAGCACGTTTCCAACTCAGCTTATGGCTCAGGCCACGATCTCCTACCCATCTCCAAGAAGACGCCATGCTCATCGAAGTATACCGGCGTTCCATGCTCACTGAAGCATATCGACCATTCTACCATCTGTTCTGCCCTAGCGCCCTCTAGAACAGATGACTCTTATCAACTACAGAGCTATCTGCTCCTCATGCCATGTGCCCACTAGGCCACGTGCCCACTAGGGTACGTGCCCATCTAGGCTACGCGCCTCCACCAACTTAAACTAAGAATGGCTTGATCCCCCACTGAAGGGTACTTAGGCAATCCCCATTGAAGTATGCAGCTATAAATCTAAACACCTTCCATAGTTCCGCGCATAGATCCTTAGAGCAGGAACACCGGGTCCATCAACTATCGAGGCGGGATAATCCATTACGACGACCTGTCTCCTTCTCCCTATCATTCCGTAGAGCTTAGCACGGATCGCTTGTACACAAAAATACCCTAACAAAAGCGATACGGAAAACGTAAGTCGAAGTAGTCATCGCACCCCCTAAAGTCGTGATTAGACCTAGGTGATATACCATGGATTTTACCCGCTTTTACCCACGGTATATGAGTGTTTTTACTACTATTATCTATGTTTTGGAGTCTATTAGGTATGTTTTCAGGTTCAGAAGCATTTTGGAGAAAAGTGATGTTTGGAGCTTAAAGAAGAGTTCACCCGTGATCAAGACCAGAGGTCGACACCAGAGTTACACATCGATCGATGCACACTCTGTGCTATCGATCGACACACATTAGCCGAAGGACGATACATCAAGATCATAATCGATCGATGTACAACCTGTACTATCGATCGATGTACAACCTGTACTATCGATCGATACTGAGGCGGCAGAAAGACAAATTGGACCTGGCCGAACTTGAAGCCCAAGATATCACATTTTACAAGATTGCCCCTGACGAGTTTTTTAACCTAATGAACTCATATTTATATGTGCCTAAGTGTTTTGGCACCAATAAGTCATACAAGTTTTTAATAGTTTCTGAGTTTTAGAGGGTTTTACCTCCTTCTTCTTCTACCCATTTTTTTACTGTTTTCATTACTTTGCAAGTTCTCAATAAAGTTCTATTCAGTTCTTTATTTGTTTAACAAAGGTTATAGGATTCTAGATCTAGAGGAGAGATCCAAAGATATTTGTGATTGGGACCTAAGTGTTCAACCTCTAGTAGATTCATTTGTTAGATTTAGGGTTTAAATAGGATATGAGGGATTAGCCCCAGCCTATAAATGCTATAGTTGTGATATTTATTGTTAGGATTGTTCATAAAGCCTTTTCTAGCTTAGCTACCTAGAACATGAACTTGGATTGCATTGTTTATTACATGCAATACCTGATAACATCCTAAACATGCTATGACCCTCTTGAGATATGCGAAAGCTGATCTAAGATCATGGTGAGCATTGTATCAACTCGCGCATAAAGCTTGCTTAGAGCCGTATCGATCGATACTCCTATAGAGTAATCGATCGACGTAGCTAGAGGTGTATCGGTCGATATTTCTATCGAACCATCGATCGATACTGTCAGCAAGATTGCTGACTGCAAACACCATTTAGCATCTAAGTAATAGATGGTCTAAATAATGCGAGAGCTGATGGATTCATTTAATAAGTGTTGAGCTCTGACATATCATGCAAGCAACTTGTTAGCCTTTATAGTAATTATAATCCTGAATTCCTGAATACTTACCATGAATCTAACTTCTTTTCTTTATTGCTTTAAAACCAAATCATTTCAACTGAGTAATCTTACCATTACCCAGCAAACCAGCAATTTACTTTAAACCATTTTCAACCTAGCATAGTCACTAAGATTGCATCTTATTTGTACACTAGCTCTTTGTGGATTCGATCCCTAAGTACTACAACTGAACCTCTTATTTGAGAGAGTAAAGTCACTCCTTAGGGTAATTTGAGTGATATCAAATTTGGCGCTGTTGCGGGGGAGCTTTGATACAATAGGATCTAATCTGATTAGGTCTAGGTTATTTCTTTTTTTATTTTGATTTATTTTTTGACACAAAATTTTTCCTTGTCCTTTCAGGTACATGCCCAGCAGTACCAGAAGCAACAAGGAATCTCAGCTTTTGTTCTCAGAAGACCCTGCTAGCTTGGAACGTTCAATCCGCAAGGAAATCCATTCCACATCGATCGACACCATCAACTGTCTGTCGACCGATACCGACGCAGCCCTGCCGACCGAGACACCGTCTTTGTCGACCGATACTCGCACCCTCTTGTCGACCGAAACTACTTCACCATCGACCGACACCTTTCACCCGACATCGATCGATACACCTAACCTTATATCGATCGATACTGTTCCGCGAGTCATGGTTGCGCCTATTATTCTCATACGAGATGAGAATGGAGACTTGCGTGACCAAGAAGGTCACCTTCGTAATGAAGCAGGTCAGAAACTCAATGCTCAGAATGAAATAGTCCCTGAGCCAGAAACTGCACCTACAGGAGCTGTTCAACCTGTAGGAGAGGCAGCTCGAACACTAGCTGACTACAACCGTCCAGATCAGTTCTACACCAACAGATCAGCCAGTCGTCCCCTTGCTATTTAGAGAGGCGATTTTGACCTCAAGCCGCATTACTACACCCTTGTGGACAGATACCCTACTGTGGGCTGTCCAATGAGCATCCCATGGACCATCTGGAGAGGTTCGAGGATCTCATATCTGCTATCAAAGCCTATGAAGGTAATGTGGACTACCTTCTCTGTAAGCTCTTCAAACACTCTTTATCTGGAGAAGCTTTACGGTGGCTTAAGCAGCTACCACCAGGATCTCTTACATCCTGGAGCGACATCAAAAACGCATTCTTGCGTAACTTCTTTGATGATGCGCGCGCTGAAGACTTAAGGAGGAAAATTGCCACATTCAACCAGGAGCCTGGAGAGTCATTCAAGGATACCTGGTTCAGATTCAAGTCTTACCAGCGAGATTGTCCGCACCATGGATTCAACAAGGTGCAACTGCTTTGCACTTTCTTCAGAGGCATCCCACTAAAATATCAGATGGCTTTAGACACTGTGAGTGAAGTCAACTTCACGACAAGGAATCCTGAAGATACTGTGAAGCTAATAGACAACCTAGAATCCAGCAACAGCACGAAGAACATTGTAAGAGCAAGATCTGCAGCGTTCCTAGGAAAGGAACAGATAAATGAGGTACAAGCTACACTTGACAATGTTCAGAAGCTGCTAAACAAGCAAATATGCTCAGTGGAGGATGCATAATCTGATGAAGAAGATGATTACATAGAAGCAGAAGTCAACTGGATCAGTGGAACCGGATTTCAGAGATCTGGAAACCAAGGAAACAGAAACTTCTCAGGATAGAGAGGCAACTTCAACAACAGCAACCCCAACAACAACAGGAGTTATGGAAACTCATCTTACATGAAGCCACCCACACCAACCCCAGAAGGAAAGCTAGAAGACATGTCAGCAAAGTTCTTGAAAGCCAGCAGCAGTTAGAGGTGAACTTCAATGGAAAGATCGACGATGTATGCATGAATTGATCCCTTTCTTAGATATATTATGTGCAATGTCAAAGCTACTTTGTTTTGAGAGGAAACCACCTTCAAAGATGATCTTGAACCTCTTGATTCACTTTTCACTAAAGCCTCCTTCTTACCAAACCAAATGATTTGGACCATTTGACCATTTGCAAGATTTCTATTGAGTTTGCTTAATGATTGTAAGAGAGCAAGTAGATTTGTGGATTGTGGATTCATGATGAGTATGTGTAGGGATCAAAAGAGTTGAGATAGGCCTTGAGAAGTTAGAGTTGGATTGAGTGTTTGCTCTAGCTAGTTGGTATGATTATGCAAGGTTATCAAGTTGAGAACTAAGAAGAGCATTCTTTTGGCTTTGAGTCCCCTCCTTCAAACCTCTCCTCCTTAATCCTTGCTAGTTTACTTGTGGACAAGCAAAGGACTAGTGTGGGGGAGTTGATGTCTTGCATATATTCATTGTTTTAGCTTTCCATTTTGTGCATTTTATCCCTTCTAGATTAGGCATTAGGCATATTTAGGTTCATTTTGCATTCATAAGTCTTTATCAGGTCTTGGAGTGTACTTTGGAGAATTTGAAGGTGTTTGGGGGTACTTTGTTACAAAAAGGAAGGGTGAAAGATGGACATGGACGATGGCTATAAAGAAGTCTTTCTATGCTAAGATTTGGTGGAGACATAGCATTTTGAGTTAGCTTTCCATTGGGAGTGGTTTCAAGCCATTTGAAGCCATATTGGAGGAGTTATGATTATTTGAGTGAAGGCATGTCAGTACACCCGGGTCAGCACACTCGGCCTGACCAGCCCGCACGGGACGAAGGGATGATGCTGGACGATGCAGCACCCGGTCGGACGTACGCGACCTCGATAACCCGCACGGCCTGACCGTGGAAACAGACAGCACGTACGCGGCCTGGACACCCGGATGAAGCTACCCGCGTACGATCACCAACCCACCGGACGCACCCGAGGATGACGACCCGCACGGATTCGAGAGGACGGACCAGCACGTACACGGGACGATCACACCCGACTGGACGCCACCCGCGTGCGAGCATTTTAAGAACATCGACGAAAATGGAATACTTCCTGAAGAGATAAAATTGGGCCCAATGGCAAGGTCCATCATCCTAAGGCAAACCGACCTAGGAGTGGGTATATAAGGAGAGCAAGAGCAGAGGAGAAGGGATCCGAAAAATCCTAGATTGGAGACCTAGAGAGCTCCTGTTAGCTGATAGAACTTAGAATTTAGGCGGTTAGACTAGCAAGGCAGGCCCTAGAACGTCTGGCCGCCTCCTGCTCATAAATCTCCGCTCCTCTCGGAAGGATCGGACAATTCTTTTACATCAGAGCTCCGCACATAGAAACCCTAAGGCGTTATCTTTGACATGCCTATTTCTATGACAAACGCTCATACTAGACGAACCCACCCAGACGGTTCGATCTCTCGTTCAATTCTTTTTTAAACTGAACTACGTCCGACTTGATCCTCGAAAAGGGGTACGTAGGCAGCCTTTCTTAAGGTCCAGTCCCAAATCTTAACAAAACCTTTTCCGCATTTATTCGGTCACTTGTCGTTGGCTGTCGCAGAGAATCCGGACCTTCAAGGAAAGTCGGGTTTACTTGGCTTTCCTCCATTTTTATTCATTAAAATCGACGGTGTGAATTTTGGTTTCCACAGTTTGGCGCTAGAAGGAGGGGGGGACGGATTACTCTTACTCATACGGCCGCAAAGCGCTTGATCGAACCGATGTCCGGAAATATGAAAGAAAAAGTTGCAGTTTGCGTCAACGATGGTAAAACAAATCCAGCAGCCACTGTTCCTACGGCCAACGCTTACACAAACGCCACGGTGCTCGAGCAAATCAAAAACCTAGCCGCGGCTTTCCGCCACAGGAAGAGCACGAAAACGAGTTCGCAATTTCTCTATCTAGACAGAAAGGGCAACGATAAAATCTATCAAACCCCAAAAATTCGTCTTGTTACCAAGTTAGAGAAATCGCAACGAGCAAGGTTTCTACGAAAAACGTTTCTTTCGAGAACCTCTCGGAAAAATAAAACTTATTCTTCTCGAAACCTTGGGGAAACCCTATATTACTCGCGGAACAGAAGCACGGCAAATCGGTTCACCGATTCCCACTGCCATACTTCTTACAAACAACTCTCGAGGAACAAACGGGAAAACGAAAGGAGGTCGGAGCTTGATCTTACTAGGACGACTTGCCATAGGTGATGATAGACTTTTCTAGGGTCCTAATCAAATGATGTAGTATATAAGATTGTCGAACCAGTTCTAAGTGACCATAAAGCAGAGGGAATGCAAGTCTATGCTTAATCTAATGCAATCATTAAGGAGGATGATTATTTAACTAAGACAATAAGTAAAATGCAACAAAAAGTAAAACTTTCTTTCTTATGAGGAGATTGAGACCCATGGGTATAGGGACTTGATATCAAATGATTAAAATTCAATCCAAGATGCTAACTTTTCAATCAATCTAATTCCTTATGCCTAGACAACAAAACTAAGCAAGCTCTATCCCTAGATGAATGCTCTTTTGCAATGATCACCCAAGTACACCAAATCCCTTTGGCTGTAATGATCAAAGCAAACATGGAGAATGAGTCTAATAGCAATCCTAGCTTCTTTGACAACTAATCCCTTAGGCAAAGCAAGCTAAAAGCATAGATGAGTTGGTTCAGGCATTTCATAGAACACCTTCCGGGCATGAAATGCCTATAGCTCTATGTTTGAGAGGCCAACTCAAATATAGCTTTAAGAACACCAAATCAATGCAAGGAAATGATAGATCTAACACTAAGCACCTTGGATCTACACTTAATCACTCTCAATCACCCTAAACCATGGATCTTAAATGGATCTACTCACTAATCCACATGCTTACTCTTAAACCCATGAGAGATTCAAGCTTAAACATATAGAGAAAGAAAGGAGATGAAATCAAACAATCAAGAACACAAAGATAAGATGAGATTATGAATCAAATATGAATCTTTACTTAAAAGGTTTATGTGTTCTTTGATAGAAAATAACATAAGTCCCAATCTAGAGATAACAAGAGTATTTATAAGTGGCTTGAAAGCCCTAGAAACATAAAACAAGATTACCAAAAAGTCCTTATGCTAAATTGGTCTAAACCAATGGGAATGAAGCTTAAAATTCGGTCAGGGAGACTCAGCCTGTCCCAACCCGGTCTGGCCACCCCGGTCCAGGCTTGCCTTGGCCTCTGTCCAGACCGTCTGGGTTCTGTTCCCCGGTTCATCCATCCCGGCCGTCCGGGTGACCCTTGATCCGTCTCTGCCGACCGGGTGTCCCTTCCCGGACTGATCTACCCGGTCTGGTCTCCTCCAGCACAAGTCAAACGACCGGGTACCTGTCCCAGGCTCAGTCATCCCGGACTGGACCACTTCCATCCATCTGTTCTTTTCCCGGCCGGCTGCTTGAACCCGGCCGTCTCTACCCGGCCATCCTGACATGCTTCAAGTGAATTGATCATAACTTCTCCAATACAGGTCCAAATGACTTGAAACCACTTCCATTGGAAATCTAACTCAATTTTCTGTGTCTCCACAAAATCTTAGAAGCAGGAGACATTTCTAAGACCTCTTTACATGCTCATCTTTGTCTTGACCAGATCATGGATTGACTTCTCTTTTCATGGCCACACATGATTCTTCATCTCTTTTGGGGCCATAAGTCTTCCAAACACCTCAAATCACACCAAAGCATACTCCAACACCTGATAAGGACAAATGAATGCAAAATGGACCTAAACATGCCTAATGCCTAACTTATATGAACAAAATGCATAAGATATGGATGCTAAAAACATGTAAATATGCAAGCTATCAATAGGGTAAGATCAGTCTTCCCAGTCCACCTTAGTAAGATCCCACTTTGTTCTCCTTTGTGTCTAGGTCAAAATGGCTTTCGTTTCATCTTGAGATTTTACGAAGAGAACAAAGTCACTGTTCCGTCATGGCTACCTCGCCACAAGGCAAACTCACCTTCGTTTCATCTTGAGATTTTACGAAGAGAACAAAGTCACTTTCGTTTCATCTTGAGATTTTACGAAGAGAACAAAGTCACTTTCGTTTCATCTTGAGATTTTACGAAGAGAACAAAGTCACTTTCGTTTCATCTTGAGATTTTACGAAGAGAACAAAATGGCTTTCGTTTCACCTCACTCTCCGACATGGCTACCTCGCCACAAGGCAAACTCACCTTCGTTATCCTTTGAGTCTAGATCATAGTGGCTTTCGTTTCGTCTCAATCGGAGTTTCCGTTGAGATTTTACGAAGGGAACAAAATCACTCTCCCGGCCACCTCGCCCGTGGACGAGAACAACCATCACCAAGGTCACCTCTCCAATGGCCACCTCGCCTGTGGAAACCTCACTTTGCTCTCCTTTGAGTCTAGGTCAAAATGGTTTTCGTTTCGTCTCAATCGGAGCTTCCGTTGAGATTTTACGAAGAAAACAATGTCGCTGTCTCGACCACCTCGCCCATGAGAAGGATCTCTCTGTCCCGTCATAGGATGAGCCCGGTCCTGTCTCAGTACCATGCATCTTTGCCTTAGTTTTCGTAACTCGATCTTTGAGTCCGTGAGCCCCGGGGATGGACGAAGGCGAGCAACAGCAGCATCGGCAGGGCGGCGCCGGGCGGAGACGACCACGCCGGCCGGCGGGCGGCTGGCGCCGGCGCCATACCGACCACGCCGCCCCTGGCGGCAGACCGACCACGCCGCGGCCGGCGGCAGAATCGTCCTCTCCCGCCGGCGGCAGGCCGTCGTTCCGTCGCCGGCGGCAGGGTCCTGGCCCATCCGCAGTCGCCTGATCTCGGACAACGGCAACATCTTAGTCCCTTAAACCCATGTTGGATTGTTCGAGAAACACGGCGATTCTTCCGCAAAGCCTTCGATTGTTTAGCAAAGTTCATATTTTAAAATCAAGCTCGGCAATATTTTACGAAACACCATTCGTAAAGTCATACAAGATCATATGAAGCGATAAGGACCTAACCAGTTCGCTCATAGCCTGACGAGCTAAGAGCCTCACTCAGTGGCGTCTTGCCCAATGTCTCCATTTGTCTAAAGCACCCACCTTATCCTTCTTGAGTTATCGCCTACTTCTCCTCCCTTTGTTTCAATGATTCTGTAATGTTCCTTCGGACACATTGTCAATTTAACCAGCAGTCGAAGAAACGAGAACAGGAACTTTGGCGTTCATATCTCTCTTCGCTCCGATATTCTCGCCAGAATTTCATCAAAACCGATTCTCGTTCGATATCAAACTTTTCAAAGTCCTTTGGCGATGAACCTAAAAGTCACGAAACAAAGAGAAACGGGCAAGAGGCAGCCTGGAACGATCGATGAGACTAAGGCAGAACGTGCAAACCGATCTAGTCTCTCGAAAACCGAGACACGATCGCGCGTTGTAAAGCATACTCATCCCGCTTTAAAAAGAAAACGCATACACAAGCCTTCGAAGAGCGGCTAACCCGTTTTCTTTCAAAACAAAAGGAAAGTAGGTGCGTATAATCCCATCTTGAAAACTTTTTCTTCAGCATCAAGACAATGCTTTTGACAAAGCAAACTCTTGCACCAATAAGATTCGTCTAAAGACACTAGCGGCATAGCCAACCGTTACAAACATAGTCTTGAAAACTCTCGTCGTCTCTCGCGCAAACTCGCGACTAGAAGCGTGTACCAACGTCAGACTAATAGCACGACGGTGAACTACGAAAATAACGAAATAACCTTCGTAAAACTCCATGAGTAGTTCAAGCAGCTTTAGATCAAAGGTCGAAATCATAGCGAAACATCTCCGTGTAATCAGCGGAAACATCGCTACTTTAACAATCTGCGATTTTCTATCTCCATGAAACCGGTCATCCATTACTTTGTATAACAAGAACATTTTAAACAAAACAGCCTATGGAAAAACATGATCGGTCTCTTGCAAAACGATTTCGCGAGCACGCAAAAGTGAATGAGGAAAACATAATCTGTGGTCGCGAATATCGCAAGTAATTTGTGAGATACACTCTCCGGTTACCTTTGCGAAAACCCCTCTTACATCACTTTTACGAAAAATCCTCTGTATGGTCGAGTCAATTCATACAAAGCAACTTTCGTAAAATATACATAATGGGTCCAACGGTAACTGTCATAGACAGTTTTGTTCCACAAGGTTTCTGGCTCTTGCTTTCACTCCCAGCAGTTCGTCCGAGCAGGAAATAATCACACGACAAACCCACGCGTGTCCTGCGTCGATCCCTTAAACTTTGTCCCCCTCGGATAAAATGAAACGATTTTCATGCAACAAAAAAATTTTATACGAACCATTAATCGTATAACTGAGACCTAAAGTGGAAGATCGTTTCTAAAAGCCATCAGCCATAACTCAGAAAACTCCGCTATGCTTGGCATGTCTATCTCGCAACGCTATTTGGCCCTCGCCAACTACGCATTCCGTAAAGCCGGACCTGAATTCGGCATCCCCATTACGGACAATCGTAAACTAACATGACCTTAATAAGGGTCATGGTCTGATCGTTACCAACAAATTTATTGGCGTGGCTGAATCTAGCCTCCATGCCAATCCAAAGCTACTGGCGACCACCGCCAATCACTTAACGGCTAAAACAACAATCCACGATTTGTTCATAGAGCGCCAAGTGAATATTACGCAAGCAATTTGTCGATAACCCAGAATCGAAATCATACGATAAACTCTTCATACCAAAACTCAGTCCTAACAACCATATGGTTAGCGGAAGATTTAAACTTATCGTCAATCGATTAAGTTCTATCGCCCGTAAACACGGCATGAAAAGAAACACTCGTGACAAGGCTCCAAGAGTTATATGAGTCATCCTTAATATATACAATCAAATCCCGGAAGGCCAACACTTCACGAAGCACTATGAATGTAGGCGCTTCTCCCTGGGTCTTACGCGACCCCTTGGTCCTGGCCCAAACCAAACAACAGTTTCTGGCTGCGAACATTAAAACATCTCAACGCGAACATTTCAACAACGAAATGCGCACAAGGAAAACTCGACCTTCGGCACTGCGAGACGTCGCTAACGCTCGAAGGACATTCTTTTCCTCAAAACGTTCCAGACAAAATCCTCGTCTCTAGAACTCAAAACATACAAACACACCTCTAGCGGTAACATTCCTCTAAACTGGCATCATTTCGTTGTTGCTGATCACAACAAGCGAACTCTAACGTCCTAAATAGACAAATAGCAGCCCTTCAAGGGTAGGCTCTCTTGCATCCGACAAGGATAAACATAGCGCGCTATACAAGAAATCCAAATTTTGGTTTAGCTCTTCGTAAAGGAAGTAGCTCAACTCACGCCCAAACAAATCATATAAGCCGACAACAATTCGCGGATTTTAAACGGTACGAGTCAGGTTAAAATCGCAAACAGGCAAAACGAAAGCCGATTTGTCATCGCAAAGCCTCAGTCCGAGAGTAAACCTAGGTCTTGCCCTAAACCCAGCCACGCTGGATCTTGACATCTCACAGACATAGTATGGTATACGAGATCCAAAAATTTGTCTCTTCACTTAAGCCTATTCGTTTCACGAACTTTCCGTAAATCGGTAAACCACGGAAAATCTCGCTTTATGCAAACAATAGGTACGGTGATCATCAGGGAACTAGGAATGAGACGACAACTCACACCCTCTTTCTCATACTTCGAAAAACTGAAGTTCATAAATAATCGAAAAACAAATACATCAACAGCATCATGCTCGAAAGTCTCTCATGACACATAACCAGACCATATAAGTCTCGCTGGAAAACAGATCACAAGGGTCTTAAACTCCAAAACGAACTACGGAAGGCTTGATCCCTACAACAAGGGTACGTAGGCAGCCTTCGAAAGGCGCAGCCCCAATCTTACCACTTTCAACGGAGCCTTTCAACCATTAATTCCGCCTATCTTACCTGACATGTCTTATCGCTCGCAAGAACATCACGAAGGTTCTAACGAGCTGGGGGGCTAACTGTTGGTGTCAAAATTGGTCACGACGGAATCAATGACTGAAAGTCTCTGGAAAGTATTTCTTGAAACAAAAAGTCTCGGATAATTTGAAAAGAAGTTATCGAGATTTTCTCAAATTAGAATATCCACTCTCGGTGAGGTCAAAAGCGGTTATCTCGAAATCTACGCCAAAGATCCTTCCAAACTCAAAGATTTCCCACGACGACTAACGGGAAAGAACGGAACGGAAAACCCACGGGCAAAGAACCCTGGCGGCGGCATGCAACACGCCGACCGGCCCGGCGCGGCACCTCGCCTGCCGGCGGCGCGCACGCGAGCGGCCTGGCGCACCCGCCTGGCGCGGCGGCAGCCCGCCTGCCGGGCGGCAGCGTCATGTGAGCGGCCTGCGCCGGAGGCACTCCGCCTGGTGCCGGGCGGCCTGGCGCCGCTGAGCGCGCCACGCGAGCGGCCTGGCGCCGGCGCACGCCCCTAAGCCGCCTGGCTCCATCGGCAAGCCCCATGACGGTCGGCGGCCCTCGTCCTGGTCTCAGTCCCATCATGCTCGGTCTGATCCCATCTTGGCTTGTTTTGATCGATCCTCGTGAGTTTGGTGCGATCACGGCTCTGGAATGAACACCTTCGATTCGGTTGGAATCATCCTCGATGTTTTACGACAAAACTAGAAGGATTGGATTTCTCGTAGAAGATATCGTATAAAACAAAGATCGATTAACGAACATCGATCCTTTAGGCTATACGGTTTATTTTACGAAAGATAGTCTTTTCGAAATCGTATAAAGCGTTCAACGACATAAGAAAAGTCCACGGACTTACTTACGATTTTAAAATTCAGGCCCAATCATGCTGTGACGGTTTATCCGATTTCGAACATCGGATAAACATCAAGTCACCAAAAATAGGGGAAAACTCGAGGATAATTACGAAGATCGACGAAAATGGAATACTTCCTGAAGAGATAAACTTGGGCCCAAAGGCGAGGTCCATCATCCTAAGGCAAACCGACCTAGGAGTGGGTATATAAGGAGAGCAAGAGAAGAGGAGAAGGGATCCGAAAATCCTAGATTGGAGACCTAGAGAGCTCCTGTTAGCTGATAGAACTTAGAATTTAGGCGGTTAGACTAGCAAGGCAGGCACTAGAACGTCTGGCGCCTCTGCTCATAAATCTCCTCTCCTCTCGGAAGGATCGGACAATTCTTTTACTTCAGAGCTCCGCACATAGAAACCCTAAGGCGTTATCTTCGACATGCCTGTTTCTATGACAAACGCTCATACTAGACGAACCCGCCCAGACGGTTCGATATCTCGTTCAATTCTTTCTAAACTGAACTACGTCCGACTTGATTCTCGAAAGGGGTACGTAGGCAGCCTTTCTTAAGGTCCAGTCCCAAATCTTAACAAAACCTTTTCCGCATTTATTCGGTCACTTGTCGTTGGCTGTCGCAGAGAATCCGGACCTTCAAGGAAAGTCGGGTTTACTTGGCTTTCCTCCGTTTTTATTCATTAAAATCGACGGTGTGAATTTCGGTTCCCACATTGCCTTAGTTTAATAATCTTCCTCCTTAATGATTGCATTTAGATTAAGCATAGACTTGCATTCTCTCTGTTTCATGGTCACTTAGAACTGGCTCGACAATCTTATATACTACATCATTTGATTAGGACCTTAGAAAAGTCCTTTCATCAAATTGGCGTCGTTGCCAAATTCTAAGTTGATTGTGACATTGGGATTTAGGCACTTGCTTGAGAGTAAATCATTTTTCTTTTCTTGTGATATTGATTCTCCTTTTGAATCTTCCTTTGATTTTCAGGTGTATGAACACAAGAAGCAGGGGTGAAACTAACCTGGTTCCCACTGTTGAAGAGATAGCTACACTTGAGAGGGAAATAGCAAGAAGGAGAAGAGAAGAAGAGCAACAGGCTCACATTCAGAGGTTGGGGTTTGAGATGGATGATCACCAGCATCAACCTCAAGATGGCAATGGTCAAGGAGCTGAAAACCTTGGACCACAGCGCCAGCAACAACAACACCCACAGCGGCCTGCTAGAGCCATTGGCACCTATGACCATCCTCACATTCATGGCAATAGGACGGGCATCCAGCACCAGCTGTGGAAGCTAACAACTTTGAGATCAAGTCAGGCTTGTTGAGTGTGATTGAGAACAACAAGAACCATGGCTTGGCTGTAGAAGACCCATTTGATCACTTGGACAAGTTTGATAGCTATTGTGGCTTGTCCAAGACCAATGGTGTGTCCGAAGATGCCTTCAAGCTCAAGTTGTTTCCATTCTCTCTAGGAGACAAGGCACGCTAATGGGAGAAATCTCTACCTAGTGATTCCATCACTACTTGGGATGATTGCAAGAAGGCCTTCTTGGAGAAATTCTTCTCCACATCAAGGACAGCCAAGCTGAGGAATCAGATCTCTAGTTTCCAGCAGAAGAACTAGGAAAGCTTTAGTGAAGCATGGGAAAGGTTCAAGGGGTATCAAGCTAAGTGCCCACACCATGGCTTCTCAAAGTAGAGTTTGCTGAGCACATTCTATAGAGGTGTCCTTCCTGAGTTTAGAGCAAGATTGGATACAGCAAGCAATGGTTTCTTCCTGGGAAGGTCTGAAGAAGATGCTGAGGAGCTGGTTGACAACATGGTGAAGAGTGATTCAGTCTACAGTGGAGAACATGACAGAGCTGATAGAACAACCAGAGCCGATGACAACCAGACCAAGAAGGAAATCAAATCGTTGCAAGAGAAGATAGACTTGCTGATTGCTAACCAAGCTAAAAAGGAGCAGATCAACTTTGTGGGTGGTCCAAGTCAGGAAACTCCTCCTAAGGTTAATGAAGTTGAAGGGTTAGAAGGGCAAGAAGAGCTTTGCTTCATCAACAACAATGGTACTTGGTACAGGAAGGAGCCTAACTTTCAGTACAACAACTACCAGCAAAGGTCTTATCCCAACAACCAGCAAGGAGGCTATCAACGAAAGAAAAACACTCAGCAAGGGAACTACCAGCCTAGGCAGAATCCTCCTCCTGGTTTTACAAACCATGGCAATCAGTCTACTCAAGCTCAAGGTAGCTCCTCCCAAGCTAAAGCTCCAGATTCATCTATGGAAGCTATGTTCAAACAATTATTGGATGGTCAAGCTAGAGCAGCCAAGGACATTGGCCATGAGTTCAAGACTGTTCACTCCAAGATTGATAGCAGCTATACTGAGCTAAACAACAAGATTAGAGATTTGGAGAATCAGTTTGCTTCTATGAACTCTCAGCCAAGTCGCCAACAAGGAACACTACCAGGAAAGGCTGAGCAAAACCCTAAGGAGCCAATGAAGGCAATCACTTTGAGAAGTGGTGAGAGCTACCTCCAAGAACTCTCCCAAGGATGGTGAGACACTAAGTGGGGGTGGCTATCAACATAGATGATGATGTTGTGATTGTAGATGAGAAGGTTGATGAGGAAATTCTAGAAAAGATTGTTGAAGCTAAGGGTAAAGGAAAGGTTGGAGAAGAGAAGAAAGCACTAAAGCATGGTGAAGTTGCCACTCCAACAAAAGAGTCTTCTTTTGTTCCTCCTCCCTATGAACCTAAGCTGCCATTTCCTGGAAGATTCAAGAAGCAATTTTGGAGAAGTACAAAGCACTCTTTCAGAAGCAAATGAGTGAAGTTCAAGTCACAATGCCCATCATTGATGCCTTCATGCTTGTCCCTCAATACAGCAAGTTCTTGAAGGATGCTGTGGCTGCCAAGAAGAAGGAAATGGAAGGCATGATGGTTCTTACTCATGAATGCAGTGCCATCATCCAGAGATTGACAATCCCTAAGAAGCTAGAGGATCCAGGCTGCTTTACCCTACCTTGTGCCATTGGTCCTTTGATGTTTGAGAGATGTCTATGTGATTTGGGAGCTAGTGTCAGTCTTATGCCTCTATCTGTTGCCAAGAAGCTTGGGTTCAGCCAATACAAGAAGTGCAAACTCTCTTTGGTGCTTGCTGACCGCTCAGTCAAATTCCCCATTGGTATCCTTGAAGACCTCCCTGTGATGGTGGGAAATTGTGAAATTCCTACTGATTTTGTTGTTCTTGAGATGGATGAAGAAGCTAGAGACCCCTTGATCCTTGGAAGACCATTCTTAGCCACAGCAGGAGCCCTTATCAATGTGAAGGAAGGCAAGATTGATCTTCATTTGGGGAAAGAGCACACTCTTCATTTTGATATCAATGAGGTAATGAAGAGGTCAACTGTGCAAGGCCAAGTGTTTTACATAGAAGAGATGGAAGCTCTTGCTGATGAGCTCCTTGAGGAATTGGCACTTGGAGAGTTGACAATAGGGGACCCCTTGCAGCATGCTTTGACAGTGGATAAATAGATCCAAGTGGTTGAGAACCAAGAGAGTGATGCTATTGCGGCCATGTTGGATTCTCGCAAGAAGATTGTTGATAAAGGCCAGTATGAGGAGCTCAAACAAGAAGTGCACCAGGCTGTTTCAGCCACTCAAGAAGAGGACACCCAACAAGACGATTGGAGTGAGCTCAAGGCACCAAAAGTGGAGCTAAAGCCTCTTCCCCATGGTGTAAGGTACGCATTTTTAGACCCTAATGAGTCATATCCTGTCATTGTGAGTAGTGAACTTACTGAACTTGAGTTTTCTCAACTTTTAAATGCACTTAAAAAGTTTAGAAAGGCAATTGGATACTCACTAGATGATATTAAGGGGATATCACCTTCTTTGTGCATGCATAGGATACATCTAGAGGATGAATCAATGACTTCTATAGAGCATCAAAGAAGGTTGAATCCTAACCTGAAGGATGTTGTAAAGAAGGAGATTCTTAAGCTCTTAGATGCTGGTGTTATCTACCCTATTTCAGATTCTAAATGGGTATCTCCTGTGCATGTAGTTCCAAAGAAAGGTGGTATCACTGTGGTTAAAAATGACAAGGATGAATTGATACCAACTAGAACCATAACTGGCTATAGGATGTGTATTGATATAGAAAGCTCAACTATGCATCTAGAAAGGATCATTTTCCATTGCCATTCATTGATCAAATGCTTGAGAGGCTTGCAAACCATCCTTTCTATTGTTTTCTTGATGGGTATTCAGGGTTCTTCCAAATCCCCATACATCCCAATGATCAAGAGAAGACAACATTCACATGCCCCTATAGCACCTTTGCTTATCGAAGGATGCCATTTGGGTTATGTAATGCTCCAGCAACCTTTCAAAGGTGCAGGATGTCTATCTTCTCGGATCTCATTGAGGATATAGTGGAGGTATTCATGGATGATTTCTCTGTCTACGGATCTTCGTTTTATGCTTGTTTGTCCAACTTGTGCAGGGTCCTACAGAGATGTGAAGACACCAACCTAGTGCTGAATTGGGAGAAGTGTCACTTCACGGTCAAAGAGGGGATTGTGCTTGGGCACAAGATTTCACAAAGGGGCATTGAAGTGGACAAGGCTAAGATTGAGGTGATGGTCAGCTTGCTACCACCAAAGACAGTGAAAGACATCAGGAACTTCCTTGGCCATGCTGGGTTCTATAGAAGATTCATCAAAGACTTCTCAAAGATTGCTAGACCCATGACCAAGTTGCTGTGCAAGGAGGCCGCTATCAGCTTTGATGAAGATTGTCTTGAGGCCTTCAAGAAGATAAAGGGTGACCTTGTTAGTGCTCCCATTGTCCAGCCACCTGATTGGGACCTCCCTTTTGAGATAATGTGTGATGCTAGTGATTTTGCTGTTGGGGCTGTCCTGGGGCAGAAGAAGGATGGCAAGACTCATGTGATTTATTATGCTAGCCAAACCCTGAATGATGCACAGATGAAGTATGCCACAACAGAGAAAGAGATGCTGGCCATTGTCTTCGCCTTTGAAAAATTCAGAAGCTACCTGGTGGGTTCCAAGGTATTGTGTATACTGACCATGCAGCTTTGAGACACCTCCTAGCAAAGAAGGATGCCAAGCCAAGACTACTAAGGTGGATCCTTTTGCTTCAAGAGTTTGACTTGGAGATTAGAGACAAGCCAGGGATTGAGAATGGAGTTGTTGATCACTTGTCCAGGTTGAGGATTGAAGGTGGAATCCCTATTGATGAGGGACTTAGACAATAGCATGTCATGGCCATCATGTCAGTGGTGGCAGTCATTGAGACTGGAAAAAGATTGAAGAGGTTAAGGCAGCTGAAGAGAACAATTTACCTTGGTACGCTGATTTGGTTAACTACTTAGCCACTGGGAAGGAACCATTGGGGCTTTCAGGGTATGAGAAGAAGAAGTTCTACAAGGACTTGAAGAGATACTATTGGGATGAATCATACCTTTACACCCTATGCAAAGATCAGATTTATAGAAGAGTGGTGGCTGAAGAAGAAGTTGAAGGGATCCTCTCACATTGCCATGGATCTTCCTATGGAGGCCATTTTGCTACATTCAAGACTGTCTCAAAGGTGCTACAAGCTAGATTCTGGTGGCCACACATGTTCAGGGATTCACAAGACTTCATTTCAAGATGTGATTCTTGCCAAAGGAGGGGGAACATTACTAAGAGGAATGAGATGCCTGAAAACCCAATCCTTGATGTAGAAATGTTTGATGTTTGGGGGATTGACTTCATGGGACCTTTCCCTTTTTCTTATGGCAACAGATACATCTTGGTGGCTGTAGACTATGTATCAAAGTGGGTGGAAGCAATAGCAAGTCCTACAAATGATTCAAGAGTGGTGGTCAAAATGTTCAAGAGCAATATCTTCCCAAGGTTTGGAGTGGCAAGAGTGGTCATAAGTGATGGAGGTTCACATTTCATAAACAAGGTGTTTGAGGGACTTCTCAAGAAGAATGGAGTGAAACACAAGGTTGCAACACCCTATCACCCTCAAACAAGTGGCCAAGTGGAGGTCTCTAACAAGCAAATCAAGGGAATCTTGGAGAAGGTTGTGGGAACTAAGAAGAAAGATTGGTCAGCCAAGCTTGATGATGCTCTTTGGGCATATAGAACACCCTTCAAGACTCCTCTAGGCACCACTCCCTTAAACCTTGTCTATGGAAAGTCTTGCCATCTGCCAGTTGAGCTTGAATACAAGGCATTGTGGGCTGTGAAGCTTATAAACTTCGACATCAAGGGTGCAAAGGAGAAGAGACTTCTTCAACTCAATGAACTGGATGAGATAAGGATGGATGCCTTTGAGAACTCAAGGATCTACAAGGAAAAGACTAAGGCTTTCCATGACAGGCACATCCTCAAGAGAGAGTTCAACGCAGGAGATCAAGTGCTTCTTTACAATTCTAGACTGAAGTTGTTTCCAGGAAAGCTAAAGTTAAGGTGGTCTGGTCCATTTGTGATCAAAGAAGTGAGACCTTATGGAGCCATTGTGCTTTGGAACAAGGATGGTGGAGACTTCACAGTGAATGGCCAGAGACTCAAAGAATACATTGCCACAATACCAAAGGAGGATGGGACATCAACCCCACTCTCTGATGCTCCACTTGCCTAACCTCAAAGGAGGCAAAGTCAAGCTAGTGACTTTAAACAAGCTCAATTGGGAGGAAGTCCCATGGTTATCCTTGTACATATTGCATTAGGATTTTTATTTTTTTCAGCAACAAGTCCTTTGAAGGATGATGGGGCCAGGTTGGGATCTTGAGAATGAATTGACTGAGGTTATGAGATGGAGGAGACACGAAAAGAAGTGAGTTGGTTCAGTGATCGGGAGAAAAAAAAAGAGGTGAAATTTTCCCCTTTGAGGTTTGGACGAATGGATGTACCCGGGTGGTATTACTCGGGACACAGCACCCGCACGGGTGGAAAGATCAGAACGGACGGACGTACCCGGGTGGTGTTACTCGGGTTGAAGCAGCCGCACGGGTGGAACGATCAGGACGGACGAATGGATGTACCCGGGTGGTGTTACTCGGGACACAGCACCCGCACGGGTGGAAAGATCAGGACGGACGAACGGACGTACGCGGGTGATGATACCCGGGACGCAGCACCCGCACGGGACGAAGGGACATACGCGGGTGGACATACCCGGGTCGTCCAACAGCCCCCGCACCCGCGTACCAGCCATGACCCGCGAGACAACCCAGCCGTGACCCGCCCGACCCAGGTAAGTGTTCTTCCCCTTTTTCCAACCCAAACCCACCTGAACCCGACCCAGAACCCATCCACCAGACCCAGAAACCTTTTAAAACCCTAAACCACCCTCTCTTTCCTCATTTCATCTTCTTCCTCACATCATAATCCTCTCTAGCCTCCAAGAACATAAATTCCCATAACTTTGTCAAATTTCAACCAAATCACAAATTTCTTTTTCCCACATCAAAGCCTTCTTTCCCTAGATCTAATTCCTTGAACCTTTTCATCTTAATCCTTCATCCAAAGCAAGGTATGGTATCTCTAAGTTCAAATTCGTAACCCTCATGAACCCTAAAAATTTGAAATTGAAATTTGAGCTTTTTCTTGCTAGATTCTTGTAAATTAGACTAGGGAAAGCTTATATATCATGCTGGGTAGTTGATTTCATGGTGGAATTGAGATTAATTTGAACTTTGCAAAATTAGGGTTCATGAGATTTGGGGGTTTTTGAAAAGGTTCTTACTTTTGGTTGATTATGGTCTAGATTGATTGGAATTGATGTTCTAGAGCTTTTTTAACATTAAATTTCAACTTGCTTGGTGCTTTTTCTTGGAAATTGGCTAGATTAGGTTCCCTTGTTCATAAAAAAAAAATAAAAATTAGAATTTTGTAGACATGGGAGCTTGATTGCTTTGATAGTCTTGCTAGGTTGCTGGTTTTAGACTAGGTTTGCAAGTGTTCATTCCAGCACCTGTCTTTCCCAAAGTATTCTTTCTTCCTTGTGCTTAATCTTGTCCAAGTGGTTGGCTAGTGATGAGAAAGTGCTTGGTGATGCTTATAAAAAGGCCAAGAAGGATGGAAAGAGAGTGGCTGTTGGTGATCACAAGCACACTCCTTCAAAGAAAGCTAGAGCTCCAAGATCTCACAGTGTGGGACCTCTTGTTTTGGAGAAGAACACAAAGAAGGATGCTGAGAAACTCACTCCTCCCACCAAGATCAGAATCAAGGCACCAAACCCAAAGACATTGGCACCTCCACCCTTGGAGCCAGTAGATGAAATTGTTGAAGAAGCATCTTCTCCAAATGGAAGTGTGGCTGAGCAAGAAACTTTCGAAAAGTTAGGGTTCAATCCTCATAGAGATCGACAGAAGAAGCCCACTGAAGTTGAACTATTGGAGCAGATGAGGCAAGGAGTATCTTGGCCTCCAACCAGATTTGCTGATGTGAGGCTAATGAGAGAGCTAGAGATTGACCAAGACATGAAGGATTTGCTTGCTCTCATGAACATGGACAGCTTCTATTCCATGGCTCACCCAACACATAAAGAGATCTCTTGCCAATTCTTGGCATCCTTGGAGGCCACATTCCACTCCTCTCTACATGAGGAACATGGGTGCGGAAGAATCAGTTTCAAGATTGATGAGAAGACTTATTTCATGACTTTTGCTGAGATTGGAGAGGTGCTAGGCCTCAAGGATTTGAAGGAATCTTCTTTGCCTAAGCTGAAAGGGCTTCCTAAAGGAAAGACCCTTCCACACTTCACTTACAAGCTCTTATCCGGCAAAGATAGGGTGTCCAGCAGAGACAAAAATGCTTCTACCAGGCATCCATCAATCCGCTACCTCCATAGGCTGATTGTCCACACCATCTACCCAAGGAAAGAGCCAAGCAACGTGAATGGAGAAGACTTTAACCTCATGCACCAAGCTATCCAGCACTTTGCCTTACCTCCTCACTTACCTGAAGTCCCCACTGATTTCTGCCTGATTATGGTTATTCTTGGACTCATGGGATCCGGAGGCTCAGATTGGAATAGGTGGCTTGATCACACCATTGCTTGTGCACCAGGGTATTAGCTTGGGCGATGATGCATCTGGTCCCTCTTTCATTGACCTCAGCTACTTGAAGTCAGCTCATTACTTCTCTGGAAGATACAATGGGAGGTGTGTTTACTCGTACTTGAGAGGTTCCACCACAGTTGAGCTGCTTCTCCCTAACTATGAGCTCACTTCATTGAGCACACCAGGGACTATAAGTTCTGATATCAGTGAGCAGCACCTCCTAGGTAGTCATGGGACTCTAGGCCCTATGATATTACACATAAACGAGAAAGAAGCAGCAAAGGCAGCTAAGTTTGATCAGGGATATTCCAGCAGAGCCACAGCCCATCTCTTTGGTCCTCCTCGCTATAAGTTTGAGCAATGCACCAGTGCCCTGCCTATTGGTCCCATTCGCCAAGCTCATGACCAGATTTGTACATTACAAAGGTGGAATAGAGCTCAAGATAGGACTATCTACAAGCGGACCAAGAAGTGCAAGGAATTGAGGAAAACTGTGAAGAGACAAGCTGAAGCTTCAGCTCAGTTCATGAGAAAGGTTGCTGATGTTTTGACTAGGGGAGCTGTAGCAGGCTGCAAGGCTGAGGATTTCGATCTTGATGCTTTCCTTGCACCCCCTCCTCTACCCCTTCTTGACCCCAATGCGCCTCAAACCGAGAAGCAAGCCCTCCGTAGCTTGAGGAACCCTTACATCGCCCCATCCGCGTCCGGAAACAAGTCACCAAGCCTAAGCACCACTGCTGATGAAGATGACTCTGAGGTGAGGCATCAGCCTCTTCCCATGCTCCATGAGGTACTCCACTTCCTGATCATTGTATATACCATTCATCATTTCATTTAGTTTTCATTTTTCTTTCTTTCTTTGGACCCTTCTCCACATTTAACAAACACAGAGACTGTGTGATTTAAGTGTGGGGGAGGTGTCAAGTTGCTAATAGTCTTGTGTTTTATGTCATATACATGCACTTGTAGATAGTTATTGCATAAAAAAAAAATTTTGAAAAGCACAAAAAGAATCATGTACTTGCATTAGGATTGAGTCTAGATCATTCACTTGCATAAAAAAGAAAGAGAAAAATCATCATATAGGTTGCATCATGCATAAGGGGACAAGGATGATAGTTGCCTTGAAAAGATGCTCATGCTAAGTTCTTAAAGTGATAACCTTTATAATCATAGTAAGTAGCTTGAGCAATTTTAAGATAACTTGTAAACTTTGTGCCTTGAAATCTCTTCCTAAAGCTTATTTGATTGATTGATGCTCTCTCTTTGAAGTTTGCTCCTGTCATATTTAGACTCTAAGTCTCTTGCTCATGGTCCCTTGTGTACTAAGTCATGGATAGAACACTTGAGTTGTCCCTCCCATTCTTTGCCTATCTTTTTGGACAAACTCAAGTGGCACTCCACACCCTTAAACCCTTACCTCCTTTCAAGCCTTCATTATTTGTTGAGTGAGGCCTTCTTTGGAAAGCTTTACATGTTCATAATGTTGAGAGTATTGGGAACGACAATGCTTGGTCTCCATTTTAGCTAGATTAGACATTCATATTGTCTAGCTTCTAGGATGGGGTGAGTGTTGAAAAGTTTGATCTTGGGAGTGAGAAAGAGAGGAAAGAAATGGTAGACTCTTAGAACTCAAAAGTGATTAAGTCTTTAGGGATAAACAAATGAAAGTCTAGCTCAAGTTTGTAATGAAAGTCTTGGCCCCATTCATAAAAAAAAAAAAAAAAAAGAGAGAAGAGAAAAAAGAAAAAAAAAGATGAATAAAGGGGCTAGCAAATGTTGTTATGAGCTAGCAAGTGTTTAAAAGTGTAAAATCTCTTGTAGACTTCAAAAAATGAAGAGTTCTAAGTGGGAAAATGTTCTTGAGAGTTTGGGAATTCTTTGGGTGAGTGAAGAGAGTGGGGCTTGGCATTGGGGAATAGAGCAAAATTTGCTTTCATGTTTAGGAAAAGGGTAGGATAATGGAGATTGGGCATTGTATGCATGAATTGATCCCTTTCTTAGATATATTATGTGCAATGTCAAAGCTACTTTGTTTTGAGAGGAAACCACCTTGAAAGATGATCTTGAACCTCTTGATTCACTTTGCACTAAAGCCTCCTTCTTACCAAACCAAATGATTTGGACCATTTGACCATTTGCAAGATTTCTATTGAGTTTGCTTAATGATTGTAAGAGAGCAAGTAGATTTGTGGATTGTGGATTCATGATGAATAAGTGTAGGGATCAAAAGAGTTGAGATAGGCCTTGAGAAGTTAGAGTTGGATTGAGTGTTTGCTCTAGCTAGTTGGTATGATTATGCAAGGTTATCAAGTTGAGAACTAAGAAGAGCATTCTTTTGGCTATGAGTACCCTCCTTCAAACCTCTCCTCCTTAATCCTTGCTAGTTTACTTGTGGACAAGCAAAGGACTAGTGTGGGGGAGTTGATGTCTTGCATATTTTCATTGTTTTAGCTTTCTATTTTGTGCATTTTATCCCTTCTAGATTAGGCATTAGGCATATTTAGGTTCATTTTGCATTCATAAGTCTTTATCAGGTCTTGGAGTGTACTTTGGAGAATTTGAAGGTGTTTGGGGGTACTTTGTTACAAAAAAGAAAGGGTGAAAGAAGGACATGGACGATGGCTATAAAGAAGTCTTTCTGTGCTAAGATTTGGTGGAGACATATCATTTTGAGTTAGATTTCCATTGGGAGTGGTTTCAAGCCATTTGAAGCCATATTGGAGGAGTAATGATTATTTGAGTGAAGGCATGTCAGTACACCCGGGTCAGCACACTCGGCCTGACCAGCCCGCACGGGACGAAGGGATGATGCTGGACGATGCAGCACCCGAACGGACGTATGAGACCTCGATAACCCGGACGGCCTGACCGCGGGAACAGACAGCACGTACGCGGCCTGGACACCCGGATGAAGCTACCCGCGTACGATCACCAACCCACCGGACGCACCCAATGATGACGACCCGCACGGATTCGAGAGGACGGACCAGCACGTACACGGGACGATCACACCCGACTGGACGCCACCCGCGTGCGAGCATACCCGGACGTCCACACCCGACTGGACGCCACCCGCGTGCGAGCATACCCGGGCGTCGATACCCGAGGAAGACAACCCGCATGGCCCGACGATGGAGAACGCCCAGGATCTGGACGCGGCCGATCACACCCGACCTCCCTCGCCCGCGTACCACTTCACTCGACTTCAGTGCACCCGAGCAAGACGACCCGCGCAACCTCACACCCGGCCATGACCACTCGAGCAGCACGACCCGCACGGATTGGACGGCCTGATCGAGACTTCACACCCGGGTAGTCATACCCGGCCTGGTGAGTACCTATCCGAACAGGGTATCCGAGCTTCTTCCTTTTGGAGCTTTTTGATTGGTTTAAACCATTACTCTTCTAAGGGCTTTTTAGTCTTTTTGCTTTTATGTGTTTAGGGCTTTTAAGCCTTCTATAAATACTCTTATTATTCCTAGTTTGAAACTTATGTTATTTTCTATCTAAGAACACAAACCTTTTGAGTAAAGCTTCATCTTTGATTTATAATCTATACTCATCTTGTGTTCTTGATTGTTTGATTTCATCTCCTTTCTTTCTCTATATGTTTAAGCTTAAATCTCTCATGGGTTTAAGAGTAAGCATGTGGATTAGTGAGTAGATCCATTTAAGATCCATGGGTTAGGGTGATTGAGAGTGATTAAGTGTAGATCCAAGGTGCTTAGTGTTAGATCTATCATCTCCTTGCATTGATTTGGTGTTCTTAAAGCTATATTTGAGTTGGCCTCTCAAACATAGAGCTATAGGCATTTCATGCCCGGAAGGTGTTCTATGAAATGCCTGAACCAACTCATCTATGCTTTTAGCTTGCTTTGCCTACGGGATTAGTTGTCAAAGAAGTTAGGATTGCTATTAGACTCATTCTCCTTGTTTGCTTTGATCATTACAGCCAAAGGGATTTGGTGTACTTGGGTGATCATTGCAAAAGAGCATTCATCTAGGGATAGAGCTTGCTTAGTTTTGTTGTCTAGGCATAAGGATTTAGATTGATTGAAAATTTAGCATCTTGGATTGAATCTTAATCATTTGATATCAAGTCTCTACACCCATGGGTCTCATTCTCCTCATAAGAAAGAAAGATTTACTTTTTGTTGCATTTTGCTTATTGCCTTAGTTTAATAATCTTCCTCCTTAATCATTGCATTTAGATTAAGCATAGACTTGCATTCTCTCTGTTTCATGGTCACTTAGAACTGGTTCGACAATCTTATATACTACATCATTTGATTAGGACCTTAGAAAAGTCCTTTCATCATCCACCCAGCCCTTACAACATCGACCGACGGGACAGACGTCTCATCGATCGACCGAAGAATAATGAAATCGATCGACACCCTCCAAAACCTGTCGATCGATCTTCAGTTATCACACGCCGAGTGCAACTTCCCAAGATAGATGTTGCACGACTTAATGCACTCCGGGAGCAGTCTAAACCTCCTAGAAACCCACCACCCGCCATATTAAAGAAGCCCACGGATATTATTGATCCAATGGAGATAGAAAAGGAAAAACATGGCAGAGTTCTGAGAAAAAGGAAAGAGAAGGTTCCTAAACACCTTAAAAGAGGAGTTAATGAGAAGGAGTTGGCAAGTTTCAGAAAGAGAGTTCTAAGAGCAACATTACTCATAAAAACTCATTAGAGTTTCTTTATGATTATTTAAGTATATAACTGTACTTAGTGGACATAAGAAATCTAATTAAGAAACTGTTAGATTTTATGCCTTCAATGGTAATTTCTTAACTAAGGGTTCTTAAAAAAAATTATAAATTTTATTTTAGATAAAATTTATTTATTTAATAAAACATATTAAAAGATAACATTTTCAACATAGGATTTAAAATTAAAACATAAAAACAAGGATTAATAAAAGAAACTGAGAAAATTTTGAAAGAAACACCCGAGCTCAGTTATTGTTTTCATCGTGTCCAAATTTACGCCACAAATGTTCAACCAAATCAGCTTTGAGTTGTTGATGTCTTTTTTTATCACGTAGGGAAGTTCGAACAGCCATCATATTGGCGAGATTTGGAGGCTCGGGTCGAGTATGATTTGTATCGACATGTGAACTCCCGGTGTCTTCTCCTTGTTGGAACTCTGGAAGAGCTAATTGAGCGTATCCACCTCGTTCATCTTGTACAATCATATTATGTAATATGATACATGCTCGCATAATCTTCCCAATTTTGACTTTATCCCAAAAAGTAATGGATTTTTAACAATGGCGAAGCGAGCTTGCAAGACTCCAAAAGCACGCTCCACATCTTTTCGGACAGATTCTTGATGTTGAGCAAACAAAATCGCTTTCGGCCCTTGTGGTAATCGAATCGAATGGATAAAAGTCGCCCATTTCGGATAAATACCGTCGGTGAGATAATAAGCCATATCATACTCTCTTCCATTGACATAGAAAGTGACTGGCGAAGCTTGACCTTGTATTATGTCATCAAAAACAGGTGAGCGTTCAAGAACATTGATATCATTTAAGGTACCTTGAAGTCCAAAAAACGCATGCCAAATCCATTGATCATACGAAGCAACCGCCTCTAAAACGATTGTGGGTTTTTCCGAACCACGTGAATATTGACCTTTCCAAGCGGTGGGACAATTCTTCCACTCCCAATGCATACAATCGATGCTTCCTATCATTCCGGGAAATCCACGATACTCACCAACAAAAAATAGCCGTTCAAGATCTGCTGGCGTTGGTCTTCTTAGGTATTCATCGCCGAATAAATTTATTATTCCTTCCACAAACTTTTCCACGCATGCTCGAGTTGTAGATTCACCGAGTCTGAGGTATTCTTCGACCGCATCAGCCACAGTACCATATGCCAAGACACGAATAGCTGCGGTACACTTTTGGAGTGTAGAGAGACCAAGTCTTCCAAGTCCATCTTTCTTTTGGCGAAAGAATTGATCTTCGTTGGAGAGTCGATCAACAATCTGCATGAACAATCGCCTGCTCATTCTAAAACGTTGTCGGAATATATTTTCATTAAACGTTGGAGTTTCACTGAAATAATCATTCCATAAACGTATATGGCCTGCTTCACGGTTTCTTTTGATAAAAATACGTTTTTTTCTTTCTGGCCACTCCTCTTGACCACCATAAGCAACGACAAGATTCTCGAACGTTTCATCAAATTTTTGATCAAAATATTGATCAAAAAATTGATCAAAATCATCAGGAGTATTATGAGAAGAAGATGCCATGGTTACCTGCACCAATAAACATTTAAATATCTTTTAAATAATATCAAGCATGATTCCATAACATATTATTAGAGTAATGTCCAGATTCTATAAAATTGCCTAGCATAAATATAAAGTTTAGTAATATATCTGGATTCTATTAAATTGCCTAACATATTATTAGAATAACTACTCAAAATGATATGTTTGCCTAACAATATTTTACTTATCAATTATGTTAAAGAAAAAAAAACCTAAGCCTCATATTATATAATGTTGGAAAAAATAAAACTTGGTAAGAATTAAAACCTGTCTTAATCACCTTTCTTAAACACGCTTGGATCACACCTTGGTATGTTTTGTTGCAGCCCTTGTTAATTACTCTTCTTAAGTATTTGTGAGATTGAGATGAATGTTTTTGAAATTTAGAAGAATCTGATAAAAGTAGTTGCCAAAGAGAAGAATACACTGCGACTAGAATTGCTTAAAATAAAACAGAGTACTTGAATTTCATTACAAGAGTGAAAAGCCACAAAGAGTATATCTCATTTTAAAGACAATGAGACTACAAAACAACAAGAAGAGGCAACTTCCGTGACTACCATAAGCAACTTCCGTGACACAAAAAAACCTACAAGATAAAGCAACTTCCGTGACTACAAGACTGACACAAGAAAACAACAAAACCACCTCTTCCTTTCCACATCCGTGACACAAGACCAAAAGACCACTTGCAATGCCCCACTCTGTGATAACCACAACACATGAGAAAAATAAATACATGTGAGAACAACAAGACATACGAGTAATAAACAGAGCAACAAGACATGAGAAAAATAAAAATGATAATAACAGAAACACTCACCCTTCGGTAATAAGAACACTTCCAATACTCCACTCTGTGATGACCTCTACACTGAGCCGCCTATTACAAAACAAGAATAACAATGAGAACAACAGAAACATAAGTTTCCAGATAAGAAGTAATAAGCTTACCCAACATCTCTGTAATAAGCTTTGTTTTTAAAGCTTCTTCAAAGTCAGAGAGTGGCTCTTTTTTGGCAATGAGAGTCTCAAGCAGTGAGTTCTTGGACAGTTTCTCTTTCACTTCCAAATCTTTCTCCTTAATTGCCCACAAGCTCTGAAACTCAGAGACACCCTTGAGGGCTTCATTGGTTCTCTTACCACTTCCTCGTTTCGATGCCTTAACTCCAGGAGGCCGTTGCTCACCATCATAGGACGTGTGTAAGAGCATGAGGACTGAGCACCATCGTCACACTTTCTCTTCTTAAAGCTTCCATCAATCTTACAACTAGTTGCTTCACACCATTTCTGGTCATACCTTAGCTCATCCCACGCATGTTGAAGATTAAATTTGATCTTGTGATCAGTCTGGAAGATCACGTGTGCTAGTTTAACCACATTATTCTCATTCATTCCACTTGTCTTCTGTCTTGTTGCCGCATCATAAGAACCAGAAAACTTGGATACGAGATCTTTTATCTTCTGCCACCTTTGTTTACACTGGATAAACTCTCGCTTTTCACCACCTTGAATTTTTGGACTAGCTGCAAAGTAATCAGCTATACGCTTCCAGAATGCACCAGCCTTTTGCTCGTTGCCTACAACCGGGTCTTTGCTGGTGTTCAACCATGCGCTAATAAGCACTACATCCTCGGTGAGAGTCCACTTCTTTCTTTCTTTGCGCTCTGATTGTGTGTCCTCACCCAAACATTGAGTACTAAAAACAGGGAGCTGTGAACAACTCTCACGAAAAAAGGTTTGAGGAGGGAAACCATCTTGTTGACTGTTCGACAGATTAACAAAGTTGGAGGTTTGACTATATGGACTCGTAGAATCCATATCCTACACTGTCAAAGAAGAGAAAAAGAAGATATAAAGAGAAAAAGGAACGTTTTTGCAGATGGAAAGAAAGAGGAAGAACAACCAGGTTTAATAGAGATGAGTTATCACAATTAACCTAACTCTAAGCAGCATTCATTATCACAATTAACTCAACTACAAACTTAACTCTAGCCAAGCACACTTTCCTAACCACAACCTAACTCTAAGCAGCATTCATTATCACAATTAACTCCCGAAATCAGTAAAGAAAAAAGCTAGCAAAAGGAGTGAGTTATTCGTACCATTCAATGCTTCTGCCTCAACAAAGACACCATCAATAGTCACTTTATCCCTGCAAAGGCAAAGTGAAAAAGAACTTGAGAGAAGGTCAAATTTAATAAAAAAACAAGACAGGCAAAACAAGTGAAAGGAAACAATAAGAGTTGAACCTTTCTCTGTATTTTCTCCAGTTGAGAATCATTCTTTTCCACTCGTGATCCATGTTGTGTACTGTCTCTTTCAGATACCTTCCTCAACTGTTATCAAACAAAATAATGTTGTGTTAATCAACTAAACAAAAAGCTATGAACTTTGAATACAATGGAACAGAGAAACAAAAAGAAGAGCCTGATCTTATTGTTTAAAACTTTGGGTTGAATCGGAAGAAGACTTAATTCTTCTTGTGATCATTGAATCTCAGCTTCTCCTTTCTTGATGCATGACTCTGATCTTCCATCAATCGAGAAACTCTGCCTCAGAAACAAACCATCGACGAAGAGAAGACGAAGAACAAACCATCAACTCTCATCTTCCATCAATCGACCAAGAGAAGACGAAGACAAGACGAAGAACAAACAATCAATTTCCGATCTTCAATCGATCGAGAAAGACAAGACGAAGAACAAACCATCGTCGTCCTCTAAGATGTCAAAAAACGGAAGAGATGTCGGAGAAAACGAAGAGAATGAAGAAAGAACCGATAAAGAGAAAAGGCAAAAAAAAATTGTGTTCTTTTTATCCATAGTCTGACACGTGTCTTCATCTTACCTAAAGAAACGGATCTGCAAACCACAGATTAAGGATCGGTATCACAGATTTTAATTTAGTTTTCATTTATTTAATTGCTGTTAATTGTTTAAAAACCCCTTCCCGAAACCGCGATGTTAGTGCTCTAAGGATACCTACAGAGAAACCTTTTGAAGAAGCCTACTATTCACACAGATTGTGGATGTTTTTCAGAGAAACTAAGGAGACAGAAGAAGACATCAAGAGAATGTTCAACTAAGTCAGAGAAAGTATGAAGAAGAGGATCAAACTTGAGAAGAAGGGTGATCCAAGGAAGTTTTTTGTTCCTTGCTCAGTACATGGGATCAACTTCCCACGTGTCCTATGTGACACAGGATCTGGAGTTAGCATCCTAGCCAAGGTGATAGCAGACCATCTAGGTCCGAAGATAGAGCCTACTGAAAAATCATTCATCTTTGTGGATTGTTCTTAGCAGAACTCTGGAGGAATTGTGAGAAACCTTGAGGTTACCATAGGAGAAGCCCTGATTCCAGTAGACTTCCATGTCTTGGACGTCAAGGTAACCCTACCTACTTCTTTGCTACTTGGAAGAGCCTTCCTAGCCACAGTTGGAGCAGTCTGCAACCTTCAGACAAACAAACTGTGCCTAACCCTGATCAATCCTACGGTCAATCAGACCTTGTAGCTGTTTGCTATTGTGGAGATGAATACGATTCACAAGGCGCATACGAGACAGAGACCGTATAATCGATCGATAGTAGTACTGTCTCATCGATCATCTCTGGTGAACTGACATCGATCGACAGCCACACATGGACATCGATCGATTCACTATTCAATCAGATCGAAGAGGAGTTTCCAGATGGTGATTTCGAAGTAAACGAGTGGGAGAACGACTACTACACCCCACCACATGCTACTCATATTGAGGAGTATACTGATGATTACGAGGAGGAGAGAGCTATAGAGTGTCACAACCTTCGAGAAGATGAAGATCGACTTCTCCACCACAACCTCAGAATCACGACATCGATCGACAGGGCCTTCTTCCCATCGATCGATACTACTTGCCTCGCACCATTCGACTACACAGTCAACAACAAGCGAGATGGAGACTACTCAATCGGGATCTGTGCAAGCGATTACCAGTATGAGAGCTTTGCGGTAGAGACCGCCACACCAACATACATCACCCAACCTCAAAGCTGATTTCCAACCTAACCTGACATTCTCTGCTTGTCTTGGGGCTTGGTATACATGGGATCGGATGCTTCAAAGAAGTCTGGAAGGTAAAGCCTTGTGTAGATAGTTTTATCACCCTCTCTCTCTTATTTTTGAATTTAGATTTTATTTTATTCAGTTAAAAAAAATCGAAAATTAGCCTAAATATATGTTCTAGGACTAGTTAGTTATTAAAAAGACTTGGTGGCTGCAACCATTAGTTATTAAAAATCGAACAGGGCTTGGTGGTTACCCCTTCAAAACTTGCTTCGCAATGAATCCTAGGATATATGTTAAAAAGAATTTAACAGGACTTGGTGGCTGCAACCATTAAGGCTTGTTTCATGGAAGCCTGTCCAATCTTGGTCAATGTCTTGCAAATGAAAGCAGACTTGACTAGGAGAGAAATAATAGAGAGAGAGGATAGGAGCTAATTTTTACCTAAAGGTCCAGATACTTGTTTACTCCCAAGGTAAAGCCTGCACTTTTATTTTTATGTACAAAAATGAAATCAGTAGAGGGGTTAGTCAGACATGATTGCTAAGTTGTTGGCTAGATGATCAGGGTTGTTTAATTAGGATATTTCATAATGTGCTTCTGTGATTGACAGACTCTTAGATGTGGTTTGCAACAAAGTAGAGGTTATGATTCTAAGTTTGAATTTGATTTAGTCCCTGCTTTTCAAAACCTCTTTCATTAAGACTGCCTATGTGTTTGCTTGAGGACAAGCAAAAGGTTAAGTCTGGGGAAGTTGATATACCATGGATTTTACCCGCTTTTACCCATGGTATATGAGTGTTTTTACTACTATTATCTATGTTTTGGAGTCTATTAGGTATGTTTTCAGGTTCAGAAGCATTTTGGAGAAAAGTGATGTTTTAGGTGCCTTTTTGGAGCTTAAAGAAGAGTTCACCCGTGATCAAGACCAGAGGTCGACACCAGAGTTACACATCGATCAATGCACACTCTGTACAATCGATCGACACACATTAGCCGAAGAACGATACATCGAGATCATAATCAATCGATTTACAAACTGTACTATCGATCGATACTGAGGCGGCAGAAAGACAAATTGGACCTTGCCGAACTTGAAGCCCAAGATATCACATTTTACAAGATTGCCCCTGACGATTTTTTAACCTAATGAAATCATATTTATATGTGCCTAGAATATCGGAGCGAGAGAGAGATATCAACGCCCAAGTTCCTGTTCTTGTTTCTTCGTACTGCTGGTTAAATTGACCATGTGCTCGATGGAACATTACAGAATCATTGAAAAAAAGAGAGGGGGAGTAGGAGATAACTCGAAGAGGGATAAGGTGGGTGTTTTAGACACTATGAGCAGGCCACCGAGTGGGGTCCTTAGTTCGTCAAGCTACGATTTTACGAGAAAGTACTCCGTCATGGTATCAGTCTTCCGAATGAATCCCAATTCCTTGTATAGTTGAGATGATTGGTGTTTCAGAATAACCGTGATCGTTTTATACGATGAATTGCAATTCATTCGTTAATCGAACCTTCCGAAGTTTTTCAGTAACTTTCGATCGTTCGATCGAAACGAAACGGGTTTTAGATTCACGTTTTAAGGATTTGTACTACGTGGCTTCGGCGAGGATGTAAAGTACGCGGATTGGACTAGTTTTGGGATGGTTTCACGAGGAATTAGCCGCACTCGCTGAACGACCCGCAGCCCGTGCAAGGGACCGTGGAATGGCCGCAACCGCGCGCCGGGCCGTGCTGGTCCAGCCGCCGCTCGAGGCCGACGCATGCAGCCGCCGGCGCCCCGGTGGGAATATTCCATTTTCGGTCGATCTTCGAAGTTATCCTCGAAGTCTTGACATTTATCGCATAAACTTAGCATTTATCCTACTTCACAGTAAGGATAAATCGTCATAGCTCCTATTGGGCTTGGATCCCCAAAATCGTAAATGAGTCCGTGGACATGTTTCAAGCCCTTGATTCTCGAAAGATTATCTTTCGCAAAGCAAATCGCAGCCTAAAAAATCGATGTTCAAGTTGATCGTTCTTGTTTTACACGATACACTTTGCAAGAAAACCAACCTTCCTAGTTCTAGTCGTAAAACTTCGAGGATAACTCCAATCGAGCGAACCGAGGAACATTGGGTCCAGTAGCTAAGATGATACGACTTCACGAAAGCCACGAGGTGCGATCTAAGTCGGACAGGCTGGGAATAGGCTGGACGCGCCCGCTGGCCAGGCCGCGGCGGCCGCACCGGCCAGGCCGTGGGTGCTCGGGCCTGGCCAGGCGTGGATGAGCTCGCCGGGGCCCGACCAGCACGAATGAGCACGCACGGCGCCGGCCAGCACAGGCGAGCCGGGCCGGGCGCGATAACCAGCACGGGAGCGGCGCCAGCACTCAGGACCAGCATGGACGCGCCGGCGCCGACCAGCATGGCGTGCGCCGGCGCCGGACCAGCGCGAGCCGCCGGCGCCTGGGACCAGCATGGGCGAGCTGGCGTCCAGGACCAGCACGGGCGAGCCGGCGCCGGTGCCCGGGACCAGTATGGGCGAGCTGGCGCCGGCGCCCGGGACCAGCACGGGCAAGCTGGCGCCGGCCCCCGGGACCAGGGCGGGCGAGCTGACGCCACCGCCCGGGGCCAGGTCGCGCCCGTTCTGAAGATCTCGGCGAGGGCTTCGATTTGATATCTTGATCATTTTCTGGTTCCTCACGGTTTGAGAGAACGACCTCTTTGAAGTTCCGAGGCAGATTCTTTTGTGTTTAGGGTTTTTGTGGTGATCGAATCTTGACGCCCTTGGGCGAGCGGACCTTGATTGGGTTGATCCGCCTTTTTTTCGTACCGATCTTCCCGGGGACTCTCGACGCAGCGCCGCCGTCTCTCCGATCTTACTTTCAAGAAGTTTTTCACGAAGAATCCTTAAGTAAAAAATAATCTTAGCCATTGACTTCGAGATAACCGTTTTCGACCCCAATAGAGAGTGGATATTCTAATTTGTGAAAATCTCGTATGACTTCTTTTCAAATCATACAAAACTTTTTGTTTCGAGAAATACTTTCTAGAGACTTTCAGTCGTTGATTCCGTCGTGACTGATTTTGACCCCAACAGATCTCAGCCAATCAAATGGCTTCAAAAGGAAGAAGCTCGGATACCCTGGTCGGATGAGGCTCAACCAAGCCGGGTATGGCTACCCGGGTATGAGGGCTGGTCCAGGGAGTCAAAGTCATGCGGGTTGTCCTGTCCGAGTGCTGTGGTCGGGTGTTGTCTCTCGTTAAGTGAGTCGAGGTCGGGTGAGGGAGGTCGGGTGGACGAGGCCGCGTATGAAGACCGTGTGGGCTATCTAGGCCGGGTGCTCAAGGCCGCATCCTGAGCTCGTCTCTTCCTCACCATTGAGCCGTGTGATGAAAGAACTTTTCTAAGAGTTCTAATCAAATGATGTAGTATATAAGATTGTCGAACCAGTCCTAAGTGACCATGAAGCAGAGGGAATGCAAGTCTATGCTTAATCTAAATGCAATCATTAAAGAGGATGATGATTAAACTAGAACAATAAGCAAGATGCAAGAAAAAGTAAATCTTTCTTTCTTATGAGGAGAATGAGACCCATGGGTGTAGGGACTTGATATCAAATGATTAAGATTCAATCCAAGATGCTAACTTTATCAATCAATCTAATTCCTTATGCCTAGACAACAAAACTAAGCAAGCTCTATCTCTAGATGGATGCTCTTTTGCTATGATCACCCAAGTACACCAAATCTCTTTGGCTGCAATGATCAAAGCAAACATGGAGAACGAGTCTAATAGCAATCCTAGCTTCTTTGACAACTAATCTCTTAGGCAAAGCAAGCTAAAAGCATAGATGAGTTGGTTCAGGCATTTCATAGAACACCTTTCGGGCATGAAATGCCTATGGCTCTATCTTTGAGAGGCCAACTCAAAAATAGCTTTAAGAACACCAAATCAATGCAAGGAAATGATAGATCTAACCCTAAGCACCTTAGATCTACACTTAATCACTCTCAATCACCCTAACCCATGGATCTTAGATGAGTCTACTCACTAATCCACATGCTTACTCTTAAACCCGTGAGGGATTCAAGCTTAAACATATAGAGAAAGAAAGGAGATGAAATAAACAATCAAGAACACAAGATGAGATGAGATAATAAATCAAAGATGAAGCTTTACTCAAAAAGTTTTTGTTCTTAGATCATAAATAACATAAGTCCCAAACTTGGATTAATGAGAGTATTTATAGTAGGCTTAAAAGCCCTAAACACATAAAAGTAAAATGACTAAACAGCCCTTGGAAGATTAATGGTCTAAGCCAATCAAAATGCTCCAAAAGGAAGAAGCTCAGATACTCTGGTCGGATAGGCTTCCATCAGGCCGGGTATGGCCACCCGCGTATGAGGATTCTCGTCCGGCTCGTCCGACTGCTCGGGTTGTCCTCCCCGGGTGCTCTAGGCCGCGTACTGTCCGTGTCCAGCAGCAAGCAGGCCGTGCGGGTGCTTCAGGCCGCGTCCTTCCAGTCGGGTGTGCAGGCCGCGGGTGCTTCAGGCCGCCCTTCCAGTCGGGTGTGCAGGCCGTGCGGGTGCTTCAGGCCGCCCTTCCAGTCGGGTGTGCAGGCCGTGCGGGTGCTTCAGGCCGCGGTGCCAAGGCCGGGTGTCGTCCTGCTTGAATGTACTGGGGTTGAGTGGAGTGGTGCGGGCGAAGGAGGTCGGGTGTGATCGGACGCGTCCTGATCCTGGGCGTTCTCCATTGTCGAACGCGGCGGGTCGCCTTCCTCGGTGTGGATGCTCGGGTAGGCTCGCACGCGGGTTGCGTCCAGTCGGGTGCTCCAAGCCGCGTACGTGCTGTCTGTTCCTGCGGTCAGGCCGTGCGGGCTATCGAGGTCGCGTACGTCCGTCCGGTGCTTCATCGTCCAGCATCATCCTTTCGTTCCGTGCGGGTTGGTCAAGCCGAGTGTGCTGACCCGGGTGTACTGACATGCCTTCACTCAAATAATCATAACTCCTCCAATATGGCTTCAAATGGTTTGAAACCACTCCCAATGGAAAGCTAACTCAAAATGCCATGTTCCCACCAAATCTTAGCACAGAAAGACTTCTTTATGGCCATCGTTCATGTCTATCTTTCACCCTTCCTTTTTGTAATAAAGTACCCCCAAACACCTTCAAATTCTCCAAAGTACACTCCAAGACCTGATAAAGACTTATGAATGCAAAATGAACCTAAATATGCCTAATGTCTAATCTAGAAGGGATAAAATGCACAAAATGGAAAGCTAAAACAATGAAAATATGCAAGACATCAACTCCCACACACTAGTCCTTTACTTGTCCATAAGTAAACTAGCAAGGACTAAGGAGAAGAGGTTTGAAGGAGGGGACTCATAGCCAAAAGAATGCTCTTCTTAGTTCTCAACTTAATAACCTTGCATAATCATACCAACTAGCTAGAGCAAAAACTCAATCCAACTCTAACTTCTCAAGGCCTATCTCAACTCTTTTGCTCCCTACACTTACTCATCATGAATCCACAATCCACTAATCCACTTGCTCTCTTACAATCATTAAGTAAACTCAATAGAAATCTTGCAAATGGTCAAATGGTCCAAGTTATTTGGTTTGGTGGAAGAAGGTTTTATGCAAGTGAAACAAGAGGTTCAAAGGGATCTTTCAAAGGGTGGTTCACTCTCAAAACAAGTAGCCTTGACATTGCACATAATATATCTAAGAAAGGGATCAACTCATGCATACAATGCTCAATCTCCATTGTTCTACCCTTTCCCTAAATACATAAGTTACATCCTTATTCCCAATGCCAAAATACCACTCACATCTCTCACCCAAAAGTTTCCCCCCAAATACTCAAGATATTTTCTCATTTGAAACTCTTTCTTAATGAAGTTAACAAGGGATTTTTTTTTTTTCATATTTTAAAATCCTTTCAGCTCTTACTAAAATTGCTAGCCCCTTTCCATTATTCTTTTCACTTCTTTTTTTTTTTTTTATATATATATATGGGGCCAAGACTTATTTACTAACTTAGAGCTTACAATCTTTCATTTCTCTTATCCCTTCTAGACTTAATCACTTTTAACTTTAGAGTCCCATGAGTCAACCTTTTCTTTCATAAACCTTTCACTTTCCCAAGATCACACCATACAACACTCACCCCCATCCTAGAAGCTAGACATTATGAGTGTCTAATCTAGCTAAAATGGAGACCAAGCATTGTCGTTCCCAATTCTCTCAACATTATGCACATGTAAAGCTTTCCAAAGAAGGCCTCACTCAACAAATAATGAAGGCTTGAAAGGAGGTAAGGGCTTTAGGGTGTGGAGTGCCACTTGAGCTTGTCCAAAAGATAGGCAAAGAATGGGAGGGACAACTCAAGTGTTCTATCCATGACTTAGTACACAAGGGACCATGAGCAAGAGACTTAGAGTCTAAATATGACAGGAGCAAGCTTCAAAGAGAGAACATAAATCAATCAAATAAGCTTTAGGAAGAGATTTCAAAGCACAAAGTTTACAAGCTATCTTAAGATTGCTCAAGCTACTTGCTATGATTATGAAGGTTATCACTTTAAGAACTTAGCATGAGCATCTTTACAAGGCAACTATCATCCTTGTCCCCTTATGCATGATGCAACCTATATGATGATTTTTTTTTCTTTTTTTTTTCATGCAAGTGAATGATCTAGACTCAATCCTAATGCAACTACATGATTCTTTTTGTGTTTTTCAAATTTTTCAAATTTTTCAAATTTTTTTGGTTTTTTCTATGCAATAACTATCTACAAGTGCATGCAAATGACATAAGACATAAGACTATTAGCAACTTGACACCTCCCACACACTTAATTCACACAGTCTCTGTGTTTGTTAAATGTAGAGAAGGGCCTAAAAGAAATAAAAGAAATCAAAATGCAAAGATGAATGGTATATACAATGATCAGGAAGTGGAGTACCTCATGGAGCATGGGAAGAGGCTGATGCCTCACCCTCAGAGTCTTCTTCGTCAGCAGTGGTGCTTAGGCCTGGTGACTTGTTTCCGGACGCGGATGGGGCGATGTAAGGGTTCCTCAAGCTACGGAGGGCTTGCTTCTCTGTTTGAGGCGCATTGGGGTCAAGAAGGGGTAGGGGAAGGGGCGCAAGGAGAGCATCAAGATCGAAATCCTCAGCCTTGCAGCCTGCTACAGCTCCCCTAGTCAGAACATCAGCAACCTTTCTTGAACTGAGCTGAAGCTTCAGCTTGTCTCTTCACAGTTTTCCTCAACTCCTTGCACTTCTTGGTGAGCTTGTAGATAGTCCTATCTTGAGCTCTGTTCCACCTTTGTAATGTGCTAATCTGGTCATGAGCTTGGCGAATGGGACCAATAGGCAGGGCACTGGTGCATTGCTCAAACTTATAGCGAGGAGGACCAAAGAGATGGGCTGTGGCTCTGCTGGAATATCCCTGATCAAACTTAGCTGCCTTTGCTGCTGCTTTCTCGTTTATGTGCAATACCACAGGGCCTAGAGTCCCATGACTACCTAGGAGGTGCTGCTCACTGATATGAAAACTTATAGTCCCTGGTGTGCTCAATGAAGTGAGCTCATAGTTAGGGAGAAGCAGCTCAACTGTGGTGGAACCTCTCAAGTATGAGTAAACACACTTCCCATTGTATTTTCCAGAGAAGTAATGAGCTGACTTCAAGTAGGTGAGATCAATAAAAGAGGGACCGGATGCATCGTCCCCCAAGGTAATACCCGGTGCTCAAGCAAAGGTGTGATCAAGCCGCCTATTCCAATCTGAGCCTCTGGATCCCTGTTTGTCCAAGCATAATCTTTGTAGTACATGAGGCGCCTCACAAAGTATCCAACCATACCAAACTCAGCGTAGAAATCAGTGGGGACTTCAGGTAGGTGAGGAGGTAAGGCAAAGTGTTGGATGGCTTAGTGCATGAGGTTCAAGTCTTCTCCATTCACGTTGCTTGGCTCTTTCCTTGGGTAGATGGTGTGGACAATCAGCCTATGGAGGTAGCGGACTGATGGATGCCTGATAGAAGCATTCTTGTCTCTGCTGGACACTCTATCCTTGCGGATAAGAACTTGTAAGTGAAGTGGGAAGGGTCTTTCCTTTAGGAAGCCCTTTCAGCTTAGGCAAAGAAGACTCCTTCAAATCCTTGAGGCCTAGCACCTCTCCAATCTCAGTAAAGGTCATGAAATAAGGCTTCTCATCAATCTTGAAACTGATTCTTCCCCACCCTTGTTCCTCATGTAAAGAGGAGTGGAATGTGACCTCCAAGGAAGCCATGAATTGGCAAGAGACCTCTTTATATGTTGGGTGAGCCATGGAATAGAAGCTGTCCATGTTCATGAGAGCAAGCAAATCCTTCATGTCTTGGTCAATTTCTAGCTCCCTCATTAGCCTCACATCAGCAAATCTGGTTGGAGGCCAAGATACTCCTTGCCTCATCTGCTCCAATAGTTCAACTTCAGTGGGCTTCTTTTGTCGATCTCTATGAGGGTTGAACCCTAACTTTCGAAAGTTTCTTGCTCAGCCACACTTCCATTTGGAGAAGATGCTTCTTCAACAGTTGCATCTACTGGCTCCAAGGGTGGAGGTGCCAATGTCTTTGGGTTTGGTGCCTTGATTCTGATCTTGGTGGGAGGAGTGGGTTTTCAGCATCCTTCTTTGTGTTCTTCTCAAAACAAGAGGTCCCACACTGTGAGATCTGGAGCTCTAGCTTTCTTTGAAGGAGTGTTCTTATGATCACCAACAGCCACTCTCTTTCCATCCTTCTTGGCCTTCTTGTAAGCATCATCAAGCACTTTCTCATCACTAGCCAACCTCTTGCCATCCTCCTTGGTAGTCTTTTGGTCAACATCAACCACTCTTTTCCATCCCTTTGAGATTGCTTGTGGGCACCAGCAGCTCCTTTCTCATCACTAACCATCCTTTTCCTTCATTCTTGGGTTGCTTGTTTGCCCCATCAACCACTCTTTTTCCAATCTTCTTGGCTTGTGCTTTCTGTCTCGACATAGCCAAAGCTTGTTGCCTACGCTCCTCCTCAGATTCAGGCATGGAGCCTAACTTTTTTCCAAACCTAGCAGTCTCTTTCTCAGCAGCCTCAGCCTTCTCTTGGGCAATCAAGTTCTCATCTTTCCTTCCCATTTGAACCTGAAAAATATCAAGACTTGGACAAGATTAAGCACAAGGAAGAAAGAACACTTTGGGAAGGAAAGGCACTTGAATGAAACTTGCAAACCTAGTCTACAACCTGCAACCTAGCAAGACTAACAAATCAATCAAGTTCCCAAGTCCACAAAATTCAATTTTTTTTTTTTTTATGAACAAGGGAACCTAATCTAGCAATTTCCAAGCAAAACCATCAAGCTAGTTGAAATTGAATGCTAAACAAGCTCTAGAACATCAATTCCAATCAATCTAGGCCATAATCAACCAAAAGTGAGAGCCTTTTCAAAAACCCCCAAATCTCATGAACCTAATTTGCCAAAGTTCAAATTAATCTCAATTCCACCATGAAATCAACTACCCAGCATGATATATAAGCTTTCCCTAGTCTAAATTACAAGAATCTAGCAAGAAAAAGCTCAAATTTCAAGTTCAAATTTTTAGGGTTCATGAGTGTTACGAATTTGAACTTAGAGATACCATACCTTGCTTTGGATGAAGGATAAAGATGAAAAGGTGCAAAGAATTAGGTCTAGGGGAAGAAGGCTTTGATGTGGGAAAAAGAAATTTGTGATTTGGTTGAGTTTTGACAAAGTTATGGGAATTTATGTTCTTGGAGGCTAGAGAGGATTTTGATGTGAGGAAGAAGATGAAATGAGGAAAGAGAGGGAGGCTTAGGGTTTTAAAATGTTTCTGGGTCGGGTAGAAGGTTTCTGGGTCGGGTTCAGGTGGGCATGGGTCGGAAAAAGGGGAAAAAACACTTACCTGGGCCGGGCGGGTCGCGGCTGGGTCGTCACGCGGATCTTGGCTGGTGCGCGGGTGCTGGAGTTTTCGGACGACCCAGGTATGTCTACCCGCGTATGTCCCTTCGTCCCGTGCGGGTGTTGCGTCCCGGGTAAGTGCACCCGGGTACGTCCGTCTGTCCGTCTTGCTCGTTCCACCCGTGCGGGTGTTGCGTCCCGGGTAAGTGCACCCGGGTGTGTCCGTCCGTTCTGATCGATCCAACCGTGCGGGTACCTTTTCCCGAGTAACACCACCCGGGTGTGTTCGTCCGTTCTGATCAATCCAGCCGTGCGGGTACCTTGTCCCGAGTAACACCACCTGGGTGTGTCCTTCCAACCTCAAGGTCAGATTTTCACCTCTTTTTTTCTCTTGATCGCTGAACCAACCCACTTCTTTTCGTGTCTCCTCCATCTCATAACCTCAGTGAATTCATTCTCAAGCTCCCAACTGGCCCCATCATCATTCAAAAGGCTTGATGCTGAAAAGTAAAAATCCTAATGCAATATTTACAAGGATAACCATGGGACTTCCTCCCAAGTGAGCTTGTTTAAAGTCACTAGCTTGACTTTGCCTCCTTTGAGGTTAGGCAAGGGGAGCATCAGAGAGTGGGGTTGATGTCCCATCCTCCTTTGGTACTGTAGCCATGTATTCTTTGAGTCTCTGGCCATTCACTGTGAAGTCATTACCCTGCTTATCCCAAAGCACAATGGCTCCATAAGGTCTCACTTCTTTGATCACAAATGGACGGACCACCTTGACTTTAGCTTTCCTGGAAACAACTTCAGTCTAGAATTGTAAAGAAGCACTTGATCTCCTGCCTTGAACTCTCTCTTGAGGATGTGCCTGTCATGGAAAGCCTTAGTCTTTTCCTTGTATATCCTTGAGTTCTCAAAGGCATCCATCCTTATCTCATCCAGTTCATTGAGTTGAAGAAGTCTCTTCTCCTTTGCATCCTTGATGTCGAAGTTTAGAAGCTTCACAGCCCACAATGCCTTGTATTCAAGCTCAACTGGCAGGTGGCAAGACTTTCCATAGACAAGGTTGAAGGAGTGGTGCCTAGAGGAGTCTTGAATGCTGTTCTATATGTCCAAAGAGCATCATCAAGCTTGGCTGACCAATCCTTCCTCTTGGTCCCTACAACCTTCTCCAAGATCCCCTTGATTTGCTTGTTGGAGACCTCCACTTGGCCACTTGTTTGAGGGTGATAGGGTGTTGCAACCTTGTGTTTCACTCCACTCCTCTTGAGAAGACTCTCAAATACCTTGTTGATGAAGTGTGAACCTCCATCACTTATGACCACTCTTGGAACTCCAAACCTTGGGAAAATAGTGCTCTTGAACATTTTGACCACTACTCTTGAATCATTTGTAGGACTTGCTATTGCTTCCACCCACTTTGATACATAGTCCACAGCCACCAAGATGTATTTGTTGCCATAAGAAGAAGGGAAGGGTCCCATGAAATCAATCCCCCAAACATCCAACACTTCTACTTCAAGGATTGGATTTTGAGGCATCTCATTCCTTTTAGTAATGTTCCCTCCTTTGGCAAGAGTCACATCTTGAAATGAAGTCTTGTGAGTCCCTGAACATGTGTGGCCACCAAAATCCAGCTTGTAGCACCTTTGAGACAGTCTTGAATGGAGCAAAATGGCCTCCATAGGAAGATCCATGGCAATGTGAGAGGATTCCTTCAACTTCTTCTTCAGCCACCACCCTTCTATAAATCTGATCCTTGCATAGGGTGTAGAGGTATGGTTCATCCCAATAGTATCTCTTCAAATCTTTGTAGAACTTCTTCTTCTCATACCCTGCAAGCCCCAATGGTTCCTTTCCAGTGGCTAAGTAGTTAACCAAATCAGCATACCAAGGTCCCTTCTCTTCAGCTGCCTTAACCTCTTCAATCTTTTTCCAGTCTCAATGACTGCTACCACTGACATGATGGCCATGACATGCTCTTCCCTGAGGCCCTCATCAATAGGGATTCCACCTTCAATTCTCAACCTGGACAAGTGATCAGCAACTCCATTCTCAATCCCTGGCTTGTCTCTAATCTCCAAGTCAAACTCTTGAAGCAAAAGGATCCACCTTAGTAGTCTTGGCTTGGCATCCTTCTTTGCTAGGAGGTGTCTCAAAGCTGCATGATCAGTATACACAATGACCTTGGAACCCACCAGGTAGCTTCTGAATTTTCAAAAGCAAAGACAATGGCCAGCATCTCTTTCTCTGTTGTGGCATACCTCATCTGTGCATCATTCAGGGTTTGGCTAGCATAATAAATCACATGAGTTTTGCCATCCTTCTTCTGCCCCAGGACGGCCCCAACAGCAAAATCACTAGCATCACACATTATCTCAAAGGAGATCCCAATCAGGTGGCTGAACAATGGGAGCACTAGAAGGTCACCCTTTATCTTCTTGAAAGCCTCAAGACAATCTTCATCAAAGCTGAAAGCAGCCTCCTTGCACAGAAACTTGGTCATTGGTCTAGCAATCTTTGAGAAGTCCTTGATGAATCTTCTATAGAACCCAGCATGGCCAAGGAAGCTCCTGATGTCTTTCACTGTCTTTGGTGGTGGGAAGCTGACCATCACCTCAATCTTAGCCTTGTCCACTTCAATGCCCTTTTCTGAAATCTTGTGTCCAAGCACAATCCCCTCTTTGACCATGAAATGACACTTCTCCCAATTCAGCACTAGGTTGGTGTCTTCACATCTTTGTAGGACCCTGCACAAGTTGGACAAACAAGCAGAAAACAAAGATCCGTAGACAGAGAAATCATCCATGAATACCTCCACTATATCCTCAATGAGATCCGAGAAGATAGACATCATGCACCTTTGAAAGGTTGCTGGAGCATTACATAACCCAAATGGCATCCTTTGATAAGCAAAGGTGCCATAGGGGCACGTGAATGTTGTCTTCTCATGATCATTGGGATGTATGGGGATTTGGAAGAACCCTGAATACCCATCAAGAAAACAATAGAAAGGATGGTTTGCAAGTCTCTCAAGTATTTGATCAATGAATGGCAATGGAAAATGATCCTCTAGATGCTGAGTTGAGCTTTCTATAATCAATACACATCCTATGGCCAGTTATGGTTCTAGTTGGTATCAATTCATCCTTGTCATTTTTAACCACAGTGATACCACCTTTCTTTGGAACTACATGCACAAGAGATACCCATTTAGAATCTGAAATAGGGTAGATAACACCAGCATCTAAGAGCTTAAGAATCTCCTTCTTTACAACATCCTTTAGGTTAGTATTCAACCTTCTTTGATGCTCTATAGAAGTCATTGATTCATCCTCTAGATGTATCCTATGCATGCACAAAGAAGGTGATATCCCCTTAATATCATCTAGTGAGTATCCAATTGCTTTTCTAAACCTTTTAAGTGCATTTAAAAGTTGAGAAAGCTCAAGTTCAGTAAGTTCACTACTCACAATGACAGGATATGACTCATTAGGGCCTAGAAATGCGTACCTTACACCATGGGGAAGAGGTTTTAGCTCCACTTTTGGTGCCTTGAGCTCACTCCAATCATCTTGTTTGGTGTTCTTTTGTAGAGTGGCTGAAACAGCTTGGTGGACCTCTTGTTTGAGCTCCTCATACTGGCCTTTATCAACAATCTTCTTGCGAGAATCCAGCATGGCTGCAATAGCCTCACTCTCTTTATTCTCAACCACTTGGACCTCTTTATCCACTGTCAAAGCATGCTGCAAAGGGTCCTCTATTGTCAACTCTCCTAGTGCCAATTCCTCAAGGAGCTCATCAGCAAGAGCTTCCATCTCCTCTATGTAGAACACTTGGCCTTGCACAGTTGACCTCTTCATTACCTCATTGACATCAAAATGGAGAGTGTGCTCTTTCCCCAAATGAAGATCAATCTTGCCTTCCTTCACATTGATAAGGGCTCCTGCTGTGGCTAAGAATGGTCTTCCAAGGATCAAGGGTCTCTAGCTTCTTCATCCATCTCAAGAACAACAAAATCAGTGGGAATTTCACAATTTCCCACCATTACAGGAGGTCTTCAAGGATACCAATGGGGAATTTTACTGAGCGGTCAGCAAGCACCAAAGAGAGTTTGCACTTCTTGTATTGGCTGAACCCAAGCTTCTTGGCAACAGATAGAGGCATGAGACTGACACTAGCTCCCAAATCACATAGACATCTCTCAAACATCAAAGGACCAATGGCACAAGGTAGGGTAAAGCAGCCTGGATCCTCTAGCTTCTTAGGGATTGTCAATCTCTGGATGATGGCACTGCACTCATGAGTAAGAACCATCATGCCTTCCATTTCCTTCTTCTTGGCAGCCACAGCATCCTTCAAGAACTTGCTGTATTGAGGGACAAGCATGAAGGCATCAATGATTGGCATTGTGACTTGAACTTCACTCATTTGCTTCTCAAAGAGTGCTTTGTACTTCTCCAAAAGTTGCTTCTTGAATCTTCCAGGAAATGGCAGCTTAGGTTCATAGGGAGGAGGAACAAAAGAAGACTCTTTTGTTGGAGTGGCAACTTCACCATGCTTTGGTGTTTTCTTCTCTTCTCCAACCTTTCCTTTACCCTTAGCTTCAACAATCTTTTCTAGAATCTCCTGATCAACTTTTTCATCCACAATCACGACATCATCATCAATGTTGATAGCCACCCCCCACTTAGTGTCTCACCATCCTTGGGGAGAGTTCTTGGAGGTAGCTCTCTACAACTTCTCAAAGTGATTGCCTTCATTGGTTCTTTGGGGTTTTGCTCAGCCTTTCCAGGTAATGTTCCTTGTTGGCGGCTTGGCTGAGAGTTCATAGAAGCAAACTGATTCTCCAAAGCTCTAATCTTGTTGTTTAGCTCAGTGTAGCTGTTGTCAATCTTGGAGTGAACAGTCTTGAACTCATGGCCAATGTCTTTGCTGCTCTAGCTTGACCTTCCAATATTTGTTTGAACATAGCTTCCATAGATGAATCTGGAGCTTTAGCTTGGGAGGAGCTACCTTGAGCTTGAGTAGATTGATTGCCATGGTTTGTAAAGCCAGGAGGAGGATTCTGCCTAGCCTGGTAGTTTCCTTGCTGAGTGTTTTGCTTTGGTTGATAGCCTCCTTGCAGGTTGTTGGGATAAGACCTTTGCTGGTAGTTGTTGTACTGAAAGTTAGGCTCCTTCCTGTACCAAGAACCATTGTTGTTGATGAAGCAAAGATCTTCTTGCCCTTCTAACCCTTCAACTTCATTAACCTTAGGAGGATTTTCCTGACTTGGACCACCCACAAAGTTGATCTGCTCTTGTTTGGCTTGGTTAGCAATCAGCAAGTCTATCTTCTCTTGCAAGGATTTGATTTTCTTCTTGGTCTGGTTGTCATCAACTCTGGTTGTTCTATCAGCTCTGTCATGTTCTCCACTGTAAACTGAATCACTCTTCACCATGTTGTCCACCAGCTCCTCAGCATCTTCTTCAGACCTGCCAGGAAGAAACCATTGCTTGCTGTATCCAATCTTGCTCTAAACTCAGGAAGGGCACCTCTAGAATGTGCTCAGCAAACTCTCCTTTGAGAAGCCATGGTGTGGGCCTTAGCTTGATACCCCTTGAACCTTTCCCATGCTTCACTGAAGCTTTCCAAGTTCTTCTGCTGGAAACTAGAGATCTCATTCCTCAGCTTGGCTGTCCTTGATGTGGAGAAGAATTTCTCCAAGAAGGCCTTCTTACAATCATCCCAAGTAGTGATGGAGTCACTAGGTAGAGATTTCTCCCATTGGCGTGCCTTGTATCCTAGAGAGAATGGAAACAACTTGAGCTTGAAGGCATCTTCGACACACCATTGGTCTTGGACAAGCCACAATATCTATCAAACTTGTCCAAGTGATCAAATGGGTCTTCTACAGCCAAGCCATGGTACTTGTTGTTCTCAATCACACTCAACAAGCCTGTCTTGATCTCAAAGTTGTTAGCTTCCACAGCTGGCTGGATGCCCGTCCTGTTGCCATGAATGTGATGACGGTCATATGTGCCAATGGCTCTAGCTGGCCGCTGTGGGTGTTGTTGTTTATGGCGCTGTGGTCTAAGGTTGTCAGCTCCTTGACCATTGCCATCTTGGGGTTGATGCTGGTGATCATCCATCTCAAACCCCAACCTCTGAATGTGAGCCTGTTGCTCTTCTTCTCTTCTCCTTCTTGCTATTTCCCTCTCAAGTGTAGCTATCTCTTCAACAGTGGGAACCAGGTTAGTTGCACCCCTGCTTCTTGTGTTCATACACCTGAAAATCAAAGGAAGATGCAAAAAGAGAATCAATAACACAAGAAAAGAAAAATGATTTAGTCTCAAGCAAGTGACTAAATCCCAATGTCACAATCAACTTAGAATTTGGCAACGGCGCCAATTTGATGAAAGAACTTTTCTAAGAGTTCTAATCAAATGATGTAGTATATAAGATTGTCGAACCAGTCCTAAGTGACCATGAAGTAGAAGGAATGCAAGTCTATGCTTAATCTAAATGCAATCATTAAAGAGGATGATGATTAAACTAGAACAATAAGCAAGATTCAACAAAAAGTAAATCTTTCTTTCTTATGAGGAGAATGAGACCCATGGGTGTAGGGACTTGATATCAAATGATTAAGATTCAATCCAAGATGCTAACTTTATCAATCAATCTAATTCCTTATGCCTAGACAACAAAACTAAGCAAGCTCTATCTCTAGATGGATGCTCTTTTGCTATGATCACCCAAGTACACCAAATCTCTTTGGCTGCAATGATCAAAGCAAACATGGAGAACGAGTCTAATAGCAATCCTAGCTTCTTTGACAACTAATCTCTTAGGAAAAGCAAGCTAAAAGCATAGATGAGTTGGTTCAGGCATTTCATAGAACACCTTTCGGGCATGAAATGCCTATGACTCTATCTTTGAGAGGCCAACTCAAAAATAGCTTTAAGAACACCAAATCAATGCAAGGAAATAATAGATCTAACCCTAAGCACCTTAGATCTACACTTAATCACTCTCAATCACCCTAACCCATGGATCTTAGATGAGTCTACTCACTAATCCACATGTTTACTCTTAAACCCATGAGGGATTCAAGCTTAAACATATAGAGAAAGAAAGGAGATGAAATAAACAATCAAGAACAAAAGATGAGATGAGATAATAAATCAAAGATGAAGCTTTACTCAAAAGGTTTTTGTTCTTAGATCATAAATAACATAAGTCCCAAACTTGGGTTAATGAGAGTATTTATAGTAGGCTTAAAAGCCCTAAACACATAAAAGTAAAATGACTAAACAGCCCTTGGAATATTAATGGTCTAAGCCAATCAAAATGCTCCAAAAGGAAGAAGCTCGGATACTCTGGTCGGATAGGCTTCCATCAGGCCGGGTATGGCCACCCGCGTATGAGGATTCTCGTCCGGCTCGTCCGACTGCTCGGGTTGTCCTCCTCGGGTGCTCTAGGCCGCGTACTGTCCGTGTCCAGCAGCAAGCAGGCCGTGCGGGTGCTTCAGGCCGCGTCCTTCCAGTCGGGTGTGCAGGCCGTGCGGGTGCTTCAGGCCGCGTCCTTCCAGTCGGGTGTGCAGGCCGTGCGGGTGCTTCAGGCTGCGTGTGCCAAGGCCGAGTGTCGTCCTGCTCGAATGTACTGGGGTTGAGTGGAGTGGTACGCGGGCGAAGGAGGTCGGGTGTGATCGGCCGCGTCCTGATCCTGGGCGTTCTCCATTGTCGGAACGTGCGGGTCGTCTTCCTCGGGTGTGGATGCTCGGGTAGGCTCGCACGCGGGTTGCGTCCAGTCGGGTGCTCCAAGCCGCGTACGTGCTGTCTGTTCCTGCGGTCAGGCCCTGGGGCTATCGAGGTCGCGTACGTCCGTCCGGGTGCTTCATCGTCCAGCATCATCCTTTCGTTCCGTGCGGGTTGGTCAAGCCGAGTGTGCTGACCCGGGTGTACTGACATGCCTTCACTCAAATAATCATAACTCCTCCAATATGGCTTCAAATGGTTTGAAACCACTCCCAATGGAAAGCTAACTCAAAATGCCATGTTCCCACCAAATCTTAGCACAGAAAGACTTCTTTATGGTCATCGTCCATGTCTATCTTTCACCCTTCCTTTTTGTAATAAAGTACCCCCAAACACCTTCAAATTCTCCAAAGTACACTCCAAGACCTGATAAAGACTTATGAATGCAAAATGAACCTAAATACGCAAGACATCACCGTGCGGGCTGTTGAGGCCGGGTGTGTCAAGCCGCGTCCTTGTCCTTGGCGTGCAGCATCATCGGCCCGTGCGGGTGGGAGAAGCCGGGTGTGAGAGGTCGGGTGTGTTCGTACGCGGGTCTTCTGGCCGCATCATTAGGCCGCGTACGTGCTGATCCGTTCTCCCATCAGGCCGTGCGGGTTGTCGTCCTCGGATGCTCTAGGCCGGGTACATCCTTTGTCCATGTTTATCTTTCACCCTCCTCTTTGAATCAAAGTACTCCCAAACACCTACAATATCTCCAAAGTACACTCCAAAACCTGATAAAGACTTATGAATGCAAAATGAACCTAAAGATGCCTAATGCTTAATCTTAAGGGAATAAAATGCACAAAATGGATGGCTAAAACAATGAAAATATGCAAGACATCATACCGAGGAGCATGCGCTTTGGATCTCCTGTTTCTTGACCATTCCTGGCGTATCGGGTGCTTCTCTTTGTGGCTGCATGGCTGATCCCACTTATTTCTGAACCACCAGAGATAATGTGTATCACCCTATCTTGGCGTGGAGGTGAAGCAGGGTTTGCTTCAGTAGAGCGGTTCGTGCTTCTTCTGGTCAGCAGATCCTTGGCCTTATCAGAGAGGAACTCCTTCAGATGTCCTTTCTTGAGAAGCTCGTTAAGCTCTATCCTTAGGGTGATGCAGTCTTCTGTCTTATGACCGTGGTCATTGTGAAAGTCGCACCAGCGGTTAGGGTTTCGATCGGAGTCGGAGGCCTTCATCTTCGGGGGCCACTTGACTTGTTGACCCATCTGCCTCAGGACATTGACCAGCTCAGGTTTCGAGATTGATAAGTGGGAGATGTCGGGCCAGGTTGACACGGCCATGCCTTCAGCTCGGACTAAGGGACGATTCTGATACCTGCCCCTGGTATGATTACTTTCTTCTTTTGCGGGCCTGGTGTGAGGTCAATCGTCGCAATCATTACTCGGTTGCTTGGCCAGCTTCTGATCTTATTTCTGTTTGGCATTGGCCCGACTCGCGACGTCCTCTTCCCTATCACTTGCGCCCAGGCTCGAGATAGGACATCCTCCATGGTCTTGCATTGGTACTTGGTCAATTCTTTGTATAAGTCCTTATCGGGGAGCAAGCCCCTTTTGAAGGCAGAGATGGTCGTCTCCGCGTTACATTCCGGGATGGATACCTTCTCTTGGTTGAAACGCGCGATGTAGTTTTGAAGTGGTTGCCCCCTATGCTGGAGGACTTTGTAGAGGTCGTCGGAGCTCTTCTATATGCTCCTGCTGATGGGGAATTGCTCCACGAACTTGTCACTGAGAGCCTCAAAGGACCTGATGGACTTTGTAGGAAGATTGATGTACCACTAGAGCGCGGGACCTGTCAGGGTTGAACCGAAGCCTTTACACATGGTACGTTCCCTCAACTCCTTAGAGATTGCCACGGTCAGCATCCGCTGTTTATACTGAGTAACATGGTTATCAGGGTCGCGAGTCCCGTCATACATCTTTACGACTGGGAAAGAGAACTTTTGAGGCATCTCGATGGACACAATTTCTTCCACGAACGGGGTATCCGAGTAGGAGCCAGGATCACTTCTTCGGATGGGAGAGCTACTCCAGGGAGCCTCTCTACCATAGACTGGATTGTATTGAATTTCTAGGAGAACATCTTCTCTAGGTAAGCGGCCATGGCAGGATCTGTGATCGCTGGATCATCGGGCGAGTATTCTTGGTCCTCCATCTTGGAGTCTCTATCCCTATGTGTTCGAGTCTTTCTAGGAACTGTGTCTCCATTCTTGGGTTCATCCACGAGAATGGGTTGATGAGCTGCTCCTTCTTCTTTCGTCGGTGTGTCGAGAGGAGGCATGGGTCGAACTTGGGTTTGAAACCTTCGTCGTTTGTTACCAACTTCTCCATGAGTCTGATTCTTATCCTGAAGAGCTAGGTTTTCAGCTTCGAGGGCTCCCAGCTTCTCGGCGCTTTGCTGCAGCTGTTTGGAGTGCTCGTCAAGTTTGGCCTTCAGGGTTTGGTCTTCTTGGAGGTGCTCCGGACTATCCACTGTCACCTCTCGAGACTTGTGGAGTTCGGTGATCTGGCTTTAGAGGTTGTCGAGTCGGTTAAGCAGCTGGATTTCCCTCGGAGTGGCTTCAGATTGATCGTCATGTTCTTCTAATGCCATCCTCACGTAGTTTGGATTACTCCCCTCCTTCTAGCGCCAAACTGTTATGGTATTTTTGTGTAGGGTCGTTTTAGTACTACGGAACACTAGAAGATTTGTATGAAAAAGCAGGAAACCGAGACTAAAGAGATGTTATTGATTAATCGAGTATGGTCAACAATATTTTTGGTGTGAAAACCCTAATTCTAGCCGCCTAAACCCTAATCTCCTAGTCTCCAAATGTCCCTCCATTTTCTAGGGTTTTGGGATCCCTTTTATAGGTGTAGATGTCGGTTGAAGTAGATGGAACTCTTCCATATTCGTAAATATGGAAGAATCTTTGTAGGCGGAAAACTTTAATTTTACTCTGGGGTTGGTCTGGAAGTAGGTACTGGAAGCAGGTTCCTTTGATGCAGGGGCCGAAAGTAGGTACCTTGTCCGGACTCTGGAGAAATCTGGTGTCTTGTCCGAAAGCTGGAGAAATCTGGCATCTGCATATTTTTCCCCAACACTGGTATCGATCGATCTGTTTCCTTTCGTATCGACCTCTGTTGGATCATCATAATTGATCGATGGGTTATTTGTCAGTCCAATGTGACCTATGAACTGGTCGTCAGTTTGGTAGACATTTTCCGTAGGTAAGAAATCGTCGATTGGAACATCATCATCAACTCTTATCCTAGATAGGTGATCTGCAACTCCATTTTCTATTCCTTTCTTATCTTTAATTTCTATATCAAACTCTTGGAGTAGCTGTTGGGGTCAAAAATGGTTATCTCGAAATCAACGGCTAAAGATCCTTCCAAACTCAAAGATTTCCCGCACGAACGGTCAACGGGGGAAGAATCGGGCGACGGAGAACCCACTGGCGGCAGAGAATCCCTGGCGCCGGCGGCAGGCGAGACGGAGCCGGCCCGCGCGCAGCGGAAGCGGCCCGCCGGGCGGTAATTCCTAGCCGCTGCAGACGCGACGCCGCCTGGGGCGGCGAAGCCCCTGGCGCCGGCAAGCGCACGCTGCGCCTGGCACCGGCGCAAGCCCTCGCCGGCGCAAGCGACGAGCCGCCTGGCGCCAACGGTAAGCCCCGGCGCCGGGCGGCAAGCGACGAAGCCGCCCATGCGGGCGTAGGTCCTCTGGCGCCGGTCGACGGTCCTCGTCCTGGTCTCGGTCCTCGTCCTGGTCTCGGTCCCATCATGCTCGGTCTCCCATCTTGGCTTGCTTGGATCAATCCTCGTGGGTTTGATATGATCACGGCTACGGAATTAACATCTCTCGATTCGACTGGATTGGAATCATCCTCGATGTTTTACGACAAAAATTAGAAAGGTTGGATTTCTCATAGAGGATATCGTGTAAAACAAGATCGATTAACTCGAACATCGATCCTTTAGGCTATACTGTTTAATTTACGAGAAATATAGTCTTTCCGAGAAATCGTATAAAACGTTCAACGACTTAAGACAAGTCCACGGACTTACTTACAATTTTAAGAATTCAGGTCCAATCAGACTGACGGTTTATCCAATTTCTCGAACATCGGATAAACATCAAGTCACCGAAAAATATGGGAAAACTCGAGGATAATTACGAAGATCGACGAAAATGGAATATTTCCTGAAGAGATAAACTTGGGCCCAAAGGCGAGGTCCATCATCCTAAGGCAAACCGACCTAGAAGTGAGTATATAAGGAGAGCAAGAGCAGAGAGGATCCGAAAATTAGACTTAGAGCACTTTGCTAGCTTAGAAGAATTAGGGTTTAGGTGGTTAGACTAGCGGAGCAAGGCTTAGGACGTTTGGCTGCCTACGACTCTATCTTTTTCATTAATCGCAAATTTCTCTGTCTTTCGGAGAATCCTTGTATTCATATCTTTCGTTTAATAAAACACTTTCAAGCAAATATCACAATTTTTATTTTTGTCATCTGTTAACTTTCTCGATTTCGTGTGGCAACGCAGAGAATCCGGACCTTCAAGGAAAGTCGGGTTAACTTGGCTTTCCTCCGCAATCTTATTCATTAAAATTGACAGTGCGAATTTCGGTTCCCACAGTTTGGCGCTAGAAGGAGGGGGGGACAGATTCTCTAACTCGAAAACCACCAATCGATCGAAGTTCAGTATGGCTACTTCGTCAGCCCGCAACATCGTATCCTTCGAGGATCGAGCAACGGCTAGCATGGCCAAACCTCACAAAAATCTCCTCGTAATAGAACTCACGATCCAGGATATTGACGTAGCAAGGGTATTAGTCGACACCGGATGCTCGGCTAATATTATCTATAAATGCACCCTCGAGAGGATGGGCGTCGATCTAAGTATCCTTACAGATGACCCCAGCCCAGTATTCGGACTCTTGGGAAAAGTTATGACCCTCGGTTCGACAAACCTCTCAGTCAGAGCCGGGAGCGTCACCAAAAACACGGAATTCCTGGTGATCGAAGGTCCAACATCCTACAACGCGATAGTTGGAACTCCCTGGCTAAATTCCATGAGAGCGATCCCATCAACATTCCACCTATGCCTCAAGTTCCCGACACCTTTCGGGGTCTAAACGATACATGGTAGTCACGGAGCAGCGCAGATCTACCTCGCTACCAAACTAAAACGGAGAAATTCTGAAATCGAGACCTCTCGGAAAAAGCAAACGATTCACGACTCGCCAGAAACCTTCTGGCAGTCCTAAAGAGCTGAGGCCCTAGAAGGAAAGCGTGAACCAACCTGCGAACCGGTGGTCTCGATCTGCCTCGACGATTCTTTCCCGGAACGGTGCCTCGAAATCGGAGCTAACCTCCGCAAACCAATAAAAGCAGAGCTCATCGCATGCCTCAAAAAGAACCTCGGTACGCTCGCTTGCGGAGGATATGCCGAATCGCATTTAACATGTCACGAACTTAACATCGACCCGACTCACAAACCCGTAAAACAAAAGAGACGAAAGCTGGGACCTGAGCGTGCCACTGCAGTCAACGAGGAAGTCGAAAGACTCCTCAAAGTAGGGTTGATAACAGAAGTTAGGTATCCAGACTGGCTTGCCAACCCTGTGGTAAAAGAAGAACGGCAAGTGGCGAGTCTGTGTCGATTTTATGGATCTGAATAAAGCCTGTCCAAAGGACTGCTTCCCGCCCCACACATCGACCGACTGGTCAAAGCAACCGGAAACAAGCTTCTATCATTCATGGACACTTTTCCGGATATAATCAGATCATGATGAATCCCTACGACCGCTAAAAAATGCATTCATCACAGACCGCTGAACGTATTGCCTTCGGTCTTAAAACGCGGGTGCAACGATCAGCCACTCGTCAACAAAATGTTTGCCGAAAGCAACTCGAAAAACTATGGAAGTATACATCGATGATATGCTCGTAAAATCTCTTGACGAACACGATCATGTAACCCACCTAGAGGAATGTTTTGCACAAATCAACCAGCATAACATGAAACTCAACCCGGCGAAATGCAGATTCGCAGTGGCATCGGGAGAATTCCTCGGATACCTCGTATCGTATCGCGGAATCGAGGCCAATCCTAAACAAATCGATGAACTGAAAGAGATGGCCTCCCGAGAACCAAGCGAGAAGTCCAAAGGTTAACCGGAAGAGTCGCGGCTTTGAACTGTTTCATCTCGCGCTCCACGGATAAGTGCCTACCGTTTTACGAAACGTTGAAGGGAAACAAGAAGTTCGAATGGTCCGAGAAATGTGAGAAGGCTTTACAACAGTTGAAACATTACCTGGCCACTCCACAAGTTCTCGCAAAACCGGTGGAAGGTGAACCTCTTTTCCTCTATATCGCAGTTTCCGCAACAGCAGTCAGTGGCGTCCTGATACGAGAAGAACGCGGCGAACAAAAGCCAATCTTTTACGTAAGCAAGACGTTGCTGGATGCGGAAACTCGATACCCGCTAATGGAAAAATTAGCATTCGCCGTCATAACCTTGGCAAGGAAACTAAGACCATATTTCCAGTCTCATACTGTAGTGGTTCTCACCACATTCCCTCTGCGGATAATCCTGCACAGTCCGAGCCAATCCGGTAGGCTCGCGAAATGGGCAATCGAACTAAGTGAATACGACATCGAATATCGCCCAAGGACATGTGCAAAGTCCCAGGTGCTTGCGGATTTCTTGGTAGAATTACCCACTAGAGACATGACTAACGAGGAGCCGAACTCAACTTGGGTCCTCCACGTCGATGGATACTCGTCCAAACAAGGGTCCGGAATCGGAATTCGACTCACCTCTCTTAACGGGGAAATCCTAGAACAGTCATTCCGATTGGCTTTTCACGCTTCAAACAATGAGACAGAATACGAGGCACTCGTCGCAGGCTTGCGGCTAGCCCATGGATTAAAAATCCGTAATATTCACGCTTACTGCGATTCTCAGTTAGTCACCAACCAATACAGCGGAGAGTATGAAGCAAGGGACGAAAGGATGGACGCATATCTGAAACTCGTCCAAGAACTGGCTTGTAGTTTCGACCAGTTCGCCCTGACCAGAATCCCTCGCTCGGAAAATGTCCAGGCCGACGCCTTGGCTGCCCTCGCCTCAAGCTCAGATTCAGGGCTCAAAAGGATAATCCCGGTCGAATTCATCGAACATCCGAGCATCGGACCACCAGTGGTCGTCAATCTAATCCGAGGAGAGATTGAAGATGCGGAAGAAGTCGAGGATCAACCGGAAGCGGATGCGGACCAAACCGAGTATGGCTGCGACAGCCCTTGGTTAGATCCAATCCGGGCCTATATCGTGAATGGAACCTTACCCACCGAAAAATGGGCGGCCCGTAAAGTGAAAACCCAAGCGGCACGGTAAGTCACGATTGAGGGAGAAATTTATAAGTGGCGTTTCTCCGGTCCTCTCATGACATGCGCAGAAGGAGAAAGGGCAAGAAGAATCATGGAAGAGGTCCATTCTGGATCATGCGGAAATCATTCTGGCGGAAGATCTCTCGCAGTCAAAATCAAATGCCACGGTTATTATTGGCCAACCATGATAAAAGACTGCGAGAAATTCGCCCGAAAGTGCGAGAAATGCCAAAGGCATGCTCCAACTATCCATCGACCCGCGGAAATCCTCTCCTCAATCTCGTCCCCCTATCCTTTCATGCGATGGTCCATGGACATTGTCGGACCTATGCATCCATCAAAACAAAAACGCTTCCTCCTAATCCTCACGGATTTCTTTTCCAAATGGGTAGAAGCAGAATCCTACGCAAGTATCAAAGACACACAAGTCGAGAACTTCGTCTGGAAATATATCATAACTAGACATGGGGTCACATACGAAATCGTAACAGACAACGGATCTCAATTTATCTCTGCTCAATTCGAAGCATTCTGCGAAAAGTGGAAAATACGACTTACAAAGTCAACTCCCAGGTACCCGCAATGCAACGGACAGGCTGAAACTATAAACAAAACTATCCTAGACGGATTAAAAAAGCGCTTAGAAGCCAAGAATTGTTGATGGGCCGAAGAACTCGAAGGAGTTCTCTGGTCTCACCGAACGACTCCTAGGCGGGCAACGGGAGAAACTCCCTTTGCCCTGGTTTACGGAACAGAATTTATGATCCCAGCGAAAGTAGAATTTCCCGGCGTACGCGGAAGATTTCTCCCCGAACGGGAAGATCTGAACAACGCCATGCTGCTGGATAATCTTGACCTGATCAACGAACGTCGCGACCAAGCGCTCATCAGGATACAAAATTACCAGCACGCTTCCGCCAGATACTACAATGCAAACGTACGCCATCGCAGGTTCAAGGAAGGCGATTTAGTCTTGCGTAAAGTCTTCAAAACACCGCCCAACGAACGCGGAAAACTAGGGACAAACTGGGAAGGACCTTACAAAGTAATAAAAGTTGTCCGACCAGGCTCATACCAAATCGCAAACATGCAAGACGTCAAAATCCCAAGAACTTGGAATGCGATGCACCTCAAAAAATACTACCACTAAACGATAAAACGTGGTACAAAAGAACTACGAGATGGCTTGATCTCTAGACAAGGGTACGTAGCAACTTCGCCAACCGCGAGTTACGCTTATCCCCAATTAAAAAGGGGAGGGTACGATACCGTATACTCCCACAAATTTCAAAGACTCTAAAAAGTTTTCGAAACTTTTTCACGACAACGGATCTAGTATCCACAAAGCGATTACCACATCCAAAAATTCACCCGAAATAATTCGCGGACTTCTCCTACAAAGCCCATAGACATTACTATGGCATAAAGAAAATTTTTCGCAGCATCACAGACGCCGCTTTCGAACAAACCTTTTCCCAAACTTTTCACACCTCCAAAGCGGTATCATTTCGTTGTTGCTGATCACAACAAACGAACTCTAACGTCCTAAACAGACAAATAGCCGCCTTCAAGGGTAGACTCTCTAGCATCCGACAAGGATACACATAACGCGCTATACAAGAAATCCAAATTTTGGTTTAGCTCTTCGTAAAGGAAGTACCTCGACTCACGCCCAGAAAAATCATATAAGCCGACAACAATTCGCGGATTTTAAACGGTGCGAGTCAGGTTAAAATCAAACAGGCAAAACGAAAGCTGATTTGTCATCGCAAAGCCTCAGTCCGAGAGTAAACCTAGGTCTTGCCTAAACCCAGCCACGCTGGATCTTGACATCTCACAGACATAGTATGGTATACGAGATCAAAAATTTGTCTCTTCACTTAAGCATATTAGTTTCACGAACTTTTCACAAATCGGTAAACCGGAAAATCTCGCTTTATGCAAACAATAGGTACAGTGATCATCAGGGAACTAGAAATGAGACGAAAACTCACACCCTCTTTCTCATACTTGAAAAACTGAAGTTCATAAATAATCGAAAACGTTTCATAGATTGAGACCGCAAAGTTCAAACAAACCCCCAAAAAGGGGCAGGGATTCGAAGCCACTAACGGCCAGTCCCGGTAAATACATCATGGCCTCTTAACGGCGAAACACATATAAAACAAAATCCCGAAGGGTTGATAAACCTAGATGCCCAGGGCGTCACCTTCATCCTCAAACTCACCCGCGATAGGGATAGCCTCGCCGCCTCCCTCGGTCGCGCCATTACGCCTCGTCCGCCCCAGCCTCGCAATCTTCGGAGGTCGGCGCAAGGGTGCATTCGGCCTGCAGGCCGGCAAGGATCAAATTGAAGTCTCCCTCGGAGGTCGCCCACTCTCCTTTACAGTACGATAGTCTGGCTTCCTCCGAGTCCAAAGGCGGGCCTCGTTACCCGGCAGCTTCGAGCTCACTCAGACTCCCCTCGATCCCCGCTAAAGCCAAGTCCCTCTTGCGGATAGCTATCAAGGACTCAAACAGGATGGCCATCCTCGTCAGACGACCAAAGAAGTCGTCACGAGCATCGGCAACCTCCGAGGATCTATGGGCGTCCATCTCCTCATGAGTCTGGACCTTCTGCTGAAGGCGCGGACTTCGAGGATTTTCTCTTCTTCTCCTTCTTCACCTTGAGTAGCGAACTCGCGGTCTTCCCAAGGTCACGCTCAAGGTCGCTGATACGAACCTCAAGCTAGGACGTCTGGGCAGCATGGGTGTCCTCGACGGTCTGCAGTGCAGCCTCAGTACGCTTCAGCGCTTCCTGCGACGACTCCAGCTCCTTCGACAGACGAATGACTTCCGACCCACACTCGCCAAGCATTCCGTCAATCAGCGACACAAACTGTCAGCAAAAGAAGGGGTAAGTATCATCATAAAAAAAAAGCGATGCAAGAATTGCAGATAGATCGAAATCGAACCTTGGAACGATGACACGCCAACAGCTTTGAAAGTTCGCCCTCCTTGCTCTTAGCACCCCGATTCCTTTTCACTCCGGATGCCGCACCAGCCCTTGCCCTTCCCTTGGGCAACGGCGCGGCACCAGCCGCTGGCAGTCCCAAGACGAGTTCGTCTTCGCCGGGGGAGGAGGTGTAGATTCTATTGCATCCTCTCTCCCAGAGATCACGATCGGAGCAGTCGAAGAACCTGATGGATGGACCTGAACATCAGGAATCTGTTCAAGAATCTTTTCAGGAACAATAACCCCTTCCGCAGGCAGAAGGGCATCGGATGGGACTTCGGGGCTGGAAACCGGAAGAACAGGCGAAGGGGCCAGAGCGAGGCAAAGAGATCGGATAAACATGCAAAGGAGTCGGAGCCACGGAAGGAACATCGGGCGTCTCAGTCCTCGCCCGCTTTAAGCCTTTCGCAGCACTGCGCTGGGATAGCTTAGCCTTGAAAGAGTCAAACCCATCAATGAGGGACGGAGTAGCGTCCTGAACGGCCGGAACCGACGGAGCCTGGCTGGCCTCGCCCATCTCAACATCAGAATCATTCTTTTCAACTTGGGATGAAGACATTTTCTTTTGAGAGAGAAGAAGAGAGAATTTGAAAAGATGTGAAGAATGAGAAGGGATGGCTGGCTATTTATAAAAAAGGGATGGCTGCGGAAAAGAATCCTTAGCCGAAAATTTCGATTTTCAGAAAACTCGAATCATTCGCCCGCAAAATCATCTCCGATCATACGAGCTGGGGTGCTAACTGTTGGGATCAAAAACAGTTATCTTGAAATCAACGACCAAAGATCCTTCCAAACTCAAAGATTTCCGCGCGAACGGTCAGCGGGGAAGGATCGGGCGACGGAGAACCCAGGCGGCAGAGAATCCCTGGCACCGGCAGCAGGCGAAACGGAGCCGGCCTGGAGCCGGCGGCAAGCGCGACGTAGCCAGCCTGGCGCCGGCGGCAAGCCCCCAGGCACCGGCAGCAGACGCGACGCAGCCGGCCTGGCGCCGGCGAAGCCCACTGGCACCGGCGGCAAGGCGACGCGAGCCGCCTGGCGGCAGCAGCGCGTTAGCTGGCTGGCGCCGGGCGCAAGCCCTCGGCCGGCGTAAGCGTAAGCCGCCCGCCGGCGGCAGGTCCCAGCCGGCGGCGGTCCCCGCCGGTCAGCGGTCCTCGTCCTGGTCGGTCCTCGTCCTGGTCTCGGTCCCATCATGCTCGGTCTGATCCCATCTTGGCTTGCTTGGATCAATCCTCGTGGGTTTGATACGATCACGGCTATGGAATTAACATCTCGATTGGAATCATCCTCGATGTTTTATGACAAAATTAGAAAGGTTGGATTTCTCGTAGAGGATATCGTGTAAAACAAGATCGATTAACTCGAACATCGATCCTTTAGGCTATACGGTTTATTTTACGAGAAAGATAGTCTTTCCGAGAAATCGTATAAAATGTTCAACGACTTAAGACAAGTCCACGGACTTACTTACGATTTTAAGAATTCAGGCCCAATCAGACTATGACGGTTTATCCAATTTCCCGAACATCGGATAAACATCAAGTCACCAAAAATAGGGGAAAACTCGAGGATAATTACGAAGATCGACGAAAATGGAATATTTTCTGAAGAGATAAACTTGGGCCCAAAGGCGAGGTCCATCATCCTAAGGCAAACCGATCTAGAAGTGAGTATATAAGGAGAGCAAGAGCAGAGGAGAAGGGGATCCGAAAATTATACTTAGAGCACTTTGCTAGCTTAGAAGAATTAGGGTTTAGGTGGTTAGACTAGCGGAGCAAGGCTTAGGACGTTTGTTTGCCTACGACTCTATCTTTTTCTTTAATCGCAAATTTCTCTTTCTTTCGGAGAATCCTTGTATTCATATCTTTCGTTTAATAAAATGCCTTCGAGCAAATATCACAATTTTTATTTTTGTCATCTGTTAACTTTCTCGATTTCGTGTGGCAACGCAGAGAATCCAGACCTTCAAGGAAAGTCGGGTTAACTTGGCTTTCCTCCGCAATCTTATTCATTAAAATCGACAGTGCGAATTTCGGTTCCCACAGTAGCAAGATCCATCGAATACGTCTCGGCTTTGCGTCTTTCTTTTGCATTAGGTATTTAATCGCAGCATGGTCAGTGTGAACAATGACTTTCGAACTGACAAGATAATGGCGGAATTTTTTGTATGCGAAAAATACTGCTAGTAGCTCCTTCTCCGTAGTTCCATAATTCCTTTGCGATTCGTCGAGAGTTTGACTGGCGTAATAAACAGCATGTAATCTCTTGTGTTTTCTTTGACCCAAAACTGTGCCTACAGCAAAATCACTCGCATCACACATAATTTCAAATGGGAGATTCCAATCAGGTGCTTGTACGATGGGTGAGCTAATCAAAGCTGTTTTAATTTCTTCAAAAGCTTTGAGACATTCGGGGGTGAAGTCAAATTTAAGTTCTTTACATAGGATGGCTGTCAAAGGTCTAGCAATCTTGCTGAAATTGTGGATAAACCTCTTATAAAATCCAGCATGCCCAATAAAACTTCTCACATCTTTCACTGAAGCGGGTGCTGGTAAACCGGTCATAACTTCTATTTTTGCACGATCTACTTCTATACCGGCAGCGGACATTTTATGTTCAAGGACGATTCCACTGGTAACAATAAAGTGGCACTTTTCACAATTCAGAACAAGATTCTTTTCTTCGCATCTTGCTAGTACTTTGCATAGATGGTCGAGACAACTTTTAAAATTGGAACCATGAACCGTAAAGTCATCCATAAAGACTTCCATGAAGTCCTCAATCATATCTGTGAAGATAGACATCATACACTGCTGAAATGTAGCAGGTGCCTTGCAAATTCCAAAAGGCATTCTGCGATAGGCAAATGTTCCATAAGGACATGTGAAGGTTGTCTTTTCTTGATCGTCCGGGTGGATAGGGAATTGGAAAAATCCAGAATAACCTTCGAGAAAACAGTAATACTGATGATTTGCTAATCTCTCAAGCATTTGATCGATGAAGGGTAGAGGAAAATGGTCTTTCCGAGTGGCTGCATTCAGTTTCCTATAGTCGATACACACCCGATGCCCAGTGACGGTTCTTGTAGGGATGAGTTCATCCTTATCGTTCTTTACGACTGTGATTCCTCCTTTTTTAGGTACAACATGCACCGGGCTCACCCAATTGCTATCCAAAATCGGGTAAATGACTCCGGCATCCAGCAGTTTGATAATTTCTTATTTAACTACATCTTTGAGATTAGGGTTCAGCCTTCGCTGGTGTTCTATTGATGATTTCGATTCATCTTCTAAATGAATACGGTGCATGCAGAGATCTGGAGAGATACCAAGGATGTCCTCGAGAGAATACCCGATGGCTTTCCTATGCTTGCGTAACTTGTTTAGCAACAACGCAAGTTCTCCATTACTCAGGTCAGCATTTACTATAACCGGATTGGACTTATCGTAGAGAAATGCATATTTTAGTCCGGCTGGTAATTGCTTTAACTCGACTTTTGGTGCCATTTTGGAGCTCCAATCGTCTAGCGGGGAGGGTTGTCGATCGATAGTACGTTGAAGGTATCAATCGATGTGAATCTTAGACTCGTCTGAATCCTCTTCATCAGTTTCCGTAATATCATCTTTTGCGTTCATTAAACGCGTACATTCCTCGGTTTGGATATCTATGCTAAGAATTTCCTTTTTAGTGGTCGAAAAAGTATTTTCCAAGGTGCTATCAGAATATAAATCTGCAAAGGATTTTTCAGCTAGAGCAGGGACGTCGTCTACATAAAATGCTAGGTTATCGATCAAAGGACGTTTGATTAGTTTTTCTATGTCGAAAACCATTGGAATGTCTCCAATGTTTAGACGTATTCGTCCTTCCTTGACATCAAGAATGGCTCCAGCTGTGGCGAGGAAAGGTCTTCCTAAAATAAGGGGATCCTTTGGTTCTTGCTTGTATCTTAGAACAACAAAGTCAGTTGGTATATGAGAGTTGTTTATCATTATTGGCACGTCCTCAAGTATACCTTCCGTTACTCGGACGGATCTATCTGCAAGAACGAGGGTTATTCGGGTAGGCTTAAATTGATTAAAGCCTAAGGAAGTGGCAACAGAGTGAGGTATCAAATTAACACTTGACCCTAGATGGCAAAGTGATCGACTGAATTGTTTGTCCTCTATGTTGCAATCTAAAACAAAACGACCAGGGTCAAGGCTTTTTATTGGCAATTCGCCTTGGATCATGGCACTCACTTCGTCTGATACGATCATGACACTGTGTTCTGTTGATGGAAAACTCTTAGACACAATGTCTTTCACATATTTCTTTATGGATGGACAAACTTTCATGGCATCACTTAGTGGCAATTCGACTGTGATTTTTTCGAGGGCCTTCTTGCAGATTGCTTTTTCCAACTCTCGTTTAGTTTGTGAATTTGTGAGGAGAAAGGGTGGTAGGGGTCTGTACACTCTCTCTACTACTGGTGCGGCAGATGCCGTTTGTGGCGTAGGAGGCGTAGGTTGTCGATCGATACTATCATCCTTACGTCGATCGATGTTTTCATCTTCACGTCGATCAATATTTCTTTCATCTTGTCGATCGATAGTAATTTCTTCCTCATCCTCGTCAGTAAGACAAATTGGTCGGGATTATCGGGAGTTATTGTTTCAGATCTGCTCTCTCCGGTTTTCTCGACGTCAATGGGGTTGTCATTGGTAATGGTTTCTTTTGCAACCGGAGTGAGGTATTTTCCACTCCTAAGAAGAACAGCACTAACCTGACATCTTGGGTTTGCATCAGTGCTTCCGGGAAGATGTCCTATCTCCCTTTTTATAACGATTGCATTTTCTGCTACTCTGCTATCTAATATCTTTATGTGCTCGTTGAGGGTTTCGAGTTTCGTCATTAATTCACTGCTGATCAATGCCCATCTTTCCTTCGAAATCAGTGATCAGTCTTCGATTTCCAGTAAAAGCTTGATTTAACCTAAATTTTGCCTTCCCTTTTCGTGATCCAACGATCGTATCATAGCTTTGGGTGAAACTACTTCCATGAAAATCAACAGGTTGATTGTTTAGATGCGTTGCATCCACAAAGTCTACTCGTTCCTGAAGTTTTAGATAGAACTTCATCACTTATTTGGAAAACTCCTCTTTGAATCTGTTGTTCTAAGAAGGATTGGATTGAGTTTAGGGCTTCTTTAGAAAAGGCTAGTTGAGAGTCGTCTGTGTATTCTGCTTTGTTCCTTTTTTCCAGATCCATCCTTTCATAAGCTCTACCAGTTGCTACATTGTTGATTAGTCTTTTCGCTTCTTTGGGGCTCCTTGAGCGGAAACTCCCTTCACTTGCTGTATCGAGTATGGTTTGGTAGTGCAAGCTAACACCTCCGTAGAAGGCGTTAATCAGTTGGGGTTCCGAGTATCCATGATGGGAACATTCATTTTGGAGGTCTTTAAACCTCCCCCAAGCATTTTAAAGGATTCTTGTATGGCTTGGCGAAATGTGGAGAGCTTCCTCCTCACATCCCAGTAGCGGGCATCATCGAAAAAATGGTTGATGAATGTGCTCCTAATCTCTTTCCAACAGGTTAAAGATCATATCGGTGATAGGTCTAGCCATTTCTTGGTTTCACCAGCTAAAGAGAAGGAGAAAAGTTTGCAGCAAGTACTCTCATCATTAACCATATCTTCTAGTTTTTTCGATGTGGTCAAGTGGGTGCTCTGAGAGAGTCCCATGGAAGGGGTTCTTTCTTCCAGAACAAGGTGCTCAAGGTTAAGCTTGGACCTTATTGTTTTAATTTCTGGTAACTTTATGGTGGACCTATTGGAATAGGTCCTGCTAGGGTTTGAAAATTCTTGAAAAGATAATTCTTTTTCATTTTTAAACGTTGTATGAATTTCAACAGGGATTGCAATCCCCTGTTCTTTCACAATTTGGCTAATTGCGTTGCATGATTAAACTATTGATTTTCCTAGGGTTGCTTCCTCATTATTTGTACTGGTAAGTTTAGAGAACTTACCTGCTTCCGGCTGGTGGGTATCGATCGATGTGAGTGGTTGTGTGATGAAAGAACTTTTTTAAAGTCCTAGTCAAATGATGTAGTATATAAGATTGTCGAACCAGTCCAAAGTGACAATGAAACAGAGGGAATGCAAGTCTATGCTTAATCTAAATGCAATCATTAGAGAGGATGATGATTAAACTAGAACAATAAGTAAAATGCAACAAAAGGCAAATCTTTCTTTCTTATGAGGAGAGTGAGACTCATGGGTGTAGGGACTTGATATCAAATGATTAAGCTTCAATCCAAGATGCTGACTTTTCAATCAATCTAATCCTTATGCCTAGACAACAAAACTAAGCAAGCTCTATCTCTAGATGGATGCTCTTTTGCAATGATCACCCAAGTACACCAAATCTCTTTGGCTGTAATGATCAAGGCAAACAAGGAGAATGAGTCTAATAGCAATCCTAGCTTCTTTGACAACTAATCTCTTAGGCAAAGAAAGCTAAAAGCATAGATGAGTTGGTTCAGGCATTTCATAGAACACCTTTGGGCATGAAATGCCTATAGCTCTATGTTTGAGAGGCCAACTCAAAAATAGCTTTAAGAACACCAAATCAATGCAAGGAAATGATAGATCTAACACTAACACCTTGGATCTAACTTAATCACTCTCTTTCACCCTAACCCATGGATCTTAGATGGATCTACTCACTAATCCACATGCTTACTCTTAAACCCATGAGAGATTCAAGCTTAAACATATAGAGAAAGAAAGGAAATGAAATCAAAACAATCAAGAACACAAAGACAAGATGAGATTATGAATCAAGATGAAACTTTACTCAAGAGGTTTATGTGTTCTTAGATAGAAAATGAGATAAATCCCACATTAGGGATAACAAGGGTACTTATAGTTAGGCTTAAAAGCCCAGAAACATAGAATAAGATTACTAAAAGCCCTCAAAACAATAGGTCTCGACCAATGGGAAGATAGCACAAAAGCTCAGGGTCGTGGCTGGACGGTCCGGGCCGCCGCTTGGCAGCAGCAGTTCTGTCTGGCCGTTGCTCGTCCCGCTGGTGTGCTGGCACGGTCGTCCGTCCAGCGTGTATGTGCAATCTCCGTTAAGCCGCTCTCGCTGGTACCACGTACCGCTCAGCTAAGGCCGTGCATCCGGACGCTCTTGTTCGCTGTCTCGCGGGTACCACGCACCGCTCAGCTCAGGCAGCGATCCGGACGCTCTTGTTCGCCGTCTCGCGGTACCACGCCGCTCAGGTCAGGCAGCGATCCGACGCTCTTGTTCGCCGTCCCAGCGGGTACCACGTCCCCTCGACTCAGGCTGCGTGTCAGGATGCTTTAGTCCACCGTATGGTATGCCCTGTCCGCGGGTAAGGTAGCCCGAGCAGATTAGGCAGCGCATGGTCTTGCTTCAGCTTGTCCGTGCGGTGTGATCTGTACCGCGGGTAAGTGGTCCCGCAGATCAGGCCGTGCGTCCGTATGTTCGGGTTCTCATGCGGGTGATCTTGGCCGAGCATGGCCGTCCGGGTGCTGCATCGTCCGGCATCATCCCTTCGTCCTGTGCGGGCTGGTCAGGCTGAGTGTGCTGACTCGGATGTACTGACATGCCTTCACTCAAATAATCATAACTCCTCCAATATTGCTTCAAATGGCTTGAAACCACTCCCAATGGAAAGCTAACTCAAAATACTATTTCCCCACCAAATCTTATCACAGAAAGACTTCTTTATGGCCATCGTCCATGTCCATCTTTCACCCTTCCTTTTGTAACAAAGTACCCCCAAACACCTTCAAATTCTCCAAAGTACACTCCAAGACCTGATAAAGACTTATGAATGCAAAATGAACCTAAATATGCCTAATGCCTAATCTAGAAGGGGTAAAATGCACAAAATGGAAAGCTAAAATAATGAAAATATGCAAGACATCATTGTGTGTCGAGCGATTCTCTTCGATCCTTATCTATCGATTTCGTTATAACCATGTCGATCGATTCCAGCTTCGTAGTGTCTGTTGTTTCGTTCGTCAGTGTATCGTTTGATGTGGACATATCCGCGTCGATCGATGGTGGGGCGAAATGTGTGTGTCCTTCTCCCAGGTACCTGTGTCAGCAGGAGGTGAAGAAAAACTTTAGTAAACAAAAACTAAAACCTAGAGTATATTCTAAACCTAATCTAGTGGTAATCAGAAAGAGTCCCCAACGGCGCAAAAATTTGATAGGTGCTCAATTACCCTAGTGCAACTTTACTCTCATCAAAAGAGGTTCAATTAGGTGAATGGAGGCTAGAGAGGTTTTGAGATTTGGGAAGATGGTGAAGTGAGGAGAGAGACACGATTTCTAGGTCTTAGGAGGGTCTGGGTCGGGTCGGAATGTGGGCGGTTGGGTCTGGGTCTAGAAATAGGGAATAAAACACTTACCTTGGGTTGGCCGGGTCAGTACGCGGGTCGGGACGCGGATCCTGCATGGAGAGTCCGTACGGGAAGATAGACCGGGTGCATCAAGCCGGTCCGTTTCACCCGATCACTTTCTCTTTTCTTCACGTCCGAGAAGCTCTCCCCGTCCGAACACACCCGGTCACTTTCTCTTCTCTTAACGTCCGGGTATGGCTACCCGTCCGAACACACCCGGTCTGTTCCAGCACTTGTCTCGACTCCTCTTCACGTCCGGGTAAGGCTACCCATCCGAACACACCCGGTCTGTTCCAGCACTCGTCTCGACTTCTCTTCATGTCCGGGTATGGCTACCCGTCCAAACACACCCGGTCTGTTCGACCCTTTTCATATGCTTCATTACCTCAAGGCCTATGCCATCACCTTCCCATGGTCTCAACTTCTTCCAAGGGACCTTCATAAAAAGAAATCCTAAAGAAATATTTACAAGGATAACCATGGTACTTCCTCCCAAGTGAGCTTGTTTAAAGTCACTAGGTTGACTTTGCCTCCCTTGAGGTTAGGCTGGTGAAGGATCAGAGAGTGGGGTTGATGTCCCAATCTCCTTTGGTGTGGTGGCCATATACTGCTTGACCCTTTGTCCATTCACTATGAAATCATTACCCTTCTTGTCCCAAAGCACAATAGCTCCATAAGGCTTCACTTCCTTGATCACAAATGGACCAGACCATTTTGACTTGAGCTTCCCAGGAAATAACTTCATTCTAGAGTTATAGAGAAGAACTTGATCTCCAGCCTTGAACTCTCTCTTGAGGATGTGCTTGTCATGAAAGGCCTTGGTCATTTCCTTGTAGATCCTTGAGTTCTCAAAGGCATCCATCCTTATCTCATTTAGTTCATTGAGTTGAAGAAGTCTCTTTACCTTGGCACTCTTGATGTCAAAGTTCAGTAACTTAACAGCCCACAATGCCTTGTACTCAAGCTCTACTGGTAAGTGGCATGCCTTCCCATACACAAGGTTGAAATGTGTGGTACCCAAGGGAGTCTTGTAAGCTGTCTTGTAGGCCCAAAGCGCATCATCAAGCTTATATGACCAATCCTCCCTCTTAGTCCCAACTATCTTCTCTAGAATGCCTTTGATTTCCCTGTTGGAGATTTCAACTTGGCCACTGGTTTGTGGGTGGTAAGGTGTTGCCACCTTATGCTTCACTCCCTTCTTCTTTAGAAGCCCTTCAAACACCATATTAAAGAAGTGTGAGCCTCCATCGCTTATGACCACTCTTGGAACTCCAAATCTTGGAAAAATTATGCTCTTGAACATCTTTATCACCACTCTTGAGTCATTTGTAGGAATAGCCACTGCTTCAACCCATTTGGAGACATAGTCAACAGCCACCAAAGTCCCATGAAGTCTATCCCCCATACATCAAACACTTCCACCTCAAGAATTGGATTTTAAGGCATCTCATTTCTCTTGGTGATGTTTCCTCTCCTTTGGCAAGAATCACACTTGGAAACAAAGTCTTGTGTTTCCTTGAACATGTGTGGCCACCAAAATCCAGCTTGTAACACCTTTGAGACAGTCTTTAAGGTAGCAATATGGCCTCCATAGGAAGATCCATGGCGATGTGTAAGGATCTCTTCAATTTCTTCATCAGCCACCACTCTTCTATAGATCTGATCCTTGAAAAGAGTGTAGAGGTATGGCTCATCCCAATAGTATCTCTTCTCATACCCCGCAAGATCCAGTGGCTCCTTCCCAGTGGCTAAGTAGTTAACCAAATCAGCATACCAAGGCCCCTTCTCTTCAGCTGCCTTGACCTCTTCAATCTTCTTTCCAGTCTCAATAACTGCCACCACTAGCATGATAGCCATGACCTGCTCCGGTCCAAGTCCTTCATCAATAGGGATTCCACCTTCAATTCTCAGCCTGGACAAGGGATCAGCTACTACATTTTCAATTCCTGGCTTGTCCCTGATCTCAAGATCAAACTCTTGAAGTAGTAAGATCTATCTCAAAAGTCTTGGTTTTGCATCCTTCTTCGCTAGAAGATGTCTCAAAGCTGCATGGTCTGTGTACACAATGACTTTGGAACCCACCAGGTAACTTCTGAACACCTTGAACATGTGTGGCCACCAAAATCCTGCTTGTAACACCTTTGAGACAGTCTTGAAGGTAGCAAAATGGCCTCCATAGGAAGATCCATGGCGATGTGTAAGGATCCCTTCAATTTCTTCATCAGCCACCACTCTTCTATAGATCTGATCCTTGCAAAGAGTGTAGAGGTATGGCTCATCCTAATAGTATCTCTTCAAATCTCTGTAGAACTTCTTCTTCTCATACCCCGGAAGATCCAGTGGCTCCTTCCCAGTGGATAAGTAGTTCACCAAATCAGCATACCTTCTCTTCAGCTGCCTTGACCTCTTCAATCTTCTTTCCTGTCTCAACAACTGCCACCACTGACATGATAGCCATGACATGATCCTGTCCAAGTCCTTCATCAATAGGGATTCCACCTTCAATTCTCAGCCTAGACAAGTGATCAGCTACTCCATTCTCAATTCCTGGCTTGTCCCTGATCTCAAGATCAAACTCTTGAAGTAGAAAGATCCATCTCAAAAGGCTTGGTTTTGTATCCTTCTTCGCTAGAAGATGTCTCAAAGCTGCATGGTCTGTGTACACAATGACTTTGGAACCCACCAGGTAACTTCTGAACTTTTCAAAGGCAAAGACAATGGCCGGCATCTCTTTCTCAGTTGTGGCATACTTCATCTGTGCATCATTCAAGGTTTGGCTCGCATAATAAATCACATGAGTCTTGCCATCCTTCTTCTGCCCCAAAACAGCCCCAACAGCAAAATCACTAGCATCACACATTATATCAAAGGAGAGATCCCAATCAGGTGGCTGGACAATGGGAGCACTAACAAGTTCACCCTTTATCTTCTTGAAGGCTTCGAGACATTCTACATCAAAGCTGAAAGTGGCCTCCTTGCACAGCAACTTGGTCATTGGTCTAGCAATCTTTGAGAAGTCCTTGATGAATCTTCTATAGAACCCAGCATGGCCAAGAAAGCTCCTGATGTCCTTCACTGTCTTTGGTGGAGGAAAACTAACCATCACTTCAATCTTAGCCTTGTCCACCTCAATCCCCTTTTCTGAAATCTTGTTCCCAAGCACAATACCTTCTTTGACCATGAAGTGACACTTCTCACAATTCAGCACAAGGTTGGTGTCTTCACATCTCTGTAGGACCCTGCACAAGTTTGACAAACAAGCAGAAAACGAAGATCCGTAGACAGAGAAGTCATCCATGAATACCTCCACTATATCCTTAATGAGATCCGAGAAGATAGACATCATGCACCTTTGAAAGGTTGCTGGAGCATTACATAACCCAAATGGCATCCTTCGATAAGCAAATGTGCCATAGGGGCATGTGAATGTTGTCTTCTCTTGATCATTGGGATGTATGGGGATCTGAAAGAACCCTGAATACCCATCAAGAAAGCAATCTAAAAAAGGATTGTTCGCAAGTCTCTCAAGCATCTGATCAATAAATGGCAATGGAAAATGATCCTTTCTAGATGCAGAGTTGAGTTTTCTATAATCAATACACATCCTATGGCCAGTTATGGTTCTAGTTGGTATCAATTCATCCTTGTCATTTTTAACCACAGTGATACCACCTTTCTTTGGGACAACATGCACAGGAGATACCCATTTAGAATCTGAAATAGGGTAGATAACACCAGCATCTAAGAGTTTAAGAATCTCCTTCTTTAAAACATCCTTCAGGTTAGGATTTAACCTTTTTTGATGCTCTATAGAAGTCATTGATTCATCCTCAAGATGTATCCTATGCATGCACAAAGAAGGTGATATCCCCTTAATATCATCTAGTGAGTACCTAATTGCTTTTCTAAACTTTTTAAGTGCATTTAAAAGTTGAGAAAGCTCAAGTTCAGTAAGTTCACTACTCACAATGACAGGGTATGTCTCATTAGGGCCTAGAAATGCGTACCTTACACCATGGGGAAGAGGTTTGAGCTCCACTTTTGGTGCCTTGAGCTCACTCCAATCATCTTGTTGGATGTCCTCTTGGTTAGTGGCTTAAGCAGCTTGGTGAACCTCATGTGTAAGCTCCTCGTACCGGGCTTCACTTCACCATCAATCTTCTTATGAGAATTCAGCATTATCACATAAGCATCACTCTCCTTGTTCTCAACCACTTGGACTTCTTTATCCATTGTCAAAGCATGTTGCAAAGGGTCCTTAATGGCCAACTCTTGAAGTGCTAACTCTTCAAGAAGCTCATCAGCCAGAGCTTCCATCTCTTCAATGTAAAACACTTGGCCTTGCACAGTTGACTTCCTCATCACTTATTTGATGTCAAAGTGGAGAGTGTGCTCCTTCCCCAAGGGAAGATAAATCTTGCCTTCCTTCACATTTATTATTGCTCCTGCTGTGTCTAAGAATGGTCTTCCAAGGATCAAGGGGTCTCTAGCTTCTTCATCCATCTCTAGCACCACAAAATCAGTAGGAATCTCACAATTTCCCACCATCAGAGGAAGGTCTTCAAGGATACCAATAGGAAACTTAAGTGAGCGATCAGCAAGCACCAAAGATAGTCTACACTTCTTGTATTGGCTGAATCCAAGCTTCTTGGCAACAAATAGAGGCATGAGACTGACACTGGCTCCAAAAACACATAAACACCTCTCAAACATCAAAGAACCAATGGCACAAGGTAGAGTAAAGCATCCTGGATCCTCTAGCTTCTTAGGGATTGTCAATCTGTAGATGACGGCACTGCACTGATTCTTGCATATTTATATGTTTTTAGCATCCATATCTTGTGCATTTTGATCATTTAGATTAGGCATTAGGCATCTTTAGGTTCATATTGCATTCATATGTCCTTATTAGGTGTTGGAACGAGCTAAGGAGTGATTGGAGGTGTTTGGCAGCTTTGTGATTCAAAAAGATGAAGAATGGAGTTTGGCCAAGGTCAGGACAAGCCAAACCATTATCAAGACAAAACCATGGACAAGACCTTACCTCGGACAGCCGGAACAGATGTGCTGGACGGGCTGGAAGCAAGCTGGTGCGCGGACTGATCTGCTCGGGACGTATTACCCGCGCAGCTTGGACAGGACATGGATGGTAGGATGTGCGGTCGTGGACGCTCGGGACGCAGCACCCGCTCGAGACGGGATGTGGAACGGATGAGCCGATGCACGGCCTCGTGTGCGCGGAGTGCACTACCCGTGCGGGACGGGACGACAGGACGACAGGACGAAGTAGGACGCGCGCCCTGGGGTGCTCGGGGTGCATGACCCGCGCGGGATTGGATGGATGGACAAGGGCCGGATGCGCAGCCCGACGTGCGCGGCTTGACTGACCCGCGTGGCCTGGTGGACTGCTCGGACGCGGGACGTACTGCTTGGGTCGGGATGCGCGGCCTGGCAGAGCCAATCTGACCATTAGCGTTTTTGGCTCCTCTTGTCTCATTGGTTGAGACTAAATAACCTTAGGGGCATTTTAGTAATTTTTAATGATGTTTTAAGGCTTTCTAAGCCTATGTATAAATACTTATGTAATCTCCTTGAGGAGAACAACTTCTTTTCTCTCTAAAAACACTTTTAGATCTTAAAGAATGCTTGGATCTTTGATCCTTTTCATCTCATTTCTTTGGTGTTTATTAGATTATCCATCTCACTAATCATGTTTAGCCTTGAATCATCATTGATCTTGAGGTTTTCCATGGCTATTAGTGAGTAGATCTATCTAGGGTTCATGGGCTTGGGAGACTAAGGGTGATTAGGTGTAGATCTAAGATGTTCTAGGGTAGATCTGTGGGAACCGAAATTCGCACTGTTGATTTTAATGAATAAGATTGCGGAGGAAAGCCAAGTTAACCCGACTTTCCCTGAAGGTCCGGATTCTCTGCGACAGCCAACGACATGTGACCGAATAAATGCGGAAAAGGTTTTGTTAAGATTTGGGACTGGACCTTAAGAAAGGCTTCCTACGTACCCCTTTCGAGGATCAAGTCGGACGTAGTTCAGTTTGGAGAGAGTTGAACAAGAGATCGAATCGTCTGGGCGGGTTCGTCTAGTATGAGCGTTTGTCATAGAAACAGGCATGTCGAAGATAACGCCTAGGGTTTCTATGTGCGGAGCTCTGAAGTAAAAGAATTGTCCGATCCTTCCGAGAGAAGCGGAGATTTGCGAGCAGGAGGCGGCCAGACGTTCTAGGGCCTGCCTTGCTAGTCTAACCGCCTAAATTCTAAGTTCTATCAGCTAACAGGAGCTCTCTAGGTCTCCAATCTAGGATTTTCGGATCCCCTTCTCCTCTGCTCTTGCTCTCCTTATATACTCACTCCTTGGTCGGTTTGCCTTAGGATGATGGACCTCGCCTTTGGGCCCAAGTTTATCTCTTTAGGAAATATTCAATTTCCGTCGATCTTCGTAATTATCCTCGAGTTTTCCCCTATTTTTCGGTGACTTGATGTTTATCCGATGTTCGGGAAATTGGATAAACCGTCATAGTCTGATTGGGCCTGAATTCTTAAAATCGTAAGTAATTCCGTGGACTTGTCTTAAGTCGTTGAATGTTTTATACGATTTCTCGGAAATACTATCTTTCTCGTAAAATAAACCGTATAGCCTAAAGGATTGATGTTCGAGTTAATCGATCTTGTTTTACACGATATCCTCTACGAGAAATCCAACCTTTCTAATTTTTGTCGTAAAACATCGAGGATGACTCCAATCGAGTCGAATCGAGAGATGTTAATTCCGTGGCCGTGATCGTATCAAACCCACGAGGATCGATCCAAGCAAGCCAAAATGGGACCAGACCGAGCATGATGGGACCGAGACCAGGACGAGGACCGAGACCAAGGCGATGACCGTCGACCGGCGCCAGGGCTTGCCGGCGCCAGGCGGCCGGACGCTTGCCACCGCGCCAGGGGCTTGCCGCGGTGCAAGGCGGCTTGCGTGATGCTTTGCTGCGCCGAGGCTTTCCGCCGGCCAGGCTGGCTGGCGCTTGCCAGCGCCAGGGGGCTTACCGCCGGCGCCAGGCCGGCTTACGTGATGCTTGCCGCCGGCGCCAGGCCGGCTCGCTGTCGCCGGCGCCAGGGGTTCTCTGCCGCCGTGGGTTCTCCGTCGCCCGATCTTTCCCCGTTGACCGTTCGTGCGGGAAATCTTTGAGTTTGGAAGGATCTTTAGCCGTAGATTTCGAGATAACCGTTTTTGACCCCAACAGTTAGCCCCCCAGCTCGTAAGATCGGAGACGATTTTATGGGCGAATGATTCGGGTTTTCTGAAAATTGAAATTTTCGGCTAAGAATTTTCCGCAGGAAATCTACGTCATCATCCCCTTTTTTATGATGATACTTACCCCTTCTTTTGCGGACAGTTTGTGTCGCTGATTGACGGAATGCTTGGCGAGTGTGGGTCGGAAGTCATTCGTCTATCGAAGGAGCTGGAGTCTTCGCTGGAAGCACTGAAGCGTACCGAGGCTGCACTGCAGACCGTCGAGGACACCCATGCTGCCCAGACGTCCTAGCTTGAGGTTCGTATCAGCGACCTTGAGCGTGACCTTGGGAAGACCGCGAGTTCACTACTCAAGGTGAAGAAGGATAAGAAGAGCAAATACTCGGAATTCCGCCGCCTTCAGCAGAAGATCCAGACTCATGAGGAGATGGACGCCCATGGATCCTCGGAGGTTGCCGATGCTCGTGACGACTTCTTTGGTCGTCTGACGAGGATGGCCATCCTGTTTGAGTCCTTGATAGCTGTCCGCAAGAGGACTTGGCTTTAGCGGGACCGAGGGAGTTTGAGCGAGCTCGAGTTGCTTCGGGGTAACGAGGCCCCGTCTTTGGACTCGGAGGAAGCCAGACTATCGTCCTGTAAAGGAGAGTGGCCGACCTCCAAGGGAGACTTCGATTCGATCCTTACCGGCCTGCAGGCCGAATGCACCCTGCCCGACCTCCGAGGACTCAGAAGATCAGGAGGCGCGGGAGAGGATTGCGAGGCTGGCGCGGACGAGGCAGGTAGTGGTGGTGCGACCGAGGGAGGCGACGGCGAGGCTGTCCCTATCGCGGGTGAGTTTGAGGATGAAGGTGACGCTCCTGGGAGCGTCCAGGTTTATCAATCCCTTCGTGGATTTTGTTTTATATGTGTTTCGGCCGTCAAGAGGCCATGATGTAATTACCGGGACTGGCCGTTGGTGGCTTTGAATCCCTGCCCCTTTTTGGGGCTTTGTTTGAACTTCTGCGGTCTCAACCTATTAAACGTTTTTCGATTTTTTATGAACTTCAGTTTTTTCGAAGTACGAGAAAGAGGGTGTGAGTTGTCTTCTCATTCCTAGTTCCCTGATGATCACCGTACCTATTGTTTGCATAAAGCGAGATTTTCCGCGGTTTACCGATTTATGCGTAAAGTTCGTGAAACGAATAGGCTTAAGTGAAGAGACAAATTTTTGGATCTCGTATACCATACTATGTCTGTGAGATGTCAAGATCCAGCGTGGCTGGGTTTAGGGCAAGACCTAGGTTTACTCTCGGACTGAGGCTTTGCGATGACAAATCGGTTTTCGTTTTGCCTGTTTGCAATTTTAACCTGACTCGAACCGTTTAAAATCCGCGAATTGTTGTCGGCTTATATGATTTGTCTTGGCGTGAGTCGAGCTACTTCCTTTACGAAGAGCTAAACCAAAATTTGAATTTCTTGTATAGCGCGCTATGTTTATCCTTGTCGGATGTAAGAGAGCCTACCCTTTTAAAGGCGGCTATTGTCTGTTTAGGACGTTAGAGTTCATTTGTTGTGATCAGCAACAAAGAAATGATGCCAGTTTAGAGGCATGTTACCGTTTAGAGGTGTGTTTGTATGTTTTGAGTTCTAGAGACAAGGATTTCGTGTGGAACGTTTTGAGGAAAAGAATGTCCTTCTAGCGTTAGCGACGTCTCGCAGTGCCGAAGGTCTAGTTTTCCTTGTGCCGCATTTCGTGGTTGAAATGTTCGCGTGCTTGGAGATGTTTTGCGAATGTTCGCAGCCAGAAACTGTTGTTTCGGTTTGGACGCAGGACCAAGGGGTCGTGTAAGTTTGACCCAGGGAGAAGCGTCTACATTCACAGTGCTTCATGAAGTGTTGGCCTTCCGGGATTTGATTGTATATATTAAGGATGACTCATATAACTCTTGGAGCCTTGTCACGAGTGTTTCTTTTCATGCCGTGTTTACGGGGCGTATAGAACTTAATCGATTGACGATAAGTTTAAATCTTCCGTTAACCATATGGTTGTTAGGACTGAGTTTTGGTATGAAGAGTTTATCGTATGATTTCCGATTCTGGGTTATACGACAAATTGCTTGCGTAATAGTCACTTGGCGTTCTATGAACAAATCGTGGATTGTTGTTTTTAGCCGTTAAGTGATTGGAGCGGTGGTCGCTCAGTAGCTTTGGATTGGCATGGTGGCTAGATTCAGCCGTATCGCCAAGGAAGTCGTTGGTAACGATCAGACCATGACCCTTATTAAGGTCATGTTAGTTTCGATTGTCCTTAATGGGGATGCGAATTCAGGTCGGGCTTTACGAAATGCGTAGTTGGCCGAGGGCCAAATAGCGTTGCCGAGATAGACATGCCAAGCATAGCGGAGTTTTCTGAGTTATGGCTGTTGGCTATTAGAAATGATCTTCCACTTTAGGTCTCAGTTATCACGATGAATGGTTCGTATAAAATTTTTTGTTGCATGAAAATCGTTTCATTTTATCCGAGGGGACAAAGTTTAAGGATCGACCCAGGACACGTGCGGGTTCGCCTGCGTGATTATTTCCTGCTCGGACATAACCGGGAGTGAAACCAGGAGCCAGAAACCTTGTGGAGCAAAAACTTTCTATGACAGTTACCCGTTGGACCCATTATGTTTATTTTACGAAAGTTGCTTTGTATGAATTCGACCATACGACCATACGAGGATTTTTCGTAAAAGTGATGTAATAGGGGTTTTCGCAAAGGTAACGGAGAGTGTTTCTCACAAATTACTTGCGATATTAGCGACCACGGATTATGTTTTCCTCATTCACTTTTGCGTACTGTGAAATCGTTTTGCATGAGACCGATCATGTTTTTTCCATAGGCTGTTTTGTTTTAAAATGTTCTTGTTATGAAAGTAATGGATAACCGGTTTCATGGAGATAGAAAATCGCAGATTGTTAAAGTAGCGATGTTTCCGGATTACACGGAGATGTTTCCGCTATGATTTCGACCTTTGAAAGCTGCTGAACTACTCATGGAGTTTTACGAAGGTTATTTCGTTATTTTCGTAGTTCACCGTCGTGCTATTTGTCTGACGTTGGTACACGTTTCTAGTCGCGAGTTTGCGACGAGAGGTAGCTAGAGTTTTCAGGACTATGTTTGTAACGGTTGGGCTATGCGCTAGCGTTTTAGATGAATCTTATTGCTGAGAGTTTGCTTTGTCAAAAGCGTTGTCTTGATGCTGAAGCAAAAATTTTAGAAGATGGGATTATACGGGTATAGTATCGTACCTACTTCCCTTTTCTTTTCTGAAAGAAAATGGGTTAGCCATTCTTTCAAGGCTTGTATGCGTTTTCTTTCTTTTAGGAAGTGGGATGAGTATGCTTTAGAGCGTGGCGATCGTTTCTCGGTTTTAGAGACTAGATCGGTTTGCATGTTCTCGTGGACAATCAAGGAACAATGGAACAAGACTGGAAATTCTTCCTAAGACTTAGCTTGCTAGACTATCCACCTAGGTCCTAAGTTCCTAAATTCTACGGCAGTTTTCAAGGCGTTTTGTTCCTGGCCTACTAAGAATTAAAACCTTTACAAAATTTTCGAGAAAATAGTCTTGAAGGTTTCGCATTTCGAAGGGATCCCATTTCCTCGTATGGCGAGATGATTGGTGTTTAAAATAATCGTGATCGTTTATCGATGAATCAAAATCCATTCATCATTCGAACCTTTATGGTCTTCGAGATTTCTCGAGTATCGGGATCGAGATGGACTTGGATTCGTAGACTTCCGTCTTCGAGGGTTTGAGTAATGAGGCTTGAACTTAGATTCTAGAATATGAGCTTTGTTAATCAATCGAGAAGGCTTTGCGGAAGAATCGTCGTGTTTCTCGAACAATCCGAACATGGGTTTAAGGGACCAAGATGTTGCCGTTCGAGATCACGAAACGATTGCACGGATGGCGCCAGGACCCTGCCTCCGCGCCAGACGGAGACGACGGCCTGCGCGGTGCCAAGCGGAGGGGACGAGCCTGCGCGGCGCCGCGCATCGCCGCCCGGTGCCCTGCCGCCCGGCGCCGCGGCGTGGTCGGTCTGCCCGGCGCCAGCGCTGCCGCCGGGGCAAGCGGCGGTCGGTCTCGCCGGTGCCAGGCGCTGCACGGTCGGTCTGCCGCCAGCGCCAGGCGCCTGCCGCCCGGCACCAGGCACGGCGTGGTCGGTCTGCCGCAGGTGCCAGGTGCGGCGTGGTCGGTCTGCCCGGCGTCAGGCGCCCTACGCCCGTGCCGTGTCCTGCGTCCGCTGATGCTGCTGTTGCTCGACCGTCGATCCCGGGCTCACGATCCGTTCGTGCCTTCGAGAGTTGTTGAAGAAGTACGGCAGTGGGAATTGGTGACCCGATTGGCCGTGCTTCTATTCTGCGAGTAATCGAGGAGAATAAGTTTTATTTTTCCGAGAGGTTCTCGAAAGCGTTTTTGTAGAAACCTTGCTGATGCTGCTGTCACTTGTCGTTGGCTGTCGCAGAGAATCCGGACCTTCAGGGAAAGTCGGGTTAACTTGGCTTTCCTCCGCAATTTTATTCATTAAAATTGACGGTGTGAATTTCGGTTCCCACAGTTTGGCGCTAGAAGGAGGGGGGGACGGATTACTCTTACTCATACGGCCGCAAAGCGCTTGATCGAACCGATGTCCGGAAACATGAAAGAAAAAGTTGCAGTTTGCGTCAACGATGGTAAAACAACTCCAGCAGCGACTGTTCCTACGGCCAACGCTTACGCAAACGCCACAGTGCTCGAGCAAATCAAAAACCTAGCCGCGGCTTTCCGCCACAGGAAGAGCACGAAAACGAGCTTGCAATTTCTCTATCTAAACAGAAAGGGCAACGATAAAATCTATCAAACCCCAAAAATTCATCTTGTTACCAAGTTAGAGAAATCGCAACAAGCAAGGTTTCTACGAAAAACGTTTCTTTCGAGAACCTCTCGGAAAAATAAAACTTATTCTCCTCAAAACCTTGGGGAAACACTATATTACTCGCGGAACAGAAGCATGGCAAATCGGTTCACCGATTCCCACTGCCATACTTCTTACAAACAACTCGAGGAACAAACGGGAAAACAAAAGGAGGTCGGAGCTTGATCTTACTAGGACGACTTGCCATAGGGTAAGATCAGTCATCCCAGTCCGCCTTAGTAAGAGCCCACTTTATTCTCCTTTGTGTCTAGGTCAAAATGGCTTTTGTTTCATCTCAATCGGAGTTTCCGTTGAGATTTTACGAAGAGAACAAAGTCACTGTCCCGGCCACCTCGCCGTGGGCAAGGACAAACATTACCGAGGTCACCTCACCCTCTGACATGGCTACCTCGCCACAGGGTGAACTCACCTTCGTTATCCTTTGAGTCTAGATCAAAGTGGCTTTCGTTTCGTCTCAATCGGAGTTTCCGTTGAGATTTTACGAAGGGAACAAAATCACTCTCCCGGCCACCTCGCCCGTGGACGAGAACAACGATCACCAAGGTCACCTCGGCCATGGCCACCTCGCCTGTGGAAACCTCACTTTGCTCTCCTTTGAGTCTAGGTCAAGATGGTTTTCGTTTCATCTCAATCGGAGCTTCCGTTGAGATTTTACGAAGAAAACAATGTCGCTGTCTCGACCACCTCGCCCATGAGAAGGATCTCTCTGTCCCGTCATAGGACGAGACCGGTCCTGTCTCAGTACCATGCATCTTTGCCTGAGTTTTCGTAACTCGATCTTTGAGTCCGTGGAGCCCCGGGGATCGACGAAGGCGAGCAACAGCAGCATCGGCGGATGCGGGACACGACACAGGCGGCAAGCCGGCCTGGCGCCGGCGCGCAGCGACGCGGCCCGCTGGCGGCACCGCCTGGCGCCCGGCGACACGTGACCGGGGCCGGCCTGGCGCCGGCGGCACCCCGGCCTGGCGCCGGCGGCAAGGGTCCTGGCGCCCATCCGTGCAGTCGTCTCGTGATCTCGGGCAACGGCAACATCTTGGTCCCTTAAACCCATGTTCGGATTGTTCGAGAAACACGACGATTCTTCCGCAAAGCCTTCTCGATTGTTTAACAAAGTTCATATTTTAAAATCAAGCTCGGCAATATTTTACGAAACACCATTCGTAAAGTCATTCAAGATCATATGAAACAATAAGGACCTAACCAGTTCGCTCATAGCCTGACGAGCTAAGAGCCTCACTCGAGTGGCGTCTTGCCCAATGTCTCCATTTGGCTAAAGCACCCACCTTAGCCTTCTTCGAGTTATCGCCTACTTCTCCTCCCTTTGTTTCAACGATTCTGTAATGTTCTCGGACACATTGTCAATTTAACCAGCTGAAGAAACGAGAACAGGAACTTGGGCGTTCATATCTCTCTTTCGCTCCGATATTCTCGTCAGAATTTCATCAAAAAACCGATTCTCGTTCGGTATCAAACTTTTCAAAGTCCTTTGACGATGAACCGTTAAAAGTCACGAAACAAAGAGGAACGGGCAAGAGGCAGCCTCGAACGATCGATGATACTAAGGCAGAACATGCAAACCGATCTAGTCTCTCAAAACCGAGACACGATCGCCCGCGTTTTAAAAACATACTCATCCCGCTTCCTAAAAGAAAGAAAAGACGTACACAAGCCTTCGGAAGAACGGCTAACCCGTTTTCTTTCGTAAAAGAAATGGAAAGTAGGTACGTATAATCCCATCTTCGAAAACTTTTTGCTTCAGCATCAAGACAACGCTTTTGACAAAGCAAACACTCGCAGCAATAAGATTCGTCTAAAGGCTAGCGGCATAGCCGTTACAAGCATAGTCTTGAAAACTCTCGTCGTCTCGTCGCAAACTCGCGACTAGAAACGTGTACCAACGTCAGACTAATAGCACGACGGTGAACTACGAAAATAATGAAATAACCTTCGGTAAAACTCCATGAGTAGTTCGAAGCAGCTTTCGTCCAAGGTCGAAATCATAGCGGAAACATCTCCCGTGTAATCCGCGGAAACATCGCTACTTTAACAATCTGCGATTTTCTATCTCCATGAAACCGGTCATCCATTACTTTCGTATAACAAGAACATTTTAAAACAAAACAGCCTATGGAAAAAACATGATCGGTCTCATGCAAAACGATTTCGCAGTACGCAAAAGTGAATGAGGAAAACATAATCCGTGGTCGCAAATATCGCAAGTAATTTGTGAGAAAAACTCTCCAGTTACCTTTACAAAAACCCCCTCTTACATCACTTTTACGAAAAATCCTTTGTATGGTCGAGTCAATTCATACAAAGCAACTTTCGTAAAATAAACATAATGGGTCCAACGAGTAACTGTCATAGACAGTTTTTGCTCCACAAGGTTTCTGGCTCCTGCTTTCACCCCCCGCGGTTACGTCCGAGCAGGAAATAATCACGCAGGCGAACCCGCACATGTCCTGCGTCGATCCCTTAAACTTTTTCCCCCCGGATAAAATGAAACGATTTTCATGCAACAAAAAGAATTTATACGAGCCATTCATCGTATAACTAAGACCTAAAGTGGAAGATCGTTTCTAAAAGCCATCAGCCATAACTCAGAAAACTCCGCTATGCTTGGCATGTCTATCTCGGCAAACGCTATTTGGCCCTCGGCCAACTACACCCTTCCGTAAAGCCCGAACCTGAATTCGGCATCCCCATTAAGGACAATCGTAAACTAACATGACCTTAATAAGGGTCATGGTCTGATCGTTTACCAACAACTTCCTTGGCGATACGGCTGAATCTAGCCTCCATGCCAATCCAAAGCTACTGAGCGAGCACCGCTCCAATCACTTAACGGCTGATGTCTTGCATATTTTCATTGTTTTAGCCTTCCATTTTGTGCATTTTATCCCTTCTAGTTTAGGCATTAGGCATATTTAGGTTCATTTTGCATTCATAAGTCTTTATCAGGTCTTGGAGTGTACTTTGGAGAATTTGAAGGTGTTTGAGGGTACTTTGTTACAAAAGGAAGGGTGAAAGATGGATTTGGACGATGGCCATAAAGAAGTCTTTCTGTGATAAGATTTGGTGGGGAAATAGTATCTTGAGTTAGCTTTCCATTGGGAGTGATTTCAAGCCATTTGAAGCAATATTGGAGGAGTTATGGTTATTTGAGTGAAGGCATGTCAGTGCATCCGGGTCAGCACACTCAGCCTGACCAGCCCGCACAGGACGAAGGAATGATGCCAGACGATGCAGCACCGGACGGACATGCTCGGCCAAGATCTCCCACGCATGAGGACCCGCGAACATCGGGACGCGGCCTGATCTGCAGGACCACCCACCAGCGGTACAGATCACACCGCGGACAAGCTGAAGCAAGACCATGCGCGGCCTAATCTGCTCGGGTTACCTTACCCGCGGGACAGGACATACCATACGGGTGGACTAAAGCATCGGACATGCGGCCTGAGTCGGCGATGCGTGGTACCAGCGCGGGAAGCGAACAAAGCGTCGGACGCGGCCTGAGCTGAGCGGTGCGTGGTACCAGCGTGGGCGAGACGAACAAGAGCGTCGGACACGCGGCCTGAGCTGAGCGGTGCGTGGTACCAGCGGGACGAGCCAGACGGAGTTGTACAAGCGCGGCGGACGGGACGACCATGCCAGCATACCAGCGGGACGAGCAACGGCCAGACAAGAACTGCGCTGCCAAGCATCGCCCGAACCGTCCAGCCCGTCCCTGGCGTTTTCATGCTGACTTCCCATTGGTCGAGACCTGTTGCTTCTAGGGACTTTTAGTAATTTTATTCTATGTTTCTAGGGTTTTAAGCCTAACTATAAGTACCCTTGTTATCCCTAAGATGGGACTTATGTTATTTATGATCTAAGAACAAAACCTTTGAGTAAAGCTTCATCTTTGATTTATTAATCTCTTCTCATCTTGTGTTCTTGATTGTTTATCTCATCTCCTTTCTTTCTCTATATGTTTATGCTTGAATCTCTCATGAGTTTAAGAATAAGCATGTGGATTAGTAAGAATAGCAGTGGATTCTTCTAAGATCCATGGGTTAGGGTGATAGAGAGTGATTAAGTTAGATCCAAGGTGTCTAGTATTAGATCTATCATTTCCTTGCATAGATTTGGTGTTTTAAAGCTATATTTGAGTTGGCCTCTCAAACATAGAGCTATAGGCATTTCATGCCGGAAGGTGTTCTATGAAATGCCTGAACCAACTCATCTATGCTTTTAGCTTTCTTTGCCTAAGGGATTAGTTGTCTTAGAGGCTAGGATTGCTATTAGACTCATTCTCATTGTTTGCTTTGATCATTACAGCCAAAGGGATTTGGTGTACTTGGGTGATCATAGCAAAGAGCATTCATCTAGGGATAGAGCTTGCTTAGTTTAGTTGTCTAGGCATAAGGATTAGATTGATTGAAAAGTTAGCATCTTGGATTGAAACTTAATCATTTGATATCAAGTCCCTACACCCATGGGTCTCATTCTCCTCATAAGAAAGAAAGTTTGCTTTTGTTGTGTTTTACTTATTGTTCTAGTTTAATCATCATTCTCTCTAATGGTTGCATTTAGATTGAGCATAGGCTTGCATTCCCTCTGTTTCATTGTCACTTAGGACTGGTTCGACAATCTTATATACTACATCATTTGATTAGAATCTGAAAAGTTCTATCATCAAATTGGCCGTTGCCAAATTCTAAGTTGATTGTGACATTGGGATTTAGTCACTTGCTTGAGACTAAATCATTTTTTTTTCTTGTGATATTGATTCTCCTTTTGCATTTTCCTTTGATTTTCAGGTGTATGAACACAAGAAGCAGGGGTGCAACTAACCTGGTTCCCACTGTTGAAGAGATAGCTACACTTGAGAGGGAAATAGCAAGAAGGAGAAGAGAAGAGGAGCAACAGGCTCACATTCAGAGATTGGGGTTTGAGATGGATGATCATCAACCCCAAGAAGGCAATGGTCAAGGAGCTGACAACCTTAGACCACAGCCAGCAACAACAACACCCACAGCGGCCAGCTAGAGCCATTGGCACATATGACCGTCCTCACATTCATGGCAACAGGACGGGCATCCGTGCACCAGCTGTGGAAGCTAACAACTTTGAGATCAAATCAGGCTTGTTGAGTGTGATTGAAAACAACAAGTACCATGGCTTGGCTGTAGAAGATCCATTTGATCACTTGGACAAGTTTGATAGCTATTGTGGCTTGTCCAAGACCAATGGTGTGTCAGAAGATGCCTTCAAGCTCAAGTTGTTTCCATTCTCTCTAGGAGACAAGGCACGCCAATGGGAGAAATCTCTACCTAGTGACTCCATCACTACTTGGGATGATTGTAAGAAGGCCTTCTTGGAGAAATTTTTCTCCACATCAAGGACAGCCAAGCTGAGGAATGAGATCTCTAGTTTCCAGCAGAAGAACTTGGAAAGCTTTAGTGAAGCATGGGAAAGGTTCAAGGGATATCAAGCTAAGTGCCCACACCATGGCTTCTCAAAGGAGAGTTTACTGAGCACATTCTATAGAGGTGCCCTTCCTGAGTTTAGAGCAAGATTGGATACAGCAAGCAATGGTTTCTTCCTGGGCAGGTCTGAAGAAGATGCTGAGGAGCTGGTGGACAACATGGTCAAGAGTGATTCAGTCTACAGTGGAGAACATGACAGGGCTGATAGAACAACCAGAGCTGATGACAACCAGACCAAGAAGGAAATAAAATCCTTGCAAGAGAAGATAGACTTGCTGATTGCTAACCAAGCCAAGCAGGAGCAGATTCACTTTGTGGGTGGTCCAAATCAAGAAACTCCTCCTAAGGTTAATGAAGTTGAAGGGTTAGAAGGGCAAGAAGAGCTTTGCTTCATCAACAACAATGGTTCTTGGTACAGGAAGGAGCCTAACTTTCAGTACAACAATTACCAGCAAAGGTCTTACCCCAACAACCAGCAAGGAGGTTACACCAACAACCAGCAAGGAGGTTATCAACCAAAGCAAAACACTCAGCAAGGGAACTACCAGCCTAGGCAGAATCCTCCTCCTGGTTTTGCAAACCATGGCAATCAATCTACTCAAGCTCAAGGTAGCTCCTCCCAAGCTAAAGCTCCAGATTCATCTATGGAAGCTATGTTCAAACAATTGTTGGAAGGTCAAGCTAGAGCAGCCAAAGACATTGGCCATGAGTTCAAGACTGTTCACTCCAAGATAGACAGCAGCTACACTGAGCTAAACAACAAGATTAGAGCTTTGGAGAATCAGTTTGCTTCTATGAACTCTCAGCCAAGTCGCCAACAAGGAACATTACCAGGAAAGCCAGAGCAAAATCCCAAAGAACCAATGAAGGCAATCACTTTGAGAAGTGGTAGAGAGCTACCTCAAGAACTCTCCCAAGGATGGTGAGAAACTAAGTGGGGGTGGCTATCAACATTGATGATGATGTTGTGATTGTGGATGAGAAAGTTGATGAGGAGATTTTAGAAAAGATTGTTGAAGCTAAGGGTAAAGGAAAGGTTGGAGAAGAGAAGCAAACACCAAAGCATGGTGAAGTTACTACTCCAACAAGGGAGTCTTCTTTGTTCCTCCTCCTATGAACCTAAGCTGCCATTTCCTGGAAGATTCAAGAGGCAACTTTGGAGAAGTACAAAGCACTCTTTGAGAAGCAATTGAGTGAAGTTCAAGTTACAATGCCAATCATTGATGCCTTCATGCTTGTTCCTCAATACAGCAAGTTCTTGAAGGATGCTGTGGCTGCCAAGAAGAAGGAAATGGAAGGCATGATGGTTCTTACTCATGAGTGCAGTGCCATCATCCAGAGATTGACAATCCCTAAGAAGCTAGAGGATCCAGGCTGCTTTACTCTACCTTGTGCCATTGGTCCTTTAATGTTTGAGAGATGTCTATGTGATTTGGGAGCTAGTGTCAGTCTCATGCCTCTATCTGTTGCCAAGAAGCTTGGGTTTAGCCAATACAAGAAGTGCAAACTCTCTTTGGTGCTTGCTGACCGCTCAGTCAAATTCCCCATTGGTATCCTTGAAGACCTCCCTGTAATGGTGGGAAATTGTGAAATCCCCACTGATTTTGTTGTTCTTGAGATGGATGAAGAAGCTAGAGACCCTTGATCCTTGGAAGACCATTCTTAGCCACAGCAGGAGCCCTTATCAATGTGAAGGAAGGCAAGATTGATCTTCATTTGGGGAAAGAGCACACTCTCCATTTTGATGTCAACGAGGTAATGAAGAGGTCAACTGTGCAAGGCCAAGTGTTCTACATAGAGGAGATGGAAGCTCTTGCTGATGAGCTCCTTGAGGAATTGGCACGTGGAGAGTTGACAATAGAGGACCCTTTGCAGCATGCTTTGACAGTGGATAAAGAGGTCCAAGTGGTTGAGAACAAGGAGAGTGAGGCTATTGCAGCCATGCTGGATTCTCGAAAGAAGATTGCTGATAGAGGCCAGTATGAGGAGCTTAAACAAGAGGCATCAAGCTGTTTCAGCCACTCAACAAGAGAACACCAAACAAGATGATTGGAGTGAGCTCAAGGCACCAAAAGTGGAGCTAAAACCTCTTCCCCATGGTGTAAGGTGCATTTCTAGGCCCTAATGAGACATATCCTGTCATTGTGAGTAGTGAACTTACTGAACTTGAGCTTTCTCAACTTTTAAATGCACTTAAAAGGTTTAGAAAAGCCATTGGATACTCACTAGATGATATTAAGGGATATCACCTTCTTTGTGCATGCATAGGATACATCTAGAGGATGAATCAATGACTTCTATAGAACATCAAAGGAGGTTGAATCCTAACCTTAAAGATGTTGTAAAGAAGGAGATTCTCAAGCTCTTAGATGCTGGTGTTATCTACCCTATTTCAGATTCTAAATGGGTATCTCCTGTGCATGTAGTTCCAAAGAAGGGTGGTATCACTGTGGTTAAAATGACAAGGATGAATTGATACCAACTAGAACCATAACTGGCCATAGGATGTGTATTGATTATAGAAAGCTCAACTCAGCATCTAGAAAAGATCACTTTCCATTGCCATTCATTGATCAAATGCTTGAGAGACTTGCAAACCATCCTTTCTATTGTTTTCTTGATGGGTATTCAGGGTTCTTCCAAATCCCCATACATCCCAATGATCAAGAGAAGACAACATTCACATGCCCCTATGGCACCTTTGCTTATCGAAGGATGCCATTTGGGTTATGTAATGCTCCAGCAACCTTTCAAAGGTGCATGATGTCTATCTTCTCGGATCTCATTGAGGATATAGTGGAGGTATTCATGGATGATTTCTCTGTCTACGGATCTTCGTTTTCTGCTTGTTTGTCCAACTTGTGCAGGGTCCTACAGAGATGTGAAGACACCAACCTAGTGCTGAATTGGGAGAATGTCATTTCATGGTCAAAGAGGGATTGTGCTGGGACACAAGATTTCAGAAAAGGGTATTGAAGTGGACAAAGCTAAGATTGAGGTGATGGTCAGCTTGCCCCACCAAAGACAGTGAAAGACATCAGGAGCTTCCTTGGCCATGCTGGGTTCTATAGAAGATTCATCAAGGACTTCTCAAAGATTGCTAGACCAATGACCAAGTTGCTGTGCAAGGAGGCTGCTTTCAGCTTTGATGAAGATTGTCTTGAGGCTTTCAAGAAGATAAAGGGTGACCTTGTTAGTGCTCCCATTGTTCAGCCACCTGATTGGGACCTCCCTTTGAGATAATGTGTGATGCTAGTGATTTTGCTGTTGGGGCTGTCCTGGGGCAGAAGAAGGATGGCAAAACTCATGTCATTTATTATGCTAGCCAAACATTGAATGATGCAGATGAGGTATGCCACAACAGAGAAGGAGATGCTGGCCATTGTCTTCGCCTTTGAGAAATTCAGAAGCTACCTGGTGGGTTCTAAGGTCATTGTGTATACTGACCATGCAGCTTTGAGACATCTCCTAGCAAAGAAGGATGCCAAGCCAAGACTACTAAGGTGGATCCTTTTGCTTCAAGAGTTTGACTTGGAGATTAGAGACAAGCCAGGGATTGAGAATGGAGTTGCTGATCACTTGTCCAGGTTGAGAATTGAAGGTGGAATCCCTATTGATGAGGGCCTCAGAGAAGAGCATGTCTTGGCCATCATGTCAGTGGTGGCAGTCATTGAGACTGGAAAAAGATTGAAGAGGTTAAGGCAGCTGAAGAGAAGGGACCTTGGTATGCTGATTTGGTTAACTACTTAGCCACTGGAAAGGAACCATTGGGACTTGCAGGGTATGAGAAGAAGAAGTTCTACAAAGATTTGAAGAGATACTATTGGGATGAACCATACCTCTACACCCTATGCAAGGATCAGATTTATAGAAGAGTGGTGGCTGAAGAAGAAGTTGAAGGAATCCTCTCACATTGCCATGGATCTTCCTATGGAGGCCACTTTGCTCCATTCAAGACTGTCTCAAAAGTGTTACAAGCTGGATTTTGGTGGCCACACATGTTCAGGGACTCACAAGACTTCATTTCAAGATGTGACTCTTGCCAAAGAGTGGGAACATTACTAAAAGGAATGAGATGCCTCAGAACCCAATCCTTGAAGTGGAAGTGTTTGATGTTTGGGGATTGATTTCATGGGACCCTTCCCTCTTCCTATGGCAACAAATACATCTTGGTGGCTGTGGACTATGTATCAAAATGGGTGGAAGCGATAGCAAGTCCTACAAATGATTCAAGAGTAGTGGTCAAAATGTTCAAAAGCACTATTTTCCCAAGGTTTGGAGTTCCAAGAGTGGTAATAAGTGATGGTGGTTCACACTTCATCAACAAGGTATTTGAGAGCCTTCTCAAGAGGAATGGAGTAAAGCACAAGGTTGCAACACCTTATCATCCTCAAACAAGTGGCCAAGTGGAAGTCTCCAACAAGCAAATCAAGGGAATCTTGGAAAGGTTGTAGGAACCAAGAGGAAGGATTGGTCAGCCAAGCTTGATGATGCTCTTTGGGCATATAGAACAGCATTCAAGACTCCTCTAGGCACCACTCCCTTCAACATTGTCTATGGAAAGTCTTGCCACCTACCAGTTGAGCTTGAATACAAGGCATTGTGGGCTGTGAAGCTTTTAAACTTTGACATCAAGTGTGCAAAGGAGAAGAGACTTCTTCAACTCAATGAGCTGGATGAGATAAGGATGGATGCTTTGAGAACTCAAGGATCTACAAGGAAAAGACAAAGGCTTTCCATGACAGGCACATCCTCAAGAGAGAGTTCAAGGCAGGAGATCAGGTGCTTCTCTACAACTCTAGACTGAAGCTGTTTCCAGGAAAGCTAAAGTCAAGGTGGTCTGGTCCATTTGTGATCAAAGAAGTGAGACCCTATGGAGCCATTGTGCTTTGGAACAAGGATGGTGGAGACTTCACAGTGAATGGCCAAAGACTCAAGGAATACATGGCCTCGGTACCAAAGGAGGATGGGACATCAACCCCACTCTCTGATGCTCCCATTGCCTAACCTCAAAGGAGGCAAAGTCAAGCTAGTGACTTTAAACAAGCTCACTTGGGAGGAAGTCCCATGGTTATCCTTGTAAATATTGCATTAGGATTTATTTTTGAAGCTTTTGGACGATGGGAGATCAGTGGGATGCAGATGGTGTGCATGAGTGGGAAGAATAATAAAAAAAGGGGGTCGGTTAGAACCGGACTGCCTTAGTTCTGGCGGTCTATGCGCGAGCGTGTTACCCTTTCGGACGGCGGACCAATCAGAACGTGAGGCGCGGTCTGAGATGCGAGGCGTGTTACCCTTCGGACGGCGGACCAATCAGGACAGGAGATGCGCGTCAGATATGTGGGATGGATGCACCTGGGTAGGTCGGACGGAGCTGCCGGATGATCCGGCAGCGGGGCGAATCTGCGCGGATGGATGCAGCGGGTAGTCGGACGGGCGTAGCTGTCGGATGATCCGAAGCGGGCGAATCGCGGGATGGATGCACCGCTGGTGCGGACGGACGTAGTCGGATGATCCGAACGCGGGGCGAATGCGGACGGATACACCGCGCACGGAAGGCTGGACCGACAGGCGGGCGCGGGCAAGATCACGCGGGTCTCTCCACTCACTCCAGCGCCGCGACCCGCGTCCCAACCAGGTACGACCCGGCCGACCAGGTAAGTATTTTCTCTTTATTCCGACCCAAACCCGCATGCACCGCCCAGAACCCTTTTACCCGACCCAAACACACTTTAAAACCCTAAGCCACCCTCTCTTTCCTCATTTCTTCTTCTTCCTCACATCAAAATCCTCTCTAGCCTCCAAGAACACAAATTCACATAACTTTGCCAAATCTCAACCAAATCATAAATTTCCTTTTCCCACATCAAGACCTTCTTCCCCAGACCTAATTCCTTGAACCTTTTCATCTTTATCCTTCATCCAAAGCAAGGTATGGTATCTCTAAGTTCAAATTCGTAACCCTCATGAACCCTAAAATTTGAACTTGAAATTTGAGCCTTTTCTTGCTAGATTCTTGTAATTTAGACTAGGAAAGCTTATATATCATGCTGGGTAGTTGATTTCATGGTGGAATTAAGATTAATTTGAACTTTGGCAAATTAGGGTTCATGAGATTTGGGGCTTTTCAATTCTAGCTTACTTAGGGTTGTTATTGAGCTAGATGGGTGAAATAATTGGTGTTGAAGGTTGATTTGGTCCCAATTTCAAGCTGAGCTCTGGTTAATTTGATTTTGGCTAGTTTGAAGTTCTTGTGCTCTATAAAAAAAAAAAAAAAAATTATTTTGAGCATGAGAGCTTCCTTCTTAGCTATTGCTTGCCTTGCTTGTCTTCAGGATTGAGATTGATGATCTTGCTTCATTATTCTAGTTCCTATTGAGATTGATTATCTTGCTAGAGCTAGATTGTGTTTGTGATTGATTGTCTCTTTCTTGTGCTCACCCTATTTCCAAGGATTGAATTTTCAGGAACAATGGGGAGAAAGAACGAAGCTCAAATAGCGGAAGAGAAAGAGCAGGCTGAAAGGAGGGTGACTGCTCAGATTAGGAAAGAACTTGGCTCCATGCCTGAATCAGAAGAGGGCGTAGGCAGCAAACTTTGGCCATGCTAAGAAAGAAAGCACAGGCCAAGAGAGATGGAAAAGAGTTATGGTTGAGGAGAGTGTGGCTGACATTGCTCACAAGCAAGCCCCTCCAAAGAGAGCAAGAGCCTAGGAGCACCAAGTTGAGAGCTTTGGTTTTGGAGAAAGGCACCAAAGATGGTGCAAATGAACCAGCTCCCACCATAAGAGCCAAGGCCAAGAAAGACTATAGAACCTCCTCCCATAGAGCAAGAAGGTGCAAATGCTGAAGAGGAACATTCTGAGGATGACAGTGAGGCTGAGTATGACCCTAACTCAACAGAGTCCTTCAATGATAAAAGGGACAGGCAGAAGACACCCACTGAAGAGGAGCTGTTAGAGCAAATGAGGAAAGGTGTCTCTTGGCCACCAACCAGATTCGCTGATAAACAAACCCTCAAGGAGTTGTCAATTGAAGATGATATCAAGGAGATGCTAGGCTACATGAGTATGAGCAGTTTTTACACTATGGCCTATCCAACTTATAAAGAAGTCTCTTGCCAATTCCTGTCATCACTTCAAGCCACCTTTCACACCTCCAAGAATGTGGAGCAAGGATGGGGTATGATACACTTCAAGATTGATGGGAGAGCCTACTCAATGTCATTCAAGGAAATTGAGGAAGTGCTTGGGTTTCAAGACCAGAAAAATCCTTCTTTTCCCAAGCTTGCTAGAGTCAAAGAGAGATGAACATCACACACCTTACTTGGAGGTTGTTAACAGGCAAGACAAGGAGTTCCAACGACAAGAATGCCTCCATCCGACACCCTTCAGTGCGATATCTCCACAGATTGCTTGTGCATACATTGTTCCCAGGAAGGAAGTGGGAACAGTCTTTGGAGATGAAGTGAAATTCCTGCACCAAGCTGTCCAGCACTATGCATTACAGCCTCATCTCCCTTTGGTTCCTAGTGATTTCTACAAGGATTTTGGCATGGTGGGATTCTTTGTGAAGCCTCATGTATTACAAGAGTTGGAGCTGGACAAACAGAGACCCTGGAGCTCAGATTGGAATTGGTGGCTTGATAACACCATTGCTTGCTTACCAAGGGATTAGCTTGGGAAATGATGCAGCTGGCCCCAATTTTTTGGATCTCCAATACCTGAAGTCAGCTCATTTTCTCTGGAAGGTTTAATGGGCGTGTGTTTATTCATATTTGAGAGGTACCACAAAGGTTGAGCTGCTCCTACCCGACTATCCCTCACTACCTTGACCACTCCAGGAGCCATAAGATTTGACATTAGTGAGAGGCACTTGCTTGGACCTCATGGCTTTAGGCCCCATGGCTCTTCCAAGAGGTGAAAAGGCAGCACGCAAGGTGGAACAATATGATCGGGACACTCTAGCAGAGCCACTGCACATCTTTTGGTCCTCCTCGTTACAAGTTTGACCAATGCACGGTGCTTTACCTCTTGGTCCTATTCGGCAAGCTCATGACCAGATCAGTACCCTTCAGAGGTGGAACAGAGCTCAAGATAGGACTATCTTCAAGCTCACCAACAAGTGCAAAGAGCTGAGAAGAACTGTCAAGCGGCAAGCTGCAGCTTCGCTCACTTCATGAAGCAAGTGGCTGATGTTCTAGCCAGGGAGCTGTAGCTGGCTGTAGAGCTGAGGATTTTGATCTTGATGCTTTCACTGCCCCACCTCCTCAGCCACTTCATGACCCTTCGAGCCACGGACACAGAAACAAGCTCTCCGCCGTTTGAGGAACCCCTACATCGCCCCATCCGCGTCCGAAACAAGTCACCAAGCCTAAGCACCACTGATGATGAAAATGACTCTGAGGGTGAGGCATCCGCCTCATCCCATGCTCCATGAGGTACTCCACTTCCTGACCACTGTATATACCACTCATCATTTCATTTAGTTTTCATTTTACCTTCTTTCTTTAGACCCTTCTCCACATTTAACAAACACAGAGACTGTGTGAATTAAGTGTGGGGGAGGTGTCAAGTTGCTGATCATCTTGTGTTTTATGTCATAAGCATGCATTTGTAGATAGTTATTGCATAGAAAAGCCATAAAAATTTGAAAATTTGAAAAGCACAAAAGAATCATGTAGTTGCATTAGGATTGAGTCTAGATCATTCACTTGCATAAAAAAAAAAAGAAAAATCATCATATAGGTTGCATCATGCATAAGGGGACAAGGATGATAGTTGCCTTGAAAAGATGCTCATGCTAAGTTCTTAAAGTGATACCCTTCATAAGCATAGTAAGTAGCTTGAGCAATCTTAGGATGGCTTGTAAACTTTTGCCTTGAAATCTCTTCCTAAAGCTTATTTGATTGATTGATGCTATCTCTTTGAAGTTTGCTCCTGTCATATTTAGACTCTAGTCTCTTGCTCATGGTCCCTTGTGTACTAAGTCATGGATAGAACACTTGAGTTGTCCCTCCCATTCTTTGTCTATCTTTTGGACAAGCTCAAGTGGCACTCCACGCCTAAAACCCTTACCTCTTTTCAAGCTTTCATTATTTGTTGAGTGAGGCCTTCTTTGGAAAGCTTTACATGTGCATAATGTTGAGAGTATTGGGAACGACAATGCTTGATCTCCATTTTAGCTAGATTAGACACTCATTAATGTCTAGCTTCTAGGATGGGGTGAGTGTTGTATTGTATGATCTTGGGGAAATAAAGGTTTATGAAAGAAAAGGTTGACTCATGAGACTCTATTGTTATAAGTGATTAAGTCTAGAAGGGATAAGAGGAATGAAAGATTGTAAGCTCCAAGTTGTTTAAAAGTCTTGGCCCCATAAAAAAAAAAAAAAAAAAAAGAAAAAAGAAAAAATAAAATAATAATAATGAAAGGGGCTAGCAATATCTAGAAAGAGCTGAAAAGAGTTTGAAATGTGTAAATTCCCTTGTAGACTTCATTAAGAAAGAGTTTCAAATGAGAAAATATCTTGAACAATTGGGAAAATCTTTGGGTGAGAGATGTGAGTGGCATTTTGGCATTGGGAATAAAGATGTGATCTATGTATTTTGGGAAAGGGTAGAACAATGGAGATTGAGCATTGTAAGCATGAGTTGATCCCTTTCTTAGATATATTATGTACAATGTCAAGGCTACTTGTTTTGAGAGTGAACCATCCCTTGAAAGATCCCTTTGAACCCCTTGTTTCACTTGAATAAAACCTTCTACCACCAAACCAAATGACTTGGACCATTTGACCATTTGCAAGAAGTCTTTTGAGTTTGATTAATGATTGTTAGAGGGCAAATGGAATTGTGGGTTGTGGATTCATGATGAGTAAGTATAGGGATCAAAGGAGTTAAGATAGGCCTTGATAAGTTAGAGTTGGATTGAGTTTTGCTCCTGCTACTTGGTATGTTTGTGCAAGGTTATCAAGTTGAGAACTAAGAAGAGCATTCTTTGGCTATGAGTCCCTCCTTCAAACCTCTCCTCCTTAGTCCTTGCAAGTTTACTTGTGGACAAGTAAAGGACTAGTGTGGGGGAGTTGATGTCTTGCATATTTTCATTGTTTTAGCCTTCCATTTTGTGCATTTTATCCCTTCTAGTTTAGGCATTAGGCATATTTAGGTTCATTTTGCATTCATAAGTCTTTATCAGGTCTTGGAGTGTACTTTGGAGAATTTGAAGGTGTTTGAGGGTACTTTGTTACAAAAGGAAGGGTGAAAGATGGATTTGGACGATGGCCATAAAGAAGTCTTTCTGTGATAAGATTTGGTGGGGAAATAGTATCTTGAGTTAGCTTTCCATTGGGAGTGATTTCAAGCCATTTGAAGCAATATTGGAGGAGTTATGGTTATTTGAGTGAAGGCATGTCAGTGCATCCGGGTCAGCACACTCAGCCTGACCAGCCCGCGGACGAAGGAATGATGCCAGACGATGCAGCACCGGACGGACATGCTCGGCCAAGATCTCCCGCATGAGGATACGGACGGACGGCCCTCTGGACCACCAGCCCACCGCACGGACAAGCTGAAGCAAGACCATGCGGCCTAATCTGCTCGGGTTACCTTACCCGCTGACAGGACATACCATACCTAAAGCATCCGGCGGCCTGAGTCGGGTACACGCGCGGCGGACAAAGGCGCTGCTGAGTGGTACCGGGACGAACGAACAAGAGCGTCGGCCTGAGCTGAGCGGTACGGGTACCCGCGGGACGAGGACGGAGTTGTACAGCGGACGGGCGACCATGCCAGCAACTGACGGCGGCCAGACAAGAATGCGCGGCCGCCGCCCGTCCAGCCCGAGCGTTTTCATGCTGACTTCCCATTGGTCGAGACCTGTTGCTTCTAGGGACTTTTAGTAATTTTATTCTATGTTTCTAGGGTTTTAAGCCTAACTATAAGTACCCTTGTTATCCCTAAGATGGGACTTATGTTATTTATGATCTAAGAACAAAACCTTTGAGTAAATCTTCATCTTTGATTTATTAATCTCTTCTCATCTTGTGTTCTTGATTGTTTATCTCATCTCCTTTCTTTCTCTATATGTTTATGCTTGAATCTCTCATGGGTTTAAGAATAAGCATGTGGATTAGTGAGTAGATTCTTCTAAGATCCATGGGTTAGGGTGATAGAGAGTGATTAAGTTAGATCCAAGGTGTCTAGTATTAGATCTATCATTTCCTTGCATAGATTTGGTGTTTTAAAGCTATATTTGAGTTGGCCTCTCAAACATAGAGCTATAGGCATTTCATGCCCGAAGGTGTTCTATGAAATGCCTGAACCAACTCATCTATGCTTTTAGCTTTCTTTGCCTAAGGGATTAGTTGTCTTAGAGGCTAGGATTGCTATTAGACTCATTCTCATTGTTTGCTTTGATCATTACAGCCAAAGGGATTTGGTGTACTTGGGTGATCATAGCAAAAGAGCATTCATCTAGGGATAGAGCTTGCTTAGTTTAGTTGTCTAGGCATAAGGATTAGATTGATTGAAAAGTTAGCATCTTGGATTGAAACTTAATCATTTGATATCAAGTCCCTACACCCATGGGTCTCATTCTCCTCATAAGAAAGAAAGTTTGCTTTTGTTGTGTTTTACTTATTGTTCTAGTTTAATCATCATTCTCTAATGGTTGCATTTAGATTGAGCATAGGCTTGCATTCCTCTGTTTCATTGTCACTTAGGACTGGTTCGACAATCTTATATACTACATCATTTGATTAGAATCTGAAAAGTTCTATCACCAACGGCTAAAAACAACAATCCACGATTTGTTCATAGAACGCCAAGTGACTATTACGCAAGCAATTTGTCGCATAACCCAGAATCGGAAATCATACGATAAACTCTTCATACCAAAACTCAGTCCTAACAACCATATGGTTAACGGAAGATTTAAACTCATCGTCAATCGATTAAGTTCTATACGCCCGTAAACACGGCATGAAAAGAAACACTCCTGACAAGGCTCCAAGAGTTATACGAGTCATCCTTAATATATACAAACAAATCCCGGAAGGCCAACACTTCACGAAGCACTGTGAATGTAAACGCTTCTCCCAGGGTCGAACTTACGCGACCTCTTGGTCCTGCGTCCAAACCGAAACAACAGTTTCTGGCTGCGAACATTCGCAAAACATCTCCAAAGCCCGCGAACATTTCAACCACGAAATGCGGCACAAGGAAAACTCGACCTTCAGCACTGCGAGACGTCGCTAACGCTCGAAGGACATTCTTTTCCTCAAAACGTTCCAGACGAAATCCTCGTCTCTAGAACTCAAAACATACAAACACACCTCTAAACGGTAACATGCCTCTAAACTGGCATCATTTCGTTGTTGCTGATCACAACAAACGAACTCTAACGTCCTAAACAGACAAATAGCCGCCCTTCAAGGGGTAGGCTCTCTTGCATCCGACAAGGATAAACATAGCGCGCTATACAAGAAATCCAAATTTTGGTTTAGCTCTTCGTAAAGGAAGTAGCTCGACTCACGCCCAGACAAATCATATAAGCCGACAACAATTCGCGGATTTTAAACGGTACGAGTCAGGTTAAAATCGCAACCGGCAAAACAAAAGCCGATTTGTCATCACAAAGCCTCAGTCCGAGAGTAAACCTAGGTCTTGCCCTAAACCCAGCCACGCTGGATCTTGACATCTCACAGACATAGTATGGTATACGAGATCCAAAAATTTGTCTCTTCACTTAAGCCTATTCGTTTCACGAACTTTTCGCGTAAATCGGTAAACCGCGGAAAATCTCGCTTTATGCAAACAATAGGTACGGTGATCATCAGGGAACTAGGAATGAGACGACAACTCACACCCTCTTTCTCATACTTCGAAAAAACTGAAGTTCATAAATAATCGAAAAACAAATACATCAACAGCATCATGCTCGAAAGTCTCTCATGACACATAACCAGACCATATAAGTCTCGCGGAAAACAGATCACAAGGGTCTTAAACTCCAAAACGAACTCACGGAAGGCTTGATCCCTACAACAAAGTGCGTATGCAGCCGAAGGCGCATCCCAATCTTACCACTTTCAACGGAGCCTTTCAACCATTAATTCCGCCTATCTTACCTGACATGTCTTATCGCCGCAAGAACATCACGAAGGTTCTAACGAGCTGGGGCTAACTGTTGGTGTCAAAATCGCTCACGACGGAATCAATGACTGAAAGTCTCTAGAAAGTATTTCTTGAAACAAAAAGTCTCGGATAATTTGAAAAGAAGTTATACGAGATTTTCTCAAATTAGAATATCCACTCTCTGGTGAGATCGAAAACGGTTATCTCAAAATCAACGGCTAGGATTATTTTTTACTTATGGGTTCTTTGTGTAACACTTCTTGAAAGTGAGATCGGAAGACTACGGGCGTGCGCGAGAGTCCCGGAAAGATCGGTCCGCTCGCCCAAGGACATCAAGATTCGATCACCACAAAACCCTAAACACAAAAGAATCTGCCTCGAAACTTGAAGAGGTCGTTCTCTCAAACCGTGAGGAACCAGAAAACGATCAAGATATCAAATCGAAGCCCTCGCCGAGATCTTCAGCCTGGCGCCAGCGGCATCCCGGCCTGGCGCCGGCGGCACGCGCCACGCGGGCCGGCCTGCCGGCACCGCCGCAGCGGGCGGCCTGGCCGGCGGCACCCGCCTGGCGCCCGGCACCGCCATGATCCACCCTAAATCTGATCACTCGACCGGTATGAAGAGATATGAACTCGAAGAGAACTGATGGATTGTATGACGACACAAAGGGTTGCGGAATGACCCAATGATACTGCCTGGTGCTTGAATGTCGCCTGATATGACTCACAGGTCCGACAAGGAAGCAAACTCGTTCAGTTGCGGATATGACGACGGTCCAACTAGAATGAGGCGTTCGTTTGGAGCTAACCACACCAAAGAAACTAAAAGTGTTCTTGACAAAGAACAGAGAGTAAAGACTCAAAAAGAAGAAATTTCGTTGATTATTTTCAAAGAAATGGGAGTACAATTTTAGAGTTTTGAGTAGAAGAGAAATAAAGAAAAGTGCAGAAAACAATGCATAGAAAACATAAATTTGACTAGATCTAGTCAAAGTGTGGAAAGCAAGGAAGACTGGTCAAAGCACGGTCTCATATGTTGACTGGTCCAGTTACATCAGAGTGTCTAGGTGCGTCCGTGATGTCTAGGTGCGTCCGTGATCGGTTCCATCGCGGTAAGGAGAAGGACACACGATGGGCTGTCCGCGGGGTGATCATCGAACCTTCATGAACGGATGGAGATTTCACTTGACCCAAATCTTCAGAGAGCTTAAGAATCCTTGCCTTAGATGTATTGGAGTCATCAAATCCCATGAATGAATCAAACTGGTCGATCAGATCAAGAGCATGTCCGTCCGGGTCGCGTACGAACCAAACGGGCCAAAAGAGATAGGCTGTGATCTGAATCGGGTTCCTCTCGATCAAAGTGGGTTCTGGCTTGACTGTTGGTCTTAGATTGGCGAGTAGGACGGGAAAGAAGGCGTGTGGGTTGATCAGTTTGGTCATCTGGTCGTGGATCCAGCCTAAGGTCCTTCCGGGTGTCTGGTCGATTCGACACGGCTCGGTCTGTCTGTCTGTACGGCGGATGGATGAACCTCGGCTGAACTTATGTGGTCGTCCTGATCACCATGCTGGGGCTGTGTCATGTCCTGGTCCACGTCCTGAGGTGCATCATTCCTCCTCTTCAAAAGGATTTGTCCACAAACGGATCATCTGCATGAAAAGGAGATAGATCAGAAACATTAAAACTCGAAGAGATGTCATACTTACCTTGAAGATCAAGCTGATAGGCATTGTCATGGATCTTCTTAAGGATTTGAAAGGGACCATCGACCCTTGGCATGAGTTTGGCCTTTCTTTCGTCAGGGAACCGCTCCTTCCTTAGATGAACCCAAACAAGATCGCCCTCCTCAAAGACAACTTTGGTTCTTTTCTTGTTTGCCCTTCTTGTGAAGCCCTCGGTTCTGGCTGAGATGTTGGCACAAACTGTCTCATGTAGCTTCTGAATGGTGTCAGCCTTCCTCTTGCCATCTGTACAAACTCTTTCACTCAAAGGCAAAGGCAAAAGATCAAGTGGAGATAAGGGATTGAAACCATAAACAACCTCAAATGGAGAAAACTTAGTAGAAGAATGCAAAGAATGATTATAAGCAAATTCTACATGAGGCAAACATTCTTCCCAAGTTCTCAGATTTTTCTTAATCAATGATCTAAGCAAAGTGGACAAGGTCCGGTTCACAACCTCAGTTTGACCATCGGTCTGTGGGTGACAAGTGGTGGAAAACATCAACCTCGTTCCTAACTTAGACCACAAAGTTTTCCAGAAATAACTAAGGAACTTAGCATCACGATCAGAAACAATGGTCTTAGGCATGCCGTGCAACCTAACAATTTCTCTAAAGAATAAATCAGCAATATGCACAGCATCATCAGTCTTATGACAAGGTATGAAATGAGCCATCTTAGAGAACCTATCAACAACCACAAAGATAGAATCTCGGCCAGATCTAGACCTAGGCAATCCAAGCACAAAGTCCATCAAATATCAACCCAAGGATGAGATGGAATGGGTAGGCCGAGTACAAACCTTGGTTCAGTGCCTTAGACTTGGCTTTCTTGCACACCACACATCGGCCACAGATCCGCTCCACGTCTTTCATCAAACTCGGCCAAACGAAATGCTCATGAACGACCTTGTGTGTCTTCTTGACTCCGAAATGTCCCATAAGGCCTCCTCCATGTGCTTCCCTGAGAAACAACTCCCTCAAAGAACATTGGGGTACACACAAGCGGTTATCAAAGAATAAAAATCCAGAATCTTGATAATACTTCCCATAAGCCGCTTTGGAACACTTTTTGAAAATCTCTTTGAAATCCGGATCAGTTGCATATAAATCTTTGATAAATTCCAAACCGAGCAACTTGGTTTCAAGAGCTGAGAGAAGTGCATACCTTCGGGACAAGGCATCAGCAACTACATTTTCCTTACCTTGCTTGTACTTGATGACGTAAGGAAATGTCTCAATAAACTCGACCCAACGGGCATGTCTTTGTTCAGCTTCTGCTGGCCCTTAAGGTGTTTAAGGGACTGGTGATCGGTGTAAATCACAAACTCCTTTGGCCAGAGATAGTGCTGCCACGTCTGAAGAGCCCTCACCAAAGCATACAGCTCTTTGTCGTAAGTGGGGTAGTTGAGCGTGGCTCCACCAAGCTTCTCACTGAAATAAGCAATGGGCTTCTTTTCCTGCATCAAAACAGCACCAATACCAACACCAGAAGCATCACACTCGATCTCAAAAGTCTTAGAGAAATCAGGAAGAACAAGTAAAGGAGCATGAGTTAACTTCCCTTTTAAGACTTGGAATGCTTCCTCCTGATCATGTTCCCACTTGAAACCAACATTCTTCTTGATCACTTCAGTAAGTGGGGCTGCGATGGTACTGAAATCCTGGACGAACCGACGGTAGAAACCGGCAAGGCCGTGGAAACTCCTTACTTGCCCACTGTGGTCGGACTTGGCCAATCTCGGATGGCCTTGATCTTCTCCTCGTCCACCCTGAGTCCATCAGCACCTACAACAAAACCTAAGAACACCACGTGATCTGTTCCAAAAGAGCATTTACTAAGATTTGCAAACAGCTTTTCTTTCCTAAGAACTTCAAGAACAGATTTCAAATGCTTTTTATGATCATATAGGTTCTTGCTGTAAATGAGAATGTCATCAAAGTAAACAACCACGAAATGACCAATGAATGCTCTCAAAATATGATTCATTAAACGCATGAAAGTACTAGGCATTAGTGAGACCAAATGGCATAACAAGCCACTCATACAATCCTAGCTTGGTCTTAAATGCAGTTTTCCATTCATCACCTTCTTTCATCCTAATCTGGTGATAGCCACTTTTCAAATCAATTTTAGAAAACTGAAGAACCATGCAACTCATCAAGCATGTCATCAAGCCTAGGAATGGGATGCCTATATTTTACCGTAATGTTGTTGATGGCACGGCAGTCCACACACATGCGCCATGAACCATCCTTCTTGGGCACAAGGAGAACTGGTACGGCACAAGGACTGAGGCTTTCCGGATGTAGCCTTTCTCGAGAAGCTCACCGATTTGTTTCTGAAGTTCCTTGGTCTCGACCGGATTGGTTCGATAAGCTGGTCGGTTCGGCAGAGATGCACCGGAACAAAGTCTATCTGATGCTCAATCCCTCGTATTGGTGGCAATCCCTGTGGATTCTCATCTGGAAAGACATCAGAAAAGTCCTGCAAGACATCTAGCAACTCACTCGAATCTCGGTGCAAGGTCAAAAGAAGTAGCCATAAGAGATTCTTTATACATAAGTAAAAGAAATGGCTTTTGAGAGCAAAGAGATTTCCGAACCTGACTTTCTTTAAGATAGAAGTTGGAGTTTCTTTTGGATGTCTCAGGCTCATCAGGTTTAGGCTCTTTTCACGGTTCTTTTGAGCTGAAGTTGATCTTGATGAACCTCCAAAGGTGTCAAAGGGACCAACGTGATCTTCTTGCCATTATGGTTGAAGGAGTGTCGGTTTGTGAAGCCATCATGCACGGCCTTCTTATCAAACTGCCATGGCCGACCCAAGAGAATGTGGCATGCGTCCATGGGAAGAACATTACAGACAACCTCATCTTCATATCGCCCAATGGTAAGGGGGACCGTGACCTGTTCCTTCACATACTGCTCACCAGCCTCATTTAGCCATTCCAACCTGAAAGGACGAGAGGGGCCTAGTGACAAGTCCAAGTTTCCTGACAAGAATGTCACTAGCGTTAGTACAACTCCCACCATCAATGATTAAAGAACATATTTTTCAGAAATTAAACAACGAGAATGAAAGAGATTCTCCCTTTGTTCTTTTTCATTGGTTTTGGGTTGAACACTCAAGGATCTCCTAGTGACAAGTAGTGGTCCGTGAGCTGGATAGTCGTAGATGTTCTCCTCATCAAAGATAGGACCGAATCAGCATCAAAGTTCGACCAGAATCATCGACCAGTGGTCGTTCTCCTCATCGAAGATGGGACCGAGTGGATCGTCCAAAGGCTTCCTAGTAACGAGAAGTGGTCCATGATGTGGATAATCGAATGGTTCCTCATCATCATCAAAGATTGGACCCGAATCCTCTTCATCCTCCTTTTCATCCTCGGACTCGACCTCACCATTCTCCATGAGAATCATCACCCTTTGGTTAGGACATTTGTTGGCATAGTGTCCTAGACCTTGACACTTGAAGCACCTGATGTCTCTTGCACGGCTAGGAGTCTCAACTGCTTTTCCTTTGTCAAAACGAGCAGGGACATCAGTCTTAAAAGCATTATTTGTTGTGGAAGAAGACTTACCCTTGTCTTGATAGCTTGGTTTGGGGCAAAGGCGGTTTGGTAGCAAAGGCTTGGAGTAGCTCTTCCTCTTGATTTGCTGTTCGATCAGAATTGCTTTGTGAAGCATCTGGTTCAGGCTTTCATAGTCTTGAAGCTCCATACGGTCTTGGATGTCTCGGTTGAGTCCAGCTAGGAACCGTGCCATGGTTGCTTCAAAGTCTCCCACATCGGCTTTGATCATCAAAGTCTCCATTTCTTGGAAATAATCTTCCACGGACTTAGTTCCCTGAAGCAAACGTCTCAGCCTTTGGTGAAGGTCACGATGGTAGTGTTCGGAACAAACCGTCTCGCATCAAGGTTGTGAGCTCATCCCATGAGGCTATTGGCCGGCCACCACTCCTTCTCCTGCTAGTCACAACTTGATCATACCAATTAATAGCATAGCCAGAAAATTCAGTTGCAGCCAATCTAACTTTCTTAAGTTCAGAGAAGTTTTGACAATCAAAAACAAGTTCAATTTTTCTTTCCCATTCAAGAAAAGCATCAGGATCATTTTACCCTCAAAGGTGGAATTTTCAGTTTCAATCCTCCTAAACCATGATCAGCACGATCTTCCCTAGCAAAAGGATTGATATCACCTTGAGTTCGGTTTCTGTGACCTCTCCTAGGTCGGTTGATGGATCGATCATCGTCCTCTTGGAAGTCCTCCTCTTGGATATCATCATCTGAACGGTTGTTCCTCCTTGGACGATCTCTCCGTGCTCCGGTTCTGGTTTGGGTCGGCTGGCTAGCTTCCATTGCATCAAGCCGTTGATGGATCTGTTCCCAACCTGAATTTATAAGATTAGTAATATTGTCATTCAAAGCTCGCATCTGCAAGTTAGATAAACCAGCAAAAGAGTTTCCTGGCCGGCTCCTTTCATCCTCACTGCTCATGATTCCTGAAAATTCTTAAACACAAAACTTTAGATAAAAATCTCACACACTCAGGTGTTTGATCCTCACCCACACAAGTGTTTCTCTCAATTTAAAGTGTTCCCTCAAAGTCTTATACTCAAGGTTCTAAGCAAGACAAATCCAGGAATCCCCAATGGGTAGAACCAAACAAACGAAAGGTGTTTAAGATTGAAAGATAAGAGATTGTGATTTGGGAACCCGCTTTAACCAACTCAAAGGCCGGATTTCTCCTCGGCCAGCAGGCTTTCTCTTCCACCACCAATCCACAAATCAAACTTTGAAATATATATATTTTTTTTATACTCTTTTTTTTTTCTAAATCGTAAATCCTTTTTTTTTTAAATATGGATGGTAATGAGTGGCCCGGGTTCAAGAAAGGTAGAAGAAGAAGTGTTTAAGAAAAATGGAAGATGACAAGATGGAATAATAATAGAGTTACCGGAAGAGTGGCTCTGATACCACTTGATCCACCCTAAATCTGATCACTCGACCGGTATGAAGAGATATGAACTCCGAAGAGAACTGATGGATTGTATGACGACACAAAGGGTTGCGGAATGACCCAATGATACTGCCTGGGTGCTTGAATGTCGCCTGATATGACTCACAGGTCCGACAAGGAAGCAAACTCGTTCAGTTGCCGGATATGACGCACCGGTCCAACTAGAATGAGGCGTTCGTTTGGAGCTAACCACACCAAAGAAACTAAAAGTGTTCTTGACAAAGAACAGAGAGTAAAGACTCAAAAAAAAGAAGAAATTTCGTTGATTATTTTTCAAAGAAATGGGAGTACAATTTTAGAGTTTTGAGTAGAAGAGAAATAAAGAAAAGTGCAGAAAACAATGCATAGAAAACATAAATTTGACTAGATCTAGTCAAAGTGTGGAAAGCAAGGAAGACTGGTCAAAGCACGGTCTCATATGTTGACTGGTCCAGATACATCAGAGTGTCTAGGTGCGTCCGTGATGTCTAGGTGCGTCCGTAATGATCGGTTCCATCGCGGTAAGGAGAAGGACACACGATGGGCTGTCCGCGGGGGTGATCATCGAACCTTCATGAACGGATGGAGATTTCACTTGACCCAAATCTTCAGAGAGCTTAAGAATCCTTGCCTTAGATGTATTGGAGTCATCAAATCCCATGAATGAATCAAACTGGTCGATCAGATCAAGAGCATGTCCGTCCGGGTGCGTGTACGAACCAAACGGGCCAAAAGAGATAGGCTGTGATCTGAATCGGGTTCCTCTCGATCAAAGTGGGTTCTGGCTTGACTGTTGGTCTTAGATTGGCGAGTAGGACGGGAAAGAAGGCGTGTGGGTTGATCAGTTTGGTCATCTGGTCGTGGATCCAGCCTAAGGTCCTTCCCGGGTGTACGCGGGTCGATTCGGTACACGGCTCGGTCTGTCTGTCTGGTACGGCCGGATGGATGAACCTCGGCTGAACTTATGTGGTCGTCCTGATCACCATGCTGGGGCTGTGTCATGTCCTGGTCCACGTCCTGAGGTGCATCACGTCACGCGGGCCGGCCTGGCGCCGGCGGCACCCGCGCGGGCGGCCTGGCGCGGCGGCACCGTACGCTGGCGGCCTGGCGCCGGCGGCACCCCGGCCTGGCGCCGGTTGACGGCCCTCGTCCTGGTCTCGGTCCCATCGTGTTCGGTCTGATCCCATCTTGGCTTGTTTGGATCAATCATCGTGAGCTTGGGACGATCACGGCTACGGAATAAACATCCTTCGACTCGATTGGAATCGTCCTCGATGTTTTACGACAAAAACTAGAAGGATTGGATTTCTGTAGAAGATATCATATAAAACAAGGTCGATTAACTTGAACATCGATCCTTTAGGCTATACTGTTTATTTTACGAGAAAAATAGTCTTTCCGAGAAATCGTAAACGTTCAACGACTTAAGACAGGTCCACGGACTTACTTACGATTTTAAGAATTCAGGCCCAATCAGGCTATGACGGTTTATCCGATTTCCGAACATCGGATAAACATCAAGTCACCGAAAACTCGAGGATAATTACGAAGATCGACGAAAATGGAATACTTCCTGAAGAGATAAGCTTGGGCCCAAAGGCGAGGTCCATCATCTTAAGGCAAACCGACCTAGGAGTGAGTATATAAGGAGAGCAAGAGCAGAGGAGAGGAGGATCCGAAATCCTAGAATCTAGACTTAGAGAACTCCTGCTAGCTTAGAGAACTTAGAACTTAGGCGGTTAGGCCAGCGAGGCAGGACTTAGAACGTCTGGCCGCCTCTTGTTCTAGTTTTATCTTCTCCGCAAGACCCCTGTTCCTCTCGGAAGGATCTAACTATACTTTTACTCAGAGCTCCGCACATAGAAACCCTAGGCATTATCTTCGACATGCACGTTTCTATGACCAACACTCATACTAGACGAACCAGGCCCTAGAACGTCTGGCCGCCTCCTGCTCGCAAATCTCCGCTCCTCTCGGAAGGATCGGACAATTCTTTTACTTCAGAGCTCCGCACATAGAAACCCTAGGCGTTATCTTCGACATGCCTGTTTCTATGACAAATGCTCATACTAGACGAACCCTTCCAGACGGTTCGATCTCTTGTTCAACTCTTTCTAAACTGAACTACGTCCGACTTGATCCTCGAAAGGGGTACGTAGGCAGCCTTTCTTAAGGTCCAGTCCCAAATCTTAACAAAACCTTTTCCGCATTATTCGGTCACTTGTCGTTGGCTGTCGCAGAGAATCCGGACCTTCAGGGAAAGTCGGGTTAACTTGGCTTTCCTCCGCAATCTTATTCATTAAAATTGACGGTGTGAATTTCGGTTCCCACATTTAGCCTTGAATCATCATTGATCTTGAGGTTTTCCATGGCTATTAGTGAGTAGATCTATCTAGGGTTCATTGGCTTGGGAGACTATGGGTGATTAGGTGTAGATCTAAGATGTTCTAGGGTAGATCCTTCTTGATCCTTGCTTGTAGAGTGTTCTTCTTGCTATTTGGAGTTGGCCTCTTCAAAATAGAGCTATAGGCATTTCATGCCCGAAAGGTGTTCTATGAAATGCCTGAACCAACTCTTCAATGCCTTAACATTCTTTACCAAAGAGATTTGTTGTTAAAGGTGTTAAGAGAGCTAATGGACTAGTTCTTAATGATTGCTTTCATATTATTCAACCTAAGAGATTAGATGCTTGAGATATGTTAGTGAATGAGCATTCATCTAGAGATAGAGCTTGCTTAGGATTGTGTCTAGGCTTAAGGTGTTAGATTGATTGAAAGTTTGCCATCTTAGATTGAAGCTTGATCACCCAAACTCAATTCTCTTTTCCCAAGAACCCCCTTGCCTAATATTGAGAAGAAAGTTCAATCTTTTATTGCATTTTTAATATTGTCTTAGTTCATAGTCATCTTCACTCAATGGTTGCACTTAGATTAACCATTGATTTGCATTCCCTTTGCATTAGAATCACTTAGGATTGGTTCGACAATCTTTTATACTACATTATTTGATTAGGACCCTTGAAAAGTCCTTTCATCATGCACTCATGAGTAAGAACCATCATTCCCTCCATTTCCTTCTTCTTGGCAGCCACAGCATCCTTCAAAAACTTGCTGTACTGAGGGACAAGCATGAAGGCATCAATGGTAGGCATTGTGACTTGAACTTCACTCATTTGCTTCTCAAAGAGTGCTTTGTACTTCTCCAATAGTTGCTCCTTGAATCTTCTAGGAAATGGCAGCTTAGGTTCATAAGGAGGAGGAACAAAGGAAGACTCTTTTGTTGGAGTAGCAACTTCATCATGTTTCAGTGTTCTCTTCTCTTCTCCAACCTTTCCTCTACCCTTAGCTTCAACAATCCTTTCTGGAATCTCTTCATCAACCTTCTCATCTACAATCACTACTTCATCATAAATGTTGATGGCCACCCCCCCCCCCACCTAGTTTCTCACCATCCTTGGGGAGAACTCTTGGAGGTAACTCTCTACCACTTCTCAAGGTGATTGCTTTCATTGGCTCCTTGGGGTTTTGCTCGGCCTTCCCAGGTAGTGTTCCTTGAAGGCGACTTGGCTGAGAGTTCATAGAAGCAAACTGACTCTCCAAAGCTCTTATCTTGTTGTTTAGCTCAGTATAGTTACTATCAATCTTGGAGTGAACAGTCTTGAACTCATGGCCAATGTCCTTTGCTGTTCTAGACTGAGCTTCCAATATTTTCTTGAACATAGCTTCCATACTTGAATCTGGAGCTTTAGCTCGGGAAGAGCTGCCTTAAGCTTGAGTAGACTGATTGCCTTGATTGCTAAAACCAGGAGGGGTGTTTTGCCTAGGCTGATAGTTCCCTTGCTGAGTGTTTTGCTTGGGCTGATAGCCTCCTTGCTGGTTGTTAGGATAAGACTTTTGCTGGTAGTTGTTGTACTGAAAGTTAGGTTCCTTCCTATACCATGTACTGATACAGGACTTTTCAAGGGTCCAAGATCAAATCAATGTAGTATAAAAGATTGTCGTACCCACAGAGAACTAGAGATTTATAGCACCAAGAATACAGAAACTTCCTTAATCTAAGTAAACAAGAAAGATTATATGAGATAAGCTAAGATCCTAAAAATATAAACAAGGTGATCTCAAATCCAATCAAGAAATAAGTGCAAGAACTCAGTCAAATGCTAAGGTAGGATCCATGGGACTAGGGACTTGACTTTAGGTGATTAAGATCCAATCTAAGGGTGGCAAGCAATCAATCAAACACTCTCCTTATGCCTAAACAACAAAACTAAGCAAGCTCTATCCCTAGATGAATACTCTTTTGCAATGATCACCCAATACATCAAATCCCTTTGACTGTAATGACTAAAGCAAGCATGGAGAACAAGTCTAATAGCAATCTTAGCTCCTTTAACAACTAATCCCTTAGGTAAAGCAAGCTAAAAGCATTGAAGAGATGGTTCAGGCATTTCATCGAACACCTTCTGGGCGGAAATGTCTATAGATCTATTTTGATATGATCAAGACCAAAAGAGCATTAAGAACCGTCAACAAGCAAGGAAACATGTAGATCTAACACTAAACACCATAGATCTTTACTAATCACCTTTAATTACCCTAGCCCATGAATCCAAAGCGTGTCTTCTCACTAATATCCATGAAAAACCATAAATCTATGTGAGATTCAAGGCTAATCATGTTTGTGAGAAGGAGAAACAAGATATAAGATGAGAGAGATGATTCAAGATGAGAAGTCAAAGTATAAGAGAATGAGAGTCCCAGTCAATATGCTTCCAGTTCACAACCCAGTTCTTCTTGTGTCAGCTGTACCACCATCTTGCCAGCTGCGACTGGCGTCCAGCAGTGTCTTTGTCTGTAGCATCTCAAGGCTCCATCCTTGCTCATCTTGTCTTGATCAGATCATGGATTGACTCTCTTTGCTCATCTTGGCCAATTGATCCATGGATGCTTTACCTATTTTTTGGCCATAAGGCTTCCAAACACCTCAAATCACACCAAAGCATACTCCAACACCTGATAAGGACAAATGAATGCAAAATGGACCTATAGATGCCTAATGCCTAACTTATATGATCAAAATGCACGAGATATGGATGCTAAAAACATGTAAATATGCAAGATATCATGTACCATTGTTGTTGATGAAGCATAACTCTTCTTGGCCTTCCAAACCATAAACCACATTAACCTTATGAGGAGCCTCTTGACTAGAACCACCCACAAAGTTCATCTTCTCCTGATTGGCTTGGTTAGCAAGAAGCAAATCCATCTTCTCCTGCAAGGATTTTATTTCCTTCTTTGTCTGGTTGTCATCAGCTCTGGTGGCTCTATCAGCTCTGTCGTGCTCTCCACTGTAAACTGAGTCACTCTTCACCATGTTGTCAACCAGCTCCTCAGCATCTTCTTCATATCTGGCCAAGAAGAATCCATTGCTGGCTGTATCCAATCTGGCTCTGTACTTAGGAAGAGCACCTCTGTAGAATGTGCTCAACAATCTCTCCTTTGAGAATCCATGGTGGGGGCATTGAGCCTGGTAGCTTTTGAACCTCTCCCATGCTTCACTAAAGCATTCCAAATTCTTCTGCTGGAAGCTAGAGATCTCATTTCTCAACTTGGCTGTCCTTGATGTAGAGAAGAACTTCTCCAAGAAGGCTTTCTTGCAATCATCCCAAGTGGTGATAGAGTCACTGGGGAGAGACTTCTCTCATTGGCGTGCTTTGTCCCCTAGAGAGAAAGGAAACAGCTTGAGGTTGAAAGCATCTTCGGACACACCATTGGTCCTGGACAAGCCACAATAGCTATCAAACTTGTCCAAGTGGTCAAATGGGTTTTCTACAGCCAGGCCATGGTATTTGTTGTTCTCAATCACATTCAACAACCCTGGCTTGATCTCAAAGTTGTTAGCTTCCACAGCTGGTGCTCGGATGCCCGTTCCATGACCATGAATGTGAGGACGGTCATAAGTGCCAATAGCTCGAGCTGGCCGTTGTGGGTGTTGTTGTTGGCGCTGTGGTCGAAGGTTATCAGCTCTTTGACCATTGCCATCTTGAGCAACTCTGTCTTGAGGTTGATGCTGGTGTTCATCCATCTCAAATCCCAACCTCTGAATATGAGCATGTTGCTCTTCTTCTCTTCTCCTTCTTGCTATGTCCCTCTCAAGTGTAGCTATCTCTTCAACAGTGGGAACCAGGTTTGTTTCACCCCTGCTTCTTGTGTTCATACACCTGAAATGCAAAGGGAGAGGAAAAAGGAGAATTAATATCACAAGAAAAGAAAAATGATTTAGTCTCAAGCAAGTGACTAAATCCCAATGTCACAACCAACTTAGAATTTGGCAACGGCGCCAATTTGATGATAGGAGTTTTCAAAGCTCCTAATCAAATGATGTAGTATAAAAGATTGTCGAACCAGTTCTAAGTGATCACAAAGCAAAGGGAATGCAAGCCTATGAGAAAATAACATAAGTCCCAAATTAGGGATAACAAGGGTACTTATACTTGGCTTAAAAGCCCTAAAAACATCATAGAAATTGACTAAAAGGTCCTTGCAAGCAATTAGGTCTCGACCAATAGGAGGACAAGGAGAAAAACGGCCTGGGGTCTAGCCAAACCATCCATCCCGGCCTGTTCTCCCCGGCCTGAAACTCGTCCAGACGCATCCATCCTGTCCAGGTGCATCACCCCGGCCTAATCTCCCCGGTCTGATCTCGTCCTTACGCGTCCGGGTGCATCATCCCGGCCAAGTCTTCCCGGTCTGGATCAGGTCTTGTCCAGCACTCTCATCCCGTCCGGGTGCATCATCCCGGCCAAATCTCCCAGGCTGGTTTCGTCCATACGCGTCCGGGTGCATCATCCCAGCCTAGTCTTCCCGGCTGGATCAAGCTTGGACAGCAGCCTTCTCCCGTCTGGGTGCATCACCCTGGACTGTCCTTCCCGGTCTGGATCAAGCTTGATTTGGCTTTTTATGGGCAAACTTTACTCTTCACCTCTTTTTGAGTCTTAAAGCTCCCAAATATCTTCACAAGGCACTCCAACACCTGAAAGGGACAAATGAATGCAATATCGACCTAAAGATGCCTAATGCCCTAATCTATATGATAAAAATGCATAAAATGAAATGCTAAAACCAAGAAAATATGCAAGACATCAATACTCAGGTTTGCGCAGACCCATTCCTGCCTTAAGTCTCATACCCATTGTCGCTTTCTGTACAAACTCTGAGTTTGGATACAATACTTTTGCGTTTGTACTTATGCCCCCTGCGTTGTTGCAGGGACTGGCATGTTTCGTACGATGCTCCCTGCGTAAGAGTAAGCGTGTAAGCTCCTTACACAGTACTTTGCATTATAAGAAATATGCTCCCTGCCTGAGAGTAAGCATGTAAGCTCCTCAGGCAGTACTTTGAATTATAAGAAATATGCTCCCTGCTTGAGAGTAAGCACGTAAGCTCCTCAGGCAGTACTTTGCATGATAAGTAATATGTCTCCTGCAAGGGAGTAGGCCCTTGAGTTTTCATGCAGGAGTACTATATTTGACCGCACACTATGGCTTTTTCTAGCCCATTCTTGCGTTTGTCAAATATTTTCATGCGCCATATGTGTGGGTTCTCCACTTATGTGCAAGATCATAGGATATAGTAATCCCTTTCATTGATCTTTAGTAGTCGGAATCTGGGTTAGTTCCTTTCGCGTGAAAATATCTCCTTTCAGTATGATCTTTTCCATTTTACCTAGAGGCAGGGAAGGAAGCAGGGGTCGGAGCCAGAGCTTCTCCATGCGGGAATCTGAAGACCGGGGTCTTGCTCAAAAGCTGGAGCTTTTTCTTCTTGAAATATTTGTTCCCAATTGATTGCCCCTTATCTTTCAATTTCATAGGTGGAGTCGGGAGATAACTCGTGCACTTTGGCCGACCTGAGTCGTTGCATCACTGCAAGCTCGTCATGAGCAGGACTTCGCTTCTCTAATGCCCCTTTTCCCGGGTTCTTCTTAGGCGTGGGCCGTGTTTGAACCTGGAGGAGAGACATTTTTCCAGACGATAGACTGGGTTCTTGATAAATATTCCAAGGTTCTGGACCTGTTCGAAGGTGATTTTGCAGGATCCGGGATCTCGATCTTGTGTTTCAGTGGAAGACAAGATTTGCTTTCAAAGCTTATAACCTATTTAGGTCTCTCATAGTGATGTGGTTTTGACGGAGATGGACTTGCTGACGCTTTAGTAAGCGTTGACATTCGTCTGCTGGACGCAGGGTCCTTAGACATGTAGCAGGACCTTGGAGGAATGGAGATCTTGGTTGTAAATACTGGAAGGACGACCGATATTACCTAGTAAGCATTTCAAGAATCGGAGGATGATGAGATCGATTAATCTCAAAGGATCCGTGGTCTTATTCTCTCATTTCCAGGGATGGCGAGTTTCATTTCTTGGTGTAGGGCCTTGATGGAATGTAGCCTTCTAGCAGTCTGATCAATGCAGCGCACAGCCTGATAAGGGGAAGGAACCATTGAGGTACTGCTATGGATACTTGATCCTCTTTCTTCAGTTGAAGATTCCTGGCCTAGGCCCAGAAGTCTGTGTAGTGGAATGCTACAATGGGCATATATCATTGCTCGGCTGACGAAGATAACTTGTATCTATTGGAATCTGATTTAGGCAATCTGTTGCCCTTGCTCGGAAGCTGGAATTCTTGATATTGAATTCGTCTAACAGTGATAAACAGGATCCGTCTTTTTGCGTGGGACCTAGGTGTCACATAACCACATATCTGCCAGATTCGAATGGCACATGGCCGGGTCAAGCAAGGGAATTATCGGTTTACTTCAGTGAGTGCGTCGTTCTTCTTGCTTATGTGCCCCGTGATTAGATATCAGCTGGAGAATGATCTTCTGAAGTGCACATACCCCTGACTCTAGGCAGGAGAAGTTCTGTAGCAGTCGAGTGAGGACCATGATTCTTCTTATTCCATTTTCCAGGAGAATGGGACCTTTCGTTGAGGCATGGGGGCTGATTCTTTGTCGTATTACCCTGAGGTATCGAAGTACATCGCGTAGAAACTTGTAGTTCCTGCTGATTTTTCTTTGTAACCTGGAGATTTGAAGGGCTTCATGCTCTGATCCTGTAGGACACGTAGATATATCCTTGGGAACCCTTAGGTTTTAAGAAAGTATTGCATTGGTCTCAGAGGATCTTTAGATTTTTTCCTTGAGGACCCAAAGGCTGTAAGGGATTCTTTTTGTGACCCGGAGTTGAACTCTTATTCTGCTGTCTCAAGCCCGGAGGCTATATTGACTTAATGTGGCATCCCACTCTGTCCTCCGAATGTGGGCAACTCTCGATGTCGACTGGATGTGGGCCAAGATCGAGATTGCCCTCGTAGCCTTTTGCGTATTCTTTCAGGATGTCTTCAAGCTTTTATAGGACAGCTTCCTTGTTCAGAATTTTTGTGGGACGCATTGTGATAACCCGCCCAAAGGGGTAAAATGGTCGAGATCAACAAAGGTAGAATTTGGAGACGAGCTTTTGGGAATCAAAAGATAAGCAGATATGTTGAGTTTCCATCACGAAACATTTGACATGGTTCAGAGAAAATAGAAGATTGGTCGAGCATCAACATGTGGTCGAACCGCGGGCAGCAAGAGTTGATCGAGAGATTTTGAAGAACTGGCTGGTTGAAGAATTGATCGTGGAGGAACCTTAAGCTGCTCAACCCTGTTAGAGAAGGTGTTAGATTGATCAGGCGGATCTTTTGGAAGAATAAAAATTTTGGAAGCACGACGTTTTAGAAGCACGGGGTTTTTGAAGCCGATGTTTCTTCACCGCGAAGTTTTCCCGGAAAAAATTTGTACCACTAAAATATTATTCTGGAAGTCGGAAGCAGGACGGGAATTTAAGCAGGACGGGAAATTAAGCAGGACAGGAAGTACGCACGACGGGAATCGAAGCACGATGGGAAAACCCGAAATTGGCAAAAATTGCTAATTTCGGTATTACGGATTTTTTTTGAGGAAGCGGGAGGCTCGGGAATTGATCAGCTCATCAGAACGGGAGCGGAAAAATATTTGGGATTGATAACGGGACGAAAATTTACTAGAAGGGCCGAAATAGCGCAAATCGACCAAGAAGCTAGAGGTGGCTTGATTTAAGGGGTCAGGACGTGATGTATATCCCCTTACCAGCTGAGTGTCAACAAAAAAAGGAGGTGTAGGCGTGCATGAGTCAGTTTCATGCAGATTGACACCCAGAAGCACGACATGGCGTCGTAACTGCAACCGGCGCATGCGTAGCAACACCCAATGGCCCGTGTGTCGCGATGCATGAACCATAGCAATGATGAAAGCCATGTGGACGTGGAACTGTCTCCTGGCATGGAAAGGAAGCATGCAAGTCGACATTTGGACACCCGTGTGTCGCCACGCATGCGACCGGAAGCATGCGGGACGACACACGGGCGCTTGAGTGGTGAAACCTTACTGGCTAGCCATTCCTATATAAAGCCCACGACCCCTGATCATTTTCATTCATCCATCACACACCAAAGTCACTCCAAAAACGTGCCTAGAGAGAGAGATAGAAATAAATAATTCTTTTTAGAAGTGTAGTCTTTTCTGAAGACCGATAATCCTCCGAGAAGGCGATTTCTGCCCGATCGAAGAATTTCTGCAATCTGTAAGCAGAAGATCTGTCTAAACCATTTCTTCCAAGCCTTTCTTTTCCATTACTGATCCAATAGAGGTTCTGCTCAAATTATTTCAGACCAGTCGAAGCTTTAAAGACCGATACTCCACCAAGAAGCCAAGTTCTGTCCAATCGATGATTCTCTACGATTGTGACGCGGAAGCTCTGCCCAAATCAATCCGTCCTCTCTATTCTTATTATCTCATGCTCAAGTGGAAGTGCTGTCCAAGATCAGTTCAGTTCCATGGGTTCATTTCAGTCGAGGTCATGGTTCGATACTCTGCTCAGAATTCCGAAGGAATCGTCCAGCAGCTAGGGAAGGTTCTGCTCGAGTTGAGTTCAGTCCAGACCAGTATCAAGGGAGGTTCTGTCCAAATCAGTCCAGTCCTGTCCATTCAAGACGTCCAGGTTGGGTTTGGCCAAGTCCTCTCCGATCAACCAGCTGCTTATCGGCATAGAACACAGTGAGTTGGTTTGTTTGAGTTCTACTTGGAACTTAGGATAGATCGAGTTACATATAGAGTAGTTATCTCATACTGATGCTTGATAGAGTCCTAGGGTTATTTTAATTATTGATTTGGACTCAGTTTAGAAATGGCTAAGTTGAGATGAAATGGAATTAAGACTGAGTTAATAACCTGACTAGGACTAGGGCTAGGTTGCATCATGTTTTCTATTATTGCGTGTTAATTTGATTGAGTGCAGGTTTCCGTTATCTTTAAAAATAGTTTCATATCAGGAGGCTGAACTATCTGGGTAACGGTTTGATTTACTTGATTGCTTGTTGATTAATTAATCGTGTTGTTTAGTTGATTAGAGTACTAAGGGTCTTAGGCCATATAGGCCGGACTACTGGTACTTTTGATTGTGTTGTTGAGTCGAGTGTCTAGTTAGAGTCTAGAACTTTATCTTTAGGTTATGTTCTAGATTGTGTTTGTGTTTTGTGAATGTGCCGACAGTATGTGTGTAACCCGGCCATACTAGGCTGTGTAGGGGTGATTAGTGTTTCCTTCAGACCTCGTACCTGGCGGGTTTAAGGAAACCCCTTATTCGCTGGATCGGGAAGACTCAGAGAGACGGGGTCATGGCCTAGGGCTGAGTATTACACGACGGTGTAATGTGGCAGTGACCCGAAGGACTATGGGCTGTCGCGCGGTGATCCAAATGACTGTGGGACGCGGTCGGTTGAAAGTTCCTTCTTCTGGCCTTTGTGGTAGGGAGATAGGATATTGCCGATGTTGAGGAGGAACACAAAGTCACCAGGGCCCAGGTTAGAGTGTCATGTTGTGTTAGTGTGTCGTAGAGGGTTATGGAACCCTAGTGAAAGTGTAACACTGGCATACGGTGTTTCGAGTTAGACTGAGTCGTAGTTAATTAGTATCTTGTCATTGTTGTTTGTGGTTGATTGATTTGCTTGCAGGTTCCTGTTACTTGAAGTTGGATCATGGCAGGAGGCCAATCTAACTTAGTAACCGGTTAGATTATGTAGTAGTATTGATAGATTATTGGATATTAGATATTGGTGGTTGTCTTGTTTTCATGCAGGGTCCCGTTACTTGAAGTTAGATAACGGCAGGAGGCTGGATCTAACTTAGTAACAGTTTGTTTATATAATGTTGGTTTTGCTTGATTGCATGATAGGATAGATTGCTTGTTGTTTTGGGTTGTCTGGGTTAGTGAGATAGGTTGCGGGTAGAGGCCGCCAGCTCACTGAGTGACATTAGGTTACTCACCCAACTCTCGTTGTCCTTTTTGCAGGTAGCTGTAGTAGGATTGATCGGATAGCTTGGTGCTGGACGTTAGGACCGCCGGTGTAGATTTTCATGCCTTTTGTTAATGGTATTTTGGATTTACATTATTTGACACGATTTTGGCATTAGGCCGGGACCGGTCTCAAATTATTTCATGTATGAATATTTCTTAAATCAATAAAGTAATTGTTTTATATGCGCATCATGAGTACTCTGATAACTGACTAGTCCGGTCTAACACAGCATTAGGTCTTGGTACGGGTTGCAAAGCCTTAGGCCTTGATCTAACGGAAACCGTTAAGTCTTGGTACAGGTTGAAAAGCCTTATGCCTTGATTTAGCGGGACGAGTTAGTGGACGAACTGGTCTAAGTTGCGGAGAAATTCTGCGACATTGACCGGATTGTTCCTACCCCGTCATGTAGCTCTTCCAGATCAGGGTGTTGGGTTGGACGATCAGTCATGTTCTTGTTTGATTGTTGGCTGACCGCTTGGCCTTTCATCTCCAACCCTTGGCGTTGGTCGCTCCGTCGGTCATGTTCTTGTTTGATTGTTGGCCGGTGGTTCGACCTATGCCTAGGACGGTCCGGGGGTGTTACACGCATGGTCCTGAAGATTATGGGAAATATCGTCCTGATGCCCAGAGTTTCTTGGATGTAATCCCCTGAAACATGGAGATCGTGGGATTCACCCTCTTGGAGCCCGGAAGTTCTGGCCTATATCCTTCTGAAACCCAGAGGTGGTAGCGTTTATCCTCTTCAAACCCATAGATTATAGGTGAAGCAACAATACTGATTCGTCCTTGAGCTTGGATAGCAGGGGTTGACACGATATTATATGGCCCGAGTCAAAACTGACCCGAAGACAGGATGGACCGGTTTTGGAGCCGGACCCGTTGTTTGGATAGCAGGGGTTTGCGTATTCTATCGCATACTAGGAAATAGTTAGTCCATTCATGTCGTTGATCATCCATAGATGTTGCTTATCTTTAATTCCTCAGCTTTCCTCCTTTTGTAGGCATTGTTCAATGACTCGTTCTAGCTGCTCTCTACTCCCGATTAGGTGAGCCACTCTCAGCGTCTTATAATGTCATTCAATGATGCGTCCAAGCTGTACTCTGCTCCCTCTAGGGCGAGCCACTCTCAGCATTTTCCGGACGTCGTTTGATGACTCGTCGCCTCGTCTTGAATCTCCCTTGCCATGGGCATGTTGATGGGATTTGTTGATGCGTGTTGCCCCTTGGGTTAACGCTTAGCTAATTTTCCCCTGCTTTCCTCGTGGTTGTGTCTTCCTTAGAGGTTCATGAAGGCATGTGGCCTTGGACCTAACATTCACACTAGCACCACTATCAACACGAGCATCATCCATAGTTATCTTACCAAGGGAGCAAGACAAGGTGAACTTCCCTTGAGACTCAAGCTTAGGGAGGGACTTTGGAGGGATTGGCGGATCAATCTTCAGAATGGATATTTCCAAAAGCTCAGCCACTTCAGCTTGGTGGTCTAGAATGTCCTTGATGAGCATCATCTGGACATGAGCTTCACGCATACCTGAGATCTCTGGAAGCTTGACTCCAACATCACTAAGATCTTTCCTGAACTTTGAGATCACCTTCTTCTGAGCTTTGGTGAGAACTCTTTGGAGAAAAGGGAGCTTATCTTAGGGTGATAGCTCAAACTCAGTGTCTTCCTGCTTCACCTCTTTCAGCTTGTTGTCTGCTCTCTTCACAGCTGGTGTCTCAGCTCTAGGCTCAGCTCTCTTCAGACTCTTTACTTCAGCCTTCTTGGCAGCATCCTTCAGAATAAGTGCTTCAGCTGTGGCCACAACAAATCTCTCAACTTCCCCAAACTCAGTTCCATACATTTCAATCTCATCCTCCTCTGTCTCATGAGCACACATCTCAATCTCTGAAGAAGTAGTAGAGAGGATGACATTGCAAGATTCCTTGGGATTTTTCTCTTGTTTTCCTGGTAGAGATCCCATTGGGCTATTGGAAGATGAAGACATAGAAACAACCTGGCTCTCCAAAGCTTTGAGATGAGAGGCAAGTTGCATGTACTTGTTGTTGAGATCAGAATAGGTCCCATCAATCTTTGCATGGATGTTCTTGAACTCATCACCAATGTTCTTAGCATTTGTTTCTTGAGCTTCTAAGATTTGCGTGAACATGGACTCCATATTTGAACTTGGAGCCTGAGCTTGAGAAGAGCTTCCTTGGGGCTGAGTAGACTGGTTGGCTTGGTAACCTCCATGCTGATTGTTGTAGTAAGGCCTTTGCTGATAGTTGTTTTCGTACTGGAAGTTGGGCTCTTTCCTGTACCATGTGCCATTAGCATTGATGAAGCACAGCTCCTCTTGACCTTCTAAACCATCAACCTGATTAGTCCCAGCAGGCAGCTTTTGTTTCAGGTTCCCAATGGAGTTAATCGGCTCCTGCTGAGCCTTCTCTGCAATGATCTTGTCCAACTTCTCCTGGAGAGATTTCAGCGCCTTCCTTGTGTGCTGATCATCTTCATCAGTGCCTCTGGTTACCCTATCATGCTCCTCACTGTAGACGGAGTCACTCTTGGCCATATTCTCCACCAGCTCTTCTGCATCCTGCTCAGTTCTGCCCAAGAAGAACCCATTGCTGGCTGTGTCTAATCTGCTCCTGAACTCTGTAAGAGCACCTCTATAGAAGGTACTAAGCAAACTCTCCTTGGTGAAGCCATGATGTGGGCATTGAGACCAATAGCCCTTGAACCTCTCCCATGCTTCACTAGAGCCCTCAAGGTTCTTCTGCTGAAAGTTAGAGATTTAATTTCTGATCTTGGCTATTATTGATGTAGAGAAGAACTTTTCTAGGAATGCCCTCTTGCACTCATTCCAAATTGTGATAGAGTCACTTGGAAGAGCCTTCTCCCATTGATGTGCCTTGTCTCCCAAAGAGAAGTGAAACAATCTCAACTTGAAAGCATCTTCAGAGACTCCATTAGTCTTGGACAAGCTACAGTAGCTATCAAATGTGTCCAAGTGATCAAGGGGATCCTCCACAGCAAGGCCATGAAACTTGTTGTTCTCAATCAAATGCAGCAGCCCTGATTTGATCTCAAAGTTGTTGTTCTCCACAGCTGGTGCTCTGATCCCCAACCTATGACCATGAATGTGAGGTTGATCATAGGCTCCAATGGCTCTAGCTTGGCATTGTGGCTGTTGTATTGGGTGCTGTGGTCTTATGTTGTCAGCTCTTGGACCATTGCCCCTTAGGGCATCACCATCTTGCGGCTGATTCTCCATATCAAACCCCAATCTCTGCAAGTGAGCCTGTTACTCTTCTTCTCTTCTCTTTCTTGCAATCTCCCTCTCAAGTGTAGCAATCTCTTCAACAATTGGGATAAAGTTTGATGCACCTCTACTTCTAGTTATCATACACCTGAAATGAAAAGGGAAAAGAGCAAGGAGAAGCAATAACACAATAAAAGAAAAATGACTTAGTCTCAAGCAATTGACTAAATCCCAATGTCAAAATCAACTTAAAACTTAGCAACGGCGCCAATTTGATGATGGACTTTTCAAGGGTCCAATCAAATGTTATAGTATAAAAGATGTCAATCCAATTCTAAGAGATTTCAATGCAAAGGGAATGCAAATCTATGCTTAATCTAAGTGCAACCATTGAGTGAAGATGATTATGAACTAAGACAATACTAAAAATGCAATAAAAGAGTGAACTTTATTATCAATATGAGGTAAGGGCATTCTTGGGACAAGGGAATTGACTTTGGGTGATCAAGCTTCAATCTAAGATGGCAAACTTTCAATCAATCTAACACCGTAAGCCTAGACACAATCCTAAGCAAGTTCTATCTCTAGATGAATGATCATTCACTAACATATCTCAAGCATCTAATCTCTTAGGTTGAATAATATGAAAGCAATCATCAAGAACAAGTCCATTAGCTATCTTAACACCTTTAACAACAAATCTCTTTGGTAAAGAATGTTAAAAGCATTGGAGAGTTGGTTCAGGCATTTCATAGAACACCTTTCAGGTATGAAATGCCTATAGCTCTGTGGGAACCGAAATTCACACTGTCAATTTCTGATAAGTAAGATTGCGGAGGAAAGCCAAGTAAACCCGACTTTCCTTGAAGGTCCGGATTCTCTGCGTTGCCACACGAAATCGATAAAGTAAACAGAAGACAAAAAATGGGATTTGAAATATTTGCCCGAAGGCGTTTTATTAGATAAGAGAAACGAGTATAAGGATTCTCCGAAAGACAAAGAGATTTGCGATTTAAAGAAAAAGATAGAGTCGCAGGCAGCCAAACGTCCTAAGCCTTGCTCCGCTAGTCTAACCACCTAAACCTTAGTTCTTCTAAGCTAGCAGGATGCTCTAAGTCTAATTCTCGGATTTTTGGGATCCTCCTCTCCTCTGCTCTTGCTCTCCTTATATACTCACTCCTAGGTCGGTTTGCCTTAAGATGATGGACCTCGCCTTTGGGCCCAAGCTTATCTCTTCAGGAAGTATTCCATTTTCGTCGATCTTCGTAATTATCCTCGAGTTTTCGGTGACTTGATGTTTATCCGATGTTCGGGAAATCGGATAAACCGTCATAGCCTGATTGGGCCTGAATTCTTAAAATCGTAAGTAAGTCCGTGGACTTGTCTTAAGTCGTTAAACGTTTTATACGATTTCTCGGAAAGACGATCTTTCTCGGAGAATAAACCGTATAGCTTAAAGGATCGATGTTCAAGTTAATCGATCTTTGTTTTATCGATATCTTCTACGAAATTCAATCCCTCCAGTTTCCATCGTAAAACATTGAGGATGATTCCAACGAATCGAAGATGTTTATTCCGTAGCCTTGATTGTACCAAACTCACGAGGATTGATCCAACAAGCCAAGATGGGATCGGACCGAGCACAATGGGACCGAGACCAGGGCGAGGGCCGTGGACGGCGCCAGGCCAGGGTGCCGCGCCAGGCGGCCAGCGTGGACGGTGCCGCCGGCGCCAGGCCGGGGTGCCGCCGGCGCCAGGCCGCCCCGTGTCCCGCGTGCCATCGGCGCCAGGCTGAAGATCTCGGCGAGGGCTTCGATTTGATATCTTGATCGTTTTCTGGTTCCTCACGAGTTGAGAGAACGACCTCTTCAAGTTTGAGGCAGATTCTTTTGTGTTTAGGGTTTTGTGGTGATCGAATCTTGATGTCCTGGGCGAAGGACCGATCTTTCCGGGACTCTCGTCCGCAAGACGCCAGTAGTCTTCCTCGATCTCACAGAGAGTGGATATTCTAATTTGAGAAAATCTCGTATAACTTCTTTTCAATTTATCCGAGACTTTTTGTTTCAAGAAATACTTTCTAGAGACTTTCAGTCATTGATTCCCGGACCGATTTTGACACTAACAAACTCTATTTTGAAGAGCCCAACTCCAAAATAGCAAGAAGAACACTCTACAAGAAAGGATCAAGAAGGATCTACTCTAGAACATCTTAGATCTACACCTAATCACCCTTAGTATCCCAAGCCCATGTACCCTAGATATATCTACTCACTAATAGACATGGAAAACCTTAAAACCATGGATGATTCATGGTTAAACATGATTAGCGATAGAAATAATCTGGCAAACACAGGAAAATAAGATGAAAAAGGATCCAAGATCCAAGCTTTCTTCAAGATCTAAAAGTGTTTTTGATAGAAAAGAAGTTAACTCCAAACTTTGGGATTACATAAGGATTTATATGAGGCTTGAAAACCCTTAAAAACATAAAGAGAAATGACCAAAATGGCCCTGGAGCACTTCAAGGTCGACCAAAGGATGTGAAAAATGCTCAGGGTGAGATTGTCCTTGTCTAGCCGTGTTGGGGTCAAAATCGGTCACGACGGAATCAATGACTGAAAGTCTCTGGAAAGTATTTCTTGAAACAAAAAGTCTCATATAATTTGAAAAGAAGTTATACGAGATTTTCTCAAATTAGAATATCCACTCTTTGGTGGGGTCGAAAATAGTTATCTCGAAATCAACGGCTAGGATTATTTTTTACTTATGGGTTCTTCGTGAAGCACTTCCTGAAAGTAAGATCGGAAGACTACGGGCGTGCGCATACGAGAGTCCCCGGAAAGATCCGTCTGCTCGCCCAAGGACAAGAAGATTCGATCACCACAAAAACCCTAAACACAAAAGAATCTGCCTCGAAACTTCGAAGAGGTCGCTCTCAAACCGTGACGAACCAAAACGATCAAGATATCAAATCGAAGCCCTCGCCGAGATCTTCAAAACGCCTGTGCTGGCACGGATGCCTGGCGCACTCGCCTCGCCGGGCGGCACGATCACGCGAGCCGCCTGGCCGCGGCACCTGCGGGCAAGCCCCATGACGCGGTCGACGGCCCTCGCCCTGGTCTCGGTCCCATCATGCTCGGTCTGATCCCATCTTGGCTTGTTTGGATCGATCTTCGTGAGTTTGGTACGATCACGGCTACGGAATGAACACCTTCGATTCGGTTGGAATCGCCCTCGATGTTTTACGACAAAACTAAGGATTGATTTCGTAGAAGATATCAGATAAAACAAAGATCGATTAACTTGAACATCGATCCTTTAGGCTATACGGTTTATTTTACGAGAAAGATAGTCTTTCGAGAAATCGATAAAACGCTCAACGACTTAAGACAAGTCCACGGACTTACTTACGATTTTAAGAATTCAGGCCCAATCATGCTGTGACGGTTTATCCGATTTCAAACATCGGATAAACATCAAGTCACCGAAAAATAGGGAAAACTCGAGGATAATTACGAAGATCGACGAAAATGGAATACTTCCTGAAGAGATAAACTTGGGCCCAAAGGCGAGGTCCATCATCCTAAGGCAAACCGACCTAGGAGTGGGTATATAAGGAGAGCAAGAGCAGAGGAGAAGGGATCCGAAAATCCTAGAATCTAGACTTAGAGAACTCCTGCTAGCTTAGAGAACTTAGAACTTAGGCGGTTAGGCCAGCGAGGCAGGACTTAACGCCTCTCTTGTTCTAGTTTTATCTTCCGCAGACCCTTGTTCCTCTCGGAAGGATCTAACAATTCTTTTACTCAGAGCTCGCAGATAGAAACCCTAGGCATTATCTTCGACATGCCCGTTTCTATGACCAACGCTCATACTAGACGAACCAGGCCCTAGAACGTCTGGCCGCCTCCTGCTCGCAAATCTCTATTCCTCTCGAAGGATCTAACAATTCTTTTACTCAGATCTCCGCACATAGAAACCCTAGGCATTATCTTCGACATGCCGCTTCTATGACCAACGCCATACTAGACGAACCAGGCATACACTGTTCGATCTCTTGTTCAATTCTTTCTAACTGAACTACGTCCGACTTGATCCTCGAAAGGGGTACATAGGCAGCCTTTCTTAAGGTCCAGTCCCAAATCTTAACAAAACCTTTTCCGCATTTATTCGGTCACTTGTCGTTGGCTGTCGCAGAGAATCCGGACCTTCAGGGAAAGTCGGGTTAACTTGGCTTTCCTCCGTTTTCATTCATTAAAATCGACAGTGTGAATTTCGGTTCCCACAGTTTGGCACTAGAAGGAGGGGACGGATTACTCTTACTCTTACGGCCGCAAAGCGCTTGATCGAACCGATGTCCGGATATATGAAAGAAAAAGTTGCAATTTGCGTCAACGATGGTAAAACAACTCCAGCAGCGACTGTTCCTATGGCCAACGCCTACGCAAACGCCACGGTGCTCGAAAGCAAATAAAACCTAGCGCGCTTTCCGCCACAGGAAGAGCATAAAACGAGCTCGCAATTCTCTATCTAAACAGAAAGGGCAACGATAAAATCTATCAAACCCCAAAAATTCGCCTTGTTACCAAGTTAGAGAAATCGCGAACGAGCAAGGTTTCTACAAAAACTTTTCGAGAACCTCTCGAAAAATAAAACTTATTCTCCTCAAACCTTGGGGAAACCCTATATTACTCGGAACAGAAGCACGGCAAATCGGTTCACCGATTCCCACTGCCATACTTACAAACAACTCTCGAGGAACAAACGGAAAACGAAGGAGGTCGGAGCTTGATCTTACTAGGACGACTTGCCATAGGGTAAGATCAGTCTTCCCAGTCCGCCTTAGTAAGAGCCCACTTTGTTCTCCTTTGTGTCTAGGTCAAAATGGCTTTCGCTTCATCTCAATCGGAGTTTCCGCTGAGATTTTACTAAGAGAACAAAGTCACTGTCCCGCCACCTCGCCGTGGGCAAGGACAAACATTACCGAGGTCACCTCACCCTCCGACATGGCTACCTCGCCACAGGGCGAACTCACCTTCGTTATCCTTTGAGTCTAGATCAAAGTGGCTTTCGCTTCGCCTCAATCGGAGTTTCCGCTGAGATTTTACGGGAACAAAATCACTCTCGCCACCTCCCGTGGACGAGAACAACCATCACCAAGGTCACCTCGCCCATGGCCACCTCGCCTGTGGAAACCTCACTTTGCTCTCCTTTGAGTCTAGGTCAAGATGGTTTTCGCTCGCCTCAATCGGAGCTTCCGCTGAGATTTTACGAAGAAAACAATGTCGCTGTCTCGACCACCTCGCCCATGAGAAGGATCTCTCGTCCGTCCTGTCTCAGTACCATGCATCTTTGCCTGAGTTTTCGTGAATCGATCTTTGAGTCCGTGGAGCCCCGGATCGACGGCGAGCAACAGCAGCATCGGCGGACGCTGACACGGCACGGACGGCAAGCCGCCTGGCGCCGCGGCGCCACTGAACCGCCTGATGCCGGGCGGCACCTCGCGCTGGCGGCACGCGACACGCTGGGCTATGCCGGGCGCAAGGGTCCGCGCCCATCCGCAGTCGCCTGATCTCGGCAACGGCAACATCTTGGTCCCTTAAACCCATGTTCGATTGTTCGAGAAACACGACGATTCTTCCGCAAAGCCTTCTCGATTGTTTAACAAAGTTCATATTTTAAAATCAAGCTCGCAATATTTTACGTAAACACCATTCGTAAAGTCATACAAGATCATATGAAACGATAAGGACCTAACCAGTTCGCCATAGCCTGACGAGCTAAGAGCCCGAAAGTGGCGCCTTGCCCAATGTCTCCATTTGTCTAAAGCACCCACCTTAGCCTTCTTCGAAGTTATCGCCACTTCTCCTCCCTTTGTTTCAACGATTCTGTAATGTTCCTTCGACACATTGTCAATTTAACCAGCAGTACGAAGAAAAGAACAGGAACTTGGCGCTCATATCTCTCTTTCGCCCGATATTCTCGCCAGAATTTCATCAAAACCGATTCTCGCTCGTATCAAACTTTTCAAAGTCCTTTGACGATGAACCGCTAAAAGTCACGAAACAAAGAGGAACGGGCAAGAGGCAGCCTTGAACGATCGATGAGACTAAGGCAGAACATGCAAACCGATCTAGTCTCTCAAAACCGAGACACGATCGCTCGCTGTAAAAGCATACTCATCCCGCTTCCTAAAAGAAAGAAAAAACACAAGCCTTCGAAGAACGGCTAACCCGCTTTTCGAAAAGAAAAGGAAAGTAGGTACGATAATCCCATCTTCAAAACTTTTGCTTCAGCATCAAGACAACGCTTTTGACAAAGCAAACTCTCGCAGCAATAAGATTCGCCTAAAAGACGCTAGCGCATAGCCCAACCGCTACAAACATAGTCTTGAAAACTCTACGCCGCTCTCGCAAACTCGCGACTAGAAACGGTACCAACGCCAGACTAATAGCACGACGGTGAACTACGAAAATAACGAAATAACCTTCGTAAAACTCCATGAGTAGTTCAAGCAGCTTTCAAAGGTCGAAATCATAGCGAAACATCTCCGTGTAATCCGCGGAAACATCGCTACTTTAACAATCTGCATTTTCTATCTCCATGAAACCGGTCATCCATTACTTTGATAACAAGAACATTTTAAAACAAAACAGCCTATGAAAAAACATGATCGGTCTCATGCAAAAATTTCGCAGTACGCAAAAGTGAATGAGGAAAACATAATCCGTGGTCGCTAATATCGCAAGTAATTTGTGAGAAACACTCTCCGTTACCTTTGCGAAAACCCCTTACATCACTTTTACGAAAAATCCTCTGTATGGTCGAAGTCAATTCATACAAAGCAACTTTCGTAAAATAAACATAATGGGTCCAACGGGTTGCTCCACAAGGTTTCTGGCTCCTGCCACTCCTCGCGTTACGTCCGAGCAGGAAATAATCACGCAGACGAACCCGCACGGTCCTGGCCGATCCCTTTAAACTTTGTCCCTCGGATAAAATGAAACGATTTTCATGCAACAAAAAAATTTTATAATGAACCATTCATCGTATAACTGAGACCTAAAGTGGAAGATCGCTTTTAAAAGCCATCAGCCATAACTCAGAAAACTCCGCTATGCTTGGCATGTCTATCTCGCAACGCTATTTGGCCCTCGCCAACTACGCATTTCAAAGCCCGACCTGAATTCGCATCCCCATTAAGGACAATCAGAACTAACATGACCTTAATAAGGGTCATGGTCTGATCGTTTACCAACAACTTCCTTGGCGATACGGCTGAATCTAGCCTCCATGCCAATCCAAAGCTACTGAGCGACCACCGCCAATCACTTAACGGCTAAAACAACAATCCACGATTTGTTGTAAGCAATTTGTCGATAACCCAGAATCGAAATCATACGATAAACTCTTCATACCAAAACTCAGTCCTAACAACCATATGGTTAACGGAAGATTTAAACTTATCGTCAATCGATTAAGTTCTATACGCCCCGTAAACACGGCATGAAAAGAAACACTCGTGACAAGGCTCCAAGAGTTATATGAGTCATCCTTAATATATACAATCAAATCCCGAAGGCCAACACTTCACGCACTGTGAATGTAGACGCTTCTCCTGGTCAAACTTACGACCCCTTGGTCCTCGGCCCAAACCAAACAACAGTTTCTGGCTGCTAACATTCGCAAAACATCTCCAAGCCCGCAACATTTCAACCACGAAATGCGCACAAGAAAACTCGACCTTCAGCATCATAGACGCCGCTAACGCCAAGGACATTCTTTTCTCAAAACGCTCCAGACGAAATCCTCGCCTCTAGAACTCAAAACATACAAACACACCTCTAAACGGTAACATGCCTCTAAACTGGCATCATTTCGTTGTTGCTGATCACAACAAACTAACTCTAACGCCCTAAATGACAAATAGCGCCTTCAAGGGTAGGCTCTCTTGCATCCGACAAGGATAAACATAGCGCTATACAAGAAATCCAAATTTTGGTTTAGCTCTTCAGAAGGAAGTAGCTCGACTCACGCCAGACAAATCATATAAGCCGACAACAATTCGCTGGATTTTAAACGGTACGAAGTCAGGTTAAAATCGCAAACAGGCAAAACGAAGCCGATTTGTCATCGCAAAGCCTCAGTCCGAGAGTAAACCTAGGTCTTGCCCTAAACCCAGCCACGCTGGATCTTGACATCTCACAGACATAGTATGGTATACGAGATCCAAAATTTGTCTCTTCACTTAAGCCTATTCGCTTTCACCTAACTTTTCAGAATCGGTAAACCGCTGAAAATCTCGCTTTATGCAAACAATAGGTACGGTGATCATCAGGGAACTAGGAATGAGACGACAACTCACACCCTCTTTCTCATACTTCAAAAAAACTGAAGTTCATAAATAATCAAAAACAAATACATCAACAGCATCATGCTCGAAAGTCTCTCATGACACATAACCACCATATAAGTCTCGCCGGAAAACAGATCACAAGGGTCTTAAACTCCAAAAAAACTACGGAAGGCTTGATCCCTACAACAAGGGTACGTAGGCAGCCTTCGAAAGGCGCAACCCCAATCTTACCACTTTCAACGGAGCCTTTCAACCATTAATTCCGCCTATCTTACCTGACATGTCTTATCGCCGCAAGAACATCAAGGTTCTAACGAGCTGGGGCTAACTGTTGGGTCAAAATCGGTCACGACGGAATCAATGACTGAAAGTCTCTGAAAGTATTTCTTGAAACAAAAGTCTCATATAATTTGAAAAGAAGTTATACGAGATTTTCTCAAATTAGAATATCCACTCTCGGTGGGTCGAAACGGTTATCTCAAATCAACGGCTAGGATTATTTTTACTTATGGGTTCTTCGTGAAACACTTGAAAGTAAGATCGAAGACTACGGGCGCGCTGCACGAGAGTCCCCGAAAGATTGGTCCGCTTCAAGGACATGAAGATTTGATCACCACAAAACCCTAAACACAAAAGAATCTGCCTCGAACTTCAAGAGGTCGCTCTCTCAAACCGTGAGAAACCAGAAAACGATCAAGATATCAAATCAAGCCCTCGCCGAGATCTTCAAACACTCGTGTTGGCACTGGACGCCTGGCGCCGGCGCACGCCACGCTGAGCCGCCTCATGCCGGCGCACTGGCTCATGCCGCGGCAAGCCCTATGACACCGTCGACGGCCCTCGCCCTGGTCTCGTCCCATCATGCTTGGTCTGATCCCATCTTGGCTTGTTTGGATCGATCCTCGTGAGTTTGGTACGATCACGCTACGAATGAACACCTTCGATTCGGTTGGAATCGCCCTCGATGTTTTACGACAAAAACTAAGGATTGATTTCTCAGAAGATATCGATAAAACAAAGATCGATTAACTTGAACATCGATCCTTTAGGCTATACGGTTTATTTTACGAGAAAGATAGTCTTTTCGAGAAATCGTGATAAAACGCTCAACGACTTAAGACAAGTCCACGGACTTACTTACGATTTTAAGAATTCAGGCCCAATCATGCTATGACGGTTTATCCGATTTCCAAACATCGGATAAACATCAAGTCACCGAAAATAGGGGAAAACTCGAGGATAATTACGAAGATCGACGAAAATGGAATACTTCCTGAAGAGATAAACTTGGGCCCAAAGGCGAGGTCCATCATCCTAAGGCAAACCGACCTAGGAGGGTATATAAGGAGCAAGAGCAGAGGAGAAGGGATCCGAAAATCCTAGAATCTAGACTTAGAGAACTCCTGCTAGCTTAGAGAACTTAGAACTTAGGCGGTTAGGCCAGCGAGGCAGGACTTAGAACGACTGGCACTCTTGTTCTAGTTTTATCTTCTCCGCAGACCCTTGTTCCTCTCGAAGGATCTAACAATTCATTTACTCAGAGCTCCGCATAGAAACCCTAGGCATTATCTTCGACATGCCCGCTTCTATGACCAACGCCATACTAGACTAACCAGGCCCTAGAACGCCTGGCCTCCTGCTCGCAAATCTCTATTCCTCTCAAGGATCTAACAATTCTTTTACTCAGAGCTCCGCATAGAAACCCTAGGCATTATCTTCGACATGCCCGCTTCTATGACCAACGCCATACTGATTTAACCAGGCATGACTGTTCGATCTCTTGTTCAATTCTTTCTAACTGAACTACGTCCGACTTGATCCTCGAAAGGGTACGTAGGCAGCCTTTCTTAAGGTCCAGTCGCAAATCTTAACAAAACCTTTTCCGCATTTATTCGATCACTTGTCGTTGGCTGTCGCAGAGAATCCGGACCTTCAGGGAAAGTCGGGTTAACTTGGCTTTCCTCCGTTTTTATTCATTAAAGTCGACAGTGTGAATTTCGGTTCCCACAAGTCACAAGATCCCGACCCGCGACTATCGTCCGGCTGTGTCCTGTCCCGCTGGTGAAGTGCTCAGCGACGCCCAGTCACGATCCGCTTCGCCCCGTTCTGTCCTGACCCGCGCGGGTATGGTGTCCCGCGCACTTTAGCCCGAGCGTTCCTTTGCTTCCAGTCGGTCCTAGCCACACGGCTGTCTTGACTAGAGCGTCCTAGCCCGTGCATGTTCGTCCGTCCATCTCTCCAGGCCGCGTGGGACATGCACTCTGCGCTTTAGGCCGTGCACCGGCCCATGTCCCAGCTCTTCTCCAGCCGTCCTTTTCATGTCCGGCCGCGCGGGTACTTGAGCCCGAGCTGTTTAGCCCGCGGCCACTCATCCATCAAGGTAAGTGTCTCTGGTCCATAGATCTGTCCCGGCCGTCCTGGTCTCGTCCAAGGTATGGTCTTGATCATGGTTTGGCTTGTCCTGACCTTGGCCAAACTCCATTCTTCATCTTTTTGAATCACAAAGCTTCCAAACACCTCCAATCACTCCTTAGCTCGTTCCAACACCTAATAAGGACATATGAATGCAATATGAACCCAAAGATGCATAATGCCTAATCTAAATGATCAAAATGCACAAGATATGATAGCTAAAAACATGTAAATATGCAAGATATCAAAGGTTAATTTTTTTTTTTTGTTTTTGAAGTAATAGACGGATTTTGGGGAGTTTTCCACTGTGTTATCTTATTAAAATAGTTTCAAAAATACCGAGTCTGGGAGCGGATATTTTGAACTTCTGGGAGTATACAAGCGTATGTATACGCACCCACTCCCCCTTTTTTACAAGGGGGGACAGCTGAGCCCGTCATGCGACGAATTGCCTACGTACCCTCTCCAGGGATCAAGCCGTCTCGTAGTTCAGTTTGAAGTGTTGCTTAGTGGTAGTATGTGTGAGGTGCATCGCATTCTAGGTTCTTGGAATTTTGATGCCCTGCATTTTGGTGATCTCGTACGCTCCTGGTCGGACGACCTTAATGCCTTTGTAAGGTCCTTCCCAGTTTACCCGTGTTTAGTTCAGCGGTATTCTATAAAACTTTGCGTAAAACCAGCTCGCATTCAGTGAATCTGCGATTTCGAACGTTCGAGATCGTCTAGTAGCATTAAGTTATTTAGATCTACCCACTCTGGAAGCAATCTTCATCATACTCCGGGAAATTCGACTTCAGTCGGAATCATACACTCTGTACCGTAGACGAGGGCTAATGGAGTCTCCCCCGTCTCCCGCCTTGGGGTAGTTCAGTGAGACCAAGGGACACCTTCGAGTTCCTCTGCCCATCGACCCTTTTTGCGTCTAGGCGTTTCTTGAGGCCGTCTAGGACAGTTTTGTTGATAGTTTCGGCCTGGCCGTTTCCCTGCGGGTATCTTGGAGTTGATTTGGTTTATCGTATCTTCCACTTTTCGCAAAATGCTTTAAATCTAGTCAAAATGAACTGAGACCCATTGTCCGTTACGATCTCGTACGGGACTCCATGTCTACAAATAATATTTCTTCAGACGAAGCTCTCGACTTGGGCGTCTTTAATGCTTGCGTAAGATTCTGCCTCCACCCATTTTGAGAAAAAGTCTTTTAAAACTAGCAATTATCGCTTTTTCTTCGAATTATGCAGAGGACCGACAATATCCATTGACCACCGCGTGAATGGGTAGGGAGATGAAATGGAAGAGAGGAGCTCCGCAGGCTGGCGGATTGTTGGTGCATGTCTCTGGCATTTCCCGCACTTCCGCGCGAATTTTTCCAGTCTTGAACCATTGTTGGACAATAGTGGCCATGATGTTTAATCTTAATTGCGTGGGATCTTCTGCCGGAGTGATTCCCGCACGACCCAAAATGGACTTCCTTCCTAATTTTCCGGGCGCTTTGTCCCTCCACGCATGTCATGAGTGGTCCGGAAAACCTCCTTTATAGATTTTTCCTACTACTAGGACGTAACGTGCGGTCTGAGCTTGATTTTTTGGGCCGCCCACTTTTCCTTAGAGAGTGTTCTGTGGGCGATGTATGCCCGGATTGTTTCAATCCAAGGTTTCTCGCATCCTTTCTCGGATTGTTCCTCATTTTCTTCATGCTGGATATCGAGCTCATCGATATCGTCGGCCTGAGAATCGATCAAGTTTATGTATACCGGTGGTCCAATGCTTGGGTGTTCTATGAACTCGACAGGAATTACTCGCCTAAGGCCTGGATCATAACTCGATGCCAAAGCGGCCAATGCATCAGCAGGACAATTTTCTGCCCGGGGGATCCGTGTGAGGGCGAACTGATCGAATTCTTGGGCGAGGTCTTAGACAAGTACGATTCCATTCTTTCGTCTCTGGCTTCATACTCACCACTGAATTGGTTCGACAAGTTGAAAATCGCAATAACCGGAATGTTATGTGTTGGGGAAAATACTCAGGTATCATTTTCCTCCACGCCCAGGTAGAAAAGACCTCCGGGTCCCCACAAAAAAGTACCCCGGGTCCTCACTGAAAGGAACTCTGGAACTCAAGAACTCATGAACTCAGGAACTCAGGAACTACCCTTTCCCCCGGGAAAATGGAAAACTTCCGACAAAGAGAACCTTCCATATTTCCGAATATGGAAGAATTCCTCTTATTCAAACAGACTAGAACCGACCTAAGGACAACTATATAAGGAAAATCAAAACCCTAAAGTAGGGGATCGACGTCTGGAGACTAAGAGAATAGAGCTAGGTGGCTAGGCTAGGGTTCATATACCAATCTATTGTAGTTCCTGCTTTACTCTCTAATAGAACGTCTTGATATACCATGGATTTTACCCATTTTCAGCCATGGTATATCTATGTTTTAAGCTTAATAACTATTATGTTTTAGAGTCTTTAAAGTTATTCATAGGTTAAGATTGTTTTCGAGTAAAGTGATGATTTTGGAGCATTTTGGAGATAATTGAAGATGACACCCGAGATGGACATCGACCAAGCCTTGAGGTCGACACGGAGCACTCACCGTCGATCGACATGCACCTTGCACCGTCGATCGACATGAAGCCACGCAAAGACCACATTTGGTCCAGCCGACTTGAAGCCCAAGACTTCATTAAATTATGGAATTACCCCTGACGAGTTTTAACATAATACTAAATACTCTGCCAAAGTGTTTAGGCAAGAGAGAGAGATTTATTGTATTCATACTTTTCACAGCAAAGACAGAGAGATTGAGAGTTGGAGAGAAGATCAAAAGAGATTTGTGATTGTAAATCCATTGATTTTTATCTATCTATTTATGCTTTCTCTTTACCTTGCTTGTGCTATGTGTAACTTGGCTATGTTTAAGTAATCTACTTGTTAGATTTAGGGTTCAAATAAGTTGAAGGGATTAGCCCTAACTATAGATTGCTCGTTGTGATATTGATCTTAAGCATCCTTAAACTACTGTCCTGACCTAACCTGTTGATCTAAGATTGCTAGAAGAAAATGAGAGTCGATCTAGGAAGATTAGTGGGCATTATCAACTCGTGCCAAGGCTTAGCTAGAAGCCGTCGATCGATATCCCAACTGGACAATCGATCGACGTTGCGAAAGGTGTATCGATCGATATCTCTAAAGGATCATCGATCGACACTTTCTTGTGATCAACATACGATGGTTGAGATCCAAGATCTAGTTAATTAACCAGTGAGACATCACTGTTGTTAAAGGATTGAGCTCTGTTTTATCATGCAAGCAACTGTCAAGCATCTATAGCATTGTAATATCTGATTCCATAATAGAAACCCTAAGTCTAGCGCTTGTTAATTAAAGTCTCCACCGCTTCATTCTCTGATAGTAGAGCAACTGCCTTGCTCAATTAGGATTTTATTGCTATTTCAAATTTAAAACTGCAACTACCTAGAATTAATAGTCTGATTAGATTTAATTGGTTTCCTAGCTCCTTGTGGATTCGATCCCTAAGTACTACATCTGAACCTCTTATTTGAGAGAGTAATTGGTCAGTCTTTAGGGTAATTTGACACAGTATCAAATTTGGCGCCGTTGCCGGGGAGCTTTGATCGCCATTAGATTTAGTCTTATTAATTTTAGGTTTTTATTTTTATTTTTGTTTTGCTGATACAAACTTTTTCTTGTCTTTTCAGGTGCATGCCAAGCAGTACCAGAAGCAACAAGGATAAGCAACTGCTATTCTCAGAGGATGGTTGCAACAAAGATGGTTGCGATTGTGAATCTCAAACCAGATGTGAATGGAAACCTGTATGACCAGGATGGTCATCTTCGTAATGAAACAGGTCAGAAGCTAGATGCTCAGGGGAATGTCATTCCTGGTCCAGATACTGAAGAGGCTGATCAACTGAAGACATTAGCTGAATACAACCGCCCAGATGAATTCTACGCCAACAGATCAGCGATTCGTCTTCCAGAGATTCAGAAGCGTAACTTTGAGCTGAAGCCCTAGTACTACTCGCTCATATCCCAGATACCTTTTGCTGGTCTGCAAAACGAGCATCCTATGGACCATCTTGAGAGGTTCGAGGATCTTATAGCTGAAAGTCCGTATAGAAGGAGTCCCTAGGGATTACCTACTCTGCAAGCTTTTCAAATACACATTGGTGGGAGAAGCTATGCACTGGCTTAGACAGCTATCACCAGGTTCTCTTACAACCTGGGATGACATCAAGAACGCATTCTTGTGTCACTTTTTCGATGAGACATGCGCAGAAGACTGGAGGAGCAAAATATCTACATTCACTCAGGAAACTGGAGAATCTTTCAGAGATGCCTGGCATAGATTCAGAGATTTCCAGCGCGACTGTCCACACCATGGATTCAATGAAGTGCAACTGCTGAGCACTTTCTATAGAGGTCTTTCCTTGAGGTATCAGATGGCTCTTGATACAGCTAGTGAGGGAAACTTCAACACAAGGAATCCAGATGAAGTACAAACGAAGTTCGATAAGGTGCAGGAACTTCTTAAGAGGCAAATTCGCTCAGCTGAAGAATGTTGGGGTCAAAAACGGTTGTCTCGAAATCAACGGCTAAAGATCCTTCCAAACTCAAAGGTTTCCCGCACGAACGGTCAACAGGCGAAGGATCGGGCGACGGAGAACCCACGGACGAAAGAGAATCCCTGGCGCCGACGGCAGGCGAGACCGAGCCGGCCTGGCGCCGGGCAAGCCCTCAGCGCCGGGCGCAAGCACGACGAGGCCTGGCGCCGCCGCAGGGCTCTACCGGCGTAAGCGCAACGCAGCCGCCTGGCGTCGGCGGTAAGCCTGCCGGCGGAGCGCGACGCAGTCGGCCTGGCACCGGGCGGTAAGCCTCGCGCCGGCAAGCCCTGGCGCCAGCTTAACGCAGCCGCCCTGGCACCGCGTAAGCTCCCTGGCGGCGGCAAGCGCGACGAAGCCGGCTTATGCCGAGGCAAGCGTGACGAAGCATCCTGGGCCGCAAGCGCGACGCGCGCCATGCGGCAGGTCCCGGCGCCGGCCGACGGTCCTCGTCCTGGTCTCGGTCCCATCATGCTCGGTCTGATCCCATCTTGGCTTGCTTGGATCAATCCTCGTGGGTTTGATACGATCATGGCTACGGAATTAACATCTCTCGATTCGACTCGATTGGAATCATCCTCGATGTTTTACGACAAAAATTAGAAATGTTGGATTTCTCGTAGAGGATATCGTGTAAAAAAGATCGATTAACTCGAACATCGATCCTTTAGGCTATACGGTTTATTTTACGAGTAAGATAGTCTTTCCGAGAAATCGTATAAAACATTCAACGACTTAAGACAAGTCCACAGACTTACTTTCGATTTTAAGAATTCAGGCCCAATCAGACTATGACGGTTAATCCAATTTCCCGAACATCAGATAAACATCAAGTCACCGAAAAATAGGGGAAAACTCGAGGATAATTACGAAGATCTACGAAAATGAAATATTTCCTGAAGAGATAAACTTGGGCCCAAAGGCGAAGTCCATCATCCTAAGGCAAACCGACCTAGAAGTGAGTATATATGAGAGCAAGAGCAGAGGAGAAGGGGATCCGAAAATTAGACTTAGAGCACTTTTCTAGCTTAGAATAATTAGGGTTTAGGTGGTTAGACTAGCGGAGCAAGGCTTAGGATGTTTGGCTGCCTACGGCTCTATCGTTTTCTTTAATCGCAAATTTCTCTGTCTTTCGGAGAATCCTTGTATTCATATCTTTCGTTTAATAAAACGCCTTCGAGCAAATATCACAATTTTTATTTTGTCATCTGTTAACTTTCTCGATTTGTGGCAACGAGAGAACTGACCTTCAAGGAAAGTCGGCCTCCGCAATCTTATTCATTAAAATGGACAGCGAATTTCGTTCCTGGCTAGATGGGGGGGACGGATTCTCTAACTCGAAAACCACCAATCGATCGGGTTCAGTATGGCAACTTTGTCAGCCCGCAACATCGTGATCCTACGAGGATCGAGCAACGGCCAGCATGGCCAAACCTCACAACAATCTCCTCGTAATAGAACTCACGATCCAGGATATTGACGAGCAAGGGTATTACTCGACACCGGATGCTCGGCTAATATTATCTATAAAACCACCCTCGAGAGGATGGGCGTCGATCTAAGCATCCTTACAGATGACCCCAGCCCAGTATTCGACTCGAAAGGTTATGACCCTCGGTTCGACAAACCTCTCAGTCAGAACCGAGCCGCCAAAACACGGAATTCCTGGTGATCGATGGTCCAACATCCAACAACGCGATAGTTGGAACTCCTGGCTAAATTCCATGAGAGCATCCCATCAACATTCCACCTATGCCTCAAGTTCCCGACACCTTCGGGTTGAAACGATACATGGTAGTCACGAGCAGCGCAGATCTACCTCGAACTAAAACGGAAAATTCAAATCGAGACCTCTCGAAAAGCAAATGATTCACGACTCGCCAGAAACCTTCTGGCAGTCCCAAAGAGCTGAGGCCCTAGAAGGGAAGCTGAACCAACCTGCTAACCGGTGGTCTCTATCTGCCTCGACGATTCATACCCGAACGGTAAGGCCAAATCGAGCTAACCTCCGCGAACCAATAAAAGCAGAGCTCATCGCATGCCTCAAAAGAACCTCGATACGCTCGCTGGCCGGAGGATATGCCGAATCGACATTAGCGTAACATGTCACGAACTTAACATCGACCGACTCACAAACCCGTGAAACAAAAGAGACGAAAGCTGGGACTGAGCGCCATCGCAGTCAACGAGGAAGTCGAAAGACTCCTCAAAGTAGGTCGATAATGAAGTAGGTATCCAGACTGGCTTGCCAACCCCGTCGTGGTAAAAAGAAGAACGGCAATTGGCGAAGTTTGTGTCGATTTCACGGATTTTAATAAAGCCTGTCCAAAGGACTGCTTCCCGCCCCACACATCGACCGACTGGTCGAAGCAACCGCGGAAACAAGCTTCTATCATTCATGGACGCTTTTCCGATACAATCAGATCATGATGAATCCCGACGACCGCAAAAACTGCATTCATCACAGACCGCTGAACGATTGCTACAAGGTAATGCCTTCGGTCTTAAAACGCTGGTGCAACGATCAGCCTTCGTCAACAAAATGTTTGCCGAAAGCAACTCGAAAAACTATGGAAGTATACATCGATGATATGCTCGTAAAAACTCTTGACGAACACGATCATGTAACCCACCTAGAGGAATGTTTTGCACGACTCAACCAGCATAACATGAAACTCAACCCGGCGAAATGCAAATTCGCAGTGGCATCGGGAGAATGCCTCGGATACCTTGTAACGTATCGCGGAATCGAGGCCAATCCTAAACAAGTCGATGCACTGAAAGAGATGGCCTCCCCGAGAACCAAGTGAGAAGTCTAAAGGTTAACCAGGAGAGTCGCGGCTTTGAACCGTTTCATCACGCTCCACGGATAAGTGCCTACCGTTTTACGAAACGTTGAAGGGAAACAAGAAGTTTGAATGGTCCGAGAAATGTGAGAAGGCTTTCCAACAGTTGAAACATTACCTGGCCACTCCACCAGTTCTCGCAAAACCGGTGGAAGGTGAACCTCTTTTCCTCTATATCGCAGTTTCCGCAACAGCAGTCAGTGGCGTCCTGATACGAGAAGAAAGCGGCGAACAAAAGCCAATCTTTTACGTAAGCAAGACGTTGCTGGATGCGGAAACTCGATACCCGCTAATGGAAAAATTAGCATTTGCCGTCATAACCTCGGCAAGGAAACTAAGACCATATTTCCAGTCTCATACTATAGTGGTTCTCACCACATTCCTCTGCGGATAATCCTGCACAGTCCGGCCAATCCGTAGGCTCGCTAAATGCTAATCGAACTAAGTGAATACGACGTCAATATCGCCAAGGACATGTGCAAAGTCCTGTGCTTGGATTTCTTGGTAGAATTACCCACTAGAGACATGACTAACGAGGAGCCGAACTCAACTTGGGTCCTCCACGCCGATGGATCCTCATCCAAACAAGGGTCCAAATCGAATTGACTCACCTCTCCTAACGGGAAATCCTAGAACAGTCATTCCGATTAGCTTTTCATGCTTCAAACAATGTGGCAGAATACGAGGCACTCGTCGCAGGCTTACGGCTAGCCCATGGATTAAAAAATCCGTAATATTCACGCTTACGCGATTCTCGTTAGTCGCCAACCAATACAGCGGAGAGTATGAAGCAAGGGACGAAAGGATGGACGATATCTGAAACTCGCCCAAGAACTGGCTCGTAGTTTCGACCAGTTCTCCCTGACCAGAATCCTCGCCGAAAACGCCCAGGCCGACGCTTGGCTGCCCTCGCCCAAGCTCAGATCCAGGGCTCAAAGGATAATCCCGTCGAATTCATCGAACATCCGAAAGCATCGGACCACCAGTGGTCGCCAATCTAATCCGAGGAGAGATTGAAGATGCGGAAGAAGTCGAGGATCAACCGGAAGCGGATGCGGACCAAACCGAGTATGGCTGCGACAGCCCTTGGTTAGAACCAATCCGGGCCTATATCGTGAATGGAACCTTACCCGCTGAAAAATGGGCGGCCCGTAAAGTGAAAATCCAAGCGGCACGGTATGTCACGATAGAGGGAGAAATTTATAAGTGGCGTTTCTCCGGTCCTCTCATGACATGCGCAGAAGGAGAAAGGGCAAGAAGAATCATGGAAGAGGTCCATTCTGGATCATGCGGAAATCATTCTGGCGGAAGATCTCTCGCAGTCAAAATCAAGCGCCACAGTTATTATTGGCCAACCATGATAATAGACTGCGAGAAATTCGCCCGGAAGTGCGAGAAATGCCAAAGGCATGGTCCAACAATCCATCAACCCGCGGAAATCCTCTCCTCAATGTCGTCCCCCTATCCTTTCATGCGATGGTCCATGGACATTGTCGGACCTATGCATCCATCAAAACAAAAACGCTTCCTCCTAGTCCTCACGGATTTCTGTTCCAAATGGGTAGAAGCAGAATCCTACGCAAGTATCAAAGACACACAAGTCGAGAACTTCGTCTGGAAATATATCATAACTAGACATGGGGTCCCGTACGAAATCGTAACAGACAACGGATGTCAATTTATCTCTGCTCGATTCGAAGCATTCTGCGAAAAGTGGAAAATACGACTTACAAAGTAAACTCCCAGGTATCCGCAATGCAACGGACAGGCTGAAACTATAAACAAAACTATCCTAGACGGATTGAAAAGCTTAGAAGCCAAGAATGGTCGATGGGTCAAGAACTCGAAGGAGTTCTCTGGTCTCACCGAACGACTCTAGGCGGCAACGGAGAAACTCCCTTTGCCCTGGTCACGGAACAGAATGTATGATCCCAGCGAAGTAGAATTTCCGGCGACGCTGAAGATTTCTCCCCGAACGGAAGATCTGAACAACGCCATGCTGCTGGATAATCTTGACCTGATCAACGAACGTCGCGACCAAGCGCTCATCAGGATACAAAATTACCAGCACGCTTCCGCCAGATACTACAATGCAAACGTACGCCATCTCAGGTTCAAGGAAGGCGATTTAGTCTTGCGTAAAGTCTTCCAAAACACCGCCCAACGAAACGCGGGAAAACTAGGGACAAATTGGGAAGGACCTTACAAAGTAATAAAAGTAGTCCGACCAGGCTCATACCAAATCGCAAACATGCAAGACGTCAAAATCCCGAGAACTTGGAATGCGATGCACCTCAAAAAATAATACCACTAAACGATAAAACGTGGTACAAAAGAACTACGAGATGGCTTGATCCCTAGACAAGGGTACGTAGGTAACTCGCCAACCGGCGGGTTCAGCTATCCCCCCAATTAAAAAAGGGGAGTGGGTACGTATACTCGTATACTCCCACAAATTTCGAAGACTCTAAAAGTTTTCGAAACATTTTTACGACTTTTTCAAATCAGCCGAAACAGCCACGACAACGGACCCAGTATCCACAAAACGATTACCACATCCAAAAATTCACCCGAAATAATTCGCGGACTTCTCCTACAAAGCCCATAGACCTTACTATGGCATAAAGAAAATTTTTTCGCAGCACCGCGAGACGTCGCTTCACGCTCGAACAAACATTTTCCCAAACTTTTCACACCTCCAAACGGTATCATTTCGTTGTTGCTGATCACAACAAACAAACTCTAACGCCCTAAATGACAAATAGCCGCCCTTCAAGGGTAGGCTCTCTTGCATCCGACAAGGATAAACATAGCGCGCTATACAAGAAATTCAAATTTTGGTTTAGCTCTTCAGAAGGAAGTAGCTCGACTCACGCCCAGACAAATCATATAAGCCGACAACAATTCGCGGATTTTAAACGGTACGAGTCAGGTTAAAATCGCAAACAGGCAAAACGAAGCCGATTTGTCATCACAAAGCCTCAGTCCGAGAGTAAACCTAGGTCTTTCCTAAACCCAGCCACGCTGGATCTTGACATCTCACAGACATAGTATGGTATACGAGATCCAAAATTTGTCTCTTCACTTAAGCCTATTCGTTTCACGAACTTTACACGAATCGGTAAACCGCGGAAAAACTTGCTTTATGCAAACAATAGGTACGGTGATCATGAGGGAACTAGGAATGAGACGACAACTCACACCCTCTTTCTCATACTTCAAAAACTGAAGTTCATAAATAATCGAAAACGCTTCATAGATTGAGACCGCAAAGTTCAAACAAAACCCCAAAAGGGCAGGGATTCAAGCCACCAACGCCAGTCCCGTAATACATCATGGCCTCTTAACGGCCAAACACATATAAAATAAAATCCCCGGGGATTGATAAACCTAGACGCCCCGAGCGCCACCTTCATCCTCAAACTCACCCGCGATAGGGATAGCCTCGCCGTCGCCTCCCTCGGTTGCACCGCCGCTACCCGCCTCGTCCGCGCCAGCCTTGCAATCCTCTCCCGCGCGCTCCTGATATTCTGAGTCTTCGGAGGTCGGCCCAAGGGTGCATTCGGCCTGCAGGCCGGCAAGGATCGAATCAAGTCTCCCTCGGAGGTCGCCCACTCTCCTTTACTGTACGATAGTCTGGCTTCCTCCGAGTCCAAAGACGGGGCCTCGTTACCCCGAAGCAACTCGAGCTCACTCAGACTCCCCTCGATCCCCGCTAAAGCCAGCTCCCTCTTGCGGATAGCTATTGATGTCTTGCATATTTTCATTGTTTTAGCTTTCCATTTTGTGCATTTTATCCCTTCTAGATTAGACATTAGGCATATTTAGGTTCATTTTGCATTCATAAGTCTGTATCAGGTCTTGGAGTGTACTTTGGAGAATTTGAAGGTGTTTGGGGGTACTTTATTACAAAAAGGAAGGGTGAAAGATAGAAATGGACGATGGCCATAAAGAAGTCTTTCTGTGCTAAGATTTGGTGGGAACATGGCATTTTGAGTTAGCTTTCCATTGGGAGTGGTTTCAAACCATTTAAAGCCATATTGGAGGAGTTATGATTATTTGAGTGAAGGCATATCAGTACACCCGGGTCAGCACACTCGGCTTGACCAACCCGCACGGAACGAAAGGATGATGCTGGACGATGAAGCACCCGGACGGACGTACGCGACCTCGATAGCCCGCACGGCCTGACCGCAGGAACAGACAGCATGTACGCGGCTTGAACACCCGACTGGACGCAACTTGCGTGCGAGCCTACCCGAGCATCCACACCCGAGGAAGACGACCCGCACGTTCCGACAATGGAGAACGCCCAGGATCAGGACGCGGCCGATCACACCCGACCTCCTTCACCCGCGTACCACTCCACTCAATGATGTCTTGCATATTTACATGTTTTTAGCTATCATATCTTATGCATTTTTGCTCATTTAGATTAGGCATTAGGCATCTTTAGGCTCATTTTGCATTCATAAGTCCCTATTAGGTGTTGGAGCACACTTTGGAGATATTGAAGATGTTTGGGAGTTTTGTGATGAAAAAGAAGGGTTTAAAGATGAACATGGACAGAGGCCTTAGGAATACCTTCTGATGCTAAGATTTGGTGGAGACATGGCATTCTGAGTTAGCTTTCCAATGGAAGTGGTTTCAAGACATTTGGAGCCATATTGGAGGAGTTATGATCAATTGAGTGGAAGCATGTCAAGCCACCCGGGTGAGCACACCCGAGGCCAACCATCAAACCTCGCCTGGACAAGCTCAGGACGCGGCCAGGACGACCGGGACAAGCACCGCACGTCCTGATTGCTGCTGACACCCACCATGCGGCGAACACACCCGCCTAGAGACGCACGCCTGGACGCCGGACGAGCAGGACATACCGGCCTGGGCATACCCGCCTGGACAGGCACTAGCTGACCCGGGTTTCTTCCTTTCTCCTTGCTTCTCATTGGTCGAAAATCACTTGGCCAAGGGCTTTTAGACTTTCTCCTTTATGTTTTAAGGGTTTCCAAGCCCCATATAAATACTCTTGTATCCCTTTGAGGGACTTATCTCATTTTCTATCTAAGAACACATAAACCTCTTGAGTAAAGTTTCATCTTGATTCATAATCTCATCTTGTCTTTGTGTTCTTGATTGTTTGATTTCATATCCTTTCTTTCTCTATATGTTTAAGCTTGAATCTATCATGGGTTTAAGAGTAAGCATGTGGATTAGTGAGTAGATCCTTCTAAGATCCATGGGTTAGGGTGATAGAGAGTGATTAAGTTAGATCCAAGGTGTCTATTGTTAGATCTATCATTTCCTTGCATAGATTTGGTGTTTTAAAGCTATATTTGAGTTGGCCTCTCAAGCATAGAGCTATAGGCATTTCATGCCGGAAGGTGTTCTATGAAATGCCTGAACCAACTCATCTATGTTTATAGCTTGCTTTGCCTAAGGGATTAGTTGTCAAAGGAGCTAGGATTGCTATTAGACTCATTCTCCATGTTTGCTTTGATCATTACAGCCAAAGGGATTTGGTGTACTTTGGTGATCATTGCAAAAGAGCATTCATCTAGGGATAGAGCTTGCTTAGTTTTGTTGTCTAGGCATAAGGATTAGATTGATTGAAAAGTTAGCACCTTGGATTGAAGCTTAATCATTTGATATCAAGTCCCTATACCCATGGGTCTCACTCTCCTCATAAGAAAGAAAGTTCAATCTTTTATTGCATTTTAATATTGTCTTAGTTTCACAATCATCCTCTCATCTTGATAGACTTAGATTAAGCATGAACTTGCATTCCCTTTGCATTAGAATCTCTTAGAATTGGATTGACATCTTGTATTCTACAACATTTGATTAGGACCCTGAAAAGGCCTGTCTTCAAATTCGCCAAGTTCTAAGTTGATTTTGACATTGGGATTTAGTTATTTGCTTGAGACTAAGTCATTTTTCTTTTACTGTATCTTGTGATATTGGTTGCCTCTTCTATCTTTGACTTTCAGGTGTATGATCCCAAGAAGCAGAGGGCATCCAACTTGGTTCCTACTGTTGAAGAGATTGCTGCACTTGAGAGGAGATAGCTAGACAAAGAAGAGAAGTAGAGCAACAGGCTCATCTTCAAAGGTTGGGGTTTGAGATGGAGAATCTGCCTCAAGATGGTAATGTCCAAGGGGACAATGGTCCAAGAGCTGACAATCCTAGACCACCACGCCAGCCACATCACCAACCACGCCAAGCAAGAGCCATTGGAGCCTATGACCAACCTCACATTCATGGTCATAGGTTGGGAATCAGAGCACCAGCTGTGGAGAACAACAACTTTGAGATCAAATCAGGGCTGCTGCATTTGATTGAGAACAACAAGTTTCATGGCCTTGCTGTGGAGGATCCCTTGATCACTTGGACACATTTGATAGCTACTGTAGCTTGTCCAAGATTAATGGAGTCTCTGAAGATGCTTTCAAGCTGAGGTTGTTTCCATTCTCTTTGGGAGACAAGGCACATCTATGGGAGAAGGCTGTTCCAAGTGACTCTATCACTACTTGGAATGAGTGCAAGAGAGCATTCCTAGAGAAATTCTTCTCTACCTCAAGAACAGCCAAGATCAGAAATGAGATCTCTAGCTTTCAGCAGAAGAACCTTGAGAGCTTTAGTGAAGCATGGGAGAGGTTCAAGGGCTATTGGTCTCAATGCCCACATCATGGCTTCACCAAGGAGAGTTTGCTTAGTACCTTCTACAGAGGTGCTCTACCAGAGTTCAGGAGCAGATTGGACACAGCCAGCAATGGGTTCTTCTTGGGCAGAACTGAGCAGGATGCTGAGGAACTGGTGGAGAACATGGCCAGGAGTGATTCAGTCTACAGTGAGGAGCATGATAGGGCCAACAGAGGCACTGATGAAGATGATCCGCACACAAGAAAGGCCTTGAAGTCTCTCCAAGAAAAGTTGGACAAGCTTCTTGTAGAGAAGGCTAAGCAAGAGCAGCTTAACTCCATTGGAAAACAGCAACAGAAACTGCCTGCTAGGACTACTGAAGTTCATGGTGTAGAAGGTGATGACCGGCCTTTTCAGGTCCTAATCAAATGTTGTAGAATACAAGATGTCAATCCAATTCTAAGAGATTCTAATGCAAAGGGAATGCAAGTTCATGCTTAATCTAAGTCTAAACAAGATGGGAGGATGATTGAGAAACTAAGACTATATTAAAAATGCAATAAAAGATTGAACTTTCTTTCTTATGAGGAGAGTGAGACCCATGGGTATAGGGACTTGATATCAAATGATTAAGCTTCAATCCAAGATGCTAACTTTTCAATCAATCTAATCCTTATGCCTAGACAACAAAACTAAGCAAGCTCTATTCCTAGATGAATGCTCTTTTGCAATGATCACCCAAGTACACCAAATCCCTTTGGCTGTAATGATCAAAGCAAACATGGAGAATGAGTCTAATAGCAATCCTAGCTCCTTTGACAACTAATCCCTTAGGCAAAGCAAGCTAAAAGCATAGATGAGTTGGTTCAGGCATTTCATAGAACACCTTCCGGCATGAAATGCCTATAGCTCTATGCTTGAGAGGCCAACTCAAATATAGCTTTAAAACACCAAATCTATGCAAGGAAATGATAGATCTAACAATAGACACCTTGGATCTAACTTAATCACTCTCTATCACCCTAACCCATGGATCTTAGAAGGATCTACTCACTAATCCACATGCTTACTCTTAAACCCATGATAGATTCAAGCTTAAACATATAGAGAAAGAAAGGATATGAAATCAAACAATCAAAACACAAAGACAAGATGAGATTAAGAATCAAGATGAAACTTTACTCAAGAGGTTTATGTGTTCTTAGATAGAAAATGAGATAAGTCCCTCAAAGGGGATACAAGAGTATTTATATGGGGCTTGGAAACCCTTAAAAACATAAAATAAAAATTACTAAAAGGTCCTTGGCCAAGTGATTTTCGACCAATGAGAAGCAAGGAGAAAGGAAGAAGCTGAGCCACCCGGGTCAGCTAGTGCCTGTCCAGGCCGGGTATGCCCAGGCCGGGTATGTCCTGCTCGTCCGGCGTCCAGGCCGCGGCCTCTCTAGGTCGGGTGTGTTCGCCACAGGTGGGCGTCCAGCTGGTGGCAGGACGTGCGGGTGTGTGTGGCCGGGTGATACTAGTCGGGTGTGCAGGCTGGTACGCGGGTAGGAGGAACTGTGGTGCGTCCGAGTGTCCTGGTCCGGTGGTGCTGGACGTCCGAGCTCGTCTAGCATCAGAACGCGGGTCGTCCAGGTCGGGCAGGTGCTGTCGGGTGTCTTCTGGTGCTGGTGAGGCAAGGTCGGTGCGCCCTGGTCGTCCAGTCCGTCCGTCCCGCGGGTCCTTGTGCTCGGGTAGTATGGACGCGTCCGTTCTAGGCGTTCAGCACAATCAGGACGTGCGGGTGCTTGTCCCGGGTCGTCCTGGCCGCGTCCTGAGCTTGTCCAGGTGAGGTTTGATGGTTGGCCTCGGGTGTGCTCACCCGGGTTGCTTGACATGCTTCCACTCAATTGATCATAACTCCTCCAATATGGCTCCAAATGTCTTGAAACCACTTCCATTGGAAAGCTAACTCAGAATGCCATGTCTCCACCAAATATTAGCATCAGAAGGTATTCCTAAGGCCTCTGTCCATGTTCATCTTTAAACCCTTCTTTTCATCACAAAATTCCCAAACATCTTCAATATCTCAAAAGTGTGCTCCAACACCTAATAGGGACTTATGAATGCAAAATGAGCCTAAAGATGCCTAATGCCTAATCTAAATGAGCAAAAATGCATAAGATATGATAGCTAAAACATGTAAATATGCAAGACATCAACTCCCCACACTAGACCTTTGCTTGTCCTCAAGTAAACTTTTCAAACACAAGGGGTGGATGCAAGGATGGGAACAAAGCCACAGGAAACACTCATAGCACTCAACCTGACATCCTAAAGAAACATAGCAAATAGCATGAGCAAAACTTTCTTATTATGCTCTAGCTTCACAAGGCCTATCAATGACTCTTATGCCTCTACACAAGATGCAATGCCTATCAACCAACATGTTCTCTTATCCAGCCCTCACATTGATTCACACACACACACAAGGTGAAGTCTCACAAATGGGCACATGATCTCAATCATTTGGCTAGGTGATCAAATGGTCTAATATGGATGAAAAGGAGGGTTCAATGCATCATTTCAAGGTGGCAATCACTCAAAATCAAGGAGCTTGATCATTATGCAAAATTTATCTAAGACTAGGAGCAATTCATGCATACATGGATCCATCCTCATCATTCTACCCAAATCCTAAGTGATTACAAGTTCTACACCCCTCTTAATTCATCCCATAACCCAAAATGAAAACATACTCACATCACTCACCCAATGAACATTTTCTTTCTCATGATGCTACCTCTAAGGACCTCTATTCACATTCTAAACTCTAACTCTTAAATCTTTCCTTCCCACTATCTTATTGAATCTTTTCTTTTCTTTTCTTTTCTTTTAGAGATAACCCAAATGTGTATGAGATCCATGATCAAGTATGCAAATGCCCATATGCAAGAGAGATTAAGTTCATTCAAGTCTAAGTTCAGGATGGAGCTGGTCTTAAGAACAATGCCAATATAAAGCAAGCAAGCAAGTTTCAAGAAGAGTTTTCAAGGCTCAAAGCATGCAAGCTTTTCAAAAGATGCTTAAGCTACTTGATATGTTTAACTAGGGTGTCAAATTCAGTGCAAACGAGTGTTCTTTACAAGGCAATGCTCCATATGCAAATGAATGCAACCTATATGCTCTAGACTCAATCTTAAGGATGCAAGTGATGCAATCTACATGATTCAAAAATTTAAATTTTTTTAGATTTTCTATGCATTTATGATTGTACAATGCAATGCATGAGACTCAAAATCACAAAGCAAACATGATCAATATCCGTACCTCCCCACACTTAAATCACACACGTGAGTAAGAGAGTAAGAGGTACCTCAACAAGGCAAAATCAAATGTATATACAAAAGGGTTGGAGTAATACCACACAAGGAGAGTTGGGCATGGTGCTTGTGGCATGACTAGAAGCTGGCTTGGTTCATAGCAACTAGAGGAAGCTGCTACATGGATCATGGGGCTCAAGTGGTTCACCACCATTCTTCTCTCCTCTAGTGCTTGGCTCAACCTGAAAACCTTGACCACTTTTATTAAAAACTTAAAAGAGAATTGAAATTTCAAAACTATGTACAAGGATAACCATGGGACTTCCTCCCAAGTGAGCTTGTTTTGAGTCACTTAGCTTGACTACCTTGTCTCTTGAACTAGTGAGAAGGAGGATCCTTCCCACCTTCAAGTGTGATGGTGAGGACCTGAGAGAGAAGCTCTTGAAGCTTGATTGGGTCATCTTGGAGCTGAGGAGTGATGATGGCTCTAGCATTTGAGAATGGTGTGGACCTGCCCTTATGCTTGATCTTGTACTCAATGGCTCCATCCTTGAGCTTCTTTGGATGGAGAGTGAGAGTGTGAGAGCAAATCAAGAGGTGGAGGAGGCTCTTTCACTATCTTCTTCTTGCCATGAGTGGCCTTTGAGGTTCCACCCATCCCTCTCTTTTAGCACTTTCCAAGTGCTCAACACACAACTCCTTAGAACACTCTCCATCAAGACCTTCTTTCTACCAACAACCTCTTCATCTGGGGCTTCTCAACAGCTTGTGCAGCACGAGTTATTGTCCCACAATAGTCTGATTCGAGGGGCTGGAGAGGATAGGAGACAGCTTTGTTGACATGCATGAGAGTGACCTTCTTGTTGGGAAAGTCAATGCAAGCTCCAACTGTTGTGAGGAAAGGAGTGCCAAGGATCAAAGGGACTCTTTCTGCAGATGCCATATTCAAAACAGTGAGATCAATAGGTATGGTGCAGGATCCAATCTTCAAGGGAAAGTCCTTGATTATGCCAAGTGGGGTAGAAGAGGAATCCCCAAAGGTGAGAGGAGGGGTATCTGTTTCCATGCTTTCAATCCCAATACTCTGCACCATGTCCAAGGAGATGACATTCACACTAGCTCCACTATCAACAAGAGCATCATCCATAGTTAGTTTACCAAGAGAGCAAGACAATGTGAACTTCCCTTGAGACTCAAGCTTAGGGAGGGACTTGGGAGGATTGGTGGATCAATCTTCAGAAGTGAGATGTCCAAAAGTTCAGCCACTTCAGCTTGGTGGGTGAGAATGTCCTTTATGAGCATCATTTGGACATGAGCAGCATGCATATTGCTGATCTCTGGAAGCTTGACTCCAATATCACTGAGGTCTTTTCTGAATTTGGAGACCAATTTTTCTGAGCTTTGGTGAGGAACCTTTGAGGGTAAGGGAGCTTATCATATGGTGATAGCTCAACCTCATTGTCTTCTTCCTTCACTTCTTTCAGCTTGGGGTTAGCACTTTTCAACTTGTGTCTCAACCTTAGGCTCATCAATCTTTCCTTGAACCTTCTTATCAGCTCTCTTCACAACTCTAGCTTCAGCTGTGGCCACAACCAGTCTCTTATCATGTTCAATCTGATTTCCAAGCACTAGCCTCTCAATCTCATCAATATCATTCTTATGATCACTCAATGCAATCCCTGAAGAAGTGGAGATGATAACATTGCAAGTGTCCTTAGGGTTCTTCTCTGGTTTTCCTGGTAGAGATCCCATTGGATTCTTGGAGGATGAAGACATGGATGCAACTTGCCTCCAAAGCTTTGAGGTGAGAGGCAAGTTGCATGTACTTGTTGTTGAGGTCAGAATAGGTTCCATCAATCTTAGCATGGATGTTCTTGAACTCATCACCAATGGTCTTAGCATTTTCTTGAGCTTCTAAGAGTTGCTTGAACATGGACTCCAAATTTGAACTTGGAGCCTGAGCTGGAGAAGAGCTTCCTTGGGGCTGAGTAGGCTGGTTTGCTTGGTAACCTCCTTGGTGATTGTTGTAGTAAGGTCTTTGCTGGTAGTTGTTTTGGTATTGGAAGTTAGGCTCTTTCCTATACCATGTGCCATTAGAATTGATGAAGCACAGCTCCTCTTGACCTTCTACACCATGAACCTCAGTAGTCCTAGCAGGCTGTTGCTGTTGCTGGTTCCCAATGGAGTGAAGCTGCTCTTGCTTAAACTTCTCTACAAGAAGCTTGTCCAACTTTTCGAGAGATTTCAGGGCCTTTCTTGTGTGCGGATCATCTTCATCAGTGCCTCTGTTGGCCCTATCATGCTCCTCACTGTAGACTGAGTCACTCCTGGCCATGTTTTCTACTAGCTCCTCAGCATCCTGCTCAGTTCTGCCCAAGAAGAACCCATTGCTGGCTGTGTCCAATCTGTTCCTGAACTCTGGTAGAGCACCTCTGTAGAAGGTACTAAGCAAACTCTCCTTGGTGAAGCCATGATGTGGGCATTGAGACCAATAGCCCTTGAACCTCTCCCATGCTTCACTAAAGCTCTCAAGGTTCTTCTGCTGAAAGCTAGAGATCTCATTTCTGATCTTGGCTGTTCTTGAGGTAGAGAAGAATTTCTCTAGGAATACCCTCTTGCACTCATTCCAAGTTGTGATAGAGTCACTTGGAAGAGCCTTCTCCCATAGATGTGCCTTGTCTCCCAAAGAGAAGGGAAACAACCTCAGCTTGAAAGCATCTTCAGAGACTCCATTAATCTTGGACAAGCTACAGTAGCTATCAAATGTGTCCAAGTGATCAAGGGGATCCTCCACAGCAAGGCCATGGAACTTGTTGTTCTCAATCAAATGCAGCAGCCCTGATTTGATCTCAAAGTTGTTGTTCTCCACAGCTGGTGCTCTGATTCCCAACCTATGACCATGAATGTGAGGTTGGTCATAGGCTCCAATGGCTCTTGCTTGGCGTGGTTGGTGATGTGGCTGGCGTGGTGGTCTAGGATTGTCAGCTCTTGGGCCATTGTCCCTTGGACATTATCATCTTGAGGCAGATTCTCCATCTCAAACCCCAACCTTTGAAGATGAGCCTGTTGCTCTACTCTCTTCTTTGTCTAGCTATCTCCTCTCAAGTGCAGCAATCTCTTCAACAGTAGGAACCAAGTTGGATGCCCTCTGCTTCTTGTTATCATACACCTGAAAGTCAAAGATAGAAGAGGCAAGAACCAATATCACAAGATACAATAAAATAAAATGACTTAGCCTCAAGCAAATAACTAAATCCCAATGTCAAAATCAACTTAGAAGTTGGCAACGGCCAATTTGATGACCGGCCTTTTCAGGTCCTAATCAAATGTTGTAGAATACAAGATGTCAATCCAATTCTAAGAGATTCTAATGCAAAGGGAATGCAAGTTCATGCTTAATCTAAGTCTAAACAAGATGAGAGGATGATTGAGAAACTAAGACTATATTAAAATGCAATAAAAGATTGAACTTTCTTTCTTATGAGAGAGTGAGACCCATGGGTATAGGGACTTGATATCAAATGATTAAGCTTCAATCCAAGATGCTAACTTTTCAATCAATCTAATCCTTATGCCTAGACAACAAAACTAAGCAAGCTCTATCCCTAGATGAATGCTTTTGCAATGATCACCCAAGTACACCAAATCCCTTTGGCTGTAATGATCAAAGCAAACATGGAGAATGAGTCTAATAGCAATCCTAGCTCCTTTGACAACTAATCCCTTAGGCAAAGCAAGCTTAAAGATAGATGAGTTGGTTCAGGCATTTCATAGAACACCCCGGCATGAAATGCCTATAGCTCTATGCTTGAGAGGCCAACTCAAATATAGCTTTAAAACACCAAATCTATGCAAGGAAATGATAGATCTAACAATAGACACCTTGGATCTAACTTAATCACTCTCTATCACCCTAACCCATGGATCTTAGAAGGATCTACTCACTAATCCACATGCTTACTCTTAAACCCATGATAGATTCAAGCTTAAACATATAGAGAAAGAAAGGATATGAAATCAAACAATCAAAACACAAAGACAAGATGAGATTAAGAATCAAGATGAAACTTTACTCAAAAGGTTTATGTGTTCTTAGATAGAAAATGAGATAAGTCCCTCAAAGGGGATACAAGAGTATTTATATGGGGCTTGGAAACCCTTAAAACATAAAATAAAAATTACTAAAAGGTCCTTGGCCAAGTGATTTTCACCAATGAGAAGCAAGGAGAAAGGAAGAAGCTGAGCCACCCGGTCAGCTAGTGCCTGTCCAGGCGGGTATGCCCAGGCGGGTATGTCCTGCTCGTCCGGCGTCCAGGCCGCGGCCTCTCTAGGTCGGTGTGTCCACGCGGGTGGCCCAGCTGGTGGCAGGACGCGGGTGTGTGTGGCCAGGTGATACTAGTCGGGTGTGCAGGCTGGTACGCTGGGGAGGAAGTGTGGTGCGTCCGAGTGTCCTGGTCCGGGTGGTGCTGGACGCCCGAGCTCGTAGCATCAGAACATGCGGGTCATCCAGGTCGGGCAGGTGCTGTCGGGTGTCTTCTGGTGGGTGAGGCAAGGTGCGCCCTTGGTCGCCCAGTCCGTCCGCGCGGGTCCTTGTGCTCGGGTATGGACCGCGTCCGTTCTAGGCGTTCAGCACAATCAGGACGCGGGTGGGTGCTTGTCCCGGTCGTCCTGGCCGCGTCCTGAGCTTGTCCAGGTGAGGTTTGATGGTTGGCCTCGGTGTGCTCACCCGGGTTGCTTGACATGCTTCCACTCAATTGATCATAACTCCTCCAATATGGCTCCAAATGTCTAGAAACCACTTCCATTGGAAAGCTAACTCAGAATGCCATGTCTCCACCAAATATTAGCATCAGAAGGTATTCCTAAGGCCTCTGTCCATGTTCATCTTTAAACACTTCTTTTTCATCACAAAATTCCCAAACATCTTCAATATCTCAAAAGTGTGCTCCAACACCTAATAGGGACTTATGAATGCAAATGAGCCTAAAGATGCCTAATGCCTAATCTAAATGAGCAAAAATGCATAAGATATGATAGCTAAAAACATGTAAATATGCAAGACATCAGAAGGTCAAGAGGAGCTGTGCTTCATCAATGCTAATGGCACATGGTATAGGAAAGAGCCCAACTTCCAATACCAAAACAACTACCAGCAAAGACCTTACTACAACAATCACCAAGGTGGTTACCAAGCAAACCAGCCTACTCAGCCCCAAGGAAGCTCTTCTCCAGCTCAGGCTCCAAGTTCAAATTTGGAGTCCATGTTCAAGCAACTCTTAGAAGCTCAAGAAAGAAATGCTAAGACCATTGGTGATGAGTTCAAGAACATCCATGCTAAGATTGATGTCTTGCATATTTACATGTTTTTAGCTATCATATCTTATGCATTTTTGCTCATTTAGATTAGGCATTAGGCATCTTTAGGCTCATTTTGCATTCATAAGTCCCTATTAGGTGTTGGAGCACACTTTGGAGATATTGAAGATGTTTGGGAGTTTTGTGATGAAAAGAAGGGTTTAAAGATGAACCTGGACAGAGGCCTTAGGAATACCTTCTGATGCTAATATTTAGAGGAGACATGGCATTCTGAGTTAGCTTTCCAATGGAAGTGGTTTCAAGACATTTGGAGCCATATTGGAGGAGTTATGATCAATTGAGTGGAAGCATGTCAAGCCACCCGGGTGAGCACACCCGAGGCCAACCATCAAACCTCGCCTGGACAAGCTCAGGACGCGGCCAGGACGACCCGGGACAAGCACCGCACGTCCTGATTGTGCTGAACGCCTAGAACGGACGCGGTCCATACCACCCGAGCACAAGGACCCGCACGGGACGGACGGACTGGATGCGACCAAGGACGACCGACCTTGCCTCACCCGCACCAGCAGACACCCGACAGCACCTGCCCGACCTGGACGACCCGCACGTTCTGATGCTAGACGAGCCCGGACGCCGCCCAGCACCACCCAGACCAGGACACTCGGACGTCCCACAGTTCCTCCTACCCGCACCAGCCTGCACACACCGACTAGTACCACCCGCCACGCACACCCGCACGCCCGCTAGCTGCTGGACACCCACCACGCGGCCGAACACACCCGGCCTAGAGAGGCCGCACGGCCTGGACGCCGGACGAGCAGGACATACCCGCCTGGGCATACCCGCCTGGACAGGCACTAGCTGACCCGGTGGCTCAGTTTCTTCCTTTCTCCTTGCTTCTCATTGGTCGAAAATCACTTGGCCAAGGGCTTTTAGAATTTCTCCTTTATGTTTTAAGGGTTTCCAAGCCCCATATAAATACTCTTGTATACCCTTTGAGGGACTTATCTCATTTTCTATCTAAGAACACATAAACCTCTTGAGTAAAGTTTCATCTTGATTCATAATCTCATCTTGTCTTTGTGTTCTTGATTGTTTGATTTCATATCCTTTCTTTCTCTATATGTTTAAGCTTGAATCTATCATGGGTTTAAGAGTAAGCATGTGGATTAGTGAGTAGATCCTTCTAAGATCCATGGGTTAGGGTGATAGAGAGTGATTAAGTTAGATCCAAGGTGTCTATTGTTAGATCTATCATTTCCTTGCATAGATTTGGTGTTTTAAAGCTATATTTGAGTTGGCCTCTCAAGCATAGAGCTATAGGCATTTCATGCCCGAAGGTGTTCTATGAAATGCCTGAACCAACTCATCTATGTTTTAGCTTGCTTTGCCTAAGGGATTAGTTGTCAAAGGAGCTAGGATTGCTATTAGACTCATTCTCCATGTTTGCTTTGATCATTACAGCCAAAGGGATTTGGTGTACTTGGGTGATCATTGCAAAAGAGCATTCATCTAGGGATAGAGCTTGCTTAGTTTTGTTGTCTAGGCATAAGGATTAGATTGATTGAAAAGTTAGCATCTTGGATTGAAGCTTAATCATTTGATATCAAGTCCCTATACCCATGGGTCTCACTCTCCTCATAAGAAAGAAAGTTCAATCTTTTATTGCATTTTTAATATTGTCTTAGTTTCACAATCATCCTCTCATCTTGATAGACTTAGATTAAGCATGAACTTGCATTCCCTTTGCATTAGAATCTCTTAGAATTGGATTGACATCTTGTATTCTACAACATTTGATTAGGACCTGAAAAGGCCTGTCATCAAATTGATGCCAAGTTCTAAGTTGATTTTGACATTGGGATTTAGTTATTTGCTTGAGACTAAGTCATTTTTCTTTTATTGTATCTTGTGATATTGGTTCTTGCCTCTTCTATCTTTGACTTTCAGGTGTATGATCACAAGAAGCAGAGGGGCATCCAACTTGGTTCCTACTGTTGAAGAGATTGCTGCACTTGAGAGGGAGATATCTAGACAAAGAAGAGAAGTAGAGCAACAGGCTCATCTTCAAAGGTTGGGGTTTGAGATGGAGAATCTGCCTCAAGATGGTAATGTCCAAGGGACAATGGTCCAAGAGCTGACAATCCTAGACCACCACGCCAGCCACATCACCAACCACGCCAAGCAAGAGCCATTGGAGCCTATGACCAACCTCACATTCATGGTCATAGGTTGGGAATCAGAGCACCAGCTGTGGAGAACAACAACTTTGAGATCAAATCAGGGCTGCTGCATTTGATTGAGAACAACAAGTTCCATGGCCTTGCTGTGGAGGATCCCTTGATCACTTGGACACATTTGATAGCTACTGTAGCTTGTCCAAGATTAATGGAGTCTCTGAAGATGCTTTCAAGCTGAGGTTGTTTCCATTCTCTTTGGGAGACAAGGCACATCTATGGGAGAAGGCTGTTCCAAGTGACTCTATCACTACTTGGAATGAGTGCAAGAGAGCATTCCTAGAGAAATTCTTCTCTACCTCAAGAACAGCCAAGATCAGAAATGAGATCTCTAGCTTTCAGCAGAAGAACCTTGAGAGCTTTAGTGAAGCATGGGAGAGGTTCAAGGGCTATTGGTCTCAATGCCCACATCATGGCTTCACCAAGGAGAGTTTGCTTAGTACCTTCTACAGAGGTGCTCTACCAGAGTTCAGGAGCAGATTGGACACAGCCAGCAATGGGTTCTTCTTGGGCAGAACTGAGCAGGATGCTGAGGAGCTGGTGGAGAACATGGCCAGGAGTGACTCAGTCTACAGTGAGGAGCATGATAGGGCCAACAGAGGCACTGATGAAGATGATCCGCACACAAGAAAGGCCCTGAAGTCTCTCCAAGAAAAGTTGGACAAGCTTCTTGTAGAGAAGGCTAAGCAAGAGCAGCTTAACTCCATTGGAAACCAGCAACAGAAACACCTGCTAGGACTACTGAAGTTCATGGTGTAGAAGGTCAAGAGGAGCTGTGCTTCATCAATGCTAATGGCACATGGTATAGGAAAGAGCCCAACTTCCAATACCAAAACAACTACCAGCAAAGACCTTACTACAACAATCACCAAGGTGGTTACCAAGCAAACCAGCCTACTCAGCCCCAAGGAAGCTCTTCTCCAGCTCAGGCTCCAAGTTCAAATTTGGAGTCCATGTTCAAGCAACTCTTAGAAGCTCAAGAAAGAAATGCTAAGACCATTGGTGATGAGTTCAAGAACATCCATGCTAAGATTGATGGAACCTATTCTGACCTCAACAACAAGTACATGCAACTTGCCTCTCACCTCAAAGCTTTGGAGAGCCAAGTTGCATCCATGTCTTCATCATCCAAGAATCCAATGGGATCTCTACCAGGAAAACCAGAGAAGAACCCTAAGGAGACTTGCAATGTTATCATCTCCACTTCTTCAGGGATTGCATTGAGTGATCATAAGAATGATGTTGATGAGATTGAGAGGCTAGTGCTTGGAAATCAGATTGAACATGATAAGAGACTGGTTGTGGCCACAGCTGAAGCTAGAGTTGTGAAGAGAGCTGATAAGAAGGTTCAAGGAAGGATTGATGAGCCTAAGGTTGAGACACAAGTTGAGAAGAGTGCTAACCCCAAGCTGAAAGAAGTGAAGGAAGAAGACAATGAGGTTGAGCTATCACCATATGATAAGCCCTTTCCTCAAAGGTTCCTCACCAAAGCTCAGAAAAAGTGGTCTCCAAATTCAGAAAAGACCTCAGTGATATTGGAGTCAAGCTTCCAGAGATCAGCAATATGCATGCTGCTCATGTCCAAATGATGCTCATAAAGGACATTCTCACCCACCAAGCTGAAGTGGCTGAACTTTTGGACATCTCACTTCTGAAGATTGATCAACCAATCCCTCCCAAGTCCCTCCCTAAGCTTGAGTCTCAAGGGAAGTTCACATTGTCTTGCTCTCTTGGTAAACTAACTATGGATGATGCTCTTGTTGATAGTGGAGCTAGTGTGAATGTCATCTCCTTGGACATGGTGCAGAGTATTGGGATTGAAAGCATGGAAACAGATACTCCTCCTCTCACCTTTGGGGATTCCTCTTCTACCACCCCACTTGGCATAATCAAGGACTTCCCTTGAAGATTGGATCCTGCACCATACCTATTGACCTCACTGTTTTGAAGATGGCATCCGCAGAAAGAGTCCCTTTGATCCTTGGCACTCCCTTCCTCACAACAGTTGAGCTTGCATTGACTTTCCCAACAAGAGGGTCACTCTCATGCATGTCAACAAAGCTGTCTCCTATCCTCTCCAGCCTCCACTGAATCAGACTATTGTGGGACAATCACTTGTGATGTACAAGCTGTTGAGAAGCCCCAAGATGAAGAGGTTGTTGGTAAGAAAGAAGGTCTTGATGGAGAGTGTTCTAAGGAGTTGTGTGTTGAGCACTTGGAAAGTGCTAAAAGAGAGGGGCTGGCTGGAGCCTTAAGGGCCACTCATGGCAAGAAGAAGATAGTGAAAGAGCCTCCTCTTGATTTGCTCTCCCACACTCTCACTCTCCATCCAAAGAAGCTCAAGGATGGAGCCATTGAATACAAGATCAAGCATAAGGGCAGGTCCACACCATTCTCAAGTGCTAGAGCCATCATCACTCCTCAGCTCCAAGATGACCCTATCAAGCTTCAAGAGCTTCTCTCTCAGGTCCTCATCATCACACTTGAAGGTGGGAAGGATCCTCCTTCTCACTAGTCAAAGAGAAAAGGTAGTCAAGCTAAGTGACTCAAAACAAGCTCACTTGGGAGGAAGTCCCATGGTTATCCTTGTACATAGTTTTGAAATTTCAATTCTCTTTTAAGTTTTAATAAAAGTGGTCAAGGTTTTCAGGTTGAGCCAAGCACTAGAGGAGAGAAGAATGGTGGTGAACCACTTGAGCCCCATGATCCATGTAGCAGCCTCCTCTAGTTGCTATGAACCAAGCCAGCTTCTAGTCATGCCACAAGCACCATGCCCAAATCTCATTGTGTGGTATTACTCCAACCCTTTGTATATACATTTGATTTTGCCTTGTTGAGGTACCTCTTACTCTTACTCACACAAGAGACTGTGTGATTTAAGTGTGGGGGAGGTACCGGATATTTGATCATGTTTGCTTTGTGATTTTGAGTCTCATGCATTGCATTGTGCAATCATAAGTGCATAGAAAATCTAAAATTTTTTTAAATTTTTGAATCATGTAAGATTGCATCACTTGCATCCTTAGGATTGAGTCTAGAGCATATAGGTTGCATTCATTTGCATATGGAGCATTGCCTTGTAAAGAACACTCGTTTGCACTGAATTTGACACCTAGTTAAACATATCAAGTAGCTTAAGCGTCTTTTGAAAAGCTTGCATGCTTTGAGCCTTGAAAACTCTTCTTGAAACTTGCTTGCTTGCTTGATATTGGCATTGTTCTTAAGACCAGCTCCATCCTGAACTTAGACTTGAATGAACTTAATCTCTCTTGCATATGGGCATTTGCATACTTGATCATGGATCTCATACACATTTGGGTTATCTTTTCCATTGTACCACCCTTTGTTAACCCAAATGGCACTCCCTTACCCTTGAACCCTATCCATTCTTTGAAGCCTACATTGATTTGCTTGAGTGAGGCCTCTTTTGATAGCTTGTCATGTGCAAAATCTTGAGAGTATTGGGAGCGACATGGATTTGTTCTCATCTCTTGCTAGCATAGGGTCATCATTTGAGCTAGCTTCTAGGATGGTGAGTGAAGTGTTTGTTACCTAATGGTTTACATTTTGGGTTTGGGGATATGACAATGCTGAGATTGATGAACAAAAGAGTGTCATTGAGAAAGAAAACCCTAGGGACCTAGAACAGAAAAAAATAATAAAGCTCTTGTGTAATGTTTTGACCTTCCCCTTCAAAAAAAAAAAAAAAAAAAAGAAAAGAAAAGAAAAGAAAAAAAAGGATTCAATAAGATAGTGGGAAGGAAAAACTTAAAGAGTTAGAGTTTAAAAGTGAATAGAGGTCCTTAGAGGTTGAATCATGAGAAAGAAAATGTTCATTGGGTGAGTGATGTGAGTATGCCTTCATTTTGGGTTATGGGATGAATAAAAGGGTGTAGATCTTGTAATCACTTAGGAATTGGGTAGAATGATGAGGATGGATCCATGTATGCATGAATTGCTCCTAGTCTTAGATAAATTTTGCATAATGATCAAGCTCCTTGATTTTTGAGTGATTGCCACCTTGAAATGATGCATTGAACCCTCCTTTTCATCCATATTAGACCATTTGATCACCTAGCCAAATGATTGAGATCATGTGCCCATTTGTGAGACTTCACCTGTGTGTGTGTGTGTGAATCAATGTGAGGGCTGGTTAAGAGAACATGTTGGTTGATAGGCATTGCATCTTGTGTAGAGGCATAAGAGTCATTGATAGGCCTTGTGAAGCTAGAGCATAATAAGAAAGTTTTGCTCATGCTATTTGCTATGTTTCTTTAGGATGTCAGGTTGAGTGCTATGAGTGTTTCCTGTGGCTTTGTTCCCATCCTTGCATCCACCCCCCTTGTGTTTGAAAAGTTTACTTGAGGACAAGCAAAGGTCTAGTGTGGGGGAGTTGATGTCTTGCATATTTACATGTTTTTAGCTATCATATCTTATGCATTTTTGCTCATTTAGATTAGGCATTAGGCATCTTAAGGCTCATTTGCATTCATAAGTCCCTATTAGGTGTTGGAGCACACTTTGGAGATATTGAAGATGTTTGGGAGTTTTGTGATGAAAAAGAAGGGTTTAAAGATGAACATGGACAGAGGCCTTAGGAATACCTTCTGATGCTAATATTTGGTGGAGACATGGCATTCTGAGTTAGCTTTCCAATGGAAGTGGTTTCAAGACATTTGGAGCCATATTGGAGGAGTTATGATCAATTGAGTGGAAGCATGTCAAGCCACCCGGGTGAGCACACCCGAGGCCAACCATCAAACCTCGCCTGGACAAGCTCAGGACGCGGCCAGGACGACCGGGACAAGCACCCGCACGTCCTGATTGTGCTGAACGCCTAGAACGGACGCGGTCCATACCACCCGAGCACAAGGACCCGCACGGGACGGACGGACTGGACGACCAAGGACGCACCCGACCTTGCCTCACCCGCGCACCAGCAGACACCCGACAGCACCTGCCCGACCTGGACGACCCGCACGTTCTGATGCTAGACGAGCTCCGGACGCGTCCAGCACCACCCGGACCAGGACACTCGGACGTCCCACAGTTCCTCCTACCCGCGTACCAGCCTGCACACCCGACTAGTATCACCCGGCCACACACACCCGCACGTCCTGCCACCAGCTGGACGCCCACCACGCGGCCGAACACACCCGGCCTAGAGAGGCCGCACGGCCTGGACGCCGGACGAGCAGGACATACCCGCCTGGGCATACCCGCCTGGACAGGCACTAGCTGACCCGGTGGCTCAGTTTCTTCCTTTCTCCTTGCTTCTCATTGGTCGAAAATCACTTGGCCAAGGGCTTTTAGACTTTCTCCTTTATGTTTTAAGGGTTTCCAAGCCCCATATAAATACTCTTGTATCCCCTTTGAGGGACTTATCTCATTTTCTATCTAAGAACACATAAACCTCTTGAGTAAAGTTTCATCTTGATTCATAATCTCATCTTGTCTTTGTGTTCTTGATTGTTTGATTTCATATCCTTTCTTTCTCTATATGTTTAAGCTTGAATCTATCATGGGTTTAAGAGTAAGCATGTGGATTAGTGAGTAGATCCTTCTAAGATCCATGGGTTAGGGTGATAGAGAGTGATTAAGTTAGATCCAAGGTGTCTATTGTTAGATCTATCATTTCCTTGCATAGATTTGGTGTTTTAAAGCTATATTTGAGTTGGCCTCTCAAGCATAGAGCTATAGGCATTTCATGCCCGAAGGTGTTCTATGAAATGCCTGAACCAACTCATCTATGTTTTAGATTGCTTTGCCTAAGGGATTAGTTGTCAAAGGAGCTAGGATTGCTATTAGACTCATTCTCCATGTTTGCTTTGATCATTACAGCCAAAGGGATTTGGTGTACTTGGGTGATCATTGCAAAAGAGCATTCATCTAGGGATAGAGCTTGCTTAGTTTTGTTGTCTAGGCATAAGGATTAGATTGATTGAAAAGTTAGCACCTTGGATTGAAGCTTAATCATTTGATATCAAGTCCCTATACCCATGGGTCTCACTCTCCTCATAAGAAAGAAAGTTCAATCTTTTATTGCATTTTTAATATTGTCTTAGTTTCACAATCATCCTCTCATCTTGATAGACTTAGATTAAGCATGAACTTGCATTCCCTTTGCATTAGAATCTCTTAGAATTGGATTGACATCTTGTATTCTACAACATTTGATTAGGACCCTGAAAAGGCCTGTCTTCACTCAACCCCCAGTACATTCGAGCAGGACGACACCCGGCCTTGGCACACGCGGCCTGAAGCACCCGCACGGCCTGCACACCCGACTGGAAGGACGCGGCCTGAAGCACCCACACGGCCTGCACACCCGACTGGAAGGACGCGGCCTGAAGCACCCGCACGGCCTTCTTGCTGCTGGACAAGGACAGTACGCGGCCTAGAGCACCCGGGGAGGACAACCCGAGCAGTCGGACGAGCCGGACGAGAATCCTCATACGCGGGTTGCCATACCCGGCCTGATGGAAGCCTATCCGACCAGAGTATCCGAGCTTCTTCCTTTTGGAGCATTTTGATTGGCTTAGACAATTAATCTTCCAAGGACTGTTTAGTCATTTTACTTTTATGTGTTTAGGGCTTTTAAGCCTACTATAAATACTCTCATTAACCCAAGTTTGGGACTTATGTTATTTATGATCTAAGAACAAAAACCTTTTGAGTAAAGCTTCATCTTTGATTTATTATCTCATCTCATCTTGTGTTCTTGATTGTTTATTTCATCTCCTTTCTTTCTCTATATGTTTAAGCTTGAATCCCTCATGGGTTTTAGAGTAAGCATCTGGATTAGTGAGTAGACTCATCTAAGATCCATGGGTTAGGGTGATTGAGAGTGATTAAGTGTAGATCTAAGGTGCTTAGGGTTAGATCTATCATTTCCTTGCATTGATTTGGTGTTCTTAAAGCTATTTTTGAGTTGGCCTCTCAAAGATAGAGTCATAGGCATTTCATGCCCGAAAGGTGTTCTATGAAATGCCTGAACCAACTCATCTATGCTTTTAGCTTGCTTTGCCTAAGAGATTAGTTGTCAAAGAAGCTAGGATTGCTATTAGACTCGTTCTCCATGTTTGCTTTCATCATTGCAGCCAAAGAGATTTGGTGTACTTGGGTGATCATAGCAAAAGAGCATCCATCTAGAGATAGAGCTTGCTTAGTTTTGTTGTCTAGGCATAAGGAATTAGATTGATTGATAAAGTTAGCATCTTGGATTGAATCTTAATCATTTGATATCAAGTCCCTACACCCATGGGTCTCATTCTCCTCATAAGAAAGAAAGATTTACTTTTTGTTGCATCTTGCTTATTTTTCTAGTTTAATCATCATCCTCTTTATTGATTGTATTTAGATTAAGCATAGACTTGCATTCCCTCTGCTTCATGGTCACTTAGGACTGGTTCGACAATCTTATATACTACATCATTTGATTAGAACTCTTAGAAAAGTTCTTTCATCAGCTATCAAGGACTCAAACAGGATGGCCATCCTCGTTAGACGACCAAAGAAGTCGTCACGAGCATCGGCAACCTCTGAGGATCTATGAGCGTCCATCTCCTCATGAGTCTGGACCTCTTCTGAAGGCGGCGGACTTCCGAGGATTTGTTCTTCTTCTCCTTCTTCACCTTGAGTAGCAAACTCGCGGTCTTCCCAAGGTCACGCTCAAGGTCGCTGATACGAACCTCAAGCGGACACGTCTGGGCAGCATGGGTGTCCTCGACGGTCTGCAGTGCAGCCTCAGTACGCTTCAGCGCTTCCTGCGACGATTCCAGCTCCTTCAACAGACGAATGACTTCCGACCCACACTCGCCAAGCATTCCGTCAATCAGCGACACAAACTGTCCGCAAAAGAAGGGGTAAGTATCATCATAAAAAAAAGCGATGCAAGAATTGCAGATAGATCGAAATCGAACCTTGGAACGATGACGCGCCAACGGCTCTGAAAGTTTTCCCTCCTCGCTCTTAGCACCCCGCTTCCTTTTCACTCCGGATGCCGCACCAGCCCTTGCCCTTCCCTTGGGCAACGGCGCGGCACCAGCCGCTGGCAGTCCCAAGACGAGTTCCCTCTTCGCCGGGGGAGGAGGTGTAGATTCTATTGCATCCTCTCTCCCGAAGATCACGATCGGAGCAGTCGAAGAACCCGATGGATGGACCTGAACATCAGGAGTCTGTTCAAGAATCTGTTCAGGAACAATAACCCCTTCCGCAGGCAGGAGGGCATCGGATGGGACTTCGGGGTTGGAAACCGGAAGAACAGGCGAAGGGGCCAAAGGAGCAGGCAAAGAGATCGGAGAAACAGGCAAAGGAGTCGGAGCCGCGGAAGGAACATCGGGCGTCTCAGTCCTCGCCCGCTTCGAGCCTTTCGCAGCACTGCACCGGGATAGCTTAGCCTTGAAAGAGTCAAACCCATCAATGAGGGACGGTGTAGCAACCTGAACGGCCGGAACCGACGGAGCCTGGCTGGCCTCTCCCATCTCAACATCAGAATCATTCTTTTCAACTTGGGATGAAGACATTTTCTTTTCTTTTTGAGAGAGAAGAAGAGAGAATTTGAAAAGATGCGAAGAATGAGAAGGGTTGGCTGGCTATTTATAAAAAAGGGGGGGATGACGACGTAGGTTTCCTGCGGAAAAGAATCCTTAGCCGAAAATTTCGATTTTCAGAAAACTCGAATCATTCACCCGCAAAATCGTCTCCGATCTTACGAGCTGGGGGGCTAACGGTTGGGGTCAAAAACGATTGTCTCAAATCAACGGCTAAAGATCCTTCCAAACTCAAAGATTTCCGCACGAACGGTCAACGGGGAAGGATCGGGCCACAGAGAACCCACGGGCGCAGAGAATCCTGGCACGGGCGGCAGGCGAGACGGAGGCCTGGCCGGGCGTAAGCCCCTGGCGCCGGTGGCAAAGCACGACGAGCCGCCTGCCGCGGCAGATGACGCAGCCGCGGCAAGCTCGCCGGGCGTAAGCCCTCTCGGCCGCGGCAAGCACGACGAGCCTCATGCCGGCGTAAGCCTGGCGCCGCGGCAAGCACGACAGCCCATGCGGCAGGTCCCTGGCCGGTCGACGGTCCTCGCCCTGGTCTCGGTCCCATCATGCTCGGTCTGATCCCATCTTGGCTTGCATGGATCAATCCTCGTGGGTTTGATACAATCACGGCTACGGAATTAACATCTCTCGATTCGACTCGATTGGAATCATCCTCGATGTTTTACGACAATAATTAGAAAGGTTGGATTTCTCGTAGAGGATATCGTGTAAAACAAGATCGATTAACTCGAACATCGATCCTTTAGGCTATACGTTTTATTTTACGAGAAAGATAGTCTTTCCGAGAAATCGTATAAAACGTTCAACGACTTAAGACAAATCCACGGACTTACTTACGATTTTAAGAATTCAAGCCCAATCAGACTATGACGGTTTATCCAATTTCCCGAACATCGGATAAACATCAAGTCTCCGAAAAATAGGGGAAAACTCGAGGATAATTACGAAGATCTACGAAAATGGAATATTTCCTGAAGAGATAAACTTGGGCCCAAAGGCGAGGTCCATCATCCTAAGACAAACCGACCTAGAAGTGAGTATATAAGGAGAGCAAGAGCAGAGGAGAAGGGGATCCGAAAATTAGACTTAGAGCACTTTGCTAGCTTAGAAGAATTAGGGTTTAGGTTGTTAGACTAGCGGACCAAGGCTTAGGACGTTTGGCTGCCTACGACTCTATCTTTTTCTTTAATCGTAAATTTCTCTGTCTTTCGGAGAATCCTTGTATTCATATCTTTCGTTTAATAAAACGCCTTCGAGCAAATATCACACTTTTTATTTTTGTCATCTGTTAACTTTCTCGATTTCGTGTGGCAACGCAGAGAATCCGGACCTTCAAGGAAAGCCGGGTTAACTTGGCTTTCCTCCGCAATCTTATTCATTAAAATCGACAGTGCGAATTTCGGTTCCCACAAAGAAGAAACAGAAGAAGATGTGAACTACATTTGAGGAGCTGGATTTCAGAGGTCTGGAAACCAGAGTGGAGACAGGAACTTCTATGGCCAAGGTCAGAGAAACAATTACAACCAGAGTTCACAGTACCAGAAGCCTTACAGCAACAGCAGAAACTATGGGAATTCATCTTATCAGAATCCACCACCACAGACCCAGGAGAGCAGAATTGAAGCAATGATTGGTCAGGTTCTTGAAGGCCAGCAGAAGCTCACTGTGGATTTTAATGGAAAGATTGATTCTGTCTACACCAATCTGAATTCCAAGATAGATACTTTGGGGACTCAAGTGCGAAAACTTGAGATGCAGATTGTACAGATTGGAAAAGCCTCTAAAAGAAGAGAGGTAGGAGAGGAAAACATGAAGCACCACGTCAATGCTATCATAGATGATGATTTTTGGCAAGTGGTGAAGCATGAGAAGCTGCAGAAGGAGATTTCGAAGTGGAAAGCTCCATGAGTTTTGGCGGATCTCAGTGGTGTCGATCGATACCGCATGATACACACCGATCGACATGGGACACTACGGGTCGACCGACAAACCATCACCAACACCGATCGACGTCGACCACCGAGTCCAATGCATCTTGCAGTGCAGTACGTATACTGACTCACGAAGAATTCACGGAACAACATCCTCACCCACCCACCCCATTCTACTGTAGTATCGACCGCCAGCATGAGCCAGCCGCCGATCGACATGAAGAGGGCACCAACGATCGACACTCATCTACAAGCATCGATCAACGAGCACCTCGAACCTATCGAGTGCAGTTACCTACCAATGACCCAACCCGAATCAATGCACTCAAACCACCACCTACATCATCAGAAAACCCATCAGAACCTACAAGCAAACCTTCAGACACTACATCAGATCCTATGGAAGTTGACAAGGCTTCTGAAGGGAGAAATTTGAGGAGGAGAAATGAGAAGATTCCTAAACATCTGAAGACGGAAGCTAATGAGAAGGAGATGGATGGTTTCACTAAGAGAGTTCTCAGGATTCCAATAGACAAACCTTTTGAGGAGGTTTACTACACACACAGGTTGTGGATGTTCTTCAGAGAGACAAGAACAACTGAGAACGACATTAGTACTATGTATCATCACATCAGAGACAAGATGAAACAAAGGATCACACTGGGGAAGAAAGATGATCCAGGGAAGTTTGCAATACCATGCTGTGTTAAAGGGAATTGAATTTCCCAATGCACTCTGCGACACAGGAGCATTAGTCAGCATTCTACCAAAGGATAGGGCAGACCAACTAGGTCTGAAAGTGAAGCCTTCATCAGATTCTTTCGTCTTTGTGGATTGTACACAAAGGAACTCAGGAGGTATAATCAGAGACCTTGAAGTGCAGATTGGTAATGCCCTTATCCCAGTAGACTTTCATGTCCTGGACATAAAGCTAAATTGGAACTCTTCCCTCTTGCTTGGAAGAGCCTTCTTAGCTACAGTTGGAGCTGTATGCGACATGAAATCAAACAGATTTTGTCTAACACTGATTGATCCTGCCACCTACTATGACCCAGTCAGAATTTTCAAGAGACAGGTCAACCTCGTGGAGATTGATGATCAGAAGTTCATTGGAGCATGCCATTGTGAAGACGAGTATGAGACAGAGTATTCTGCGTCAATCGGCACGATCACTGTGCCATCGATCGATGGAGACGACAGCCAAATGACCGACAGCATACCATGCACGTCGATCAACAGTGAACCTTCACAAGACAACCTACAATTGCCAGAACAATTCTATCCTAACTTCACCTTTCAACCCAACAGCAGTCCAGAAGAATATTCAATTGGAAGTTCGGCAGACATTGGTTTTCACGAGAGCTTCGCAGTGGACACAGCCATTCCACCTACTGATGAGCAATATGATGAAGACTATGAGGAAGAAAGAGCAACAGAGATACATGCTATCCTAGAGGAAAATAGACCCTTGGAACATTCACGATCGGTCGACAGAGCCTTCTCCGCACCGATCGATGAAGAGTCTCATCAGGCAGCACGCATAGTGGCGTCGATCGACACGCAATCTTGCACATCGATCGACGGAGGTCTAACCGACTTTGGAACAAAAAATGGAAATTTCCCATTCCAAAGTAGGGCAACCCACTACTATAAAAGTAGCCGTCCACCAAGAAGGATTTCTCACCAGAAAGAACCAGAGGAGATACACGCAGCCAAAGACATACAACCTATTCTTCAAGAAGCAAGAATGAGCAGCAATCACCTCAACAACCCTAATGCAGCACACAAACGTCCAACATCGATCAACATGACATCATAAATATCGATCGACAACAACCCTAAACTTCAATCTACTGCTTTCACTAACAAACTTAAGGATTATGGATATCTTACACCAGATGAATTTGGTATTTTCAGGGACCCAGAAGGCCAAGCACGAGCTATGGATGGAAGAATCATCAACATATCCAAAGATGACATAGCCGACATTCTTTAGGTGGCCAATGGACCAGAAAACCTATTCATGCAGCAGCGTCATTATCCTGAGCACCAGAATGCATCTAGAGACGAGCATGAAGCACCAGTCAACGTTTTCCGACCATCCTACCAACAAGCCAATCGACCATCGTTCGACGTCAGCATATCGGCACCGATTGACAGAGTAACACCTACATCGATCGACAGACAACGTGCTGCACCGATCGACAGACAAATCAGATGGGAACAACGAGTTTATGATCTGACTGGAACCTACACAGACGAGTATGGGTATGGAGGAAGAACATACAAACATGGAGACTCAACAGCAGAGGCCTACCTAGAACCAAAACTCTACACCAAAGATGAGATTAATGAGATGATGTATGGTTTCTCTGGAGCTCAAGAGAAGTCTGAGAAGGAAATCAGGACTGTGATTGCCAACAACTATGATTACTTCGATAGAAGTATCACCACGCTCTACAAGTGGATGGACGAGATGCAGTTACAGGTCAACTTTCTGGAAGAACAAAAGGAGGAGGAAGCTAAACAACCAGCATCGATCGACGCTGTGGGAACCGAAATTCACAACATCAATTTTCGATGAACGAGTATGGAGGAAAACCGAGTTAACCCGATCATCCTTGAAGGTCCGAATTCTCTCCGTAATCACTTTTTGAATCGATAAAAAATGGGTAGCAAGATAAAAGATGAATGGTCACTCAGAGGCGTTTTATTAAAAGTAAGAGTACAAGATTTTTCCGAGAGGAGTAGAAATATGCTAACTTATCGAAACAACAGAACAAGAGGCGGTCAAGACGTCTAAGCCTTGTCGTACTAGTCTAACCACCTAAGTCCTAAGTTCTCTAAGCTAGCAGTAGTTCTCTAAGTCTAAAATCTCGGATCCTCTTCTCTTCTGCTCCAGCCCTCCTTATATAGTCACTTTAGGTCGGTGGCCCTTTTAAACTTTCGCCTTTGGGCCTAAGTTTATCTCTTTTGAAAATATCCCATTTTTCCGTCGATCTTCGTAGCTATCCTCGAGCATTGACATTTATCTGCAAAAAACTTGACATTTATCGCACTTTCGTAAGTTAGGATAAACCGTCATAGCTCTTACTGGGCTTGGGTCTCCAAAATTGTAAGTGAGCCCGTGGACAAGTTTCAAGCCCTCGAACGTTCGTACGATTTCTCGGAAAGATTATCTTTTCCGCAAAATAAATCGTATAGTCTAAAGAATCGATGTTCGAGTTGATCGTCCCTGTTTTTACACGACACATTTTGCGGAAGAACAAACCTTCCTAGCTCTAGTTGTAACACTTCGAGGATAACTCCAATCGAGTTGACCCGAGGAACGTTAGGTCCGTAGCTAAGGTGCTACGACTTCACGGAAGCCACAAGGTGCGATCTAAATCGGACGGGCTGGGAACAGACTGGATGCACTGGCGCCCGGGGCCAGCACGGGTGAGCTGGCGCCCAGCGCCCGGGGCCAGCACGGACGAGCTGGCGCCCGGCGCCTGGGCGAGATGGCGCGGTGCCCGGGCCAGCACGGCGAGCCGGAGCCCGGAGCCGGGCCAGCACGGGCGAAGCTGGCGCTGGTGCCGGGCCAGCACGGCGAGCCGGCCAGCCGGGCCCGAAGCGAGCCGGCGCGCCGGGCCAACAGGCGAGCCGGCCGCCGAGCCCGTGCCAGCACAGGTGAGCCGGCGCCCGGCGCCCGGGACCTTGGTCGTGCCTGTTCTTTTGTGATCCAACCTTCGTTGATCCTTTTTGCAGAAAGTCCGTAGACAGGAAATGATCTTAGCCGTTGATTTCGAGATAACCGTTTTCGACCCCAAAAGTTAGCCCCCCAGCCTGTAAGACTTGGAGACGATTTTGCCGGCGAGTGACTTAAGTTTGAAAATCGAAATTTTTGGCTTAGAGTATTTTATTACGAAAATCCCCATATTCTTTATAAGTAGTGGCTCATCACTCTTCATTCTTCACACACTCCTCCTTTTCTCAACTTCTTCCTCTTTTGCTCTCTCAAAGAAGATGTCTTCCTCTCAAATTGAAAAGAAAGATTCTGACGTCGAGATGGGTGAGGCCAGTCAGGCTTCGCCGGTTTTAGCTGTTCATGAAGCCACTCCGTCTCTCATTGCTAGGTTTGACTCTTTCAAGGAAAGACTGTCGCGGCGCAGCGCTGCGAAAGGCTCGAACCGAGTGAGAACTGAAGCGCCTACCGCTCCTTCTCCGCCTGTGCCTTCGTCCCCAATCCCTTGTTCTGAGGTTCCATCCGATGCTCCCTTGCCCGCGGGAAGGGCAGTAGTCCCCGAGCAGATTCCCGACGTTCACGATCGTCCCTCAGGCTCCTCTACTGCTCTGATAATAATTTCTGGTCGGGAGGACGTGGTCGAGTCCACACCTCCGGCTTTGAAGATCGTTTTGGGACTCCCAGCACCCAGTGCTGCACCATTGCCCAAGGGGCATTCGAGGGCCCGGTTCCGAAACCGGGGCGACGAAGAGAAAGAGGTGCGCTAAGAGCGAAGCGGGCGAGCCTTCGGGACTGTTGTCGCAACATCGTTCCAAGGTTTTGATTTTGATTTATCCGTAATTCTTCTTTTCTTTCTTTTTGCGATGATCCTTACCCTTTCTTTTGCGGACAGTTTGTGTCGCTGATCGATGGGATGCTTGGTGAATGCGGATCGGAGGTTGCGCGTTTGTCGAAGGAGTTGGAGTCGTTGCAGGAAGCGTTGAAGCGTGCCGAGGCTGCATTGCAGACCATCGAAAACGCCCATGCTGCCAAGACGTCTCAGCTTGAAGTTCGAATCGGTGACCTCGAACGCAACCTCGGGAAGACCGCGAGTTCGTTGCTCAAAGCGAAGAAGGAGAAGAAACACAAATCTTCGGAAGTCCGTCGTCTCCAACAGACGATCCAGAACTACTGAAGAGACGAGTGCTCGCAAGTCGGCAGAGACCGTTGATCCCCGCGGCGACTTCTTTGCTCGTTTGACGAGGATGGCCAGTTTGTTCGAATCTCTGATAGCTGTCCGTAATAGGGACTTGGCTTTGGCGGGAATCGAAGGGAGCTTGGGCGAGCTTCAGCTTTTTAAGAGCAACAAGGCCCTAACTCTGGATTCCGAGGAAGCCAGGTTGTTGTCTTGCAAAGAAGAGTTGGCGGCTTCCGTAGGGAACTTTGACTCGATTCTCGCTGGTCTGAAGTCCGAGTGGACCCTTGTACCGGATTCGGAGGGCTCGGAGGATCAGGTCCATGCAGCAGAGGATCGTGAGGCTGGCGCGGATGAGGCAGGCAGTGGAGGTGCGACCGAGGGAGTTGATGGCGAGGCCGTTCCCGCTGCGGGTGAGTTTGAGGATGAAGGTGATGCTCCGATGAGCATCTAGGTTTACCAATCCCTTGAGGGATTTTTATTTTGTTTGTGTTGCGGCTGCTATGAGGCCATGATGTATTTTTTCGGGACTGGCCGTTGGTGGCTTTGAATCCCTGCCCTTTTTAGGGCGTTTGTTGAACTCGCGGCTCAATCTATAATATTTCGGGTTTTATGACGTTTTAAATGAACTTCTGTTTATCGAAGTTAGAGGGACAGGGTGTGAGTTGTCGTCTCATTCCTGCCTCTCAGATGATCACCGTATCCATCGATTGTACAAAGCGAGATTTTTCGCGGTTTACTGATTTATGCGAAGGTTCGTGAAACGAATAGACTTAAGTGAAGAGACAAGTTTTGGGATCTCGTATCGGGTACTGATACTATGCCTATGAGATGTCAAGATCCAGAGTGGCTTGGTTTAGGGCAAGACCTAGATGACAAGTCGGCTTTCGTTTTGCCTGTTTGCGATTTTAACCTGACTCGTACTGTTTTAAAATCCGCGAATTGTTATCGGCTTATATGATTTGTTTAGGTGCGAATCGAGCTACTTCCGTTTGGAAGAGCTAACCAAAATTTTGGACTTCTTGTATAGCGCGCTATGTTATCCTTGTCGGATGTAAGAGAGCCTACCTTAGAGGGTGGCTTATTGTCTGTTTAGGACGTTAGAGTTCGTTTGTTGTGATCAGCAACAACGAAATGATACCGTTTTGAGGTGCGTTTGTATGTTTTGAGTTCTTGAGACAAAGATTTCGTCTGGAACGTTTTGCGGAAAAGAATGTCCTTCAAGCGTTAGCGACGTCTCGCAGTGCTGAAGGTCGAGTTTTCCTTGTGCCGCATTTCGTGGTTGAAACGCTTGCGGGCTTGGGGATGTTTTGCGAATGTTCACAGCCAGAAAACTGTTGTTTCTGTTTGGACGCGGGATCAAGGGGTCGTGTAAATTTGACCCAGGGAGAAACGTCTACATTCACTTTGCTTCGTGAAGTGTTGGCCTTACGGGATTTTTTTTTTGGATGTGATAATCGCTTAGTGGATACTAGATCCGTTGTCGTTGCCGTTTAGTAGTTGGCAAACTGGTCGAAGTTTCGGGAGAGATCTTGGATGAGTTTAAGATATGCATCCATTCTTTCGTCCCTTGCTTCGTATTCCCCGCTGTACTGATTTGCGACTAACTGAGAGTCACAGTAAGCGTGAATGTTGCGGATTTTCAGCCCTTGGGCTAGTCGTAAGCCTGCAACGAGTGCCTCATATTCGGCCTCGTTGTTTGACGCATGGAACTCCAATCGGAATGACTGTTCCAAGATTTCGCCAGTCGGAGACGTGAGCCGGATTCCGATCCCGGACCCTTGTTTGGCCGATGATCCGTCGACATGAAGGATCAAAGTTGAGTTCGGTTCCGAGTTTGTCATATCTCCCATGGGCAATTCCACCAAGAAGTCTGCCAATACTTGAGACTTTGCGCAGGTTCTTGGACGGTACTCTACGTCGTACTCACTTAGTTTGATTGCCCATTTTGCGAGTCGTCCTGACTGACTCGGACTGTGCAAAATCGTTCGCAAGGGGAAGGTGATGAGGATCACAATGGTATGCGACTGTAAATACGGCTGGAGTTTTCTTGCTGACGTTATGACCGCGAATGCCAGCTTTTCCTTCAGGGGATACCGGGTCTCGGCGTCCTGCAACGTTTTTCTTATGTAGAAGATTGGTTTCTGCACACCGCGTTCTTCTCTAATCAAAACGCCGCTTACCGCTGTTGTGGATATTGCGATGTACATGAACAAGGGTACTCCCTCCACTGGTTTTGCGAGGACGGGAGGAGTGGCCAGGTAACGCTTTAGCTGTTGGAAAGGTTTTTCGCACTCCTCTGTCCACTCGAATTTCTTGTTCCCTTTTAATGTGTCGTAGAAAGGAAGGCATTTGTCCGTTGAGCGCGAGATAAAACGGTTTAAGGCGGCGACTCTTCCTGTCAGCCTTTGGACTTCCCATTTGGTTTTGGGCGAGACCATTTCTATTAACGCGTTTATCCGTTTGGGGTTAGCCTCGATTCTGCGACACGTGACTAGGTAGCCGAGAAATTCTCCCGATGCCACGGCGAATTTACATTTAGCCGGGTTCAATTTCATGTTTTGCAAATTCAACCTTGCGAAACACTCTTCCAGATGGGAAACGTGGTCGTGTTCGTCAAGGGATTTTACGAGCATGTCATCGATGTATACCTCCATAGTTTTTCCGAGCTGCTCGGAAAAAATTCGGTTGACAAGTCGCTGGTAAGTAGCGCCTGCGTTCTTGAGGCCGGAAGGCATTACTTTGTAGCAATACGTCCCGCGGTCAGTGATGAATGCGGTCTTCTCGCGATCATCTGGGTTCATCATAATTTGATTGTACCCGGAGAAGGCGTCCATAAATGATAAAAGTTTGTTTCATGCTGTTGCTTCGACAAGTCGGTCGATATGTGGGAGTGAAAAGCAATATTTTGGACAAGCTTTGTTAAGATCGGTGAAGTCGACGCAGACTCGCCATTTGCCGTTTTTCTTCTTGACCACGACTTGGTTAGCGAGCCAGTCTGGGTACCTGACTTCCGTTATTGACCCTACTTTAAGGAGTTTTTCAACTTCCTCGTTTACCGCGGTGGCACTATCTGGTCTTAGTTTCCGCCTTTTTTACTTGACGGGTTTGTAGGTTGGGTCAATGTTGAGCTCATGGTAAGTTATGCCGATGTCGATTCCTGGCATATCCTCCGCGGCCCAGGCGAATGTGCTGAGGTTCTTTTTGAGAAAGTCTATGAGCTCTGTTCTCAAAGGTTCGCGGAGGTTGGCTCCGATCTCGACGCATCGTTCCGTGAACGATTCGTCTAGGCAGACCGAGATCACCGGTTCGCAAGTTGGTTCGCGCTTCCCGTCTAGGGCTTCGATCCTCTGAGATTGCCAGAAGACGTTCGAATCTTGTTCTGGGGCATTCTCATCGGGAGTAGGCTTTACCTTTTTGCTTCGGGAGGCTTCGACTGCTGAGTTTTTTTCTTTTCAGCTCGGCAGCGAAACATACTTGCGCCATCCTGCGATTTCCTTATATAGTTTCAATTCCGCGAGGGGTTGGAAACTTTAGGCATAGATGGAATGTCGAGGGGATCGCTCGCATGGAATTCAATCACGGAGTACCGATGATCGCGTTATACGATGTTGGACGGTCAATGACTAAGAATTCCGTGATTTTGGCGACACTCCCGGCTTTAACCAAGAGGCTGATCGAGCCGAGAGTCATTGTAGCATCTCCCGAGAGTCCGAATATTGGATTAGGTTCTTCTGCGACGACGGCGCACAGGTCGACCTCCATTCTCTCGAGGGTACTTTTGTAGATAATGTTGGCCGAGCATCCGGTGTCGACTAACACCCTTGCTACGTCGATGTCCTGGATCGTTAGTTCGATTACAAGGAGATCGTTGTAGGGTTTGGCCTGGTCGCCGTTGGCTGATCCTTGAAGGAAACAACATCGCTAGCAACTGGAGCGGACATCCTATATCTTTTATTGCTTAGTGACTTTCGAGTTAGAGAATTCGTCCCACCCTCCTTCTAGCGCCAAACTGTGGGAACCGAAATTCACACCGTCAATTTTTAATGAACGATTATGGAGGAAAACCGAGTTAACCCGATCTTCCTTGAAGGTCCGAATTCTCTGCGTAATCACTTTTTCAATCGATAAAAAATGGGTAGCAAGATAAAAGATGAATGGTCGGTCAGAGGCGTTTTAGTAAAAGTAAGAGTACAAGATTTCTCCGAGAGGAGTAGAAATATGCTAACTTATCGAAACAACAGAACAAGAGGCGGTCAAGACGTCTAAGCCTTGCCGTACTAGTCTAACCACCTAAGTCCTAAGTTCTCTAAGCTAGCAGGAGTTCTCTAAGTCTAAAATCTCGGATCCTCTTCTCTTCTGCTCCAGCCCTCCTTATATAGTCACTTTAGGTCGGTGGCCCGTTTAACCTTTTGCCTTTGGGCCTAAGTTTATCTCTTTTGGAAATATCCGTTTTTTCTGTCGATCTTCGTAGCTATCCTCGAGCATTGACATTTATCTGCGGAAACTTGACATTTATCCCACTTTACTAAGTTAGGATAAACCGTCATTGCTCTTACTGGGCTTGGGTCTCCAAATTCGTAAGTGAGCCCATGGACAAGTTTCAAGCCCTCGAACGTTCGTACGATTTCTCGGAAAGATTATCTTTTCCGCAAAATAAATCGTATAGTTTAAAGAATCTATGTTCGAGTAGATCGTCCCCGTTTTTACACGACACATTTTGCGGAAGAACCAACTTTCCTAGCTCTAGTTGTAACACTTCGAGGATAACTCCAATCGAGTTGAACCGAGGAACGTTAGGTCCGTAGCTAAGGTGCTACGACTTCACGGAAGCCACAAGGTGCGATCTAAATCGGACGATCTGGGAACAGACTGGATGCACTGGCGCCCAGGGCCAGCACGGGCGAGCTGGCGCCAGGGCGAGCTGGCGGCCGGGCGAGCTAGCGCCCGGCACCCGCCAGCACGAAGCGAGCTGGCGCCCGCACCCGGTGCCAGCACGGGCGAGCGGTGCCCCGCCCGAGCCAGCATCGGCGAAGTCGGCACCGGCGCGGGGCCAGCAGGCGAAGCGGCGCCCGCCGATGCCAGCAGGCGAGCCGGCGTCGGGCCAGCATCGGCGAGCCGCCGGGCCGGCCAGCAGGCGAAGCGGCGCCGCACCTGGTGCCAGCACGGGCGAGCCGGCGCCCGGTGCCCGGGACCTTGGTCTTGCCTGTTCTTGTCCGATCCAACCTTCGTTGATCCTTTTTGCGGAAAGTCCGTAGACAGGAAATGATCTTAGCCGTTGATTTCGAGTTAACCGTTTTCGACCCCAACAGACGCACCAGAGGTGATATCGATCGACGCTGAACAACGAGAGACAAGGATACCTGCTCAGAACATGAATCTTCCAACTGAAGCGAACCAATGGGAGACAGCATACATCAATGAGAAGATTTCAGAGACCTGTCATCCTATCAACAACACCGTCATTTGGTTGGTCAAGAGAATTGATTTGCTTACACAGATTTGGATATGCTAATTGCCAACAACAGCCACAGCCATCGATCGACACGGACATGCCAGCATCGGTCGACGGACGATTCACAGCAGTACAGGAAAGACTAGATACTTTTGAGGCTATGCACGATAAGTACAGTTCACCTATCATGAGGTTCTTGACTGACTTATTCAAGCAGGTGCACGAGCTCAAGGGAGAGGTCAAGACAGTCCTGAAACAAATCGGCTCTAAAGCAGAAGGATCAATATCGATCGACACACAACAAACCATGTCGATCGACGCCAAGGAGAAAGAAGAGCAGATCACTTATACAACAGCAGAAGTGGATGAGATCACTTCAAAAATTTACTCAGCTTTGAATATTGTGGAGGACAGACTAGATAGTAAGTGTGACGACATCCAGTACCCTTTAGATTGCAAGGTTCACGACCTTACTGAAGAAATAGAGGATCTACAAAGGGAATTAAGAGCCCTCATAAGGAAAGTCCGACATCAAGACAGAACAGCAGCGGCAATCGACGCGGCGAACACCACGCCGATCGACGTTGCAACATCCGAAACGATCGGGACACATAAAGCCGCATCGATCGACACAGAATCCAGACAAGACAAAGAAGTGAACGTGATGCAAATATCAACCAAACTTGAAGACTTATCAGAATACACCTTCAACACGTTTGGATGGCACGCACGCAACATGGATTCAATGCAGCAGAAGCTGTCAGATCTCAAAGATGTCACACTGAAGCTGAATGGGAGATGGACCAGAAGTGATGAAGCCACAAGAAGTTTCATGGCAACTTGGTTCACCACCTACAACGAAGATGTGGATGCTTGTTTTCCAGCAAGCAGCTGCCTCATCAACAACTAGCTCATACAACCTCAAAGTCAAGCTCAATGACTATAACAAAGCGCTGAGTGGGAGGCAACCCACTATTAGGTATTTGATTTTAATTTTTTAGATTTTCTTATTAATTTTCGTATTTGTTTTTGCAGAATTCTTAAAAAAAAAATTAAAAAAAGGTCAGAGTAGAAGGATGACATCCACATCGACCGACAAGGAGAAGTCGATATCGATCGACAGTCCAACACCAGAATCATCGACGTAGACTTGATCGTATCGATCGATTATCACTCCGGTCAGGTTTATCGTTCTAACTCGTTAAATTATATACTTTGGATTTATTTTCACCTTATCTCCGACTGTTTTACATTGGGGACAGTGTAATTTAAGTCTGGGGAGATGTTTACTGATATTTATCTATTTATTTTTTATTAAATTATTTTTCAAAAAAGTTTTTATTGAGTCAAGAAGGGGACAATGAACTTAATTTGATTTTTACTTGATTATCTAACCACTCTTTAGCACCATTCTAGATTTCATTGATTGCAGATAGTACTAAGATGCTAAAGTGGATCAACCTGTCAACTATTCACACTTGCTTAGATTGTTTGAAGTAACCAAAGCTAACCTCCAGCACTAAACCTGACTAAATCGCTTGTCTTGGGGCTTGGTATACACCGGATTGGAATCCTCCTTCAAACCTGAGAGGTAAAAGTCTTGGTGATTTTGGTTTCCTTCTCTCATTCCTTTGGCATCCCATATATAAAGAAAAGATTGAAATGATTTCCTGAGAGGCAGAGGGGTAGGTACATTACCGAGGACCCCACTATTCTAAATCAAGGGAATGATCACACATTGATGGAAGCGAGGGAAAAATTCCCAATAAAAATCGCCCACTTTGTCAACAAGGAAAATCAGTAAGATGAACCTAAAAGTTCATTGGGATTGAAAAGAAGAGAAAAGAAAAAGAGATTCAGAGAAGGAAAATAGAGAGAAGAGAAACCAGAATGAGACTGCCTGTTTACTCAGACATCGGTTGGAGTAAGAATCCAAATATCCTTTGATCGATACTCCCAAAGTAAAGCCTGCACTTTTACTTTATGTCAAGAAATGAGGTGGGTAGAGGGAAATGTCAGATAGTATTTGCTAAGTTGCTGGATAGATGAATTTGGTTGCTAAACTTGGATATTCCATAATATACTTCTGTGATTAAGATCTTTAGATGTGGATTGCAATATTGTAGAGGTGATGATTTCAATGTTTTAAATCTGTGAGGCCCTGCTGTTTTCAAACCTCTTTCAGAGAGACTGCCTGTTTGTTTTGCTTGAGGACAAGCAAAAGGGTAAGTCTGGGGGAGTTTGATATACCATGAATTTTATCCATTTTCAGCCATGACATATATATGTTTTAAGCTTAATAACTATTATGTTTTAGAGTCTTTCAAGTTATTTATAGGTTCAGGAGTGTTTTGGAGTAAAGTGATGATTTTCGAGCATTTTGGAGATAATTGAAGATGACACCCGAGATGGACATCGACCAAGCCTTGCACCGCCGATCGACATGAAGCCACGCGAAAACCACATTTGGCCCAGCCGACTTGAAGCCCAAGAATTCACCAAATTACGGAATTACCCCTGACGAGTTTTAACCTGATACTAAATACTCTGCCAATGTGTTTAGGCAAGAGAGAGAGATTTATTGTATTCATACTTTTCACAGCAAAAAGGGAGAGATTGAGAGTTGGAGAGAAGATCAAAAGAGATTTGTGATTGGAACTCCATTGATTCTTATCTATCTATTTATGATTTCTCTTTACCTTGCTTGTGTCTTTTGTTACTTGGCTATGTCTGAGTAATCTACTTGTTAGATTTAGGGTTCAAATAGGTTGATATTCATCAACTAGGTTGTTCTTAAAGCTTTATTCTAGATTAGCTAACTAGAATATTTATCTTAGGAGTTTGGTAGATTTAAGTATCCTTAAAGTACTGTCCTGAGCTAACCTCTTGAGCTAAGATTGCTAGAAGAAAACGAGAGTCGATCTAGGAAGATTAGTGGGCATTATCAACTCGTGCCAAGGCTTAGCTAGAAGCCGTCGATCGATATCCCAACTGGACAATCGATCGACGTTTCGAAAGGTGTATCGATCGATATCTCTAAAGGATCATCAATCGACACTTTCTTGTGATCAACATACGACGGTTGAGATCAAGGATCTAGTTAATTAACCAGTGAGACATCATTTTTGTTAAGCGATTGAGCTCTAGTTTATCATGCAAGCAACTGTCAAGCATCTATAGCATTATAATCTCTGATTCCTGAATAGAAACCCTAAGTCCAGCGCTTGTTTAATTAAAGTCTCCACCGCTTCATTCTTTGATAGTAGAGCAACTGCCTTGCTCATTTAGGATTTTATTGCTATTTCACATTTAAAACTGCAACTACCTAGAATTAATAGTCTGATTAGATTTAATTGGTTCTCTAGCTCCTTGTGGATTCGATCCCTAAGAACTACATCTGAACCTCTTATTTGAGAGAGTAATTGGTCAGTCTTTAGGGTAATTTTACACCGTATCAAGTCTCTTCACATATAAACTCTTGTTATTCTCGGCGAATCTCTCTAAACACTCACGAAATAATAGCTTAACCCCCGTTCCGTAGTACTCAAAAAGGACCTACACGAAAATCCCCTAACAGTTTGGTGCTAGAAGAAGGGGAGTAATCCAAACTACGTGATGATGACGGTGGAAGAGAAAAACGATCTACCCAAAGCTACTCCGATAGAAGTTGAACTTCAAAGACAGCTTGACGGTCTATGGAATCAAGTCACCGAGCTGCACAAGGCTCGGGAAAGAGCTACAGACGACCCTGAGTTCTCTTCGGAAGTACAAAGCCTGAAGGAGAAGTTCGGCGAACACTCTAAGTACCTGGAGCAAAGCACCGAGAAGCTCGGTCGGCTCGAATCAGAGAATCTCGCCCTCCGGGACGAGAACCAGGCTCTCAACACGGCCAGCAACAAGAAGTGCCGCTTCAGAGCCAGGATTCGATCCATGCCAGACCTCGAAACACCTAGCTCTGGAGCCGGAGTTACACACCAATCTCCAGTACTCGACGGAGAAGGGGCACCGCGCGAGAAGACTGGAGCCGCCAAGGTTCACGACATAGAAGACAGCGACTCCGAACTAGAGACCGAGCGAGGGGATCCCAAAGGCACAGCAGAGGCAAGGTTCTCCTCCAACGCCTACCTGGAACAGATGTTCGCCGAGAAGTTCGACGTTATACAATCCCTAGTGGAGAGAATTCCAGGAGTGGCTCCCCCAATCCGGAAGAGCAACCCCCAATGCCGAGGAATTTCTCTTTTCCAAACATCAAGATGTATGACGGACCGGAGACCTGGACGATCATATCACCTAGTACAAACAAAGGATGCTAGCAGTAGCACTTCCAAGGGAATCTCGCGAAGCTACTATGTGCAAGGGGTTCGGTTCTACCCTGATCGGACCCGCACTCCAGTGGTACATCAATCTGCCCTCTAGGTCAATATCCTCTTTCGCAGTCCTCAGCGACAAGTTCGTGGAACAGTGCGCAAGTCATCGGGACCTAGAGAAAACATCGGTAAACCTCTACGAGATCCTCCAGCATCGGTCGGAACCTTTATGGACCTACATAGCTCGCTTCAACCAGGAGAAAGTGGCAATCCCCGAATGTAGCATCCCTACAGCGATCTCAGCCTTCAAGAGAGGTCTACTCCCAGACGGAGAGATCTACTCTTAGACGGAGAGCTCTATAAGGAACTCACTAAATATACCTGCAGAACCATGGAGGACGTGCTGTCCCAAGCCTGGGCTCAAGTAAAACGGGAAGAAGATGTCGCCAGCTGCGCCAAAGAAGAGCAAAAACAAGACCAGAAGGCTATCAAGCCTGATAGGAACGATCGAGATGAGAGAACCTCTCAGAGACTAGCTAGGGACTCCGGAAGTCGGAACCGGGGCAGATATCCAAGCCGATCAGCAGACAAAATGGAAGGGATGTCCGTGTCCACATGGCCAGACAAGTCAAGTGGCCTCAGAAGATGAAGGCACCCGATTCTTTCCGGAACCCGGATCTCTGGTGTGAATTCCACCGCGATCATGGACATAGGACAGAGGACTGCATCGCCCTACGAATTGAAGTCAACGAACTGCTCCAGAAAGGACATCTCCGGGAGTTCCTCTCCGAAAAGGCTAAGGGACATCTGAGCAAGAAAACATCCGAGAAACCCACGAAGGCTACTCCCGTTTCACCGCCTCGACAGCACCGGGTAATTCATGTCATATCTGGCAGCTCGGAGGTGAGCGGCGTGAGCCATGCAGCTGCGAAAAGAAGTACCAGGAATGCTAAACAGGGCCTGGAATCGACACAACCCAAGCGTCTACTCCTAGGTACCGACGAGATAAGCTTCACAGCCAAGGAGCAAGAAAGAATACTTGCTCCTCACCATGACGCCTTGGTTATCTCACTCATCGAGGCAAATTGCCTTGTGAAAAGGATCCTGGTTGATAATGGAAGTTCTAGCAATATCATCTTTCAAACTGCATATCAGGACCTACGGCTGGAAGAAAGTGCCCTCACACGAAGAGTGACTCCCCTCATCGGATTCAGCAGAGAGGTCAAGCAGACTTCAGGAGAAGTGACATTGCCTGTCTACGCAGAGGGAGTCAACATGGCGACCAAGTTCCTCGTCGTTGACTGCCGATCATCGTACAACATAATCTTGGGACGACCCTGGACCATGAGATGGGGGCCAACCCCTCGATGCTGCACCAAGTGGTCAAGTTTCCCACACCCTAGGGCAAAAAACCAACCAGAGGAGACAAGGAGAACTCTCGCTCCTGCTACCAAACTACCCTAAAAGGGAAGACCAAGGCTATATAGCAATTACAGAACGGTCCCCTGGTCCATAACATCGGAGGACCAGGAAGCGGAAGGGTAAGTGGCGCCTCACCCACTAAAAGAAATTGGACTCTGCGTCACAAGGCCAGCAGGCGGGCGAGGAACTTCCCTCCTAGACTTCGTCGATCAAGGACACCCGGAGGGTCACCAAGCAACACAACCTCCACTATCAGGCCGCGCTTGGACCGCAATAACAACCTTGAAAAGATAATTGATTTGAGATCATCTCCACTAGAGAATCTCAGAGGCACCATATGTCAGCAAGCCGCGAGAAATCCCAGAGAACTCCGCAAGGGAAGTCCCAGACCTCCTTCCAGCAGGAAACACTCAGTTCCTGAGAACACAAGGCACTTCCAATGCCCAAGGCTCGGAGACATCAACAAGCGGACCGTACATCGCCAAAGAAGCTTGGGCATGAACATCGCGAGGAGACGCCCCACTAAGTTGGGGCAGGAGTCACATCTCCTAGCTAGAGACCCTTGCTCCTCGAGAAGAGCTAAGAACGAGATATTCGGCAAAGCAAGTACTTCCCACTACAGGAAGGTTCCTCGGGCAAGCATAATCACACATTACTGAGCCCAACGGGAGATAACCCCCTCCTCCCCCAGATACTCCATCTACCAAGAGATAACTTCGGAGACATCCGTAAGGGCTGGGGCATAAAGCCAGCCCTAGCCGTACCCAGGTATCATCGACCAAAGATGACGCAAGGAACTCCCGCATCTCAGCCCACAAACGAGAAGAGCACTACAACAACAAAAGTGCAAAAACAGCCAACTCGGGGCCCAGCTCTCTAAAAAAGAACAACAATCCGGAAACATCAAGTCTCCGTCTGATAAACAATGGAAGGAGAGCCGAATGATTCAGATCATGGTCCAACTACGAAAGATCTCCAAAAGTCCATGGACTCCGAGGCATGTAGGAGATGGATTGCATCCCTTCGCAAGGCCTATCAAATATGGAAGCCTAACTCGTCAAGACGGTCTACTCAACCCTCAAAGAAGAAAGGGACAGCTCGGCTTCAGAGCACCTCTAGCCACGCGGCTAAAATGGCTTATTTGGAACCGACAGACGAAGACGTTCTAGTAGGCCGACTCTAAAGCCCGTTTAGTAGAAAAGCCCAGCAAGGACCAAGACGAGTTAGGGCGAACGACAAGACAACCTATAAAAGGAAGGAAGACAGCATGGAGAAAGGGGATTCAGACTTTACACACTCGCTTGAGCGGCTAGATCTAGGGTTTCTAATAAGTTCATAGATACTCGCCGCCTTGTACTTCTCCGACTATTTCGTCACTCTTTCCATCCGTTTGTAAACACTTACCTCAGATCTATAAAACGTCTTTGTTCGCCCCGTTTCTCTCTTTATATTGTTCTTGAACCAGTTTCCCCCCAAACAATTTGGCGCCCACCGTGGGGCCCTGAACAAAGTAGCGTTACAGATCCATCATGCCTGGAGATCCGAGTACCTCCGGCGACGCCGGAGGAGCCAAATCCATCCTCCAACCGAGACCCTCTTCCGCCGACTTCATGAGCTCCGGCAGCCAACAGACGAGATACGTATAAACCAAGCTCAACTCGCTATGCTCGCGCTGACAGCGCTCAGCGGACAAACGAGTAACCCTCGACCTTTCCGACGACAACTCTTCAACACTAACCCTACGGTTCCAGCCCCGACGACGCCCGAAGAGTTAGAACCCATGAGACTCCCTCGCGAAGCAGCTCCAGCCGGTCCAGACTCACAACCATACGAGATAGCTCAAACTGAACTTTCAGCAGATGAGCTCCACCATTCACAAGGTCACTAGCGCTGCGCCACAGATCGAGAGCGTCCTCGCCTCCACCGAACGTACCCGCTCACCAGCTGACCGACGTCAACTTCCGAAAAATAGAAAGATGCGCCCCACGGACAAACCTGGTGGCTGTCCGTGGAGCATATGACAGCCTTCAACATCGATGATGGCTCGCTCGACTACCCGATGATGAGAAGGATGCCGCCTACTGTCAACTGTTCGTGGAGACACTTCACGAACAAGCTTTAACCTGGTTCTCAGGACTCTCGGAGAACTCCATCAGCAGCTTCAGGGAACTTTCGTGGCGTTCTCGAAGACCTACATCATGTTTGCCAAGCGAGAAACGACAGCTTCCAGCTTATGGAACCTCAAGCAGACGAAAGACCAGAGCCTTCGCGACTTCATGGAGCGCTTCAAATCGGTCGTGTCCGGATCGACATCCCTGACCACATCGCCATCGACGCCTCGATGAACACTCGCACTTGATTCCAAGTTCCGAGGACTTGTATCGAAGCCCTTCCACGCCTCTCCAAGACGCCATCGCCCGCTCGCACAACTTCATCCGCATGGAGGAAGATACCAAAGCGATCCTGGTTAAGCATGGCGTTGCAAAGACACCGATGCCTAAACCCGCTGAAGCAAAGCAGGAGCCACGCCAGCACGCCCATGCCGATAAAAACAATCCGAAGAACGGTCTCTTGTTCGTTGTCGACGAAAACAACCGACCAGTCACGAGCTTCTCGGTACGCAGCGAGCCTTGGAACGTGTACAATCGCGAGACTGCAGCCCTGAAAAATTCTGCTAGCCCTGCCACGCCAGCTCCACCCACACTACCCGCGCCACCTACTACGGGTGCCGGATCCTCTAAAGGAGTTGACCTCACCAAGCACTGCAAATACCACGATGTCAAGGGGCACGACACATCTGAGTGTCGGATGGCGTACGCCCAATTCCTTTCGAAGGTTGAGAGCGGCGACTTCAAAGTCCAACCTCCAAAACCAAAACAGAAAACCGGCAAGAGTTGGTCCAAGAATAAGGAGAAGCGCGCCCAACGAAAGTCTGGCGGTAAGGGCGAGGAGCAACGCCGAGAGAATAACAAACCCGCAGACGACGCTGACAACGACGCCTCCTCGGCGGACGAGGAGCAACCGGCGAATCGACAACGCATCGAAGTGATACGTTCTCAGCATCCCCTATCGTCTGACGATGAGGATGAGTGCCCACCAACGCCAAGCGACTTGCGGAACCTCCTCAAGCGCAAGGCCACAACATGCGATGAAGTCAACTGCGCCGACCTTCGCTTTAAGCTCCTAGCCAGCAAGTCACAACGTCTGGAAACCGCCGAGCATACCTCGTCGACCGATTCGCCAGTCACCGATCTGCGCGACCAACTCAACGCCAAGGAAACCGATTTACGCGTGCGGCTCAATCGTTCCAAGCCAACAGATCTTAGGAGGCGGTTAGAGCGACCAACGTCATCTGACAAACCGGTGCCATCGAAGCCGGACGACCAGAGCGTCTCTGTGGACCTTCGCGCGTTCTTAGATATCAAACGAACGATCGCGCGACCACGATTGAACGTCATCTTGGGCGGCTCGTCACCCTGTGGCGACTCTGTCCGTTCAGTCAAAGATTACCGGCGCCAAGCAACCGCCTCGAAGCGATGGCCCACGAAGCCGCCGAGCCACACCCCGATCAGCTTTTCTTCCGATGATCTGATTGGAGTCCACGTCCCACACAACGATCCCTTGCTAGTCGTCCTCGAAATCGGTGAATATGATGTAACCAAAGTGCTGATCGACACAGGCAGCTCCGTCGACCTTATTTTTCGAGCAACGCTGGAAAAGATGGGAATCGATCTCGCCAGCGTAAAACCTTCGTCGAGGACGCTGACAGGTTTCAACGGTTCTTCAGAAACCATTCTCGGCACAATCCGTCTTCCCGTCCGAGCGTGCGGCGTTACCAGGACGGTTAAATTCGCCGTGGTTAGCACCAAGGCACCCTATCACGTCATCCTCGGGACACCATGGATACACTCGATGCAAGCAATACCGTCTACCTACCACCAGTGCATCAAGTTCCCGGGGGTAGACGGGACAGTCAAAACCGTCCGCGGAGACCAGCAAGCCGCGCGAGACCTGCTGATAGCCACCGTCAAGCTACAGCGTTCATCATCCCTCGTTAACGCTGTTTCTCATCCCACCAGCTTAACCTATCCTCAGAAGGACGAGATCCTAGAGATGCCGTTAGACGATTCCGACCCCAGCAAGACGGTACGAATCGGCGCGCTTCTGGCCGACGACATGCAGCAGGCACTACTCACATTCCTTAGAAATAACGTATCCACCTTTGCATGGTCCCTATCGGACATGAAAGGGATCGATCCGGCTATCACAACCCACGAGCTTAATGTCGACCCCGCATTCAAGCCCATCCGCCAGAAGCGCCGCAAATTAGGACCGGATCGATCAAAGGCAGTGAACGAAGAAGTCGAACGACTACTCGGGGCCGGCTCGATCACAGAGGTTCGCTACCCGGAGTGGCTAGCTAACCCAGTAGTAGTCAAAAAGAAGAACGGGAAGTCGCGCGTCTGCATCGACTTCACCGACCTTAACAAAGCTTGTCCGAAGGACAGCTATCCGCTACCGAGTATTGACCGCCTCGTGGAGTCAACCGCAGGAAACGAGATGCTTACCTTCATGGACGCATTCTCAGGTTACAATCAAATTATGATGCACCCCGACGACCGCGAGAAAACGGCCTTCATTACAGATCGAGGAACATACTGTTATAAAGTGATGCCCTTCGGCCTGAAGAACGCCGGCGCGACATATCAGCGACTCGTTAACCGCATGTTCGCAGACAAACTGGGTCAAACTATGGAGGTATACATCGACGATATGCTAGTCAAGTCACTACACGCGGAAGATCATCTTAGCCATTTACGCGCCTGCTTTGAAGTACTCAACAAGTACGGAATGAAGTTAAATCCGGCCAAATGCACGTTCGGAGTCTCTTCAGGCGAGTTCCTCGGCTATATCGTTACCCAACGAGGCATAGAAGCCAATCCGAAGCAAATATCCGCCGTCCTCGACCTTCCTAGCCCCAAGAACAGCCGCGAAGTTCAACGGTTAACTGGTCGCATCGCCGCCCTTAACAGGTTTATCTCCAGATCGACCGACAAATGTCTCCCTTTTTACGACCTTCTCCGTGGCAATAAAAAGTTCATTTGGGACGAGAGGTGCGAGGAGGCTTTCCAACAACTGAAGAAGTACCTCACGACCCGCCCGCCCTGCTGCCAGACGAAGGAGACGCCCTGTCACTCTACATTGCGTGTCCAGCGCCGCGAGTCAGCAGCGTCCTCATTAAAGAGGACCGAGGGGAGCAAAAGCCGATCTTCTACACAAGCAGGCGCATGACCGGCCCGGAGACTCGTTATCCAACCCTCGAGAAGATGGCCCTAGCCGTAGTAGAAGCAGCGAGGAAGTTGCGCCCATACTTCCAGTCGCACACAGTTGAGGTACTCACCGATCAGCCGCTCCGCACCGTCCTGCAGAACACAAACCGGGCTGGTCGCCTCACCAAGTGGGCTGTGGAGCTCGGCGAGCTAGATATTACTTACAAAAATCGAACAGCCGCAAAAGCTCAGGTCCTAGCCGACTTCCTTGTCGAGTTGGCACCAGAACTAGAGCAGGATTTGCAACCACTAAACCAGAACTGGGTACTGCATGTAGACGGCTCCTCGACGAACAAAGGCTCAGGCGCTGGTGTCCAACTCCAGTCCCCAACTGGTGAACTAATACGACAATCTTTCAGCTTTGGTTTCCCAGCGTCGAACAACGAAGCCGAGTACGAATCATTGATAGCCGGCCTTCGTTTGGCAAAGGCCGTCAAAGCAAAGCGTCTAAGTGCGTATTGTGATTCACAGCTAGTAGCCAGTCAGTTCAACGGAGATTACGACGCTCGCAACGACCGAATGGACGCCTACCTCCGTGTCGTCCAAGACTTAGCAAGAGAATTCGAATTCTTCGAGCTCACTAAGGTGCCTCGTGGCGACAACGCCTGCGCGGACGCACTAGCAGCCCTTGGCAGCAGGCTCCGTGATCAAGTCAAGAGGACCATCCCAATACATCACATCGACGAACCAAGCATCAGCATTTCAGCCGAGGCGGTTACCATCGTCGCCCCTATCAACGACACTGGGATGACCCAGTCCGACCAACAGTCCGTTGACTGGCGCTTAGATTTCATTAATTATCTCTCAAATGGTGTCTTGCCGTCCGAGAAATGGGAAGCCAGACGACTAAAAAGGCGCAGCGCTCATTACGCCGTCATGAAAGACGAACTATACAGATACAACGCAAGCGGGGTCCTCCTCAAATGCATCCACGGTGACGAGATCCGACGCGTAATGGCCGAAACGCACGATGGCGCGGGAGGAAACCACTCCGGCGGACGCGCACTAGCTTTGAAGATCAGAAACTCCGGTCTTTTCTGGCCGACTATGAACTCGGATTGCGAATCATACTCCCGTCGCTGCGACAAGTGCCAGCGACATGCGCCCATTATCCACTGTCCAACCGAAGTGCTGCAGACATCCACCGCCCCCTACCCATTCATGCGTTGGGCTATGGACATCATCGGTCCTATGGTGTGTTCTCGAGGACGCCGCTTCATCCTAGTTCTAACCGACTATTTCACGAAATGGATAGAAGCAGAAGCCTTCTCTCAAGTGACCGACAAGGAAGTCCGCGGTTTCGTCTGGAAAAACGTCATTTGCCGCCATGGTCTCCCGTACGAGATAATAACCGACAACGGCTCCCAATTTATGTCTGGAAACTTCAAAGAGTTCTGCGAAAAATGGAACATTCGGCTAAGCCCCTCCACACCAAGGTACCCGCAAGGGAACGGCCAGGCCGAGTCGTCTAACAAACTCATCATGGATGGAATCAAGAAACGCTTGGACTTGAAGAAAGGCCACTGGGCCGACGAACTCGACGGAGTCCTCTGGAGCCATCGCACGACTCCAAGAGGGGCGACCAAATCAACACCCTTCTCTCTCGCCTATGGAGTCGAAGCCATGGCCCCAGCTGAAGTAAACGTCAGTAGCCTCCGCCATTCCAAAATGCCGCAACACGCCGAGCTCAATGAAGACATGCTCCTTAACGCACTTGACGAACTGGAGGAACGCCGAGATCAAGCTCTGCTCCGAATCCAGAATTACCAGCACCAGATTGAGAGTTACTACAACAGGAAGGTTAAGGCAAGACCACTGGAGCTGGGCGATCAAGTTATGCGCAAGGTTTTCGAGAACACCAAGGAACTGAACGCTGGAAAACTCGGAGCGCGGTGGGAAGGACCCTACAAGATAGTCAAAGTCGTCAAGCCTGGCGTCTACCGACTTCAGACATCCAGCGGAGAAGACGTCCCAAGGGCATGGAACTCCATGCACCTGCGTCGTTACTATTCGTAAGACCCATCACTCTCCCGACTAAGTAAGGATCCAGCATCACCTTACTTAATCTCTTCGTCGGGAGCAGACCGCCAAATCCTTTACTTTCTTTACCGATCGAGTAGATGAACAAGCGTCACTTCTAACCGATCGACTAAAAACGTTCATTCTCTTAGGTCGGGTAGATGACCACATGTCACTTCTACACGGCCCAAAAAACCGAGTAGATGCACACCTTGCGTCACTTCTACTCGCCCGAGTAAATGCGCCCTCAAAGCCACTTTTGCTCGGTTAAATCGAACTACGAACGGCTTGATCCTCCCCCGAGGTACGTAGGCAGCCCTAACCGGTCCAGCTGTAACAACACCAAAGTCTAAAATTGGTTACGGTCCAACAAGAGACCAGAGCGATGTCCGTATTCCCGTCAACAGACGAAAACGCGACACTCGCACCCACTAATCAGTCTTGTCCTGATCCGACACTTAGCTGAGGGACCGATGAGTCGCGCGTCACCTATGTCTTCAATACATTGACCGACTCGAGAGTGAAATTCAAACCACTGTCCGAATGACGAGTGAATGTTTGGCCGACTGAACTCGTTATTCAATGGTCAGCTGGTCTGAAACCTTTACTCTCAACAAGCCACTCACATGTCACGTTTGGTCAACCCGAATAAAATTCGTGAACACTTAATCTCTTTAAGTTCGAAATGGGTTCCAAATGACGAAGTAACTAAAAGCCCGCTCAAATCGGCGGCTTACCGATAAAACAAACCATGAGTTCAAGTCTTACAACAAGGATAGACCCAGCAGGGCTACAAAAATAAAAAAGCAAAGGCAATCCGTAAAAAGTAAATAGCAATACAACAACATGGGAATAGTCAGGCCAAAGCCTCCCCCGAAACAGAAGGGTCCTGGGCGCCATCAGCAGCTGCGTCTTTGGGGACTTCGTTTGGAATGACGTCCGAAGCCGACCTCTCGGCCGTGGGTTCGAGCTCCTCTCGCTCCATGGTCGGCACTTCGATCTCCACCCCATCGTTCTTCTCAGCGACCTCGCCCTCGAGATTAAGATCAGAAGCATTGCCGAGGGGAGTGACGGTAGCCGGAACCTCGCTCGATTGACCCGTCGACCCGCCTTCGGGAATGTCAGAAGACTCTCGAAGCAGGGAAGCCGTCTCTGATCCAACCAGACCATCATTCGATCCATACGGATCAAGTGCCGCTATGAACTCCTCGTTCAGGAACGGATTTGGGAGCACAAGAGGAGACAGAACGAGATCTTCCTCAGGAAGATCGCCGACCGCTAACTTAGCAACCGCGGCGTTATGAACCCTCTCCTGCTCAATAAAAACGTCAATCAGCTCCTGCGTAATCCCCAACCCTTCGTTCCTGATCATTTCCAAGCATTTTCGCGTCCCGGAAGCTTGACCGGATAGGTTCTGCTCTTTCTCGGATTCGACGCGACGAGCAAGGTAGTCACGCACGCGGCCGATGCAGCGACCAAACTTCTCGGTCATGGCCGACTGAACCCTCACCCTCTCCCGAGTGACCTCCAAGCTGCGCGAATCCCTCAAGCGCTTCCTCTCTTCGGCCAGTTTCTCCACAGCAGCGTTCCTCTCGGCCCGCAGCCTGGCGTTCTCCTTCTCCAGGACGACCTTCGCCTTCTCAAGCTCCCTTTTCGCGGCGCGGTCAGCCACGAGTTTAGCTTCAAGATCCTCGAACTTCACCTTGAGGATCTCTTTCTCTTCGAGAGTCTTCTCGCTGACCTTCTTACTCTCGGCCCTTAGACGCTCGATAACTCCGAGTCTCGTCTTAGCAAGCTTCGTCGAGGCGCCCAGCTCCACCATCGTTTGCTTCAACGTAGTGTCGTACTTCTCAACAAGAACATTCATGCAACCATCGGCCTGAAAACCACAGAAACAAGATGTTAGCATTATACTCGGGGGGGCATACGTAAGACGGCTACTGGCGCCAATAAACTCACGCGATTTACTTACCCGTCTGTTCGCCAAAGCTGATCGGATATAATCATCTTTAAAGAAAAGATCTTCGACAGGTGGCAACTCTCTCGGACCACCTCGAATCTGCCGAGTGAGCTCCGCGCACCGGTCCGGATTACCCACCAGCGGTGTCGCCTCGTCGTACCTGAACTCAACATGATCCGCGAACTCGATCCTGGTTCGCTTCCCGAGAGAACCTTCAGAAACACTAACTCTCGGTGGGCTGACTCGCGTGTCTCTAGTCGGAGAAGCCGCGCGATCAGAAGCACCCTGCGCATTTTCAAGAGAAGCACCCGCCGGCTGGCCGCGACCCTCAATCACGCCCTCTTCGTGTAGGAGTTCCTGGACGTCCACCGGATTAGACTCAGGCCCAGGAGACTGCTGCACCTCGTCGGTCTCCTATCTTTGGCCTTCTTTCGAGCGCTCCTCCGACTCGGCACCGTCGGGCTTTCCATGCCTTTTCCTCTTCTTCTTCTCCTCCTCTTCTTCTTCTTGAACTCCCGAGGAACCCCACTAGGGACACCCGCCTTCAAGAGCAAGTTCCTCGGGTAGCGAGCCTCGTTCCTCTCAATCTCCTCGGGCTTTCTCTTTCACGGGCTGGGAAGCAAAGTCCACATCGGCAGGATTGGAATCGTTTCCCTCGGTCGGCTCCTCCTGTCTAGCGGCTTCTTTAACAGCCGCGGTTTCCCTCGAGGCTCAAATCTGGAATCCGGACATCTTCTTCGCCTTTCTAAGTATTTTCTGCTGCTTCCGGTGAAGAGAGTTAGTCTTGACTTACGCGTTCCAACTTCCAGCGGATACCGATTCCCAATCAACTACAAAAACGAGCGTGTCAAGCCGCGAGAGAAGACAATGTGAAGCTCAACGAATCAAGGAAAGTACCTCTCGCGATCACGAGCCTGTCGACGACGTAACCACTCTGCTCACGTCCGCCAACGAAGGTGACTATGCGTAGCTATTCTCTGGCTCGAAGAAGTTCTCGGATATGCAATGGTACGGATGGCGCCCTGAAACAAAACAGCAAGATCAGGAAAGTTGTCAAACACACAAGCAGTCGACTATAGGTCTCTACCGATCTTCTTAACCCAACGAACAGGAAAGTCATCCTCAAGCGGTTCTTCGAAAGACTGCTCGTCGGCCCTGATGTAAAAGTACGAGCGCTGCCAGTTCGTTGTCTTTTTGGGATGACCGGTAAGAACGTTGTAACTCGGACGCATCTTGACCGAGAATAAACAGTCTGCCTCAGCCTTCGTGGTTGTCAGTTCCTCAAACACCCTTACGGTCATTGAGATATCAAGCTCTGCAGCCATTACCATCAGCATGACCGCGTTACGGATCGAACCGATCTTTAACTGACTGATCGCGACGCCTCGCCGCCTAACATACGACGTGATCAACCGAGGTATTGGAAACCATAGCTTCCCGTGATCCTCAAAGTACGATTCGTACAAACATTGGTAGCCAATCGGAGGAGACCAAGGCCGCTGTTCCGCAGAAGGTATTATATGCGTCCGCCACGACCCTTGTAACGCCTTAGCAGATCCCTCACGGAGCTATGGTTAGAGCGAGTCGCAAACACGTTCCCCCAGCGTTGACCATCGAACCACGGATCGCGTAGCAGTCCCGGAGGAAGCGGAGATAGCTCCTGGAAAGTCCCATCGGGACAGTAAACGGTTGGCCTGCACTCGATCTGATCGAAGCGAACACGTCGATGCCTCTCCCACAAAGTCTGTGGACTCGGGATATATGAATCGAGTCACTGCCTCCTTCGCGGTCGGAGCCGCCGGACTGACTAGCCGATCGACTAGGACCGCCCTCTTCGCTACCTTCATCATCAACGTCTCCATCAGACAGATCAGAACCCGGGGCGTTCCGTGCTGCATCCCGGTGAAGGAGGCTAAACTCGTCTAGCGGACTCCCATTGGCGGTCAGATCCGCCGTAGGGCTCGAAAGGTCTACGGCAGCCTTTCCCTTCTCCTCGCGAGTAAGCCGACTCTCCCGAGTCATGCCGACCGTCTCAAGACAAGCGACCAATATCTACCTAATGGCGAACTTAGAGAGAGAAAGAAGAGAGAAGGGAGAGAAGAGAGATACCTGAGATGCAGAGAAGAATGAAGAAAGTAATGGAAAACCGCCTATTTATAGCAAAAGATTAAGGCACGCTTCCCAACGCATTAATGACAATTAAAAGGGCCTAATTGGGCTTTTTAAACCCTAGATCCTCTTCACAGCGGTTCATCTTCTCGCTACAACGAAATCCGGTTATCATCGAACCAGGATTCCGATTTGAATTAAACCGGTTCATATCGAACCGGTCCCTTGAACACAGACGACTTACCCGCACGGCGAGACGCGTCCGAGCGATCGGCTAAACTTGCTACCAAAAACCGACGCCTTATCCTGGCGGCTTAACGCGTCTCTGGAACCAGTTCATTACGCAGTCGGTGAAGGCGCGCGCCCAAGTGGCCGACTAAACCTGCTCCTGGTCGGCCCGCGAAGTGCGCATAGATTGACAACAGACATCCTAGTCACGAGGCTAGGCACGCTCCAGTTGTTCCGTTAAGCACGCGCTTCTACAAGCCATCGCCTTAGCTGACAAACAGACGTCCTAGTCTCACGGCTAGACACGCTCCAGTCGATCCGTTAAACACGCTCCTACAAGCCATCGCCTTAGCCGAAAAACAGACGTCCTAGTCTCACGGCTAGACACGTTCCAGTCGATCTGTTAAGCACGCTCTTACAAGCCATCGCCTTAACCGACAAACAGACGTTCTAGTCCCACGGCTAGACGCGCTCGAGTCGATCCGTTAAGCACGTTCCCAAAAATCGACGCCCGGAAGTGAACGTCCTGGTCACACGACCGGGTGCGCGCTGGCGATGAACTGAACATGTTCAGAATAGACGAAGCAGACGCGTTCGTCTTAGGCTCCATCATTTGATCAAACCTAGTCACAAATTCACTTGGAGTACTACACAACCCACAAGTGAACTGGGGGGACTTATTGTAGGAGATGGATTGCATCCCTTCGCAAGGCCTATCAAATATGGAAGCCTAACTCGTCAAGACGGTCTACTCAACCCTCAAAGAAGAAAGGGACAGCTCGGCTTCAGAGCACCTCTAGCCACGCGGCTAAAATGGCTTATTTGGAACCGACAGACGAAGACGTTCTAGTAGGCCGACTCTAAAGCCCGTTTAGTAGAAAAGCCCAGCAAGGACCAAGACGAGTTAGGGCGAACGACAAGACAACCTATAAAAGGAAGGAAGACAGCATGGAGAAAGGGGATTCAGACTTTACACACTCGCTTGAGCGGCTAGATCTAGGGTTTCTAATAAGTTCATAGATACTCGCCGCCTTGTATTTCTCCGACTATTTCGTCACTCTTTCCATCCGTTTGTAAACACTTACCTCAGATCTATAAAACGTCTTTGTTCGCCCCGTCTCTCTCTTTATATTGTTCTTGAACCAGTTTCCACCCAAACAAGGCAGCAAAGGTAAAACACTATCAAACTGCTGGAACCCACTGTAGCTCAAAGCATATCGACTCTAATATGGTCTCCGGACTATGATTAATTACTACTTATATTTAAGCACTATGGTTTTATACTCCTATGTATGCTGAACGTCCACGGACAAAGCTTATATAATAAAATAGTTCCGACTATGGAGATGGAAAAAAACCATCATCCTTAAAGGGGCATACATGGCTGGATCAGGTCCCTTGAAACCTCCGATCCCAGCTGAACCTCACCGATGCGTGGCACGCCCACACGAAAATAACAAAGGGTATGAGACTTAAGGTAGGAACACGTCTGATCAACCTAAGCATGCTGTCAAAACTACCTATAACCCCGGTATAGGCCTTGAGCCATAGAAATATCGGGGGCCCAAAAGCAAGAGTACCGTGACACCTCCGGGTTAATTCAGGGAATTTGCATATTGCAAAAGTACTGTTACGCACAGGGAGCAATACATAAACTTCTGCTTCTCCAGACGTGGAAAGCAGAAAAGCCTAGCACTTGGATTTCCAAATACATACCAGAACCCTTAATTCTGACAGTGGCTTCCTGCATAAGAAGAATGCAGCATGGAGCTAGATAGTGGCCAGCTTCCGAGCGGCAGAATGCGAGGTCCCACAGGTACCGGTAGTAGTCCTGCCTAGGTGGACATAATACGGTCCCTGCAAAACCAAACACTCCGGATTCCTACGAACTCCAAGTTCTTACAAATTTCAGGCTCATTTGTAAAAAGTCCAGGGTTATTGTAAAGAAACGGACTTCCGAGTCCTTAACAAACTTATAAGTTCCAAAAGAACTTCGAGTCCCTACTGAACTTCCGAGTTCCAAAAGAACTTCTGAGTTCTTAATGAACTTCCGAGTTCCTAGTGAAATTCCGAGTTCCCAATAAACTTTTGGGTTCTATAAACCTCCAGGTTCCTAAAAACCACTGGGTTCTCAGGCATACAGTCTCTAGGTTCCTGCAGGATTTCCGAACCCCAGATGACATCTCAACATACAGAAGAACCTCGAGTTCCCTGGAGACAAGGTCCCCAGACTATCTTCTACGAAGTTTCCCTCCGAAGCCTTGGATCCGAATCCTCAAAGGATCTCAAGTTCCTCAGGAAACTCCCAGTCCTTCCAACAGGCCAGCAGAAATCTCGGAGTTATCTCCGGACCATAAAACGGTCCTCCGACCTGATCAGAAACTGATACTTCATGCAAGAAGGGCTTATCAACTTTTGGAAGCAAGATTATCAGAAACTCATCTACTGCAAGAGGCAACGGATCCAAGATCCTTATCTCTAGCATAAGGCAGAACATAAAGATATGCTCACGAAGCAAACCATTGCATCCTAAGCTACGAGGTCGACGAGCAAATACAGTGCAAAGAAGAAGAATCCGGAAATATTCTTAAAAATAAAAAGGCCACAGCAGGGCCATCATCCAAGTAAAAACAAACACAAAGGCACGAAGGCCTGATCAGAGTTTAGAAACCCTCATGGAGGGTAGATAAAACAGAAAAGAAACCCCTACACAGGGTTAACAGTTTAAAAATTTGAGAAATGGGGTTCTACTTGACAGGAGGATCATCATCAGAAGGCTCGGGAGTCTTCACTACTTCAGCTTTTCCAGGAATCTGGGGCTCGTCCTCAAAGGAAGGCTGGAAGGCCTAGGGACTGAGCTTCGGTCGTTTTGACCATCTTGTACTACTCTAGCTCAGCCGCGAGATTCCAGCTCTTGGTCTCCTCCTTAAGCCATTCCCTCATCAGTTCCCAACGAGCCATCACCTTGGCACCGTTCACCGCCATAGACTTCTCGATCCCGAAGGTCTCTGCAGCATCCTTCAGTTCACATATTTCGTCCTCCTTCTTCTCTAACTGCTCCGTGAGAGAGGTGTTTTCCGGCGCTGCCAACACTCCCGCTTCATCTTGGTTCTTTAGCTTGAGCTTCAGCCCATTGATCTCTTTCTCCTGAGCCAAGACCCTATCCTTCTCTTCATGTAGCTGAGAGGCCAGAGTGTCCATTTCTGCCTTCATGGAAGTCTTATCCGCCATCCTCTCTCTGAGGTGATATAGCTGAGTCACCACCTGCACAGACACGATCCAATCAACAAAGAGAACCGCAGGATCTCACGAAACAAAATATATAAATATATATATATATATCTCACCTGAAGTAAGTCAACTTGGAGGGATTGGATGGCAGCAGAAGAGTCTTTCTCCGAAGCTAGGAGAACTTGAGCCGAAAGGAAAACCTTGGCAGTAAGATTGGCGAGGATGTTGTCAAGACCGAAGGGTGACGACAAAGATTATTTCGAAGCAGACCCGGGGACCTTAGCCTTCTTCTTGGAAGAAGAAGGCGGCTGAACTGGAGTAGCTTTCCGCTTGTTACTCTTGATGAACTGAACGTCAGCATCATCCTCGACGGGAGCTGGTTTCCTAGAACCAGCTTTCTTCGCCTGCATCGCCTCGAAGGCTTTCTGCTACTTAGCCAAAGCCTCGTCTCCTTTAGCTCCCGACAGGTTACCTGAAATGCAGTACGAAGCAGAGTTAGAAACTATTCAAATGTAAAAGACGTGATAAGAAGAAAACTCACCCCAGATGCTGCAACGCTATAAAGCTTCTTTGCTCACTAGATATGGAATTTGCCGCCTCTCCGCTGGAAGCTCCAACACATGTTTGATCATTTCCTTCCCTTGAGACAGGTCTAAGCTAAGCACGTCTGCAAAAAGAAACAATAAGCATCAAAATCAAGTTAGCAAGAGAGATATTCTGAACTCTCGTGACCCACCAGCTGCACGCCAGATCGAAGAGAAGCCTGGGAGATACATGAAGTCAAATTTCTCAGCCCAGTGACCCTCGAAGACAAGATGCCTCTTCCTCTCTCTCTTGGGAATTTCCTGAACCGGAGGCGCCTTACTACGGGGACGCAGATGATATCTCCCCTCTCCAGTGTTCATAGAAGAAATAGAGTAAGAGTAACGGACCTCCGCGACTATGATAGTAAGACCATCGAGGTCACCAAGGTTCTGTATAGCGATCAACGTCCTCCGGGAGGGAGGATTCAGCTGCCCCGGGGAAATTCCAAACGTCTTCGATATCTTGGCCACCAGGAAAAGGGACTCGATCTCTGAATCGATATCTCAGCTGCCATCGTACACGGGAACCTCATCGACCTCAAAGTCGGAAACCCTATCGAATGGACCAGGAATCCAGATGGAGACCTCGTCGGAAAGACTGAACCTCTGTCTCCAACTTTCGACCTCCTCTACTCTAATCGTCGAAAGAGGACCAACAGAAGGAAGTCTCTCCATTTCTGCAGTTGGAGAAGCTCTTTCTACAACCGCCTGGCCTGGATTCTCGACCGCCGCGGTAAGATCCAGAGAGAAATCAGAAGAGTCTGTAGATTCAGGAGGGTCGGTGGCGGCTCTGTTCTTTTTCGATCTAGCACCTATGGAAGAAGAACTAGGAGAAGGATTCGATCCAGTCCTCATCTTTGATATGGGTCCAGCGGGGGAGATGAAAAATGAAAGAAAAAGAAAGAGAGAAAGGGAAGAGAGTATTACCCGTGAAGATCTTGAGGAGGGAGAATCGCCGAGGATCTTTGACAGAGAAAGAAGGAAAGTGAAGAGTTTACTAGTGATGTCTTGCACATTTTCATTGATTTAGCCATCTTTTTATTTGCATTCTTTGTCTTTTAGGCTAAGGTTTAGGCATTTTTAGGATCATTTTGCATTCATAAGTCCTTATCAGGTATTGGAGTACCCCATGGAGTAAAAGAAGGTTTGAGAGTGGTTTTGATGCAAGAATGAGAGAAGAAAAAGGAGTTTAGCCCAGTGTGGGCAGATGTGGTCTCAGTCTTAGTCAGCCGGACCAGACGGATGGACATGCTCGGCCAAGATCACCGGCCAAGATCACCCGCGCATGGGAGCCTAACGAACACACGGATGCACGGCCTGATCTGCTCGGGATCACTTACCCGTGCGGGACAGATCACACCACACGGACAAGCTGAAGCAAGACCATGTGCAGCCTGATCTGCTCGGGTTCCCTTACCTGCGCGGGTCAGAACGTACCATACGGGTGGACTGAAGCAGCCGGATGCGCGGCCTGGGTTGTGCGGTGCGTAGCACCCGCGCGGGACGAGACCAGACGGAGCTTTACATACGCACGGGACGGGACGCCCGGGCCAGCACACCCGCGCGGGACGAGCAACAGCCGGACAGTACTGCGCAGCCAAGCATGCGTGGCCCGGACCGTCCAGCCATGACCCTGAACGTTTTTCATACTGTCTTCCCATTGGTCGAGACCCATTGTTTCCAAGGACCTTATAGTCAATTTCTATGATGTTTTTCGGGCTTTTAGCCTAACTATAAGTACCCTTGTTATCCCTAATTTGGGACTTATGTTATTTTCTATCTAAGAACACAAACCCTTTGAGTAAAGTTTCATCTTTGAATCATAATCTCATCTCATCTTTGTGTTCTTGATTGCTTGATTTCCTTTCCTTTCTTTCTCTACATGTTTAAGCTTGAATATCTCATGGGTTTAAGAGTAAGCATGTGGATTAGTGCGTAGATCCATTTAAGATCCATGGGTTAGGGTGATTGAGAGTGATTAAGTGTAGATCCAAGGTGCTTAGTGTTAGATCTGTCATTTCCTTGCGTTGATTTGGTGTTCTTAATGCTATATTTGGGTTGGCCTCTCAAGCATAGAGCCATAGGCATTTCATGCCAGAAAGGTGTTCTATGAAATGCCTGAACCAACTCATCTATGCTTTTAGCTTGCTTTGCCTAAGAGATTAGTTGTCAAAGAAGCTAGGATTGCTATTAGACTCATTCTTTGTGCTTGCTTTGATCATTACAGCCAAAGAGATTTGGTGTACTTGGGTGATCATTGCAAAAGAGCATCCATCTAGAGATAGAGCTTGCTTAGTCTTGTTGTCTAGGCATAAGAAATTAGATTGATTGAAAAGTTGGCATCTTGGATTGAATCTTAATCATTTGAGATCAAGTCCCTACACCCATGGGTCTCATTCTCCTCATAAGAAAGAAAGTTTTACATTTTGTTGCACTTTGCTTATTGTCTTAGTTTAATAATCATCCTCTTTAATGATTGCATTTAGATTAAGCATAGACTTGCATTCCCTTTGCTTTGTGGTCACTTAGAACTGGTTCGACAATCTTATATACTACATCATTTGATCAGGACCTTAGAAAAGTCCTTTCATCAAATTGGCGCCGTTGCCAAATTCTAAGCTGGGATTTAGTCAATTGCTTGAGACTAAATCATTTTTCTTTTCTTGTGATATTGATTCTCCTTTTGCCTCTTCCTTTGATTTTCAGGTGTATGAACACAAGAAACAGGGGTGTAACTAACCTGGGTCCCACTGTTGAAGAGATAGCTACACTTGAGAGGGAAATAGCAAGAAGGAGAAGAGAAGAAGAGCAGCAGGCTCACATTCAGAGGTCAGGGTTTGAGATCGATGATCACCAGCATCAACATCAAGATGGCAATGGTCAAGGAGCTGACAACCTTGGACCACAGCGCCAGCAACAACAACACCCAAAGCGGCCAGCTAGAGCCATTGGCACCTATGACCGTCCTCACATTCATGGCAACAGGACAGGCATCCGCGCACCAGCTGTGGAAGCTAACAACTTTGAGATCAAGTAAGGGTTGTTGAGTGTGATTGAGAACAACAAGTACCATGGCTTGGCTGTAGAAGACCCATTTGATCACTTGGACAAGTTTTGATAGCTATTGTGGCTTGTCCAAGACCAATGGTGTGTCTGAAGATGCCTTCAAGCTCAAGTTGTTTCCTTTCTCTCTAGGTGACAAGGCACGCCAATGGGAGAAATCTCTACCTAGTGACTCAATCACTACTTGGGATGATTGCAAGAAAGCTTTCTTGGAGAAATTCTTCTCTACATCAACGACAGCCAAGCTGAGGAATAAGATCTCTTGCTTCCAGCAGAAGAACTTGGAAAGGTTTAGTGAAGCATGGGAAAGGTTCAAGGGGTATCAAGCTAAATGCCCACACCATGGCTTCTCAAAGGAGAGTTTTCTGAGTACATTCTACAGAGGAGCCCTTCCTGAGTTAAGAGCAAGACTGGATACAACAAGCAATGGTTTCTTCCTGGGCAGATCTGAAGAAGATGCTGAAGAGCTGGTTGACAACATGGTGAAGAGTGACTCAGTTTACAGTGGAGAGCATGACAGAGCTGATAGAACCACCAGAGATGGTGACAACCAGACCAAGAAGGAAATCAAATCCTTGCAAGAGAAGATAGACTTGCTGATTGCTAACCAAGCCAGAAAGGAGCAGATCAACTTTGTGGGTGGTCCTAGTCAGGAAACTCCTCCTAAGGTTAATGAAGTTGATGGGTTAGAAGGGCAAGAAGAGCTTTTGTTCATCAAAAACAATGGTACTTGGTACAGGAAGGAGCCTAGCTTTCAGTACAACAACTACCAGCAAAGGTCTTATCCCAACAACTAGCAAGGAGGCTATCAACCCAAGCAAAACACTCAGCAGGGGAACTACCAGCCTAGGCAGAATCCTCCTTCTGGTTTTACCAATCAAGGCAACCAGCCTACTCAAGCTCAAGGTAGCTCCTCCCAAGCTAAAGCTCCAGATTCATCTATGGAAGCTATGTTCAAACAACTATTGGAAGGTCAAGCTAGAACAGCCAAGGACATTGGCCATGAGTTCAAGACTGTTCACTCCAAGATTGATAGCAGCTATACTGAGCTAAACAACAAGATAAGAGCTTTGGAGAATCATTTTGCTTCTATGAACTCTCAGCCAAGTCGCCAACAAGGAACACTACCAAGAAAGGCTGAGCAAAACCCCAAAGAGCCAATGAAGGCAATCACTTTGAGAAGTGGTAGAGAGTTACCTCCAAGAGCTATCCCCAAGGATGGTGAGACACTAAGTGGGGGGTGGCCATCAACATTGATGATGATGTTGTGATTGTAGATGAGAAGGTTGATGAGGAGATTCTAGAAAAGATTGTTGAAGCTAAGGGTAAAGGAAAGGTTGGAGAAGAGAAGAGAACACTAAAGCGTGGTGAAGTTTCCACTCCAACAAAAGAATCTTCTTTTGTTCCTCCTCCCTATGAACCTAAGCTGCCATTCCCTGGAAGATTCAAGAAGCAACTTTTGGAGAAGTACAAAGCTCTCTTTGAGAAGCAAATGAGTGAAGTTCAAGTCACAATGCCCATCATTGATGCCTTCATGCTTGTGCCTCAATACAGCAAGTTCTTGAAGGATGCTGTGGCTGCCAAGAAGAAGGAAATGGAGGGCATGATGGTTCTTATTCATGAGTGCAGTGCCATCATCCAGAGATTGACAATCCCTAAGAAGCTAGAGGACCCAGGCTGCTTCACCCTACCTTGTGCCATTGGTCCTTTGATGTTTGAGAGATGTCTATGTGATTTGGGAGCTAGTGTCAGTCTCATGCCTCTATCTGTTGCTAAGAAGCTTGGGTTCAGCCAATACAAGAAGTGCAAACTCTCTTTGGTGCTTGCTGATCACTCAGTCAAATTCCCTATTGGTATCCTTGAAGATCTCCCTGTGATGGTGGGAAATTGTGAGATTCCTACTGATTTTGTTGTGCTTGAGAATGATGAAGAAGCTAGAGACCCCTTGATCCTTGGAAGACCATTCTTAGCCACAGCAGGAGCCCTTATTAATGTGAAGGAAGGCAAGATTGATCTTTATTTGGGGAAAGAGCACACTCTCCATTTTGATATCAATGAGGTAATGATGAGGTCAACTGTGTAAGGCCAAGTGTTTTACATAGAAGAGATGGAAGCTCTTGCTGATGAGGTTCTTGAGGAATTAGCACGTGGAGAGTTGGCAATAGGGGACCTTTGCAGCATGCTTTGACAGTGGATAAAGAGGTCCAAGTGGTTGAGAACCAAGAGAGTGATGCTATTGTGGCCTTGCTGGATTCTCGCAAGAAGATTGATGATAAAGGCCAGTATGAGGAGCTCAAACAAGAGGTGCACCAAACTGTTTCAGCCACTCAACAAGAGGACACCCAACAAGATTATTGGAGTGAGCTCAAGGCACCAAAAGTGGAGCTAAAACCTCTTCCCCATGGTGTAAGGTACGCATTTCTAGGCCCTAATGAGTCATATCCTGTCATTGTGAGTAGTGAACTTACTGAACTTGAACTTTCTCAACTTTTAAATGCACTTAAAAAGTTTAGAAAGCAATTGGGTACTCACTAGATGATATTAAGGGGATATCACCTTCTTTGTGCATGCATAGGATACATCTAGAGGATGAATCAATGACTTCTATAGAGCATCAAAGAAGGTTGAATCCTAACCTGAAGGATATTGTAAAGAAGGAGATTCTTAAGCTCTTAGATGTTGGTGTTATCTACCCTATTTCAGATTCTAAATGGGTATCCCCTGTGCATGTAGTTCCAAAGAAAGGTGGTATCACTGTGGTTAAAAATGACAAGGATGAATTGATACCAACTAGAACCATAACTGGCCATAGGATGTGTATTGATTATAGAAAGCTCAACTCTGCTTCTAGAAAGGATCATTTTCCATTGCCATTCATTGATCAAATGCTTGAGAGACTTGCAAACCATCCTTTCTATTGCTTTCTTGATGGGTATTCAGGGTTCTTCCAAATCCCCATACATCCCAATGATCAAGAGAAGACAACATTCACATGCCCTTATGGCACCTTTGCTTATCGAAGGATGCCATTTGGGTTATGTAATGCTCCAGCAACCTTTCAAAGGTGCATGATGTCTATCTTCTCGGATCTCATTGAGGATATAGTGGAGGTATTCATGGATGATTTCTCTGTCTATGGATCTTCGTTTTCTGCTTGTTTGTCCAACTTGTGCAGGGTCCTACAGAGATGTGAAGACACCAACCTTGTGCTGAATTGGGAGAAGTGTCACTTCATGGTCAAAGAGGGGATTGTGCTTGGGCATAAGATTTCAGAAAAGGGCATTGAAGTAGACAAGGCTAAGATTGAGGTGATGGTTGTGGGAACCGAAATTCACACCGTCGATTTTAATGAATAAAAACGGAGGAAAGCCAAGTTAACCCGACTATCCCTGAAGGTCCGGTTTCTGCGACAGCCAACGACAAGTGACCGAGTAAATGCGAAAAGGTTTTGTTAAGATTTGGGACTGGACCTTAAGAAAGGCTGCCTATGTACCCCTTTCGAGGATCAAGTCGGACGTAGTTCAGTTAGAAAGAATTGAACAAGAGATCGAACCGTCTGGGCGGGTTCGTCTAGTATGAGTGTTTGTCATAGAAACAGGCATGTCGAAGATAATGCCTAGGGTTTCTATGTCGCGAGCTCTCAAGTAAAAGAATTGTCCGATCCTTCGAGAGGAGCGGAGATTTCTGGCGAGGCGCCAGACGTTAGGGCCTGGTTCGTCTAGTATGGCGTTGGTCATAGAAACGGGCATGTCAAAGATAATGCCTAGGGTTTCTATGTGCGGAGCTCTGAGTAAAAGAATTGTTAGATCCTTCCGAGAGGAACAAGGGTCTGCGGAGAAGATAAAACTAGAACAAGAGGCGGCCAGACGTTCTAAGTCCTGCCTCGCTGGCCTAACCGCCTAAGTTCTAAGTTATCTAAGCTAGCAGGAGTTCTCTAAGTCTAGATTCTAGGATTTTCAGATGTCCCTCTCCTCTGCTTTGGCTCTCCTTATATACTCACTCCTAGGTCGGTTTGCCTTAGGATGATGGACCTCGCCTTTGGGCCCAAGTTTATCTCTTCAGGAAGTATTCCATTTTCGTCGATCTTCGTAATTATCCCCGAGTTTTTCCCTCTTTTTCGGTGACTTGATGTTTATCCGATGTTCGGGAAATCGGATAAACCGTCACAGCATGATTGGGACTGAATTCTTAAAATCGTAAGTAAGTCCGTGGACTTGTCTTAAGTCGTTGAACGTTTTATACGATTTCTCAAAAAGATTATCTTTCTCGTAAAATAAACCGTATAGCCTAAAGGATCGATGTTCAAGTTAATCGATCTTTGTTTTATACGATATCTTCTACGAAATCCAATCCTTCTAGCTTTTGTCGTAAAACATCGAGGACGATTCCAACCGAATCGCAAGATGTTCATTCCGTAGCCGTGATCGTACCAAACTCACGAGGATCGATCCAAACAAGCAAAGATGGGATCAGACTGAGCATGATGGGACCGAGACCAGGACGAGGGCCGTCGACCGGCGTCATGGGGCTTGCCGCCGGCGCCAGGCGGCTTGCGGGACGGTGCCGCCGGCGCCAGGCGGCTTGCCCGGTGCCAGGCCGGCCAGCGTGGGCGTGCGGCGGCCCGGCCAGCGTGGCGATGCCGCCGGCCAGGCGAGTGCCGCCGGTGCGAGGCTGGCCAGCGTGGCGCGTGCCGGCGCCAGGCAGGTGCCGCGGTGCCAGGCGGGTGCGCGGTGCCAGGCCGGGGTGCCGCCGGCGCCAGGCCGGCTCGCGTGACGCGTGCCGCCGGCACCAGGCGTCCGGTGCCAGCATGGGCGTTTTGAAGATCTCGGCGAGGGCTTCGATTTGATATCTTGATCGTTTTCTGGTTCCTCACGGTTTGAGAGAACGACCTCATCGAAGTTTCGAGGCAGATTCTTTTGTGTTTAGGGTTTTTGTGGTGATCGAATCTTGATGTCCTTGGGCGAGGGGACCGATCTTTCCGGGGACTCTCGTACGCCCATGCCCGTAGTCTTCCGATCTTACTTTCAAGAAGTGTTTCACGAAGAACCCATAAGTAAAAAATAATCCTAGCCGTTGATTTCGAGATAACCGTTTTCGACCCACCAGAGAGTGGATATTCTAATTTGAGAAAATCTCGTTTAACTTCTTTTCAAATTATATGAGATTTTTTGTTTCAAGAAATACTTTCCAGAGACTTTCAGTCATTGATTCCGTCGTGACAGATTTTGACCCCAACAGTTATCCCCCCAGCTCGTTATAACCTTCGTGATGTTCTTGCGAGCGATAAGACATGTCAGGTAAGATAGGCGGAATTAATGGTTGAAAGGCTCCGTTGAAAGTGGTAAAGATTGGGGTGCACCTTTTGAAGGCTGCCTACGTACCCTTGTTGTAGGGATCAAGCCTTCCGTAGTTCGTTTTGGAGTTTAAGACCCTTGTGATCTGTTTTCCAGCGAGACTTATATGGTCTGGTTATGTGTCATGAGAGACTTTCGAGCATGATGTTGTTGATGTATTTGTTTTTCGATTATTTATGAACTTCAGTTTTTTTGAAGTATGAGAAAGAGGGTGTTAGTTGTTGTCTCATTCCTAGTTCCCTGATGATCACCGTACCTATTGTTTGTATAAATCGAGATTTTCCGCGGTTTACCGATTCTGAAAAGTTCGTGAAACGAATAAGCTTAAGTGAAGAGACAAATTTTGGATCTCGTATACCATACTATGTCTGTGAGATGTCAAGATCCAGCGTGGCTGGGTTTAGGGCAAGACCTAGGTTTACTCTCGGACTGAGGCTTTGCGATGACAAATCGGCTTTCGTTTTGCCTGTTTGCGATTTTAACCTGACTCGTACCGTTTAAAATCCGCGAATTGTTGTCGGCTTATATGATTTGTCTGGGTGTGAGTCGAGCTACTTCCTTTGAAGAGCTAAACCAAAATTTGGATTTCTTGTATAGCGCTATGTTTATCTTTGTCGGATGCAAGAGAGCCTACCCTTGAAGGGCAGCTATTTGTCTGTTTAGGGCGCCGAGTTCGTTTGTTGTGATCAGCAACAACGAAATGATGCCAGTTTAGAGGCATGTTACCGTTTAGAGGTGTGTTTGTATGTTTTGAGTTCTAGAGACGAGGATTTCGTCTGGAACGTTTTGAGGAAAAGAATGTCCTTCGAGCGTTAGCGACATCTCGCAGTGCTGAAGGTCGAGTTTTCCTTGTGCCGCATTTCGTGGTTGAAATGTTCGCGGGCTTGGAGATGTTTTGCGAATGTTCGCAGCCAGAAACTGTTGTTTCGGTTTGGACGCAGGACCAAGGGGTCGCGTAAGTTTGACCGAGAAGCGTCTACATTCACGTGCCGTGAAGTGTTGGCCTTCCGGGATTTGATTGTATATATTAAGGATGACTCATATAACTCTTGGAGCCTTGTCACGAGTGTTTCTTTTCATGCCGTGTTTATGGGGCGTATAGAACTTAATCGATTGACGATAAGTTTAAATCTTCCGTTAACCATATGGTTGTTAGGACTGAGTTTTGGTATGAAGAGTTTATCGTATGATTTCCGATTCTGGGTTATACGACAAATTGCTTGCGTAATAGTCACTTGGCGTTCTATGAACAAATCGTGGATTGTTGTTTTTAGCCGTTAAGTGATTGAGCGGTGGTCGCTCAGTAGCTTTGGATTGGCATGGAGGCTAGATTCAGCCGTATCGCCAATGAAGTTGTTGGTAAACGATCAGACCATGACCCTTATTAAGGTCATGTTAGTTTACGATTGTCCTTAATGGGGATGCCGAATTCAGGTCCGGGCTTTACGGAAATGCGTAGTTGGCCGAGGGCCAAATAGCGTTTGCGAGATAGACATGCCAAGCATAGCGGAGTTTTCTGAATTATGGCTGATGGCTTTTAGAAACGATCTTCCACTTTAGGTCTCAGTTATCGATGAATGGTTCGTATAAAAATTTTTTGTTGCATGAAAATCGTTTCATTTTATCCGAGGGGACAAAGTTTAAGGGATCGGACGAGGACACGTGTGGGTTCGTCTGCGTGATTATTTCCTGCTCGGACGTAACCGCGGGGAGTGAAAGCAGGAGCCAGAAAACCTTGTGGAGCGAAAACTGTCTATGTCAGTTACCCGTTGGACCCATTATGTTTATTTTACGAAAGTTGCTTTGTATGAATTGACTCGACCATACAGAGGATTTTTCGTAAAAGTGATGTAAGGGAGTTTTCGCAAAGGTAACCGGAGAGCGTTTCTCACAAATTACTTGCGATATTCGCGACCACGGATTATGTTTTCCTCATTCACTTTTGCGTACTGTGAAATCGTTTTGCATGAGACCGATCATGTTTTTTCCATAGGCTGTTTTGTTAAAATGTTCTTGTTATACGAAAGTAATGGATGACCGGTTTCATGGAGATAGAAAATCGCAGATTGTTAAAGTAGTGATGTTTCCGCGGATTACACGGGAGATGTTTCCGCTATGATTTCGACCTTTGGACGAAAGCTCTTCGAACTACTTATGGAGTTTTACCGAAGGTTATTTTGTTATTTTCGTAGTTCACCGTCGTGCTATTAGTCTGACGTTGGTACACGTTTCTAGTCGCGAGTTTGCGACGAGAGGTGACATAGAGTTTTCAGGACTATGTTTGTAACGGTTGGGCTATGCCGCTAGCGTTTTTAAGACGAATCTTATTGCTGCGAGAGTTTGCTTTGTCAAAAGCGTTGTCTTGATGCTGAAGCAAAAAGTTTTAGAAGATGGGATTATACGGGTATAGTATGCGTACCTACTTCCCTTTTCTTTTACTGAAAACGGGTTAGCCGTTCTTTCGAAGGCTTGTGTACGTTTTTTCTTTCTTTTAGGAAGCGGGATGAGTATGCTTTAGAACGCGTGGCGATCGTTTCTCGGTTTTTCGAGAGACTAGATCGGTTTGCATGTTCTGCCTGGACAATCAAGGAACGATGGAACGAGACTGGAAATATTTCCTAAGACTTAGCTTGCTAGACTATCCACCTAGGTCCTAAGTTTCCTCAATTCTACAGCAGTTTTCAAGACGTTTTGTTCCTGTCCTTAAGAATTAAAACCTTTACAAAATTTTCGAGAAAATAGTCTTTTGAAGGTTTCGCATTTCGAAGGAATCCCATTTCCTCATATAGTCGAGATGATTGGTGTTTAGAATAACCGTGATCGTTTAATAAGATGAATCAAAATCCATTCATCATTCGAACCTTTTCTGGTCTTCCTAGATTTCGAGTATCGGGATCGAGATGGACTTGGATTCGTAGACTTCCGCCTTGAGGGTTTGATTAATGAGACTTGAACTTAGATTCTAGAATATGAGCTTTGTTAAACAATCGAGAAGGCTTTGCGGAAGAATCGTCGTGTTCTCGAACAATCCGAACATGGGTTAAAGGGACCAAGATGTTGCCGTTGCCGAGATCACGAAATGACTGCACGGATGGGCGCCAGGACCCTTACGCGGTGCGGAAGCAACGAGCTTGCCGCCCGCCAGACGGAGGACAAGCCTGCCGCGGCGCCAGCGCGGCGTGGTCGGTCTCGCCCGGCGCGCGGCATGGTCCGTCTCGCCGCGCCGGCCAGGCGCCGGCGCCAAGCGCGGCATGGTCGTCTGCCGCCGGCGTGCGCCCGGCGCCAAGCGCTGGCGTGTCGGTCTCCCGGCGCCAGCGCCGCCGTGCCGTGTCCCGTCCGCCGATGCTGCTGTTGCTCGCCGTAGATCCCGGGGCTCACGGAATCAAAGATCAAGTTACGAAAACTCAGGAAAAGATGCATGGTACTGAGACAGGACCGGTCTCATCCTATGACGGGACAGAGAGATCCTTCTCATGGGCGAGGTGGTCGAGACAGCGACATTGATTTCTTCGTAAAATCTCAACGGAAGCTCCGATTGAGACGAAACGAAAACCATCTTGACCTAGACTCAAAGGAGAGCAAAGTGAGGTTTCCACAGGCGAGGTGGCCATGGGCGAGGTGACCTTGGTGATGGTTGTTCTCGTCCACCGGCGAGGTGGCCGGGAGAGTGATTTTGTTCCCTTCGTAAAATCTCAACGGAAACTCCGATTGAGACGAAACGAAAGCCACTTTGATCTAAACTCAAAGTATAACAAAGGTGAGTTCGCCCTGTGGCAAGGTAGCCATGTCGGAGGGTGAGGTGGCCTCGGTAATGTTTGTCCTTGCCCACGGCGAGGTGGTCGGGACAGTAACTTTGTTCTCTTCATAAAATCTCAACGGAAACTCCGATTGAGATGAAACGAAAGCCATTTTGACCTAGACAAAGTGGGCTCATACTAAGGCGGACTGGGAAGAATGATCTTACACTATGGCAAGTCGTCCTAGTAAGATCAAGCTCCGACCTCCTTTCGTTTTCCCGTTTGTTCCTCGAGAGTTGTTTGTAAGAAGTATGGCAGTGGGAATCGGTGAACCGATTTGCCGTGCTTCTGTTCCGCGAGTAATATAGGATTTCCCCAAGGTTTCGAGGAGAATAGGTTTTATTTTTCTGAGAGGTTCTCGAAAGAAACGTTTTTCGTAGAAACTTTGCTCGTTGCGATTTCTCTAATTTGGTAACAAGACGAATTTTTGGGGTTTGATAGATTTTATCGTTGCCCTTTCTGTTTAGATAGAGAAATTGCGAGCTCGTTTTTGTGCTCTTCCTGTGGCGAAAAGCCGCGGCTAGGTTTTTGATTTTCCCGAGCACCGTGGCGTTTGCGTAAGCGTTGGCCGTAGGAACAGTCGCTGCTGGAGTTGTTTCACCATCGTTGACGCAAACTGCAACTTTTTCATTCATATTTCCGGACATCGGTTCGATCAAGCGCTTTGCGGCCGTATGAGTAAGAGTAATCCGTCCCCCCCTCCTTCTAGCGCCAAACTGTGGGAACCGAAATTCACACCATCGATTTTAATGAATAAAAACGGAGGAAAGCCAAGTTAACCCGACTTTCCCTGAAGGTCCGGATTCTCTGCGACAGCCAACGACAAGTGACCGAGTAAATGCGGAAAAGGTTTTGTTAAGATTTGGGACTGGACCTTAAGAAAGGCTGCCTACGTACCCCTTTCGAGGATCAAGTCGGACGTAGTTCAGTTAGAAAGAATTGAACAAGAGATCGAACCGTCTGGGCGGGTTCGTCTAGTATGAGTGTTTGTCATAGAAACAGGCATGTCGAAGATAACGCCTAGGGTTTCTATGTGCGGAGCTCTTAAGTAAAAGAATTGTCCGATCCTTCCGAGAGGAGCGGAGATTTGCGAGCAGGAGGCGGCCAGACGTTCTAGGGCCTGGTTCGTCTAGTATGAGCATTGGTCATAGAAACGGGCATGTCGAAGATAATGCCTAGGGTTTCTATGTGCGGAGCTCTGAGTAAAAGAATTGTTAGATCCTTCCGAGAGGAACAAGGGTCTGCGGAGAAGATAAAACTAGAACAAGAGGCGGCCAGACGTTCTAAGTCCTGCCTCGCTGGCCTAACCGCCTAAGTTCTAAGTTCTCTAAGCTAGCCGGAGTTCTCTAAGTCTAGATTCTAGGATTTTCGGATGTCCCACTCCTCTGCTCTTGCTCTCCTTATATACTCACTCTTAGGTCGGTTTGCCTTAGGATGATGGACCTTGCCTTTGGGCCCAAGTTTATCTCTTCAGGAAGTATTCCATTTTCGTCGATCTTCGTAATTATCCCCGAGTTTTTCCCTATTTTTCGGTGACTTGATGTTTATCCGATGTTTGGGAAATCGGATAAACCGTCACAGCATGATTGGGCCTGAATTCTTAAAATCGTAAGTAAGTCCGTGGACTTGTCTTAAGTCGTTGAACGTTTTATACGATTTCTCGAAAAGATTATCTTTCTCGTAAAATAAACCGTATAGCCTAAAGGATCGATGTTCAAGTTAATCGATCTTTGTTTTATACGATATCTTCTACGAGAAATCCAATCCTTCTAGTTTTGTCGTAAAACATCGAGGACGATTCCAACCGAATCGAAAGATGTTCATTCCGTAGCCGTGATCGTACCAAACTCACGAGGATCGATCCAAACAAGCCAAGATGGGATCAGACCGAGCATGATGGGACTGAGACCAGGACGAGGGCCGTTGACCGGCGTCATGGGCTTGCCGCCGGCGCCAGGCCTGCGGGGCGTGCGCGCCAGGCGCTTGCCGCCGGTGCCAGGCGGCCAGCGTGGCAGCGTGCCGCCGGTGCCAGGCGGGTGCCGCCGCGGCCAGCGTGGCGCGCCGCCGGCGCCAGGCCGGTGCCACGGCGCCAGGGCCCGCTGACGCGTGCCGCCGGTGCCAGGCCGGGTGCCGCCCGCCAGGCGTCCGGGCCAGCATGGGCGTTTTGAAGATCTCGGCGAGGGCTTCGATTTGATATCCTGATCGTTTTCTTGGTCCTCACGGTTTGAGAGAACGACCTCTTCGAAGTTTCGAGGCAGATTCTTTTGTGTTTAAGGTTTTTGTGGTGATCGAATCTTGATGTCCTTGGGAGAGCGGACCGATCTTTCCGGGGACTCTCGTACGCGCACGCCCGTAGTCTTCCGATCTTACTTTCAAGAAGTGTTTCACGAAGAACCCATAAGTAAAAAATAATCCTAGCCGTTGATTTCGAGATAACCGTTTTCGACCCACCAGAGAGTGGATATTCTAATTTGAGAAAATCTCGTATAACTTCTTTTCAAATTATATGAGACTTTTTGTTTCAAGAAATACTTTCCAGAGACTTTCAGTCATTGATTCCGTCGTGAACGATTTTGACCCCAACAATGGTCAGCTTGCCACCACCAAAGACAGTGAAAGACATCAGGAGCTTCCTTGATGCTGGGTTCTATAGAAGATTCATCAAGGACTTCTCAAAGATTTCTAGACCAATGACCAAGTTGCTGTGCAAGGAGGCCACTTTCAGCTTGGATGAAGATTGTCTTGAAGCTTTCAAGAAGATAAAGGGTTAACTTGTTAGTGCTCCCATTGTCCAGCCAGTTGATTGGGACCTCCCTTTTGAGATAATGTGTGATGCTAGTGGCTTTTCTGTTGGGGCTGTCCTGGGGCAAAAGAAGGATGGCAAGACTCATGTGATTTATTATGCTAGCCAAACCCTGAATGATACACAGATGAAGTATGCCACAACTGAGAAAGAGATGCTGGCCATTGTCTTCGCCTTTGAAAAATTCAGAAGCTACCTTGTGGGTTCCAAGGTCATTGTGTATACTGACCATGCAGCTTTGAGACATCTCCTAGCAAAGAAGGATGCCAAGCCAAGACTACTAAGGTGGATCCTTTTGCTTCAAGAGTTTGACTTGGAGATTAGAGACAAGCCAGGGATTGAGAATGGAGTTGCTGATCACTTGTCCAGGCTGAGGATTGAAGGTGGAATCCCTATTGATGAGGGACTTAGACAAGAGCATGTCATGGCTATCATGTCAGTGGTGGCAGTTATTGAGACTGGAAAGAAGATTGAAGAGGTTAAGGAATCTGAAGAGAAGGGACATTGGTATGCTGATTTGGTTAACTACTTAGCCACTGGGAAGGAGCCATTGGGTCTTGCGGGGTATGAGAAGAAGAATTTCTACAAAGACTTGAAGAGATACTATTGGGATGAACCGTACCTCTACACCCTATGCAAAGATCAGATTTATAGAAGAGTGGTGGCTGAAGAAGAAGTTGAAGGAATCCTCTCACATTGCCATGGATCTTCCTATGGAGGCCATTTTGCTACCTTCAAGACTGTCTCAAAGGTGCTACAAGCTGGATTTTGGTGGCCACACATGTTCAGGGACACACAAGATTTCATCTCAAGATGTGACTCTTGCCAAAGGAGGGGGAACATCACTAAGAGGAATGAGATGCCTCAAAACCCAATCCTTGAAGTGGAAGTGTTTGATGTTTGGGGAATTGACTTCATGGGACCCTTCCCTTCTTCTTATGGCAGCAAATACATCTTGGTGGCTGTGGACTATGTATCAAAATGGGTGGAAGCAATAGCAAGTCCCACAAATGATTCAAGAGTGGTGGTCAAAATGTTCAAGAGCAATATCTTTCCAAGGTTTGGAGTACCAAGAGTGGTCATAAGTGATGGAGGTTCACATTTCATCAATAAGGTATTTGAGGGTCTTCTCCAGAAGAATGGAGTGAAACACAAGGTTGCAACACCCTATCACCCTCAAACAAGTGGCCAAGTGGAGGTCTCCAACAAGCATATCAAGGGCATCTTGGAGAAGATTGTGGGAACCAAGAGGAAGGATTGGTCAGACAAGCTTAATGATGCTCTTTGGACATATAGAACAGCCTTTAAGACTCCTCTAGGCACTACTCCTTTCAACCTTGTCTATAGGAAATCTTGCCATTTGCCAGTTGAGCTTGAATATAAGGCATTGTGGGCTGTGAAGCTTCTTAACTTTGACATCAAGAGTGCAAAGGAGAAGAGACTTCTTCAACTCAATGAACTGGATGAGATAAGGATGGATGCCTTTGAGAATTCAAGGATTTACAAGGAAAAGACTAAGGCCTTTCATGACAGGCACATCCTCAAGAGAGAGTTCAAGGCAGGTGATCAAGTGCTTCTTTACAACTCTAGACTGAAGTTATTTCCAGGAAAGCTTAAGTCAAGGTGGTCTGGTCCATTTGTGATCAAAGAAGTGAGGCCTTATGGAGCCATTGTGTTATGGAATAAGCAGGGTAATGACTTCACAGTGAATGGCCAGAGACTCAAGGAATACATGGCCACCATACCAAAGGAGGATGGGACATCAACCCCACTCTCTGATGCTCCCCTTGCTAACTTCAAAGGAGGCAAAGTCAAGCTAGTGACTTTAAACAAGCTCACTTGGGAGGGAGTCCCATGGTTATCCTTGTAAATATTGCATTAAGATTTGTTTTTCAAGGCTTTTGGATGATGGGAGATCAGTGGGATGTAGATGGTGTGCATGAGTGGAAGCAAGAAGAAAAAAAAATGGAGGGTCGGACTGCCTTAGATCCGGAACGCGCGGTCTGATACGCGCGAGCCGTGTTACCCGCACGGACGGCCGGACCAATCAGAACGTGAGTTGCGCGGTCTGATGCGCGCGAGTCGAAAGCACCGCGCGGGAATGGACGGACAGACGTAGCAGCCGGATGCGCGGTCAGCTTTGCACTAGACAAGCACCCCGCGCGGGAACAGACAGTCAGTTCGAGATCCAGAACGCGCGACACTGAATGCGCGGGATGGAAGCACCGCGCGGGTATGTGCGGACGGACGGAGAAGAGGTATGCGCGGGTGCATACGCGCGGGACATGTTCATCGCACGGGACGCCAGCCGTAGGGATACAAGACACACGCGCGGGCAAGACCACGCGTGTGACTCTCTCTACTCACTCAACCCGCGCATAACCCGTGTCTCAACCCGCGGTACGACCCGCGTCCCAACCCGATCCACGACCCAGCCAACCCAAGGTATGTCTTTTCTTCCTTATTTCTCGACCCCCCTAAAAAGTGAAGAGTTCTAAGTGAGAAAATGTTCTTGAGAGTTTGGGAAATCTTTGGGTGAGTGAATAGAGAGTGAGGCTTGGCATTGGGGAATATAGTAAAATTTGCTTTCATGTTTAGGAAAAGGGTAGGACAATGAAGATTGAGCATTGTATGCATGAGTTGATCCCTTTCTTAGATATATTATGTGCAATGTCAAAGCTACTTTGTTTTGAGAGTAAACTACCTCGAAAGATGATCTTGAACCTCTTGATTCACTTTGCACTAAAGTCTTTTTCACCAAGCCAAATGACTTGGACAATTTGACTATTTGCAAGAGATCTTTTGAGTTTGCTTATTGATTGTTAGAGAGCAAGTGGATTTGTGGATTGTGGATTCATGATGAATGAGTGTAGGGATCAAAAGAGTTAAGATAGGCCTTGAGAAGTTAGAGTTGGATTAAGTGTTTGCTCTAGCTAGTTGGTATGATTATACAAGGTAATCAAGTTGAGAACTAAGAAGAGCATTCTTTTGGTTTTGAGTCCCCTCCTTCAAACCTCTCCTCCTTAGTCCTTGCTAGTTTACTTGTGGACAAGTAAAGGACTAGTGTGGGGGAGTTGATGTCTTGCACATTTTCATTGATTTAGCCATCTTTTTATTTGCATTCTTTGTCTTTTAGGCTAAGGGTTTGTTGCGGTCAAAATCGGTCACGACGGAATCAATGATGGAAAGTCTCTAGAATGTATTTCTTGAAACAAAAAGTCTCGTATAATTTGAAAAGAAGTTATACAAGATTTTCTCAAATTAGAATATCCACTCTCTGGTGGGCGCAAAAACGGTTATCTCGAAATCAACGGCTAGGATTATTTTTTACTTATTGGTTCTTCGTGAAACACTTCTTGAAAGTAAGATCGAAGGCGGCGGCGTCTTGCATCTGAGAGTCTCCGAAAGATCGGTATGAAAAAGGTGGATCGACCCAATCAAGGTCCGCTCGCCCAAGGGCGTCAAGATTCGATCACCACAAAAATCCTAAACACAAAAGAATCTGCCTCGAAACTTCGAAGAGGTCGTTCTCTCAAACCGTGTGGAACCAGAAAACGATCAAGATATCAAATCGAAGCCCTCTCCGAGATCTTCAAAACGCCCGTGCTGGCACGGGCGCGGTGCTGGCTCGCCCTGGCACGGGCGCCGGCGCCAGCTCGCCAGCACCGGCGGCTCGCCCGTGCTGGTACGGCGCCGGCTCGCCTGCTGGCACGGCGCCGGCGCTGGCTCGCCCTTCCTAATTTCGGCGCCCGGCGTCCTGTCCTGTCCCGGGTGCTGGCGCGTCTAGCCTATTCCGGCCTGTCCGACTTAGAATCTGCATGGAAACTTCAAAGAGGTCGTTCAGAACGCCCGTGATGGCATTGGGCGGCGGCTCGCCGTGCTGGCACCGGGCACCGGTGCGGCTTCGCCGATGCTGGCACCGGCGCCAGCGCGGCTCCCGTGTTGGCACTGGCGGCTCGCCGATGCTGGCCCGGGCGCGGCTCGCCCGTGCTGGCCCGGCACCGGCTCCGCTTCGCTGTGCTGGCCGCCCGGCGCGGCGCCAGCTCGCCCATGCTGGCCCGGCGCCAGTACATTCAGTCTGTTCCCAGCCCGTCCGATTGAGATCGCACCTTGTGGCTTCTGTGAAGTCATAGCACCTTAGTTACAGACCTAATGTTCCTCGGTTCAACTCGATTGGAGTTATCCTCGAAGTGTTACAACTAGAGCTAGGAAGGTTAGTTCTTCCGAAGTGTATCGTAAAACAAGGACGATCAACTCAACATCGATTCTTTAGGCTATAATGATTTATTTTGCGGAAAAGATAATCTTAGAAATCGTATGAATGTCCGAGGGCTTAAAACTTGTCCACGGACTCACTTACGATTTTGGAGGTCCAATCCTAATGGAAGCTATACGATTTATCCTAACTCACGGAAGTAGGATAAATGCTAAGTTTCCGCGGATAAATGTCAAGACTCGAGGATAACTACGAAGATCGACGGAAAATAGAATATTTCCAAAAGAGATAAACTTGGGCCCAAAGGCGAAAGGGTAAACGGGCCACCGACCTAAAACGACTATATAAGGAGGGCTGAGGCAGAAGAGAAAGGGATCCGAAAATCCTAGAATCTAGACTTAGAGAACTCCTGCTAGCCTAGAGAACTTAGAACTTAGGGGGTTAGGCCAGCGAGGCAGGACTTAGAACGTCTGGTCGCCTCTTGTTCTAGTTTGATCTTCTCCGCAGACCCCTGTTCCTCTCGGAAGGATCTAAAAATTCTTTTACCCAGAGCTCCGCACATAGAAACCCTAGGCATTATCTTCGACATGCCCGTTCTATGACCAACGCTCATACTAGACGAACCAGGCATAGACTGTTCGATCTCTTGTTCAATTCTTTCTAACTAAACTACGTCCGACTTGATCCTCGAAAGGGGTACGTAGGCAGCCTTTCTTAAGGTCCAGTCGCAAATCTTAACAAAACCTTTTCCGCATTTATTCGGTCACTTGTCGTTGGCTGTCGCAGAGAATCCGGACCTTCAAGGAAAGTAGGGTTTTCGTTGCTTTCCTCCATTATTATTCATTAAAATCGACAGTGTGAATTTCGGTTCCCACAGTTTGGCGCTAGAAGGAGGGGGGGGGGACGGATTACTCTTACTATCAAGGCCACAAAACGCTTGACCAAAGCGATGTCTGGAAATATGAAAGACAAAACTCGCAGCTCACATCAACGTTGGTAAACAACATTAGCGTAAATGCTCCTACGGCCAACGCTTATGCAAACGCCGTAGCGCTCGAGAAAATAGAAAAACCTAGTCGCGGCTTTTCGCCACAGGAAGAGCAACCGCTCGCAATTTCTATATAAAAACAGAAAGGGCAACGATAAAATCTATCAAACCCCAAGAAATTCGTCTAAAAACCGAGTTTTAGAAATCTCGACAAGTAGAGGTTCGACCGAAAACATTTTTTGAGAATTTCTCGGAAAAAGAAAACTCGTTCTCCCAGAAACCATGGAGAAACCCTAAATTACTCGCAGACGAATAAGCAAAACGGGTTATCGACGGACATGGCCCCGGTGCCGGCAATAGCCAGGACATGGCTCAAGCGCCGGCAGCTGCTCCCATGTCGCGCCCCGCGACTGGACCAGCCACGCCCTGGCCGGCGGCTGCGCCATGTCCGGCCCGGACGCCGGGCGGCTGGACCCGCACCACGGCGGCGCCGCAGCTTGCCACGTCGCGGCCCTGGGCGCCGGCAGTTACAAAAAAAACTCGGAAGGTTCGGTTAACAAATGGATTGCAATTCATCGTATAAAACGATCACGGTTATTCTGAAACACCAATCATCTCAACTATACGAGGAATTGGGATTCATTCGGAAGACCGATACCATGACGGAGTACCTTCTCGTAAAATCGTAGATTGACGAGCTAAGGACCCCACTCGAGTGACGTCCTGCTCATAGTATCTAAAAACGCCCACCTTATCCCTCTTCGAGTTATCTCCTACTCCCCATCTCTTTGTTTCAGTGACTCTATAATGTTCCATCGAGCACATGGTCAGTTTAACCAGCAGTACGAAGAAACAAGAACAGGAACTTGGGCGTTGATATCTCTCTCTCGCTCCGATATTCTCGTCAGAATTTCGTCGAAAATCAATTCTCGTTCAGTATCAGACTTTTCGAAATCCTTTGACAATGAATCAAAAGTGGCCATTCCTAAACGCCTAATAAACTTCCGATAAATTACTAACTCATACTCGCAAGAATCCTTCGACGAAATACACACCCGGTCTTGTAAAAACTAATGCTACGAAAACTTGGATTAGAAGACATGAAACAAAGAGGAACGGACAAGAGGCGATCTCGAATAATCGATGAGAGTAAGGTACGTCAGACTTATAAATTTTTGTCAAGGTTTTAATTTTTCGTAGGACAGGAACGAAAACGTACCTTGAAAACTGCCCTAGAATTTAGGGAACTTAGAACCTAGGTGGATAGTCTAGCAAGCTAAGTCTTAGGCAAAATTTTCCAGTCTTGTTCCATTGTTCCTTGATTGTCCAGGCAGAACATGCAAACCGATCTAGTCTCTCGAAAAAATCGAGAAAAGATCGCCACGCATCCTAAAGCATACTCATCCCGCTTCCTAAAAGAAAGAAAAAACGTACACAAGCCTTCGAAAGAACGGCTAACCCGTTTTCTTTCGTAAAAAGAAAAGGGAAGTAGGTACGTATACTATACCCGTATAATCCAATCTTCGAAAACTTTTTGCTTTAGCATCAAGACAACGCTTTTGACAAAGCAAACTCTCGCAGCAATAAGATTCGTCTAAAAACGCTAGCGGCATAGCCCAACCGTTACAAACATAGTCTTGAAAGTAAGATTGGAAGACGACGGGCGTGCGCGTATGAGAGTCCCTGGAAAGATCGGTACAAAAAAGACGGATCAACCCAATCAAGGTCCGCTCGCCCAAGGGCGTCAAGATTCGATCCCCACAAAAACCCCAAACACAAAAAAATCTGCCTCGAAAATTCGAAGAGGTCGTTCTCTCAAACCGTGAGGAACCAGAAAACGATCAAGATATCAAATCGAAGCCCTCGCCGAGATCTTCAAAACGCCCGTGCTGGCACCGTGCTCTGGGCGCCAACTCGCCCGTGCTGGCACCGGACGCCAGGCGCCGGCTCGCCCGTGCAGGACCGGTCACCGCGGCGTCCCTGTTCTGGCCCCGGGTGCCGGCGCGTCCAGCCTATTCCCTGCCTGTCCGACTTAGAATCTGCCTGGAAACTTCAAAGAGGTCGTTCTCTCAAACCGTGAGGAACCAGAAAACGATCAAGATATCAAATAGAAGCCCTCGTCGAGATCTTCAAAACGCCCGTGCTGGCACCCGGCGCCGGGCGCCGGCTCGCCCGTGCGGGCGCCGGGCCTGGCTTGCCCGTGCTGGCACCGGGCGCCGATCTTCAGAACGCCCGTGATGGCACCGGGCACCGGGCGCCGGCTCGCCCGTGCTGGCCCCGGGAGTCGGGCGCCAGCTCGTCCGTGCTGTCCCTGGGCGCCAGCTCGCCCTTGCTGGCCCCGGGCGCAAGTACATCCAGTCTGTTCCCAGCCCGTCTGATTTAGATCGCACCTTGTGGCTTCCGTGAAGTCATAGCACCTTAGTTACGGACCCAACGTTCCTCGGTTCAACTCGATTGTAGTTATCCTCGAAGTGTTACAACTAGAGCTAGGAAGGTTAGTTCTTCCGCGAAGTGTATCGTGTAAAACAAGGACGATCAACTCGAACATCGATTCTTTAGGCTATACGATTTATTTTGCGGAAAAGATAATCTTCCGAGAAATCGTATGAATGTCCGAGGGCTTAAAACTTGTCCACGGACTCACTTACGATTTTGGAGGTCCAAGCCCAATGGAAGCTATACGATTTATCCTAACTCACGGAAGTAGGATAAATGCTAAGTTTCCGCGGATAAATGTCAAGACTCGAGGATAACTACGAAGATCGACGGAAAATAGAATATTTCCAAAAGAGATAAACTTGGGCCCAAAGGCGAAAGGGTAAACGGGCCACCGACCTAAAAACGACTATATAAGGAGGGCTGAGGCAGAAGAGAAAGGGATCCGAAAATCCTAGAATCTAGACTTAGAGAACTCCTGCTAGCCTAGAGAACTTAGAACTTAGGGGGTTAGGCCAGCGAGGCAGGACTTAGAACGTCTGGTCGCCTCTTGTTCTAGTTTTATCTTCTCCGAAGACCCCTGTTCCTCTCGGAAGGATCTAAAAATTCTTTTACCCAGAGCTCCGCACATAGAAACCCTAGGCATTATCTTCGACATGCCCGTTCTATGACCAACGCTCATACTAGGCGAACCAGGCATAGACTGTTCGATCTCTTGTTCAATTCTTTCTAACTGAACTACGTCCGACTTGATCCTCGAAAGGGGTACGTAGGCAGCCTTTCTTAAGGTCCAGTCGCAAATCTTAACAAAACCTTTTTCGCATTTATTCGGTCACTTGTCGTTGGCTGTCGCAGAGAATCCGGACCTTCAAGGAAAGTAGGGTTTTTGTTGCTTTCCTCCATTATTATTCATTAAAATCGACAGTGTGAATTTCGGTTCCCACAAGGTTTAGGAATTTTTATGATCATTTTGCATTCATAAGTCCTTATCAGGTATTGGAGTACCCCATGGAGTAAAAGAATTTTTGAGAGTGGTTTTGATGCAAGAATGAGATAAGAAAAAAGAGTTTGGCCTAGTGTGGGCAGAGGTGGTCTCAGTCTTACTCAGTCGGACCAGACGGATGGACATGCTCGGCCAAGATCACCCGCGCATGAGAGCCTAACGAACAAACGGATGCACGGCCTGATCTGCTCAGGATCACTTACCCGTGCGGGACAGATCACACCACACGGACGAGCTGAAGCAAGACCATGCGCGGCCTGATCTGCTCGGGTTCCCTTACCTGCGCGGGTCAGAACGTACCATACGGGTGGACTGAAGCAGCCGGATGCGCGGCCTGGGTTGTGCGGTGCATAGCACCCGCGCGGGAAGAGACCAGATGAAGCTGTACATACGCGCGGGACGGGACGCCTGGGCCAGCACACCCGCGCGGGACGAGCAACAGCCGGACAGTACTGTGCGGCCAAGCATGCGCGGCCCGGACCGTCCAGCCATGACCCTGAGCGTTTTTCATATCGTCTTCCCATTGGTCGAGACCCATTGTTTCCAAGGACCTTATAGTCAATTTCTATGATGTTTTAGGGCTTTTAGCCTAACTATAAGTACCCTTGTTATCCCTAATTTGGGACTTATGTTATTTTCTATCTAAGAACACAAACCCTTTGAGTAAAGTTTCATCTTTGAATCATAATCTCATCTCATCTTTGTGTTCTTGATTGCTTGATTTCATCTCCTTTCTTTCTCTACATGTTAAAGCTTGAATCTCTCATGGGTTTAAGAGTAAGCATGTGGATTAGTGAGTAGATTCATTTAAGATCCATGGGTTAGGGTGATTGAGAGTGTTTAAGTGTATATCCAAGGTGCTTAGTGTTAGATCTGTCCTTTCCTTGCATTGATTTGGTGTTCTTAATGCTATATTTGGGTTGGCCTCTCAAGCATAGAGCCATAGGCATTTCATGCCAGAAAGGTGTTCTATGAAATGCCTGAACCAACTCATCTATGCTTTTAGCTTGCTTTGCCTAAGAGATTAGTTGTCAAAGAAGCTAGGATTGCTATTAGACTCATTCTTTGTGCTTGCTTTGATCATTACAGCCAAAGAGATTTGGTTTACTTGGGTGATCATTGCAAAAGAGCATCCATCTAGAGATAGAGCTTGCTTAGTCTTGTTGTCTAGGCATAAGGAATTAGATTGATTGAAAAGTTGGCATCTTGGATTGAATTTTAATCATTTGAGATCAAGTCCCTACACCCATGGATCTCATTCTCCTCATAAGAAAGAAAGTTTTACATTTTGTTTCACTTTGCTTATTGTCTTAGTTTAATAATCATCCTCTTTAATGATTGCATTTAGATTAAGCATAGACTTGCATTCCCTTTGCTTTGTGGTCACTTAGAACTGGTTCGACAATCTTATATACTACATCATTTGATTAGGACCTTAGAAAAGTCCTTTCATCAACTAGGCGGCAAAATGAAGAGATTAGGGTTAAAACCCTAATCGAAGCTCCACGCGCCGAAAGAAGCTCCACGCAAGGAACGCCTATCAGAAATCTCCGAACACGTGTCCCGCGAGATCGTCAGTTTCCCTCCAAATCCTTACGCCAGCCTTAGTCCCTCGATCCAGGATCTCAGGAATCGCATCTTTCACTTACACGGGAATCACGGACTCGGATCCCGTCTAGTTCAAGAACTATAGGAAAAAATGAGTTCCGCTAGAACTCCGCATAAGACTCCGACCTAAGAGAAGATTCCAAGATACAGAACTACTAAAGCGAGGCCCTGCCTAGGGGAAGCCTGCTGAGAATGAGCAACTCCGTTTGACTTGACTGCATAGCTTATTCCCCGAATTCGATGACGAAATCGAGAAATAAGGGGCAAACTGTTGGGGAAAAATACTCGGGTATCATTTTCCTCCAGGCTCTAGGCAGGACTCAGACCTCCGGGTCCCCGCAAAAGAGTACCCCGGGTCCTCACTGAAAGGAGCTCAGGAACTACCCTTTCCCCCGGGAAAATGGAAAACTTCCGACAACGAGAACCTTCCATATTTCTGAATATGGAAGAATTCCTCTTATTCAGATCGATTAAAAACACCCTAAGGACGACTATATAAGGCGAATCAAAACCCTAAAGCAGGGGATAGATGTCTGGAGACTAAGAGAATAGAGCTAGGCGGCTAGGCTAGGGTTCATATACCAATCTATTGTAGTTCTTGCTTTGCTCTTTAATAAAACGTCTCTTTACATACAAACTCTTGTTATTCTCGGCGAATCTCTCTAAACACTCACGAAATAATAGCTTAACCCCCGTTCTGTAGCACTCTAAAAGGACCTACACGAAAATCCCCTAACATTACGTATCTTGAGCCCTTGAGCCAACCGTAATCCGGCGATGAGTGCTTCGTATTTGGCTTCATTGTTTGACGCGTGAAAGATCAGGCGAAAGGATTGCTCTAACACTTCACCAGTTGGTGAAGTCAGTCGTATGCCGATTCCTGAACCTTGTTTGGACGAGGACCCATTGACATGGAGGACCCAAGTCGAATTTTGTTCATGGTTTACTGCGCCTTCCATCGGATGCTCCAGCCTCCAGCCTTCAGAGCATCCGCCTCCAACCTCAAGAGCATACGCCTCCAGAGTGCTGCCGTTGAAAGAATATGAGATTTAGTTGGTTCTGGATGAAGAACATTGCAAGAGAGAGAGAGAGTGTTGCGAGATTGAGAGAGAGAGATAGATTGGAAACATGTTTTCTTGATACATTAAGGGTATTGATACAACCTTAATATAGGCTAGAGAAGTCACAACTAGACAAGAAAGAAAATAATAAACTAAGCAAGCCCTAGAGAAATAATAAACAAGTGAGATAGGACCACTGGCTGTGTGCAGGCAGACCAGACTGAAAATGACATGTCCCAACGGTTGTCTAGGCATTGCAACCTTCACCATTCACGTGAGCCATGTCCCCAACGTTCATATTGCTTAAGGTAAATCAAGGTAAGTTGCTTCTGGTCGGATTGAGCTAATTCAAACTCATTCTCCACTTCCTTTGCTTGCAAGTCACGTTGAGTGCCCTAGGTTGTCGGACAGACTTGGTGATCAAGGTAACTTCAAGAATGATCCGCATACTCTCTTGCTTCTTCTCATGCTTTGCTTCAGCTCTTCTTGTAAAGATACTTCATCTCTTTATTGCTTCATGTCAACACTCCCCCTCAAGCTTGACCATAGGGACTGGTCAAGCTTTGAAACCATGAAGCATTCCCTCATTAAAACCTTTACTTGGAAAAACCACTTGGGATAAAAACCAAGCAAAGGAAAAAGAGTAGAACACTTCATGGCAAGAGGATCAGTGACAAGTAAGGTTTATGAGTCCAAGCTTAGGATGAATGAACTCACAAACTTTATTGCTGGCTGCCTTGGTGAAGATGTCAGCTAGTTGATCTTCACTTTTAGTGTAGCATGGAAGTATCACTTGCTGCTCCACTGCTTGTCTCACCTTGTGGCAATCCACTTCTATATGCTTTGTCCTCTCATGGAATACTGAATTGGAGGCAATGTGTATTGCTGCCTGATTATCACAATGCATGGTCATTGGTGTGGTGATCTCTATCCCCAAATCTTTTAGCAGCCCCTTGATCCATATAAGCTCACTTGTGAGCTTTCTCATTGATCTATATTCTGCTTCAGCACTTGAACAAGACACCACCTCTGCTTCTTACTTTTCCATGTGACCAGATTCCCTCCAATAAAGGTACAATAGCCAGTGGTTGATCTCCTATCAATTCTGTCTCCAGTCCAATCAGCATCACAATATCCAACAACTTCAGTGTTCTTGTTGCATGCCATCCATATGCCTTGACCAGGCCTCTCTTAGATACCTTAAAATCCTCTCCACCATGTTCTAATGATGCACCTTAGGAGCTCCCATGTGTTGGCTTACTTGGTTCACAGCAAAGCACACATCAGGTCTGGTGATTGTTAGATAGATCAGCTTGCCCACCATTCTTCTATACTTCTTGACATCATCAAATGGAGTAGATTCATACTCCCCTCTCAGCACCTTGTAACCTTCTTCCAATGGAGTCTTGGCCTGTCTACTTCCAAGGTTTCCTGCCTCATTTAAAATATCAAGTGTGTACTTCCTTTGAGATAAAAATAGCCCCTCTTTAGAGCGGCAGATTTCAATCCCAAGAAAGTACTTCAACTCCCCAAGTCTTTGATATCAAAAGCATTTTTAAGAAAGGTTTTAGTTGAGAGAATACCTTCCTTGTTGCTACCAGTGATAATAATATCATCCACATAGACTAGGATCACCACAATACCTTGCTTGCTGGTTAGAGTGAAGAGAGTGTGATCAGCTTCTGATTTGACAAATCCTCTCCCATTTAGTGTGGTGCTCAGCTTATGATACCAGGCCCTTGGAGATTGCTTCAAACCATAGATTGCCTTCTTTAATCTAAGAACATTTCCAGGTTTCACCATGTTCTCAAGACCAGGGGTGGCCTCATGTAGACTTCATCTTCTAATTCTCCTTGGAGGAAGGCATTCTTCACATCCATCTGCCATAAATCCCACTCAAGGTTGACAGCAAGAGACAAGATGATCCTTATAGTATGAAGCTTGGCCACTGGTGCAAATGTGTCTAGATAATCTTCACCATACACTTGAGTGTATCCTCTTGCAACTAGTGTTGTCTTTCTCCTTTCTGGTTTTCCATTAGCCAGGTATTTTATTGTGAAGATGAGCCTGCTTGTCACTGCTTTCTTGCCTTTAGGAGCTCAGTTTCAAACCATGTACCATTCCTTTCCATGGCCTATCTCATCACCAACTGATGCTTTCCACTCCTTATGTTGCATAGCTTCTTCATATGTTTTTGGGATATATTCCTCATCTAGCTCACTCATAAGGACTTGATGCTCTTCTGGATATTGTGCAAGAGAACAGGTTGCACTAATTGGATGAGCTACTGCTTCAGCATTGAAGTAGACTCTTGTATTGATCCAGTTTGATGCTGGCTTCCTGTTCCTTGTACTTCTTCTCAAGGGTACTGTAGGCTGCTCAGGTTCAGGCTCATTTCCAGTGCTTGGCCTCCTCTTGAGTATCAGCAGCTGGTTCTGAGTGTCTCTCATCTTGATCATGAACCATTGAATTTTCTTGAGCATCGCAGGCTGCTCAACACCACTTTCACTGCCCCCCTCATGATCAGGATGAGGGACTTCAGGATTATTAGCACCAGGAGATGGTGCACTTTCTGAAACAGAATCCACCCTTGGTAGAGAAGGTATACTGACTCCCAGGCTCTCCATTACTCTCCTTAGGTTGTCTGCTCTATCTGAGGCTGATTGAGAAAGATCTTTGAGCTCATCCCAACTCTTTCCATCATAGTAGCCTTTTGATTCTACAAATTTCACATCCCTTGAAATCAAGACTCTCCTAGTCTCTGGTACAAAACATTTGTAGCCATTTTGATGAGGGAGTAGCCAATGAAGACTGCTCTTGTACTTCTATCGCCAGCTTGTCTTTTGACCTTCTGGTATTAACACAAAACAAAGACACCCAAACACTCGAGTATGATCTATGGATGGTTTGGTTTTGTTCAGTACCTGATAAGGTGATTGATCTTGAAGGATCCTGGTAGGTATTCTATTGATCAGGTAACAAGCTGTAAGAACTGCATCTCCCAATATCTTTTGGGCATACTGGTATGGAACATCATGCTCCTGGCCACTTCCATAAGGTGTCTATTCTTCCTCTCAGCCACACCATTTTGTTGTGGTGTGTATGGACAGCTTGTTTGATGGATCATCCCATATTTGGCCAAGTGTTGTTTAAAAGCATTGCTGGTGTATTCTCCTCCATTATCTGATCTCAAAATTTTTATCTTGGCATTGAAATGGTTAGATACATAATTTTGAAAGTTTATGAAAGCTTCTAAGACCCTATCCTTAGATTGCATCAAAGTGATCCAAGTGTATTTTGATTTTCATCAATAAACGTCACAAAATACTTATGATGCTCCCTAGATAAGCATGGGGCAGTCCATACATCAGAATGAATCAGGTCAAAGCAATTTTCATAAATAGTACTTGATCTAGAGAAGACAGATTTGCAATGTTTTCCTAAGATACAAGCCTCACAATCACTTTTAAAGGAAATACTAGGCAACATGATGTTTAAAGCTCTAAAATGAGGATGTCCTAATCTAGCATGCCACAATACATCTTTAGGGAAATCAGAAACAGAATTTAAAGCATGAGATAAATCAGCAGCAAGCTTGGTGTCTTCAAACAAGTATAAGTCGCCCTTGGTGACACCTTTGCCAAGCAACCTACTAGTTTCAGTATCCTGAAAGTAGACATCATTAGGAGTGAAGGTAACACTGCAATTCAAGTCATGAGTGGCTCTTTTAACTGATAACAGGTTTGAGGTGAAACTAGGCATATAAAAGCTTTAGAGTCATTATTAAACAGCCTAAGATCACCTACTCCTTTAATTGGTACTCTTTCACCATTAGCTATTGTAACATTTCCAGAGGCAGGAACAATGTTTTTATTCAATTTTAAATCACTTATCATGTGGTGACTAGCTCCTGAATCAATTACTAATGGTTTTGTCATCATAAAGTTAGTTATAGCATTCAAGGAAGTACCACTAGCCATAGCATGTAAAGAGGTACCAAATGAGTTACCAGAGTTATCTTTGAGGAGTTTGATGAGGGCCTCAATGTCAGATCGCCTTATGGTCTCATCTTGATTGTTCCTTAAGGCTGAACCACTGCTGGAAGCCCCTCCCTTGCCCTCATAAGTCTCACTAGTCTGGCGCATGGTGCTTTGTGTAGATGGCTCACCAATATCACCAGAGAAGTTTGCTTTTCCATCATTGTATCCTGTCTTGAACTTCTGTGGCTTGAGGTGGGGATGAAGTATCCAGCACTTGTCTTTGACATGGCCCTTCTTTTGCAATGATCACACACCCACACCTTCTTGTCTTCTGGTTTGTAAGAACTCTTGTTTGCTGTTCCATCAGCCTGGTTGGCGAGTACTAGGTCTTTCTTTCCTCCTCCAAAGAGACCCACTGAGCCTTGTTCCTTTTGAATTTCAGAGCATACCTCATCAAGGGAAGGTAGCTCCTTATTTCTCAGAATGTGCTTGATGAGATCACCATAACTTGGATGGAGAGTGAGCAGTAAAGCAAAGACCTTATCTTGCTCTCTTCTTTGGTTAAGCACATCCGGATTGGTTGTTGCTGGCCTGAGCATCTCAAGTTCTGCCCACAAAGACCTGAACTTTCCAAAATGCTTGTCAAAATCAGTGTCCTCTTGACTTAGAGTGTTGATATCCCTCTTGACTTCAAAGACCCTACTAAGGTTGGATTTGTTTCCATACACCTTCTGAAGTGTATCCCACAGCTCCTTGGAAGTTTCACAGTAAGAGTAACCTTCTTGGAGTGAGGGGTCAAGGCTGTGCTGAAGGATGGACAACACCAGCAGATCCTCCTGACCTTTCTTCTTGGCGCCAGCATCAGCAACAACAACTTCTTTGCCATCCTCTCCTAGAATGGTCTTTTCTTGTGGCCTCCCTTCTTCAACAATCTCCCAGAGTCCTCTGCCTCCAAGAGCTGTTTTAGCAAGCCTTGCCCAGTGCAGATAGTTTGCGCCTTTGAGAGTGACTGGAATGACCACCATTTTTGAGTTTTCTGCCATTTCCATCAAGAACAAGTCAAGAACAGTTCAAGAACAGCAAGAACAGCTCAAGAACAGAGAAACCAGAGAAGGAAAAAGAAAATTTTTGAAATAGAATCAGAGTAATCTGTGCGGATTTGAGAGAAAAAGAGTAAAGAGAATTAGGTCTCAAGAGCTTGTTGCTCTGATACCATGAAAGAATATGAGATTTAGTTGGTTCTGGATGAAGAACATTGCAAGAGAGAGAGAGTGTTGAGATTGAGAGAGAGATAGATTGGAAACATGTTTTCTTGATACATTTAGGGTATTGATACAACCTTAATATAAGCTAGAGAAGTCACAACTAGACAAGAAAGAAAATAATAAACTAAGCAAGCCCTAGAGAAATAATAAACAAGTGAGATAGGACCACTGGCTGTGTGCAGGCAGACCAGACTGAAAATGACATGTCCCAACAGTTGTCTAGGCATTGCAACCTTCACCATTCACGTGAGCCATGTCCCCAACGTTCATATTGCTTAAGGTAAATCAAGGTAAGTTGCTTCTGGTCGGATTGAGCTAATTCAAACTCATTCTCCACTTCCTTTGCTTGCAAGTCACGTTGAGTGCCCTAGGTTGTACGGACAGACTTGGTGATCAAGGTAACTTCAAGAATGATCCGCATACTCTCTTGCTTCTTCTCATGCTTTGCTTCAGCTCTTCTTGTAAAGATACTTCATCTCTTTATTGCTTCATGTCAACAGCCGTCACATCACCTAGTCTCGGGAGTTGACTTCTATTGAGTTTCTTTGTCGCCTCGTCTGCTCGATGCTAGAGTTTCTCCATCACCTTCTTCCGCCATGATTCCGAGCATGTCCCTCTCAAGCCATCTTTTTCTTCTTATTCCTCTTGTTTCTTAAATTTACACAAATCCATAAATAACTGTTAGGCAAATCACAAGAATCTCAATCGACAAACAATAGAATAAGACATGTTAGATTGAGATTGTGAACGTACAACAACAAGATCAGAACTTTGTCTTTTTCATACTCCAACAAGACAAAGCACTCTTCGATGGATTCTGGGGAAGAGTGGACCAAAACGGGACGGCATCCAAACTTGAGGAAGAGAACAGGGCCGTGGAGGGAGTTGGTGAGACATGAGGGAGATGGTGAGCTTTCCGATTTACAGAGATGAGAGAGATGAGAACAAAGAAGATGAAAAAAACGAAAAAAAAAGAAACAAAGAAGAGTGGATCTGTTGACAAAGAGAGGAAGCTAGTGAAGGGAAAAAAGAAAGAATAAATCTTAGCCTTTGATTAAATATAATCCGACGGTAGAGAAGGTGATCCTTGTATATAGATCTAATTGGCCAAGAGAACTTTATCTTTCTTTTTTATTCTCTTGTGTCTTGTATTTATTTGATGAATTTCTTTTGTTTTATAAATTTTTAAAGTAATTTTTTATTCAAAATTTATATTTTGTAGTCTATAATTCAAATTTTAAATTTTAAATTTTTGAAATTGTAAATACATCTAACTTAAGATTTAAAGTTTGTGTTTTGGAAGTTATAGATTAAGATTAAAAGGAAAAAAATTGAGTTTAAGTTTACAATTTTAGGTTATGGTATGGAAATGATTAGAGTTATAAGATTTATGTCTATAATTTAGGAATTCTTTTTAATGATTTTTTAGGATTATAATTTATTTGGTTTCATGTTTAGGGGTATAAAGTGTAAGTTTTGAGTATGGTGTTTGAAGTTTGAATTTTAAGATTTGAGGGTGAATTTGGAAAAAAAAATTGAGTTTAGTGTTTAAAGTTTGAAGTATGATATGTAATATATATAATAGTTTGGGGTTAAGTTTTGGGATTTAGGGTTTTAAATACACCAAACTCCATATAGTAATATCACATTAAATATATAAATCCCTAAACTATTATATATATATATATATTATAACAAAACTTTTATTATCATTTTATCCTTTAGTTTTACATATATATATATATATATATTAGGTTAAAAATATTAGGGTTGGGGTTTAGGGCATGTTTAGGGTTTAGATCTTGAAGTAAAAAATATTTATTTTTATTTTTTGTAATTTATTAATAGTATTAGATTTTTCTTTTTTAGCATATTAGTTGTTGTGTTATCTTTGGATTTTATGATGAAATATTTAAACTGCAAATTAATTTATAACCAAAATATACATTGCACTAAATTTATAAAACATACATTTTACATAGAATCCTACACTAGCAACATTAAAGTCTTATACTAACAACATAAGTCTTATACTCATCAGCTTCTCCATCTTCATTTTCCTCACCATGTCAAGCGACCATCATCTCTTCCAATTTTCTCTGCGAAGCTCAGTTAACAATATCACAAATCAGAACTAAAGGAACACGTGCTATAGAGGTAAGAGCTTACAGGTTCTTAACTATGGTAAAGATTAATCGCCATTCTGTTTTTAGAATGTTTATGTATTCTTCCTCTTCTACTTATGCGCTTATAACAGGCTTAGTAATGCATCAGTACACATGATAAAAGGTTTAAACTGAGTTAATAGACATTGTTTCATCTATAGAGCTGCCTGGATTTCTTGTTCCATACTCTGAACATACAGCAAAAACACTTCTCAGTTTTTGAAATTAACCTTAAGGTGCTGAAAAAGATCTTTGAAACTTGCACAAGCTCAGGCAACAGGCGCTCTCTTTCTGTTGAACCCCTGCCTTCAAGTTTGTTCATGCCTTCTGTCCACATTATCTACCACAAAAAATAAAAAATACTTTAGAGAGAAATCAATTAGAAACAAGAAACTGGTTAATAACCTTTAATTAAACAAAAGAAAACTGCACATGAGAAAGCCAATCTGAATCTGGACTTTCTTCATAGCATATAGACGGAAACTTACCAAGGAGAGAGCAGCTAGGGTGATTGAATAATGATGAAACAGTGATCTCCTCCCACACCAATTCTAATTGCTCCTTGTTCTGGATCTGGACTTTCTTCATAGCAGGTCCCATCAGCTAAAAACGAAATCAAATATCAGCAATAGAAGTCCAATTGCCACCGCAATCTCCAGCATCACAGCAATCTAGAACAGTTGTAAGAAGACAGTCTAGAACAAACCTGCTGCTTAGACAGCTTCTTCAAAGTTTTCTCCTTGATATCAAGCAGTACACAATACTTCATCGTTTGCAGAAACCTATGACCATGGAAACCCACAAAGTGAGTAAAGTATTCATCTTTTTATCTAATGACTTGTAACGACCCGAATTCTTAGAACCGGTTTGATTTTCTTTTTCTATTATTTTTTTTTCACTAAACTGATCTGGGTTCTTTTTGGTTTAATTAATTATCTCAACCACTTGCTTTCTTGAACCAAACCGTGTATGCATATACATAAAGCGTATGTATCTTCCTCTTCTTTCTAACCTAGCCGTCAAAGTCATTGTTCTTCCTCTCCACTCAGAACCTAGCCTCAAACCATGATCGATCTCTCATGCTTCATCTCCTCCTCATCTCTATTGCTCATCACTTGTGTCACTCTCTTCTTCTCCTCCCTTTTGTTCATGTGTTGGTGTGTATAATAACGGAGAAGACGTGACGCATCCACCGTCGACGATCACCACCAGTCACTACTCTTCACCGCCATGAGCCGTTAGTCACCGTAGATGGAGCCAGCATCGTTGGAGTGTAAGTTCCATTATCTTGATCCCAAGCCGTGATAGTTAAGTGGTCTTCTCTATTTCTTGTGCTGCAAGTAACCCTTGTAACACAAACTCTTATCGTGCCCTTGCATGTATTTGCCTGTGTAGTGATCACCAACCAATACTCTTGGGAGTTACTTCTCCATCACGTGCAAAGAGGGTGTAAGAAGAGTAATGGAACACGTTTCATTCAAGACCATTAATAATATGAAGTAATATTTTCAAGTCGTGAACCCAAAGCCGAGCCTTATCGAACGAGGCATATCCGTTCCCAAGCGTTTTCCGATCAATCTCCGGGACTAAGGTGAGGGTCTACTCCATAAATCCCGTATCAGTGTAGAATTCTTTCTATGTTAGTTTAGATTTCGAAACATGAATGTGTCTGCTTGATTCCTTGTTTGGTAGTTAATTCATTCATTGTAAACCGAAACTAGGGGTCTAGAGGATTCAACTATTGACTGGATTGTGTGATGTTGAGAAATGATATATACATATATATACGTACACATAGTTACGAGTAGGGACTATGTGCGAGGGCGGGGGTTCAGGGATGCCTGGACTATCGATGCCACTATTGGAGGGGCTCGAGGCGTCTGGGCTAGCGGCAATTTGTGTGGTGCTTGGTGCAGAGACGTTTGCATCTGAAGCAGCTTTGGGGGGCGGGGGTACAGAGACAGACTGTACTAACGACGCCACGTATGTATATCCGTATGAGGAGATGCGGGGTGTGTGGTTTAGCTATGCACTATCAGCGCTTTGCTTGTTGTGTGTGATGCTTTAGGCGTCTTGTTTGTTCATGTTAGAGCTAAACTTCCATAGTGGGAGTTCTATTTTCTTGAGTCAGTGGTTTGTGGATTAGCATCCCATACCTCACTGAGTGACTCCCCTGTTACTCACCCTCCTTCCCCTTTCAGGTGAGACTGCCGAGCAGGAGTGATTTCTATTGGACCGGTGCTTTTGGGAGTTATTTTATTATTTTCAGACTTTCGGTTTTGTGTTTTTATCGATTTTATCAGACTTATTTATTTTATCCGATTTACTGGATTTATGACGATGAGATGACTTTTGAGAAGTAATAAATGGAGATTTTATGAGATATTTATTTATTATATTATTTGGAAAAATCGAGTATTACAATTTGGTATCAGAGCGGGGTTCCGTCCCGGCTCTGACCCGGGACGGCGATTTATGGGACTTGGATTTCATTGATTTTCAAAGTTTTTGGGATTGGAAGTTTTTAAAAATTAAGTTGACACCATTCGGTACAGTATCACTCGTTAGCTATTAGTATTTTTAACTCTTTTACATTTGCAGGAGAAGACCAAGTTTGTATTCGTTCATTAGTTTCGTATCTCGTGTTCTTCTTTTCTTCATGGCCGTTGAAGTTCTTTTTGGGTTCTTCTATGTGGGGAATAATTGTAACGACCCGAATTCTTAGAACCGGTTTGATTTTCTTTTTCTATTATTTTTTTCACTAAACCGATCTGCTTTCTTTTTGGTTTAATTAATTATCTCAACCACTTGCTTTCTTGAACCAAACCGTGTATGCATATACATAAAGCGGATGCACCTTCCTCTTCTTTCTAACCTAGCCGTCAAAGTCATTGTTCTTCCTCTCCACTCAGAACCTAGCCTCAAACCATGATCGATCTCTCATGCTTCATCTCCTCCTCATCTCTATTGCTCATCACTTGTGTCACTCTCTTCTTCTCCTCCCTTTTGATCATGTGTTGGTGTGTTTAATAACGGAGAAGATGTGACGCATCCACCGTCGACGATCACCACCAGTCACTACTCTTCACCGCCATGAGCCGTTAGTCACCGTAGATGGAGCCAGCATCGTTGGAGTGTAAGTTCCATTATCTTGATCCCAAGCCGTGATAGTTAAGTGGTCACTTCTCTATTTGTTGTGATGCAAGTAACCCTTGTAACACAAACTCTTATCGTGCCCTTGCATGTATTTGCCTGTGTAGTGATCACCAACCAATACTCTTGGGAGTTACTTCTCCATCACGTGCAAAGAGGGTGTAAGAAGAGTAATGGAACACGTTTCATTCAAGAACATTAATAATATGAAGTAATATTTTCAAGTCGTGAACCCAAAGCCGAGCCTTATCGAACGAGGCATATCCGTTCCCAAGCGTTTTCTGATCAATCTCCGGGACTAAGGTGAGGGTCTACTCCATAAATCCCGTACCAGTGTAGAATTCATTCATTGTAAACCGGAACTAGGGGTCTAGAGGATTCAACTATTGACTGGATTGTGTGATGTTGAGAAATGATATATACATATATATACGTACACATAGTTACGAGTAGGGACTATGTGCGAGGGCGGGGGTTCAGGGATGCCTGGACTATCGACGCCACTATTGGAGGGGCGGGGGCTCAGAGACGTCTGGGCTAGCGACGCAATTTGTGTGGTGCTTGGTGCAGAGACGTTTGCATCTGAAGCAGCTTTGGGGGGCAGGGGTACAGAGACAGACTGTACTAGCGACGCCACGTATGTATATCCGTATGAGGAGATGCGGGGTGTGTGGTTTAGCTATGCACTATCAGCGCTTTGCTTGTTGTGTGTGATGCTTTAGGCGTCTTGTTTGTTCATGTTAGAGCTAAACTTCCATAGTGGGAGTTCTATTTTCTTGAGTCAGTGGTTTGTGGATTAGCATCCCATACCTCACTGAGTGACTCCCCTGTTACTCACCCTCCTTCTTCCCCTTTCAGGTGAGACTGCCGAGCAGGAGTGATTGCGATTGGACCGGTGCTTTTGGGAGTTATTTTATTATTTTCAGACTTTCGGTTTTATGTTTTTATCGATTTTATCAGACTTATTTATTTTATCCGATTTACTGGATTTATGACGATGAGATGACTTTTGAGAAGTAATAAATGGAGATTTTATGAGATATTTATTTATTATATTATTTGGAAAAATCGGGGTATTACATGACTCGTCAAATCACAAATCAAGCACCATACAAAACTCTGTAACTGGAGTTGCTTTCCGCAAAGCCAGAGTCTTTTCCAGTTAAATATCCTCAGAGTTTTTGTTTTAAGCAAATATCAGATCTTTACTTGATAACGCCTATAAATATACAAACACAACCTCGTACGAGATACCAAATCAAAACTGAGACAAGCAGCTCTTTAAAACAGGTTCAAGATCAAACAAATAATTACAGATATCGAATTTTTTTGTTAAAGTTATGAAATACAGCGTCAAAATCAGACCCAAAATCAGTAAGAAACCAACTGTCTGACGAATGATCTACAAGGACTCACCGGAAGTGAGTCACTAACACCGGCAGGAGATGAGGAGATGCTAGAGGCTGCGACAATTGTTAACAAAATCGTAACCCTTGACCCAGAAACATATAGTCAAGATAAATCGAAACCCTAAGAAAGAATTCAGAAGTGAAAGTGAACGACTAAGATTGGAGGTTTGTCCCATGGAAGCCATGAAGAAACTGATCGGCAAACACGACGGAGTAGAGATGGAGACGTGGTAGAGATAAACGTGTGGTTTCTCTCTATGATCAAGTTACCGTTCATGAAACAATAACCTGTAGATCAAGTGTATAGGATCTGGATTTGAGAAAGATCCTAAAACAAAATGATCAGAGAATTTCCAGATTTTATTCAAGATTCAAGAGAATGTTCATACAATTTTCGATAATCTCCAAAGATGTAGAAACAGAGTTTATATACAGTCTTTTTCCGTTACAACAGCTAACGAACTCTATACGTGTCACACTCCTATTTGCTGTAACTACTAACGACTTTAACTTCCTTGCCACGTCACTATCACTCTGTTTTCTCTGTATCAAATCTCGCCTCTTTAGAGAAACTTGTCCACAAGATTCAGAAATCCATCTCAGGGTACTTTTTTTGCAAATCAAAAAGAAACTCCCAAGTCGCTTCCTCTGCATTTTGTCCTTCCCATTGAACTAATACCAATGTCACAGCTCTCCCTTGGCGCTTCCCCATATTACGCTCCAAAATAAACTCAGGTCTTCGAATGTTCTCTTCACTTAGGACAGACGGAAGTTGAGTAGCTGTAGTCACCTCTCCTACTGAACGCTTCAACTGAGAGACATGAAAAACTGAGTGAACTGTCGATTCCTCCGGGAATTTCAGCTTGTACGCAACCTCCCCAATCTTGTCACTGATGCAGTAAGGACCAAAGTACTTTGGTGTTAGCTTCTCGTTGGATCTACGCACCACTGACTAATGGCGATACGGCTGCAGTTTGACATAGACCCAATCACCGATTTCAAAACTTCTTTCTGATCGATGTAAATCTGCTTGTTGTTTCATCCTGTGTTGGGCTCTCATTAGATGAAACTTCAGCAACAGAAGCATCTCCTCGCGATCTTCTAAGCACTTGGCTACCACTTGGACTTTTGATTCCCCTTGCAAGTAAGGTAGATGAATCGGAGGTGGCTGGCCATAAACCACTTCATACGGAGTCACTTGTGTAGCCGTATGAAAGGGTGTATTATACCAGAACTCCGCTAAGGGTAGCCATTTACTCCACATAGCAGGTCGATCACTAGTCATGCATCTGAGATAGGTTTCAACACATCAATTCACTACCTCCGTTTGGCCATGACTCCGCGGATGATATGCTGTGGACATGTTGAGAGAACATCCCTGCAACTTGAACAATTCCTGCCAAAAGTCACTGAGAAAAACTGTGTCTCTATCGCTGACTATCGACCGAGGAAAACCATGAAGTTTATACACGTTATCCAGGAATGCTTGAGCCATGGATGCTGCAGTGTAGGGATGAGCTAAGGTGATGAAATGATCTGATTTACTCAGTCGATCCACCACAACAAAAATGACCGTTTTTCCAAATGACTGTGGAAGACCTTCTATAAAGTCCATCGACAAGTCAATCCACACAGCTTCCGGAATTGGCAACGGCTGTAACAATCCTGGTGATGCAGCTACATCATACTTGCAATGCTGACATACACTGCAACTTCGAAGATAAGCTTGAATGTCTTTAATAAGACCTTTCCAATACAATAGCCCTTTGACTCTGTCTTGTAACTTCTCTTCCTGATTGTCCCCCCTGACTAGAACAATGCAACCATTGTAATATCATGTCTTTGATCTCCACTACATCAGGAATCACTATTTTACTTCCTCTCCTCAACACGTTTTGGACCCATGAATACTTCTTTACTGCTGTCGGATCCTTCTTCAGTTTCTCTATTATCTCTGTAACCTTGGCATCAATTGCATAAGCCTCCTGTATCTTCTTTAAAAGATCACACTCCAGTACTGACATGGCCATATGCAATATCTCTGCACCTTCTACTCTTGATAATGCATCTGCGGCCACATTATCCTTTCCTTGTTTATACTGGATCTCGTAATCAAATTCTAGAAGCTTAGGTAGCCACTACTGCTGTATTGGCGTGTTTAACCTCTGTTCTAGCAGATACTTCAGACTCCTCTGATCTGCTTTAATCACAAAGTTATTCGTCAGTAGATAGTGCCTCCACTTCTGTACTGCGAAGACCACTGCTAACAACTCTTTCTCATAGATAGATACATTGAGTTGTTTACCCTTCAAATGTCTGCTAATATAAGCTAATGGCCTTCCTGCTTGCATCAGTACTGCACCGATACCCTCCTTGCATGCATCAGTTTACACAACAAAAGGTAGATCAAATCGTGGCAATGCTAAGACAGGTGCAGTACACAAAGCTTGCTTCAGCTGCTCAAATGCCTCTTGTGCTTCTACGTTCCAATTATAAGCGTCTTTCTTGGTCAGAGCAGTTAAGGGTCGAGCTATTATACCATAGCATTCCACGAATCTTCTGTAATAGCCTGACAGCCCCAAGAATGCCCGTAACGCTTTCAAATTCTTTGGTATTGGCCACTCTGCCACTGCTCTGACTTTACTAGGATCTGTAGATATCCCTTGAGCTTCAATGAAGTGACCAAGATACTCCACCCTCCTTGTAATAAACGCACACTTGCTTCTTTTTGCAAATAGATTGTTCACTATCATCATTTCAAAGACAATCTGTAAGTGTATCAAATGCTCCTCCCCAGTGGCACTATAGATGAAAATATCATCAAAGAAGATGAGTACAAATTTTCGTAGATAATCTTTGCACACATGGTTGATTAATCCCTGAAAATTTGCAGGAGCATTGGTAAGTCGAAATGGCATTACCGAGTACTCAAAGTGCCCACTGTGTGTTCTGAAAGCCGTCTTGTGTATATCCTGAGGATCCATACGTACTTGATGATAGCCGGCTCTCAGATCGATCTTTGAATACACCTTGGACCCTCCTAACTCGTCCATGAGGTCTTCTATTAAGGGAATAGGAAAGCGATCTTTGACAGTCATTCCGTTAAGCTTCCTGTAGTCTACACACAACCTCCATGTACTGTCCTTCTTCTTAACCAATACTACCGGAGATGCATAAGGGCTTGAACTTGGCTGTACTGTCCCCGCCTTAAGTAGTTCTTGAACCATTTTATCAATCTCGTTTTTCTGATAAACTGCATACCTATATGGTCTCTGATTCACTGGATTAGACCCTTTCATTAACGTGATCTTGTGGTTATGATGATCACGAAATGGTGGTAGCTGTTTTGGTTCTTCAAAGATCATAATATACTCCTCTGTTAACCGCTTTAACTGTTTCTGCTCTTCCTCATTCATCTCTTCTAACATTTCTGTTCTCATATTCCACAACTCTATCTCTTCTTCCTCACAGGCGTAAATCATGTGGAGTTGTATTTCCTCATCTTTAATACTCTCCAATTGCTTCGCTTTAACTTCTCTCACTGACCCTGGTTTAATCCCATGTAACATCACCCTCTTGTTAAGCCATTTGAATGACATCTCTAGCTCCTTAAAGTCCCAAGTGATTGGACCGAGTGTAGATAGCCATTGAACTCCCAAAACTATATCATGACCTCCCAACGGAATCACCATGAAATCTGCTTTGAACTCATAGTTCAGAAACTTCCACCTCATGTTATTGACTTTACCACACACTCCAATCTTACTCCCATCTGCTACCGCAACCTGTTTACGCCCTGCAGGTTCCACTTTACATCCCAATATCTCAGCAATCTTAGAGTCAATGAAGTTGTGGGTAGATCCTGAGTCCAAGAGAACATAAAGAGTCTTTTTCCCTTGTGTTCCACGGACCCTCATAGTTGTGTAGTCAGTACTACCAACTACTGCATTAATCGATATCTGAGCTACCTCTGTTCCTTCATTCTCCTCTTCCTCCCACTCTTCTTCTTCCACTTCCTCAACATCCAAACAATACAACTGTGTCTTCCTGTGCTTGAGAGCATGTTCTTGAGAGAAATTCTCATCACAGTAGTAACATAGGCCTTTTGCTCTCCTTTCATTCATCTCCGCCTGAGATAAGAAAGGTCGAAGCTTCCCTATTATCTCTCTTGGCTTAACCCCTTCATCTTTCTTGTATGTCAACAAACCCTTCTGATGGTTGTTAACAATTGGTTGTTTCTGCTGTGACCAAGTGTTTGTTGCTGCTCTCTTTGGATGAGCCATTTCATAGACCTATACCAAACACTGGCGAGTTGTTTGAGGTTGAAACATTCGTATATGCATCTGAGTATCTAACCGAAGACCTGCCAAGTAAGCGCTCAGTAAATACTCTTCAGACATTCTTAGCCTAGCTCTAATCAGCTCAAAACGTTTGTGATACTCAGCAATGCCTTCTGTTTCTTTCAACTCTTTAAGTTCTGCCATTGGATCATCCAACACTTCTTCAAACCGTTCTTTGAGTCTATTCTTATACAATCTCCAATTTCTCAAGATCATCACATTCCCATCTTCTTGCTTCAGTGCAAGATGCCAAGTTGATGCTTCACCATCAAAGTGAATAGAAGCAATACCCACCTTAGACTCTTCAGGTGTATTTGCTATCTCAAAGAACTCCTCAGCTTTGCTCAACCACTCTTTCAATTTAGAACCATGAAATTTTGGAAAATCAATCTTCGCCATTTGTTGGGGTCAAAATCAGTCAAAGACGCAATCAACACCTGAAGGTCCTCGGAAGAAATCAAGTGACGAATAAAACCAAGAAAAACTAATTACTTGACGAAACGCCGGAGGGGATGATCGCATCGTAGTCCCGGACACCAGCAGGAACGGCCACGGCCTAGCCCCGGGTGCCGGCGCAGGCACGACCGGCCTGGCCCCGGGCGCCAGGCGCCGGCTCGCCCGTACTGGTCCCGGGCGCCGGCTCGCCCATGCTAGTCTCGGGTGCCGGGCGCCGGCTCGCCGTGCTGGCCCAGGTGCCGAGCACCGGCCGGCTTCGCCCATGCTGGCCGGGCGCCGGCGCTTCGCCGTGCGGGCCAGGCACCGCGCGGCTCGCCGATGCTGGCCGGCGCCGGCTTCGCCGTGCTGGCTGGCCGGCGCCGGCTTGCCGTGCTGGCCCGGCGCCCGGCTTGCCGTGCTGGCCGCGCCGAGCACCGGCTCGCCGTGCTGGCCCGGCGCCCGCCGATGCTGGCCCGGCGCGGGCGCGGCGGCCGATGCTGGCTGGCACGGCGCCGGCTTCGCCCGTGCCGGGTGCCGGCTTCGCCATGCTGGCCCGGTGCGGGCGCCGGCTTCGCCCATGCGGCGGGCACCCGTCGCCAGTGCGGTCGGCGCCAGCTCCATGCTGGTCGGGCGGTTTCGCCCGTACTGGTCACGGGCGCGTCGCCAACATCCATGTCAAGTCCGGCGCCAGCGACGGACTACTTGACAGGTGCGACCTTCTCCCCGTAAAACCGTCTCGACAACTAGTCCAACTCTACATTTTGTATCTTTGCTCAAAGACTCACCATTCAACTGCTTGAAGACATGAAACCTAAGAACCCCATTTTGTTCTGGTCGAATTAAATCGGGAAGGGTTTGGAAGACCACCAAAAGTTCGGTTGACGAATGGATTCCGATTCGTCGTATAAAACGATCACGTTTATTCTAAAAACACCAGTCATCTAGACTATACGAGGAGTTGGGGTTCCTTCGGCAAAACAAGTACCATGGCAGGCAAGTTTCTCGCGAAATCGTAAAATGTCCACGGTCGAAAGAACGACCCCAGAAGGCCCGAACGCGACCAAGCGGACCACTTACGACTTTCCAGGAGATCAAGTCGAAATGGACATGACGGCCCATGTTTATCTTTACATAAAGAGATAAATGTCAAGTTTCCTGAAGATAAATGTCAGGTTTCTTGAAGATAAATGACAAGTTTCCCGATAAACATGAAGACTGGCGAAAATGGAAGAAGCCCGATTCGCGATAGATTCGGCCCAAAGGAGGAATAGGCGTCTAAGAGGAGTATATAAGGAGAGCTTGGGCGAGGAGCAAAGAGAACTTTTGAGAGCAACATAGTACTTAGAGCAACTTAGGCACTTTTCCGTTTTACTAGCGAGCTGCGACTCAACTAGGTTAGGTATAGGTGGCTGGACTAGCGAACTCATCGACAGCTCTTGTAGCGATCTCTTTCCTATTGTTCACTCTTAAGCAAATTCGAATAAGATCTTTTGCTCCATCTTTTGTCCTTACGATTTTTATATTCTGATTTGTTATTTCTCCGTTGTATTGATTGTGTCGTGTGGTCCAGCAGATAACGGGACCTTCAGGAAGGCTAGGTTTACTTGGCTTTCCCAAAATCAACTAAAATTGCAGTCTAATTTGGTTCCCCGGTTTGGCTAGAAGGAGGGTGGGTACGGATCATCTCACTCACAACCACACGGTCGGTCTGATATGGCGACCAACACGACAACCCACAACGCGACAGAACTCCGTCGATGCCAACTCCAGCTGGAAGCGTATCAGCGGTCACCGCCGACACCTCGATACTCGACCAGATGAAAGAAATGTTAGCCTCGCTCAGAAACAGCGGACGAACAAGGAAAACTTCGTGGCCTCTCGCAAAACAGGTGGAAACCTTAGCGGCAAAGGCCAAGAGCAAGGCCGCGAGGGATGACAAAACCGCGGCAGAAGACTCGATTTGAGACTCGGGCGATCAAGCTGCGTCGCGGACAAGACTTCTTCAGGCCAAAACCCTGACGAACCTCTCCAACTGGGTGCGCAACCGACTACGGAGAATCTTCTACCTCGCGGGACAATGAAAAGCGGCATCGAGCGAATCGACTTGGACATTAGCGATCGATTCGATCATTGGACGATAGCTCGGCGTTCATCCTAGAAGGACCCAAAGTCAGTCTGCCCGACAAGCGGTGTCGCCGAAAAACCCATGACAGAAGAGGAAGAAGACCTCTACTGGATGGAAAAAAGAACTGGCGGAGGATCAAACTCGGATCCATCGTAACCAGCGCCGACAAGCTCAGAAGAGCAGGTAGCGATAGCGAGATCCACGATCTCCACGAGTCTCTCGCAAAACAGTAGCCGAGGTAAAAGCGTTGAAATCACAAATTCACCAGGAAACTAGTGCGCTCGAGATCGATAGACTTCGAGGAAGCATGAAAACGCCGTTCACCGGATCATAGAAACAGCGTCTCGGATCCTGGGAAGATCAAATTCCCGTCTACGACGGTACCACAGATCAAAGGCACACTTACAGTCCTTCCAGATCGCGATGGGAAGATGCAAAGTCGGGCGTGAGCGAGGCGCCGGTCACTGCCTTCTCTTTGTCGAGAATCGCGGAGCCCTTTCGAATGGTTCTCTCGGCCCAAAGAAACTCCATCGGAAGTTTCCGCCAACTAGCCTCGGCATTTCTCAAACAGTATTCCATGTTTATGGATAGAGACTTCCGCGTGGACTTATGGAGTCTAGCTCAAAGGAAGGCGAATCACTCCGCGACTTCATGAGAAGGTTCAAACTAGTGATGGCCAGGGTGGCGGTATCAGCGACAAAGTCGCGATCGGCGCCTGAGAAAAACTCTCTGGTACAAGTCGAAGTTCGAAAGTGGATATTGCTGGAGAAACCACGGACGATCAGGATACCCTCCACAAGGCAGCGGACTTCATCGTCATGGAGGAAGAGATGAGAGTCCTATCGCAAAGCATGGACCGCAGAAAGCGTCCTCAAAGAAGAAACCCTCTCGTAGCGACAAGTATGTCCATCACGAAGGGAAGGCGTCCAAAGCGAACATAACTATGCCATCAACTCGAACAAGGCAAAACCTCCGGAAACACCTGGACAGGGAACCAGAACAAGGATAATTCCTACGCGAGTTCCACGACACCAGAGGTCACTCCACCGTGAACTGCAAGGTTCGGCGCCAGGCTTGCCGCAAAACTCCTCGGCGAACTTTGAAGGTTAAGAGTATAAAGACTTGCTCCTGGAGTCCGACCGCCCAAAACCAACAAGACTGTCTCCGAGAACCACGCCTGAAAGTCAATCGGGTGAAGCGGAAGGAGACAGGATGACCAAAGGAACAACAGCAGTCGAGAGGTAAATATGATTATCGGTCACAGTTCTACCAAGAATCGGTCTCGTCGATCAAAGCCTACTGGCTAAAAGCGAGACAAGTTCCAACTGGCTTCGGATAGAGATATTCCCAACCCGCGATTGTCTTGAGGAACAAGCTGCCGGAATCGACAAACCTCATTACGATCCTCTAATTATCGACCTGGTGATCCAGGATCTCGAAGTTGGCCGCATCCTTGTCGATACAGGGAGTTCGGTCAACGTCATCTTCCGCGACACCCTCTATAGGATGAACGTCCCATTTGGGGAAGTCATCCGAGCCAAAACCTTGACTGGGTTTTCGAGGCGTCACCTCCATGACCCTCGGAGCTTCAAGCTCCGGTCATAACAAAGTTACAAAGATCGTCGAGTTCGCAGTAGTCGATAACCCGGCCATCTACAATGCAATCATTGGAACTCCTTGGATCAACTCCATGAAGGCAGTACCGTCCACATATCACCTTGGTATCAAATTTCTGACTCCAACCAGAACCGCAGTAATCTGGGGGAGTCAGAAACAGTCGAGACTCCGCTACCTGGCGAATTCAAACTGCGAAAAGATCGGAACGCCGGCTAACGAAACGACCAAAGGAATCACTTAACATTCCTGAAAACTCGAAAAAAGATGATCCAGAATCATCCGAACAGGCAACGATTCAAGACAGCGACAAAGTCTCCGAGTCCATCGCCGTAAAAGCAGACAACTCAACACCCGCACAGACCACCGTTCCGGCTAGTACGATCGGAATGGCGACACACGGGAGTAAAACATCCGCAGAAACAATCAGAACTACGAGATGGCTTGATCCTCGAAAGAGGTACGTAGGCAGCTCGTCAAAACCCGGCGAGTTAAGCTATCCCCCTCACCGAAAAGGGGGGGGGAGTGGGTATGTATACTCCTATACTCCCACAAAGACGCGAAATACCTGCACATGTATTCAAAATTTTCAAAACTTTTTCAATAAAATTCTTTCTATCAACCTTTCAACGCGTGCTTAATACAGTAACACATAAAAACTTCGGAAAAACTAAAATCATATCTTCGGGGAAACGCGAGACGTCGCAATTTCCCAAAGGTATCAAAATCGCATCATCCATCAAAACAGTCCACCTGCGACTTAAAAAAACAAACGCCCGTCGATTGGCCCCGACGGACGAACACAGAAACGTTTCACTAATACAAAACCGTAGTCAGACCTTTTCACAAGAATAAGGTCCTCTTACATCCGACAAGGATATCATAGCGCGCTATACAAGAAAACCCGAAATTTTGGTTTATCACTCCGGATAATCTCTGGAGATAGGTCGATTCTTACTACACAAGTCGCATAAGCCGGCGCCAAGTCGCGGACTTTAATCAGTAAGAATCAGGAAGAAATCACTAACAGGCAAAACGAAAGCCGATCAGTCATCGCATAGCCTTAAAGCTGAGAGTAAGCCTAGGTCCTGCCCTAAACCCAGCCTTCCTGGATCTTGACATCTCACAGACATAGTATCGACACCAGATACAAGATCGAAAAACATGTCTCTCATCGCTAACACCTAAAACACTCGCTACAAAGTAGTACACGGACCTAGCGACAAAATAAGAGTTAGAATACGAAGTGACTACTCGAACTCTGCCCTCTACACTTGACGAAAGTATAAAACAAATCACAAGGCAAATTTCTGCAAAATCCACACATAATATATATTCAAGCCGCAGAAACGGCAGGGATTCGAATCCACCAACGGCCAGTTCCGAAATATACCAAGTTACGCAACCTCCTACGGTCGCGGAATATACAGATAAACGGCCACACCCGGCGAAGCATACAATCATCAAGATAAAGGGATACAATCCCAACGATCCTCAGTAATCGAGGTCAAAGTATCCGGACGTGAAGATCCCGAACGAAGTCACAGGCTGGTCAACTTCTTCATATACGCCTTCCGCGTTTCCACGTGCTCCGGTCTCCACCGTGTCCTCCGAAACCTCGATGGGGTCCCAAAGCTTCCGGACCCTTCCCTCGATCGGAGGAACCAAAGATTCAGCTTGAGCATATTCGCTCATGAGACCTTTCATCTCAGCGATCTCGGAGGAGAAGTAGAAGCCCAGGTTCTGTAACTTCTAAAGGTTGGCAGCCGAACCCCGACACTCGCGGAAATCACCCACAAACTCTTGAGCTTCCTTCAACCTCTCGAACTCGGTGGCGAACGATTCAGCCCTCCGCGCCATCTCGGCAGCGATCGCTCTCCTTCCTCTCCTTTCCGCACGCACGAGGGCTCGAGAATGAAGTTTGGCCTGCTTACGGCTTTGTTCCTCAACCTCTTTCCGGAAACGGAAGAGTTCGCGTTCGGCTTCCTCGGCTTTGAAGCGAGAGATCCTCGATCCTCGAAAGCTTCCATCAAGCGCCGCTCCGAACACCCTCATTTCCTGTATGAACTTAGGATCAGAAAAATATATGTGCAGTAATGGTAGTATATATGATCACAGTTCAAAGGATAAACCTCATTGATTAGACGAGAACCCTCGGTAAACACTTCTTCTTCGCTTCATCCTCGAGCGACTCATCAGTAGTAAACGCTGGAGGGAGACCATCGAAAAAGTTCCTAGGCAGGGGAAACTCGCTAGTTCTACCCCCTTCCCCCGGAACAAAGCTGGGGTCTCCTCCTAACAGCGAAGGATATCCCGAGACCGTCTCGCATTCGACCTCTTTGCCTTTCCGAGACCTATGTCTCCGCTTCCGAACAGGCAAGACAGCAACCGGCTAGACATCACACGGAACATCGGAGGGTTGAAGAATGACTCGGGATCGATGGAGCTCCACCGCATTTCGAATCCGCTCAACGGAAAAGGTACTCCAGAAGAATGGCCTTTCCCGAAGAAGGTCTCGTTTGACGAAAAGATCGGCATGAGTGTGCGCAACAACCTTGTTCACTGCACGATAGCAAAAGTTTTATCTTCATGCGCGTTCGAAGTACGAAAACAAAAAACAGAATTAGTCGTATTACCGCGATCGAAACTCCACTCCTGAGGGAATAAGTGAAGGCAGCTTTCCTCAATGGACCCCCCAACTATTCGGACAAAGAAGAAGCGCTCGAACCAAGATTTGGGGTTCGAAGTAGTCCCCTGAATTATTGCCATGTTCTTCCTTGGGATCACGGAATTCGAACCTTCGATCGACGTTGGCTTAGTATACCAAATTCCCTCGAAATCGCTAGGGATAAGGTCCATGCCTAACTCGTAACTCGAGACTAGCACGCCAAGCCAACTCTCCAAGGATGGGACGGTGAGCTTGTTGATCGAAAGTCCGAAAGAACAAAGCGCACGGACAATGGCACCAGGGATCGGGAACCACATGCGGCAGTACACGAGAAAGGCTTCATAACAAGTAAAGAAGCCCTGCGGAGGATTCCTTGCACTCTCGCCAGCGGTCAGAATCCGGAACGTAACCCCACTCGGAACTTGGTAAAAGTTTCAAAGAATCGTGAGGTACTCGGGAGAGACCATGCTTGGTGAGAAGGACGTGCCCGGCGCCCTCGGAGGTCTCCTGGGGATGGGGATGTCCCGCGGAGGTGGACACGAGCCACATAAAGCTTTGTAGTATGCCTCACTCGCATCTTCCTCAACTCCTTCCTCGTGCTTTGGCGTAACCACTTCGTCAACGGGAGAATCACCCGAAGATCAGTGAGAAGAAGAATTCCTCTTAGAGGATCGTGATCTTGAAGATATTTTTTCTTGAGAGAGAGACTTTAAAAGGTAAAATTCTTGTGATGAAGTAAGAATGGCTAAAAATTTTTACTCCATCTTTATAAAGAAGGAAAAGTTACTATTTACTCCGACTCTCGGCAAACGATTGCACCTCCACACCTTCCTATCTAGCTATACCGCGAGCTAGGACCTGTTACCGAAAACCACGGTCCTAGCTAGCTGGGGGGCTAACTGTTGGGGTCAAAATCGGTCAAAGACGCAATCAACACCCGAAAGTCCTCGGAAGGAATCAAGTGACGAATAAAACTAAGAAAAACTAGTTACTCGACGAAACGCCGGAGGGGATGATCGCATCATAGTCCCGGACACCAGCAGGAATGGCCACGGCCTAGCCCAGGGCACCGGCGCAGGCACGACCGGCCTGGCCCTGGGCGCCGGGCGCCGCCTCACCCGTACTGGTCCTGGGGCCGGGCGCCGGCTCGCCCGTGCTGGTCCCGGATGCCGGGCGCCGGCTCGTGATGAAAGGACTTTTCTAAGGTCCTAATCAAATGATGTAGTATATAAGATTATCGAACCAGTTCTAAGTGACCATAAAGCAAAGGGAATGCAAGTCTATGCTTAATCTAAATGCAATCATTGAAGAGGATGATTATTAAACTAAGACAATGAGTAAAATGCAACAAAAAGTAAAACTTTCTTTCTTATGAGGAGATTGAGACCCATGGGTATAGGGACTTGATATCAAATGATTAAGATTCAATCCAAGATGCTAACTTTTCAATCAATCTAATTCCTTATGCCTAGACAACAAAACTAAGCAAGCTCTATCTCTAGATGGATGCTCTTTTGCAATGATCACCCAAGTACACCAAATCTCTTTGGCTGTAATGATCAAAGCAAGCTTAAAGAATGAGCCTAATAGCAATCTTAGCTTCTTTGACAACTAATCTCTTAGGCAAAGCAAGCTAAAAGCATAGATGAGTTGGTTCAGGCATTTCATAGAACACCTTTCGGGCATGAAATGCCTATGACTCTATGTTTGAGAGGCCAACTCAAATATAGCTTTAAGTACACCAAATCAATGCAAGGAAAGGATAGATCTAACACTAAGCACATTGGATCTACACTTAATCACTCTCAATCACCCTAACCCATGGATCTTAAATGGATCTACTCACTAATCCACATGCTTACTCTTAAACCCATGAGAGATTCAATCTTAAACATATAGAAAGAAAGGAGATGAAATCAAGGAATCAAGAACACAAAGATAAGATGAGATTATGAATCAAAGATGAAGCTTTACTCAAAAGGTTTATGTGTTCTTAGATAGAAAATAACATGAGACCCAAATTAGGGATAACAAGGGTACTTATAGTTAGGCTTAAAAGCCCTAGAAACACAAAACAAGATTACTAAAAAGTCCTTAAGCTAAATGGGTCTAAACCAATGGGAATGAAGCATAAAATTCGGTCAGGGGTGCATCAACACCATCCAACCCGGTCCAGGTTACCCGGCCGTCCAGCTGGCCGCGTTCTTTGCTCCGTCCGTGTTCCAGGCCGTCCGTCTCACCCCGGTCGTCTCACCCCGGTCCTCAGCACCTTCTTCACGACCGGGTACTCTTAGGCGGACAGGCCACCCCGGTCGTCCCTCGGTCTGGACGCGCCTTGATCTCCCGTCCGGGTGCTCCTACCTGTACGCGTCTCCCCGGCCGTCTAGCTGCTTCTCATCGTCCGGGTGCTCCTACCCGGACTGGCCATCCCGGACATGGTCTGCTCCGGGTTCCTCCTGACCGGGTATTTCTATCCGGACGTGTACACCCGGCTGTCCATCTCTTCTCCCGTCCGGTTACTCGAGTCCGGACGCATCAACCCGGTCATCCGGACGAGCTGATCCCACCTGATCCGTCCGGGTGTGTATAGCTGGTCTAGGCTACCAGGTCCAACTCTCTCCTCTTGACTTCACTTCTCTTCTTATGGCCAATCTTGATTCTTCACTTCTTTTTGGGTCATAAGGTTCCCAAACACCTCAAATCTCACCAAAGCATACTCTAACATTTGATAAGGACAAATGAATGCAAAATGATCCTAGACATGCCTTAACCTTAGCCTACAACTCAAAGAATGCAATAAAAAGATGGCTAAATATATGAAAATATGCAAGACATCAACTCCCCCACACTAGTCCTTTACTTGTCCACAAGTAAACTAGTAAGGACTAAGGAGGAGAGGTTTGAAGGAGGGGACTCATAGCCAAAAGAATGCTCTTCTTAGTTCTCAACTTGATAACCTTGTATAATCATACCAACTAGCTAGAGCAAACACTCAATCCAACTCTAACTTCACGAGGCCTATCTTAACTCCTTTGATCCCTACACTTACTCATCATGAATCCACAATCCACAAATCCATTTGCTCTCTAACAATCATTAAGCAAACTCAAAAGATCTCTTGCAAATGGTCAAATGGTCCAAGTCATTTGGTTTGGTGAGAAAGACCTTGATGCAAAACAAATCAAGTAGTTCAAAAAGGATCTTTGAAGGTGGTTTATTCTCAAAACAAAGTAGCTTTGACATTGCACATAATATATCTAAGAAAGGGATCAATTCATGCATACAATGCTCAATCTCCATTGTCCTACCCTTTTCCTAAACATGAAAGCAAATTTTACTCTATTCCCTAATGCCAAGCCTCACTCTCTCTTCCCTCACCCAAAGATTTCTCAAACTCTCAAGAACACTTTCTCACTTAGAACTCTTCACTTTTTGAAGTCTTCAAGGGATTTTTACACTTTTTAAACATTTATTAGTTCATAACAACTTTTGCTAGCCCCCTTTCTTTATTCATCTCTTTTTTTTTTCTTTTTTTTATGGGGGCCTAGACTTTCATTACAAACTTGAGCTAGACTTTTTTTTTTCATTTGTTTATCCCTAAAGACTTAATCACTTTTGATTTCTAAGAATCTACCATTTCTTTCCTCTCTTTTTTCACACTCCCAAGATCAAACTTTACAACACTCACCCCCATCCTAGAAGCTAGACAATATGAATGTCTAATCTAGCTAAAATGGAGACCAAGCATTGTCGTTCCCAATACTCTCAACATTATGCACATGTAAAGCTTTCCTAAGAAGGCCTCACTCAACAAATAATGAAGGCTTGTAAGGAGGTAAGGGTTTAAGGGTGTGGAGTGCCACTTGGGTTTGTCAAAAAAGATAGGAAAAGAATGGGAGGGACAACTCAAGTGTTCTATCCATGACTTAGTACACAAGGGACCATGAGCAAGAGACTTAGAGTCTAAATATGACATGAGCAAACTTCAAAGAGAGAGCATCAATCAATCAAATAAGCTTTAGGAAGAGTTTTCAAGGCACAAAGTTTACAAGCTATCCTAAGATTGCTCAAGCTAACTATGATTATAAAGGTTATCACTTTAAGAACTTAGCATGAGCATCTTTACAAGGCAACTATCATCCTTGTCCCCTTATGCATGATGCAACCTATATGATGATTTTTTTTTTTATGCAAGTGAATGATCTAGACTCAATCCTAATGCAACTACATGATTCTTTTTGAGCTTTTCAAATTTTTCAAATTGTTTTTTGGTTTTTCTATGCAATAACTATCTACAAGTGCATGCATATGACATAAAACACAAGACTATTAGCAACTTGACACCTCCCCCACACTTAATTCACACAGTCTCTGTGTTTGTTAAATGTGGAGAAGAGTCCAAACAAAGAAAGAAAAATGAAAACTAAAGGAAATGATGAATGGTATATACAATGATAGGGTGTTGGAGTACCTCTATGGAGCATGGGATGAGGCTGATGCCTCACCCTCAGAATCATCTTCATCAGCAGTGGTGCTTAAGGATGGTGACTTGTTTCCGGACTCGGATGGGGCGATGTAAGGGTTCCTCAATGAGGTGCTCAATGAAGTGAGATCTGGGCTAGGAAGCAACAGCTCAGCCCTTTTGCCACCCCTCGAGTAGGAATAGACGCATCGCCCATTAAACCGTCCACTTAGAAATTGAGCTTTCTTCAGGTAGGCTCCATCCAAGAAAGTATGACCTACTCCATCATCACCCAAATCAATCCCTTGGTAAGCCAATAATGGGGTTATCCAGCCACCAATACCAATCTGAGGTCCTGAGTCACGGTTTGTCCAAGCCCAACTCTTGTAGTGCGTGAAGCGCTGAACAAGGAAACCAACCATACCAAAATCTGAGTAGAAGTCATGCGGGACAACAGGGAGCTGAGGAAAGGAAGCAAAGTGTCGGGCTGTTTGGTGAAGGAATCTCAGCTCGTCTCCAGCAACGTTCCCTATCTCTTTCTTCTGGAAGAGGGTGTGGTTAAGCAGCCTGTGGAGATAGCGCATGACAGGATGCCTAGTAGCACCATTCTTCTCTCTCTTGTGACCTCCTTTTCCTTGTCCTGTTAACAAGGTCCACATTGATTCAGCAATGGTCTTCTCCTTAGGGCCTGTCTTGAGTGTGGGAAGTGAAGAATGTTGCTGATCCTCAAGGCCAAGAACTTCACCAATCTCTGTGAAAGACATGGAGTACACCTCACCCTCAATCTTGAATTTGATCTCTCCCCATCCTTGCTGTGCATGCTTGGATGTGTGAAAGGTTGCTTCTAGTGTAGCTAAAAATTGGCAAGAGACTTCCTTGTGAGTAGGGTAGGCTGCTGAGTAGAGGCTTCCCATCTTCATGTGCTCAAGCATGGCTTGAACATCATCATCAAAGTACAGGTCTTGCAAGATCATCTTATGAACAAATCTGGTGGGGACCCAAGCAATGCCATTCCTCAAAAAGTCTAGCAGCTCATCTTCAGTAGGTGTCTTGGACCTATCCCTCTTGTCATATTTTGATTTAGGATCAGCATGCTCATCATTAGAAGATATCTCATCCTCTTCACCTTCATTTTCTGCAACCATTGGTTTCTTGCCTTGCTTCTTTGCTCTAGCCCTTGCCAACTTCTCTTCCTTGTTGTGCTGGTTAAGGTTTTGTACAACATCTTGAACAGGGTCTGGTGCTCTTCTAGGTGGAGTCATAGCCCTCTTAGTGTGAGCAAGGGTATGATCACCTTTGTTGTTTGTCTTCTCAATCACAAGAGCTCCCTCACTAGAGTTTCTTGGTGCCTTAGCTCTCTTGGGAGGAGCCTGCATGTGAGTACCATCAGCCACACTGTCTCCAACAGCTAATCTGTTTCCATCCCTCTTGGCTTGCTTGTGAGCACCATCAGCCACACTCTTATCAGCAACAACTCTCTTGCCATCTTTCTTGGCTTGCTTGTGAGCACCATCAGCCACACTCTTATCAGCAACAACTCTCTTCCCATCTTTCTTGGTTTGTGCTTTCTTCCTTATCATTGCCAAGGCTTGCTGGCGGCGCTCTTCTTCAGTACCAGGCTGTGAGCCCAAAGGTTTCCCAAACTGAGCAGTGTGTCTTGCTGCACGCTCTTGCTTGTCGACTTCTAGATCAGCTTCACTCTTTCGCCCCATTGGTACCTGAAAGTTTAAACCTTGGAAAAGAGTAAGCTTAAGAAGGAAAAGCCTCTCAAGATGAGGAATATGATAAACAGCATAAGAATCACAATTCCAATGATCAATTACTCACAAGAAACAAGCTTTAAGCAAAGGGCTTTAGAACATCCTAGAGAGTTCTCATGCTCAAATTTTTTTTTTTTTATGAGCAACAAGAATCTCTAAGAATCAAAACCACTCAATTAAGCACAATCAAGCTTAAAATGGCCTAAATTGAAGTTCTCCATCAACCTAGCATCCAATCTAACCCAAGAACAACCTAAAACAAGCACTTTATGAAAAACCCCCAAATCTCATGAACCCTAAATTTTCAAAGTTCAAATTAATCTCAATTCCACCATGAAATCAACTACCCAGCATGATATATAAACTTTCCCTAGTCTAATTTACAAGAATCTAGCAAGAAAAGGCTCAAATTTCAAGTTCAAATTTTTAGGGTTCATGAGGGTTACGAATTTGAACTTAGAGATACCATACCTTGCTTTGGATGAAGGATAAAGATGAAAAGATTCAAAGAATTAGATCTAGGGGAAGAAGGCTTGGATGTGGGAAAAAGAAATTTGTGATTTGGTTGAGATTTGACAAAGTTATGGGATTTATGTTCTTGTAGGCTAGAGAGGATTATGATGTGAGGAAGAAGATGAAATGAGGAGAGAGAGGGTGGCTTAGGGTTTTAAGGGGTTTCTGGGTGGGTCTGGGTCGTTTCTGGGTCAGGGTAGGTCGGGTTTGGGCTTGAAAAAGGAAGAGAAACCTTAGCTGGGTCGCGGATACGGGTCTGGTGCTCCATGGGTCGAGGCGCGATCGTGCTGGGAAGTGAATCCCGACCGGGTAGCTCACCCCGGACGGACGTCCCCGGTACGTTCCTTCACTTTCACGACTGGTTAGCTCACCCCGGACGGATGTACCCGGTCGTCCGTTCGTCCGTTCGTCCGTCTCCTTCACGACTGGGTGCTCCCACCCGGACACAGCACCCCGGTCCGATCGTTCAGCATGCTGCACGTCCGGGTAGGCGACCCCGGTCCACCCTACCCGGTCCAAACCTCCAAACCATTTTTTTTGTTATGAACTTCTTCCATCTCAAAGCATTATCCCACTCATTCCCAAGCTCTCACCATTCTCCAAGTGACTTATTTGAAAAAGAACAAATCCTAATGCATATTTACAAGGATAACCATGGGACTTCCTCCCAAGTGAGCTTGTTTAAAGTCACTAGCTTGACTTTGCCTCCTTTGAGGTTAGGCAAGGGGAGCATCAGAGAGTGGGGTTGATGTCCCATCCTCCTTTGGTATTGTGGCCATGTATTCCTTGAGTCTCTGGCCATTAACTGTGAAGTCATTACCCTGCTTATCCCATAACACAATGGCTCCATAAGGCCTCAATTCTTTGATCACAAATGGACCAGACCATCTTGACTTAAGCTTTCCTGGAAATAACTTCAGTCTAGAGTTGTAAAGAAGCACTTGATCTCCTGCCTTGAACTCTCTCTTGAGGATGTGCCTGTCATGGAAAGCCTTAGTCTTTTCCTTGTAGATCCTTGAGTTCTCAAAGGCATCCATCCTTATCTCATCCAGTTCATTGAGTTGAAGAAGTCTCTTCTCCTTTGCACCCTTGATGTCAAAGTTTAGAAGCTTCACAGCCCACAATGCCTTGTATTCAAGCTCAACTGGCAGATGGCAAGACTTTCCATAGACAAGGTTGAAAGGAGTAGTGCCTAGAGGAGTCTTGAAAGCTGTTCTGTATGCCCAAAGAGAATCATCAAGCTTGGCTGACCAATCCTTCCTCTTTGTTCCCACAATCTTCTCCAAGATTCCTTTGATTTGCTTGTTGGAGACCTCCACTTGGCCACTTGTTTGAGGGTGATAGGGTGTTGCAACCTTGTGTTTCACTCCATTCTTCTTGAGAAGGCCCTCAAATACTTTGTTGATGAAATGTGAACCTCCATCACTTATGACCACTCTTGGCACTCCAAACCTTGGGAAGATATTGCTCTTGAACATTTTGACAACCACTCTTGAATCATTTGTAGGACTTGCTATTGCTTCCACCCACTTTGATACATAGTCTACAGCCACCAAGATGTATTTGTTGCCATAAGAAGAAGGAAAAGGTCCCATGAAGTCAATCCCCCAAACATCAAATACTTCCACTTCAAGGATTGAGTTTTGAGGCATCTCATTCCTCTTAGTAATGTTCCCCCTCCTTTGGCAAGAGTCACATCTTGAAAGGAAGTCTTGTGAGTCCCTGAACATGTGTGGCCACCAGAATCCAGCTTGTAGCACCTTTGAGACAGTCTTGAATGTAGCAAAATGGCTTCCATAGGAAGATCCATGGCAATGTGAGAGGATTCCTTCAACTTCTTCTTCAGCCACCACTCTCCTATAGATCTGATCTTTGCATAGGGTGTAGAGGTATGGTTCATCCCAATAGTATCTCTTCAAGTCTTTGTAGAAATTCTTCTTCTCATACCCTGCAAGCCCCAATGGTTCTTTCCCAGTGGCTAAGTAGTTAACCAAATCAGCATACCAAGGTCCCTTCTCTTCAGCTGCCTTAACCTCTTCAATCTTTTTTCCAGTCTCAATGACTGCCACCACTGACATGATGGCCATGACATGCTCTTGTCTAAGTCCCTCATCAATAGGGATTCCACCTTCAATCCTCAACCTGGAAAAGTGATCAGCAACTCCATTCTCAATCCCTGGCTTGTCTCCAATCTCCAAGTCAAACTCTTGAAGCAAAAGGATCCACCTTAGTAGTCTTGGCTTGGCATCCTTCTTTGCTAAGAGGTGTCTCAAAGCTGCATGGTCAGTATACACAATAACCTTGGAACCCACCAGGTAGCTTCTGAATTTTTCAAAGGAAAGACAATGGCCAGCATCTCTTTCTCTGTTGTGGCATACCTCATATGTGCATCATTCAGGGTTTGGCTAGCATAATAAATCACATGAGTCTTGCCATCCTTATTCTGCCCCAGGACAGCCCCAACAGCAAAGTCACTAGCATCACACATTATCTCAAAAGGGATGTCCCAATCAGGTGGCTGGACAATGGGGGCACTAACCAGTTCACCCTTTATCTTCTTGAAGGCTTCAAGACAATCTTCATCAAAGCTGAAAGCTGCCTCCTTGCATAGCAACTTGGTCATGGGTCTAGCAACCTTTGAGAAGTCTTTGATGAATCTTCTATAGAATCCAGCATGGCCAAGGAAGCTCCTGATGTCTTTCACTGTCTTTGGTGGTGGCAAGCTGACCATCACCTCAATCTTAGCCTTGTCCACTTCAATGCCCTTTTCTGAAATCTTGTGCCCAAGCACAATCCCCTCTTTGACCATGAAGTGACACTTCTCCCAATTCAGCACTAGGTTGGTGTCTTCACATCTCTGTAGGACCCTGCACAAGTTGGACAAACAAGCAGAAAACGAAGATCCGTAGACAGAGAAATCATCCATGAATACCTCCACTATATCCTCAATGAGATCCGAGAAGATAGACATCATGCACCTTTGAAAGGTTGCTGGAGCATTACATAACCCAAATGGCATCCTTCGATAAGCAAAGGTGCCATAGGGGCATGTGAATGTTGTCTTCTCTTGATCATTGGGATGTATGGGGATCTGGAAGAACCCTGAATACCCATCAAGAAAACAATAGAAAGGATAGTTTGCAAGTCTCTCAAGCATTTGATCAATGAATGGCAATGGAAAATGATCTTTTCTAGATGCAGAGTTGAGCTTTCTATAATCAATACACATCCTATGGCCAGTTATGGTTCTAGTTGGTATCAATTCATCCTTGTCATTTTTAACCACAGTGATACCACCTTTCTTTGGAACTACATGCACAGGAGATACCCATTTAGAATCTGAAATAGGGTAGATAACACCAGCATCTAAGAGCTTAAGAATCTCCTTCTTTACAACATCCTTCAGGTTAGGATTCAACCTTCTTTGATGCTCTATAGAAGTCATTGACTCATCCTCTAGATGTATCCTATGCATGCACAAAGAAGGTGATATCCCCTTAATATCATCTAGTGAGTACCCAATTGCCTTTCTAAAATGTTAAGTGCATTTAAAAGTTGAGAAAGCTCAAGTTCAGTAAGTTCACTACTCACAATTGATAGCTTGCATATTTACATGTTTTTAGCATCCATATCTTATGCATTTTGATCATATAAGTTAGGCATTAGGCATGTTTAGGTCCATTTTGCATTCATTTGTCCTTATCAGGTGTTGGAGTATGCTTTGGTGTGATTTGATGTGTTTGGAAGCCTTATGGCCCCAAAAGAGATGAAGAATCATGTTTGGCCATGAAAAGAGAAGTCAATCCATGATCTGGTCAAGACAAAGATGAGCATGGACAGAGGTCTAAGAAATGTCTCCTGCTTCTAAGATTTTGTGGAGACATAGAAAATTGAGTTAGCTTTACAATGGAAGTGGTTTCAAGTCATTTGGACCTGTATTGGAGAAGTTATGATCAATTCACTTGAAGCATGTCAGGATGGCCGGGTAGAGACGGCCGGGTTCAAGCAGCCGGCCGGGAAAGGAACAGATGGATGGAAGTGGTCCAGTCCGGGATGACTGAGCCTGGGACAGGTACCCGGTCATTTGACTTGTGCTGGAGGAGACCAGACCGGGTAGATCAGTCCGGGAAGGGATACCCGGTCGGCAGAGACGGATCAAGGGTCACCCGGACGGCCGGGATGGATGAACCGGGGAACAGAACCCGGACGGGCTGGACAGAGGCCAAGGCAAGCCTGGACCGGGGTGGCCAGACCGGGTTGGGACAGGCTGAGTCTCCCCTGACCAAATTTTAAGCTTCATTCCCATTGGTTTAGACCAATTTAGCTTAAGGACTTTTTGGTAATCTTGTTTTATGTTTCTAGGGCTTTCAAGCCACTTATAAATACTCTTGTTATCCTTAGATTGGGACTTATGTTATTTTCTTTCTAAGAACACAAACCTTTGAGAAGTTTTATCTTTGAATCTTAATCTCATATTGTGTTCTTGATTGTTTAATTTCATCTCCTTTCTTTCCTTACATGTTTAAGCTTGAATCTCTCATGGGTTTAAGAGTGAGCATGTGGATTAGTGAGTAGATCCATTTAAGATCTATGGGTTAGGATGATTGAGAGTGATTAAGTGTAGATCCAAGGTGCTTAGTGTTAGATCTATCATTTCCTTGCATTTATTTGGTGTTCTTAAAGCTATATTTGAGTTGGCCTCTCAAACATAGAGCTATAGGCATTTCATGCCCGGAAGGTGTTCTATGAAATGCCTGAACCAACTCATCTATGCTTTTAGCTTGCTTTACCTAAGGGATTAGTTGTTAAGGAATTAGATTTATTGAAAAGTTAGCATCTTGGATTGAATCTTAATCATTTGATATCAAGTCCCTATACCCATGGGTCTCAATCTCCTCATAAGAAAGAAAGATTTACTTTTTGTTGCATTTTACTTATTGTCTTAGTTAAATAATAATCCTCCTTAATGATTGCATTTAGATTAAGCATAGACTTGCATTCCCTCTGCTTTATGGTCACTTAGAACTGGTTCGACAATCTTATATACTACATCATTTGATTAGGACCCTAGAAAAGTCTATCATCAAATTGGCGCCGTTGCCAAATTCTAAGTTGATTGTGACATTGGGATTTAGTCATTTCCTTGAGACTAAATCATTTTACTTTTATTGTGATATTGCTTCTCCTTGCTCTTTTCTCTTTGCAATTCAGATGTATGATAACTAGAAGCAGAGGTGCATCAAACTTGACACCCACTGTTGAAGAAATTGCTACACTTGAGAGGGAGATTGCAAGAAAGAGAAGAGAAGAAGAGCAACAGGCTCACTTGCAGAGATTGGGGTTTGATATGGAGAATCAGCATCAAGATGGTGATGCCCTAGGGGGCAATGGTCCAAGAGCTGACAACATAAGACCACAGCACCAGCCACAACAGCCACAGCGCCAAGCTAGAGCCATTGGAGCCTATGATCAACCACACATTCATGGTCATAGGTTTGGGATAAGGGCACCAGCTGTGGAGAACAACAACTTTGAGATCAAATCAGGGCTGCTGCATTTGATTGAGAACAACAAGTTTCATGGCCTTGCTGTGGAGGATCCCCTTGATCACTTGGACACATTTGATAGCTACTGTAGCTTGTCCAAGATTAATGGAATCTCTGAAGATGCTTTCAAGCTGAGGTTGTTTCCCTTCTCTTTGGGAGACAAGGCACATCTATGGGAGAAGGCTCTTCCAAGTGACTCTATCACAACTTGGAATGAGTGCAAGAGGGCATTCCTAGAGAAATTCTTCTCTATCTCAAGAACAGCCAATATCAGAAATGAAATCTCTAGCTTTCAGCAGAAGAACCTTGAGAGCTTTAGTGAAGCATGGGTGAGGTTCAAGGGCTATTGGTCTCAATGCCCACATCACGGCTTCACCAAGGAGAGTTTGCTTAGTACCTTCTACAGAGGTGCTCTACCAGAGTTCAGGAGCAGATTGGACACAGCCAGCAATGGGTTCTTCTTGGGCAGAACTGAGCAGGATGCTGAGGAGCTGGTGGAGAACATGGCCAGGAGTGACTCAGTCTACATTGAGGAGCATGATAGGGCCAACAGAGGCACTGATGAAGATGATCCGCACACAAGAAAGGCCCTGAAATCTCTCCGAGAAAAGTTGGACAAGCTTCTTGTAGAGAAGGCTAAGCAAGAGCAGCTTAACTCCATTGGAACCAGCAACAGAAACTGCCTGCTAGGACTACTGAAGTTCATGGTGTAGAAGGTCAAGAGGAGCTGTGCTTCATCAATGCTAATGGCACATGGTATAGGAAAGAGCCCAACTTCCAATACCAAAACAACTACCAGCAAAGACCTTACTACAACAATCAACAAGGAGGTTACCAAGCAAACCAGCCTACTCAGCCCCAAGGAAGCTCTTCTCCAGCTCAGGCTCCAAGTTCAAATTTGGAGTCCATGTTCAAGCAACTCTTAGAATCTCAAGAAAGAAATGCTAAGAACATTGGTGATGAGTTCAAGAACATCCATGCTAAGATTGATGGCACCTATTCTGACCTCAACAACAAGTACATGCAACTTGCCTCTCATCTCAAAGCTTTGGAGAGCCAGGTTGCTTCTATGTCTTCATCCTCCAAGAGCCCAATGGGATCTCTACCAGGAAAACCAGAGAAGAACCCTAAGGAGACTTGCAATGTTATCCTCTCCACTTCTTCAAGGATTAAGTTGAGTGATCATAAAATGATGTTGATGAGATTGAGAGGCTAGTGCTTGGACATCAGATTGAAAATGATAAGAGACTGGTTGTGGCCACAGCTGAAGCTAGAGTTGTGAAGAGAGCTTATAAGAAGGTTCAAGGAAAGATTCTGAAGATTGATGAGCCTAAGGTTGAGACACAAGTTGAGAAGAGTGCTAACCCCAAGCTGAAAGAAGTGAAGGAAGAAGACAATGAGGTTGACTATTACCCTATGATAAGCTCCCTTTCCTAAAAGGTTCCTCACCAAAGCTCAGAAAAAGTGGTCTCCAAATTCAGAAAAGACCTAAGTGATATTGGAGTCAAGCTTCCAGAGATCACCAATATGCATGCTGCTCATGTCCAAATGATGCTCATACAAGACATTCTCACCCACCAAGCTAAAGTGGCTGAGCTTTGGACATCTCACTTCTGAAGATTGATCCACCAATCCCTCCCAAGTCCCTCCCTAAGCTTGAGTCTGAAGGGAAGTTCACCTTGTCTTGCTCTCTTGGTAAACTAACTATGGATGATGCCCTTGTTGATAGTGGTGCTAGTGTGAATGTCATTTCCTTTGATATGGTGAAGAGTATTGGGTTTGAAAGCATGGAACCAGACACTCCTCCTCTCACCTTTGGGGATTCTTCTTCTACAACCCCACTTGGCATAATCAAGGACTTCCCTTGAAGATTGGATCCTGCACCATACCTATTGACCTCACTGTTTTGAAGATGGCATCTGAAGAGAGAGTCCCTTTGATCCTTGGCACTCCTTTCCTCACAACAGTTTGAGCTTGCATTGACTTTCCCAACCAGAAGGTCACCCTCATGCATGTCAACAAAGCTGTCTCCTATCCTCTCCAACCTCCAATGGAATCAGACTATTGTGGGACAATCACTTGTGATGCACAAGCTGTTGAGAAGCCCCAAGATGAAGAGGTTGTTGGTAAGAACGAAGGTCTTGATGGAGAGTCTTCAAAAGAATTGTGTGATGAGCACTTGGAAAGTGCTAAAACAGGGGGGATGAGTGGAGTCTCAAAGGCCACTCATGGCAAGAAGAAGATGGTGAAAGAGCCTCATCCTCCACCTCTTGATTTGCTCTCACACACTCTCACTCTCCATCCAAAGAAGCTGATGGATGGAGTCATTGAGTACAAGATCAAGCACAAGGGCAGGTCCATACCATTCTCAAGTGCTAGAGCCATCATCACTCCTCAGCTCCAAGATGACCAAATCAAGCTTCAAGAGCTTCTCTCTCAGGTCCTCACCATCACACATGAAGGTGGGAAGGATCCTCCTTCTCACTAGTTCAAGAGACAAGGTAGTCAAGCTAAGTGACTCAAAACAAGCTCACTTGGGAGGAAGTCCCATGGTTATCCTTGTACATAGCTTTGCAATTTTAATTTTTCTTTAAGTTTTTAATAAAAGTGGTTGAGGTTTTCAGGTTGAGCCAAGCACTAGAGGAGAGAAGAAAGGTGATTAATCACCTGAGCCCTATGATTGCCATGTAGCAGCCTCCTCTAGTTGCTATGAACAAAGCCAGCTCCTAGCCCCGACACCAAACACCACACCCAAACACCCTTCTTAGGTATCACTCCAACCCTTCTTGTATATACATTTGTTTTGTCTTGTTGGGGTATCTCTTTCTCTCTTACTCACACAGAGACTGTGTGATTTGTGTGGGGAGGTACCAAGTATTTGATCCTGTTTGCTTTGTGATTTTGAGTCTCATGCATTGCATTGTTCATTCATATTTGCATATAAAAAAAATATTTAAAATTTTTGAATCATGTAGATTGCATCACTTGTATCCTTAAGATTGAGTCTAGAGCATATAAGTTGCATTCATTTGCATATGGAGCATTGCCTTGTAAAGAACACTTGTTTGCACTGAATTTGGCACCCTAGTTAAGCATATCAAGTAGCTTAAGCATCTTTTGAAAAGCTTGCATGCTTTGAGCCTTGAAAAACTCTTCTTGAAACTTGCTTGCTTGCTTGATATTGGCATTGTTCTTAAGACCAGCTCCATCATGAACTTAGACTTGAATGAACTTAATTTCTCTTGCATATGGGCATTTGTATACTTGATCATGGATCTCATACACATTTGGGTTATCTTTCCCGTTATACCACTCTTTGTTAACCAAAATGGCACTTCCATACCCTTGAACCTTAGCCATTCTTTGAAGCCTACATTGATTTGCTTGAGTGAGGCCTTTTCTGATAGCTTGTCATGTGCAAAATCTTGAGAGTATTGGGAGCGACATGGGTTTGTTCTCATCTCTTGCTAGCATAGGGTCCTCATTTGAGCTAGCTTCTAGGATGGTGAGTGGGGTTTTTGTTCCTTAATGGTTTATATCTTGGGTTTGGAATGTAACAATGTTGAGATTGATGAAAAAATGAGTATCATAAGAAAGAAGAACCCTAGGGACCTAGAATAGAAAGATAAGAAGCTCTTGATTGATGTTTTGACCTTCCCCTTCATGTTTTAAAAAAAAAAAAAGAAAAGAAAAGAAAAAAAGAAAAAAAAAAGAAAAAGAAAAAAAAAGAAAGAAAAAGAAGAAAGAAAGATTCAATAAGATAGTGGGAAGGAAAACCAAAAGAGTTAGAGCTTAGAAAAATGAATAGAGGTCCTTAGTGGTTGAATAATGAGAAAGAGAGTTGTTCATTGGGTGAGTGATGTGAGAATGTTTTTCATTTTGGGTTATTGGATGAATAAAGGGGAGTAGATCTTGTAATCACTTAGGAATTGGGTAGAATGATGAGGATGGATCCATGTATGCATGAATTGCTCCTAGTCTTAGATAAATTTTGCATAATGATCAAGCTCCTTGATTTTGAGTGATTGCCACCTTGAAATGATGCATTGAACCCCATTATCATCCATATTAGACCATTTGATCACCTAGCCAAGTGATTGAGATTATGTGCCCATATGTGAGACTTCACCTTGTGTGTGTGTGTGTGAATCAATGTGAGGGCTGGTTAAGAGAACTTGTTGGTTGATAAGCATTGCATCTTGTGTAGAGGCATAAGAGTCATTGATAGGCCTTGTGAAGCTAGAGCATAATAAGAAGTTTAGCTCATGCTATTTGCTATGTTTCTTTAGGATGTCAAGTTGAGTGCTATGAGTGTTTCTTTTGGCTTTGCTTCCATCCCTATGTCTCTCCTCCTTGTGTTTTGAAAAAAAAATTACTTGAGGACAAGTAAAGGTCTAGTGTGGGGGAGTTGATAGCTTGCATATTTACATGTTTTTAGCATCCATATCTTATGCATTTTGATCATATAAGTTAGGCATTAGGCATGTTTAGGTCCATTTTTCATTCATTTGTCCTTATCAGGTGTTGGAGTATGCTTTGGTGTGATTTGAGGTGTTTGGAAGCCTTATGGCCCCAAAAGAGATGAAGAATCATGTTTGGCCATGAAAAGAGAAGTCAATCCATGATCTGGTCAAGACAAAGATGAGAATGGAAAGAGGTCTTAGAAATGTCTCCTGGTTCTAAGATTTTGTGGAGACACAGAAATTTGAGTTAGCTTTCCAATGGAAGTGGTTTCAAGTCATTTGGACCTGTATTGGAGAAGTTATGATCAATTCACTTGAAGCATGTCAGGATGGCCGGGTAGAGACGGCCGGGTTCAAGCAGCCGGCCGGGAAAAGAACAGATGGATGGAAGTGGTCCAGTCCGGGATGACTGAGCCTGGGACAGGTACCCGGTTGTTTGACTTGTGCTGGGGGAGACCAGACCGGGTAGATCAGTCCGGGAAGGGACACCCAGTCGGCAGAGACGGATCAAGGGTCACCCGGACGGCCGGGATGGATGAACCGGGGAACAGAACCCGGACGGGCTGGACAGAGGCAAAGGCAAACCTGGACCAGGGTGGCCAGACCGGGTTGGGACAGGCTGAGTCTCCCCTGACCGAATTTTAAGCTTCATTCCCATTGGTTTAGACCAATTTAGCTTAAGGACTTTTTGGTAATCTTGTTTTATGTTTCTAGGGCTTTCAAGCCACTTATAAATACTCTTGTTATCCCTAGATTGAGACTTATGTTATTTTCTTTCTAAGAAAACAAACCTTTGAGAAGTTTTATCTTTGAATCTTAATCTCATCTTGTGTTCTTGATTGTTTAATTTCATCTCCTTTCTTTCCCTACATGTTTAAGCTTGAATCTCTCATGGGTTTAAGAGTGAGCATGTGGATTAGTGAGTAGATCCATTTAAGATCCATGGGTTAGGGGGATTGAGAGTTATTAAGTGTAGATCCAAGGTGCTTAGTGTTAGATCTATTATTTCCTTGCATTGATTTGGTGTTCTTAAAGCTTTATTTGAGTTGGCCTCTCAAACATAGAGCTATAGGCATTTCATGCCCGGAAGGTGTTCTATGAAATGCCTGAACCAACTCATCTATGCTTTTAGCTTGCTTTGCCTAAGGGATTAGTTGTCAAAGAAGCTAGGATTGCTATTAGACTCATTCTCCATGTTTGCTTTGATCATTACATCCAAAGGGATTTGGTGTACTTGGGTGATCATTGCAAAAGAGCATTCATCTAGGGATAGAGCTTGCTTAGTTTTGTTGTCTAGGCATAAGGAATTAGATTGATTGAAAAGTTAACATCTTGGATTGAATCTTAATCATTTGATATCAAGTCCCTATACCCATGGGTCTCAATCTCCTCATAAGAAAGAAAGTTTTACATTTTGGTGCATTTTACTTATTGTCTTAGTTAACTAATCATCCTCCTTAATGATTGCATTTAGATTAAGCATAGACTTGCATTCCCTCTGCTTTATGGTCACTTAGAACTGGTTCGACAATCTTATATACTACATCATTTGATTAGGACCCTAGAAAAGTCTATCATCAACAATGACAGGATATGACTCATTAGGGCGTAGAAATGCGTACCTTACACCATGGGGAAGAGGTTTTAGCTCCACTTTTGGTGCCTTGAGCTCACTCCAATCATCTTGTTGGGTGTCCTCTTGTTGAGTGGCAGAAATAGCTTGGTGCACCTCATGTTTAAGCTCCTCATACTGGCCTTTATCCTCAATCTTCTTGTGAGAATCCAGCATGGCCACAATAGCATCACTCTCTTGGTTCTCAACCACTTGGACCTATTTATCCACTGTCAAAGCATGCTGCAAAGGGTCCCCTATTGCCAACTCTTCAAGTGCCAATTCCTCAAGGAGCTCATCAGCAAGAGCTTACATCTCCTCTATGTAAAACACTTGGCCTTGCACAATTGACCTCTTCATTAACTCATTGATATCAAAATGGAGAGTGTGCTCTTTCCCCAAATGAAGATCAATCTTGCCTTCCTTCACATTGATGAGGGCTCCTGCTGTGGCTAAGAATGGTCTTCCAAGGATCAAGGGGTCTCTAGCTTCTTCATCCATCTCAAGAACAACAAAATCAATAGGAATTTCACAATTTCCCAGCATCACAGGGAGGTCTTCAAGGATACCAATGGGGAATTTGACTGAGCGATCAGCCAGCACCAAAGAGAGTTTGCACTTCTTGTATTGGCTGAACCCAAGCTTCTTGGCAACAGATAGAGGCATGAGACTGACACTAGCTCCCAAATCACAAAGACATCTCTCAAACATCAAAGGACCAATGGCACAAGGTAGGGTAAAGCAGCCCGGATCCTCTAGCTTTTTAAGGATTTTCAATCTCTGGATGATGGCACTGCACTCATTAGTAAGAACCATCATGCCTTCCATTTCCTTCTTCTTGGCAGCCACAGCATCCTTCAAGAACTTGCTGTATTGAGGGACAAGCATGAAGGCATCAATGATGGGCATTGTGACTTGAACTTCACTCATTTGCTTCTCAAAGAGTGCTTTGTACTTCTCTAAGAGTTGCTTCTTGAATCTTCCAGGAAATGGCAGCTTAGGTTCATAGGGAGGAGGAACAAAAGAAGACTCTTTTGTTGGAGTGGCTACTTCACCATGCTTTAGTGCTTTCTTCTCTTCTCCAACCTTTCCTTTACCCTTAGCTTCAACAATTTTTTCTAGAATCTCCTCATCAACCTTCTCATCTACAATCACAACATCATCATCAATGTTGATGGCCACCCCCCCACTTAGTGTCTCACCATCCTTGGGGAGAGTTCTTGGAGGTAGCTCTCTACCACTCCTCAAAGTGATTGCCTTCATTGGCTCCTTGGGGTTTTGCTCAGCCTTTCCTGGTAGTGTTCCTTGTTGGCGACTTGGCTGAGAGTTCATAGAAGCAAACTGATTCTCCAAAGCTATAATCTTGTTGTTTAGCTCAGTATAGCTTCTATCAATCTTGGAGTGAACAGTCTTGAACTCATGGCCAATGTCCTTGGCTGCTCTAGCTTGACCTTCCAATCATTGTTTGAACATAGCTTCCATAGATGAATCTGGAGCTTTAGCTTGGGAGGAGCTACCTTGAGCTTGTGTAGACTGATTGCCATGATTTGTTAAACCAGGAGGAGGATTCTGCCTAGACTGGTAGTTCCCTTGCTGAGTGTTTTGCTTGGGTTGATAGCCTCCTTGCTGGTTGTTGGGATAAGACCTTTGCTGGTAGTTGTTATACTGAAAGTTAGGCTCCTTCCTGTACCAAGTACCATTGTTGTTGATGAAGCAAAGCTCTTCTTGCCCTTCTAACCCTTCAACTTCATTAACCTTAGGAGGAGTTTCCTGACTTGGACCACCCACAAAGTTGATCTGCTCCTTTTTGGCTTGGTTAGCAATCAGCAAGTCTATCTTCTCTTGCAATGATTTGATTTCCTTCTTGGTCTAGTTGTCATCAGCTCTGGTTGTTCTATCAGCTCTGTCATGTTCTCCACTGTAAAACCGAGTCACTCTTCACCATGTTGTCAACCAGCTCCTCAGCATCTTCTTCAGACCTGCCCAGGAAGAAACCATTGCTTGCTGTATCCAATCTTGCTCTAAACTCAGGAAGGGCACCTCTATAGAATTTGCTTAGCAAACTCTCCTTTGAGAAACCATGGTGTGGGCACTTAGCTTGATACCCCTTGAACCTCTCTCATGCTTCACTAAAGCTTTCCAAGTTCTTTTGCTGGAAACTAGAGATCTCATTCCTCAGCTTGGCTGTCCTTGATGTAGAGAAGAACTTCTCCAAGAAGGCTTTCTTGCAATCATCCCAAGTAGTGATGGAGAAGCTAGGTAGAGATTTCTCCCATTGGCGTGCCTTGTCTCCTAGAGAGAATGGAAACAACTTGAGTTTGAAGGCATCTTCGGACACACCATTGGTCTTGGACAAGCCACAATAGCTATCAAACTTGTCTAAGTGATCAAATGGGTCTTCTACAGCCAAGCCATGGTACTTGTTGTTCTCAATCACACTCAACAACCCTGACTTGATCTCAAAGTTGTTAGCTTCCACAGCTGGTGCGCGGATGCCTGTCCTATTGCCATGAATGTGAGGACGGTCATAGGTGCCAATGGCCCTAGCTGGCCGCTGTGGGTGTTGTTGTTGCTGGCGCTGTGGTCCAAGGTTGTCAGCTCCTTGACCATTGCCATCTTGAGGTTGATGCTGGTGATCATCCATCTCAAACCCCAACCTCTGAATGTGAGCTTGTTGCTCACCTTCTCTTCTCCTTCTTGCTATTTCCCTCTCAAGTGTGGCTATCTCTTCAACAGTGGGAACCAAGTTAGTTGCACCCCTGCTTCTTGTGTTCATACACCTGAAAATCAAAGGAAGATGCAAAAGGAGAATCAATATCACAAGAAAAGAAAAATGATTTAGTCTCAAGCAAGTGACTAAATCCCAATGTCACAATCGACTTAGAATTTGGCAACGGCGCCAATATGATGAAAGAACTTTTCTAAGGTCCTAATCAAATGATGTAGTATATAAGATTGTCGAACCAGTTCTAAGTGACCATAAAGCAAAGGGAATGCAAGTCTATGCTTAATCTAAATGCAATCATCGAAGAGGATGATTATTAAACTAAGACAATGAGTAAAATGCAACAAAAAGTAAAACTTTCTTTCTTATGAGGAGATTGAGACCCATGGGTATAGGGACTTGATATCAAATGATTAAGATTCAATCAAAGATGCTAACTTTTCAATTAATCTAATTCCTTATGCCTAGACAACAAAACTAAGCAAGCTCTATCTCTTTGGCTGTAATGATCAAAGCAAGCTTAAAGAATGAGCCTAATAGCAATCTTAGCTTTTTTGACAACTAATCTCTTAGGCAAAGCAAGCTAAAAGCATAGATGAGTTGGTTCAGGCATTTCATAGAACACCTTTCGGGTATGAAATGCCTATGACTCTATGTTTGAGAGGCCAACTCAAATATAGCTTTAAGAACACCAAATCAATGCAAGGAAAGGATAGATCTAACACTAAGCACCTTGGATCTACACTTAATCACTCTCAATCACCCTAACCCATGGATCTTAAATGGATCTACTCACTAATCCACATGCTTACTCTTAAACCCATGAGAGATTCAATCTTAAACATATAGAGAAAGAAAGGAGATGAAATCAAGAAATCAAGAACACAAAGATAAGATGAGATTATGAATCAAAGATGAAGCTTTACTCAAAAGGTTTATGTGTTCTTAGATAGAAAATAACATGAGACCCAAATTAGGGATAACAAGGGTACTTATAGTTAGGCTTAAAAGACCTAGAAACACAAAACAAGATTACTAAAAAGTCCTTAAGCTAAATGGGTCTAAACCAATGGGAATGAAGCATAAAATTCGGTCAGGGGTGCATCAACACCCTCAAACCCGGTCCAGGTTACCCGGCCGTCCAGCTGGCCGCGTTCTTTGCTCCGTCCGGGTTCCAGGCCGTCTGTCTCACCCCGGTCGTCTCACCCCGGTCCTCAGCACCTTCTTCACGACCGGGTACTCTTAGCCGGACAGGCCACCCCGGTCGTCCCTCGGTCTGGACGCGCCTTGATCTCCCGTCCGGGTGCTCCTACCCGGACGTGTCTCCCCGGCCGTCTAGCTGCTTCTCATCGTCCGGGTGCTCCTACCCGGACTGGCCATCCCGGACATGGTCTGCTCCGGGTTCCTCCTGACCGGGTGTTCCTATCCGGACGTGTACACCCGGCTGTCCATCTCTTCTCCCGTCCGGTTACTCGAGTCCGGACGCATCAACCCAGTCATCCGGACGAGCTGATCCCACCTGATCCGTCCGGGTGTGTATAGCCGGTCTAGGCTACCAGGTCCAACTCTCTCCTCTTGATTTCACTTCTCTTCTTATGGCCAATCTTGATTCTTCACTTCTTTTTGGGTCATAAGGTTCCCAAACACCTCAAATCTCACCAAAGCATACTCCAACACCTGATAAGGACAAATGAATGCAAAATGATCCTAGACATGCCTAAACCTTAGCCTACAACTCAAAGAATGCAATAAAAAGATGGCTAAATATATGAAAATATGCAAGACATCAACTCCCCACACTAGTCCTTTACTTGTCCACAAGTAAACTAGTAAGGACTAAGGAGGAGAGGTTTGAAGGAGGGGACTCATAGCCAAAAGAATGCTCTTCTTAGTTCTCAACTTGATAACCTTGTATAATCATACCAACTAGCTAGAGCAAACACTCAATCCAACTCTAACTTCACGAGGCCTATCTTAACTCCTTTGATCCCTACACTTACTCATCATGAATCCACAATCCACAAATCCATTTGCTCTCTAACAATCATTAAGCAAACTCAAAAGATCTCTTGCAAATGGTCAAATGGTCCAAGTCATTTGGTTTGGTGAGAAAGGCCTTGATGCAAAACAAATCAAGTAGTTCAAAAAGGATCTTTGAAGGTGGTTTACTCTCAAAACAAAGTAGCTTTGACATTGCACATAATATATCTAAGAAAGGGATCAATTCATGCATACAATGCTCAATCTCCATTGTCCTACCCTTTTCCTAAACATGAAAGCAAATTTTACTCTATTCCCCAATGCCAAGCCTCACTCTCTCTTCCCACCTGATCCGTTCGGGTGTGTATAGCCGGTCTAGGCTACCCGGTCCAACTCTCTCCTCTTGATTTCACTTCTCTTCTTATGGCCAATCTTGATTCTTCACTTCTTTTTGGGTCATAAGGTTCCCAAACACCTCAAATCTCACCAAAGCATACTCCAACACCTGATAAGGACAAATGAATGCAAAATGATCCTAGACATGCCTAAACCTTAGCCTACAACTCAAAGAATGCAATAAAAAGATGGCTAAATATATGAAAATATGCAAGACATCAGCTCGCCCGTGCTGGCCCGGGCCGCCGGCGTGCTGGCCTGGCGGGGCTCGTCTGCTGGCCGGTGCCGGCTCGGCTGCCCCGGGCGCGGCTCGTCGTGCTGGCCCTCGTCGTGCTGGCCCAGGGCGCCGCTCGCCTGCTGGCCTCGGCGACTGCTCGGCCGGCGACGGCTCGCCGTGCGGTCCGGCGCCGGCTCGGTGCTGGTCCTGGGCAGCGCCAGCTCTGGTCAGGGCGCGCCGCACCAGCATCCATGTCCAAGTCCAGCGCACGGACTACTAGTGCGACCTTCTCCCGGCAAAACCATCTCGACAACTAGTCCAACTCTACATTCTGTATCTTTGCTCGAAGACTCACCGTTCAACTCCTTGAAGACATGAAACCTAAGTTCCCCATTTCGTTCTGGTCGAAATAAATCGGGAAGGCTTCGGAAGACCACCAAAAGTTCGGTTGACGAATGGATTTCGATTCGTCGTATAAAACGATCACGGTTATTCTAAAAACACCAGTCATCTAGACTATACGAGGAGTTGGGGTTCCTTCGGCAAAACAAGTACCATGGCAGGCTAGTTTCTCACGAAATCGTAAAATGTCCACGGTCGAAACAACGGCCCCAGAAGGCCCGAACGCGACCAAGCGACCCATTTACGACTTTCCAGGAGATCAAGTCAAAATGGACATGACGGCCCATGTTTATCTTTACATAAAGAGATAAATGTCAAGTTTTCCGAAGATAAATGTCAAGTTTCCCGATAAACATGAAGACCGACGAAAATGGAAGAAGCCCGATTCGCGATAGATTCGGCCCAAAGGAGGAATAGACCATCCTAAGAGGAGTATATAAGGAGAGCTTGAGGCGAGGAGCAAAAGAGAGAACTTTTGAGAGCAACATAGCACTTAGAGCAACTTAGGCACTTTTTTCCGTTTTTACTAGCGAGCTGCGACTCAACTAGGTTAGATATAGGTGGCTGGACTAGCGAACTCATCGACAGCTCTTGTAGCCAATCTCTTTCCTGTTGTTCACGCTTAAACGCTAATTCGGAAATATGATATTTTGCTCCATCTTTTTGTCCTTACAATTTTTATATTCCGATTTGTTATTTCTCCGTTGTATTGATTGTGTCGTGTGTGGCCCAGCAGATAATCGGGACCTTTAGGGAAGGCTAGGTTTACTTGGCTATCCTCCAAATCAACTAAAATTGACAGTGCGAATTTCGGTTCCCACACCATTCTCGTCACACCAGAGTTATTGGCATGATGATGATTCATCTCGTTCCGATCTCGAACAAAGCCTTCTTCGCCCCCTCTTTAATTGACTTCTCCACTCGTCGAAGCATTCCTTTGTAACTGCGTTGTCATCACGTTGACCGCTTCTAACATCGTTTGCATTTTCTCATCCATCACCGATGCTCTTTCGTTCTGCAAAGCCAACGCCTTTTCGATCGCCTCTATCCTGTTCGCCGTCGCACTGTCAGTTTCCTTCGCCGCTCCTTTCGATCGTGTCTCCGTCATCGTTTCCGATCAACCGCCTCCGAGGTCGCCGAGCTCTGATACCACTGGTAGAGATAAACGTGTGGTTTCTCTCTATGATCAAGTTACCGTTCATGAAACAATAACCTGTAGATCAAGTGTATAGGATCTGGATTTAAGAAAGATCCTAAAACAAAATGATCAGAGAATTTCCAGATTTTATTCAAGATTCAAGAGAATGTTCATACAATTTTCGATAATCTCCAAAGATGTAGAAACAGAGTTTATATACACTCTGTTTCTATTACAACAGCTAACAAACTCTATACGTGTCACACTCCTATTTGCTGTAACTACTAACGACTTTAACTTCCTTGCCACGTCACTATCACTCTGTTTTCTCTGTATCAAGAAGATGAGTTCGAGAGAGTGAGGTCGAGAAAGAGAATCCAATTTACCATTCTGAGAAACAATACAAAGCCATCTCAGTGAATATGATAAGTGTTTTAGTGGTAAATTTTTTTTTTCTAATTGTTGGAACATACACTTACAAAACTAATGCGGCCAATTTTTTTTATTTTATTTTTCCGCGATAATAAATATAGCGTTTTAAATAGACAAACGCTTGATGTCTTGCATATTTTCATATATTTAGCCATCTTTTTATTGCATTCTTTGAATTGTAGGCTAAAGTTTAGGCTTGTCTAGGATCATTTTGCATTCATTTGTCCTTATCAGGTGTTGGAGTATGCTTTGGTGAGATTTGAGGTGTTTGGAAACCTTATGACCCAAAAAGAAGTGAAGAATCAAGATTGGCAATTAAGAAGAGAAGTAAAACCAAGAGAAGAGAGTTAGACCGGGTAGCCTTGACCGGCTACACACACCCGGACGGATCAGGACGGACCACAAGAAGCAGCTGGACGGCCGGGGAGACGCGTCCGGGTAGGAGCACCCGGACGATGGGAACTGATGGACGTCCGGGGAGACGCGTCCGGGTACGTACACCCGGACGGAAGAACAAGACGCGTCCAGGCCGAGAGACGTCCGGGGAGATGCGTCCGGGTACGTGCATCCGGGACGGGCGAACAAGACGCGTCCAAACCGAGGACAACCGGGGTGGCCTGTCCGGCTAGGAGTACCCGGTCGTGAAGAAGGTGCTGATGACCGGGGTGAGGCGGCTGGGGTGAGACGGACGGCATGGAACCCGAACGGAGCAAAGAACGCGACCAGCTTGACGGCCGGGTAGCTTGGACCGGGTTGGAAGGTGTTGATTCACCCCTGACCGAGTTTTGTACCTCTTTCCTATTGGTTTAGACCCATTTAGCTTAAGGGCTTTTTAGTAATCTTAATCTATGTTTCTAGGGCTTTTAAGCCTAACTATAAGTACCCTTGTTATCCCTAATGTGGGACTTATCTCATTTTCTATCTAAGAACACATAAACCTCTTGAGTAAAGTTTCATCTTGATTCATAATCTCATCTTATCTTTGTGTTCTTGATTGTTTGATTTCATCTCCTTTCTTTCTCTATATGTTTAAGCTTGAATCTCTCATGGGTTTAAGAGTAAGCATGTGGATTAGTGAGTAGATCCATCTAAGATCCATGGGGTAGGGTGATAGAGAGTGATTAAGTGTAGATCCAAGGTGCTTAGTGTTAGATCTATCATTTCCTTGCATTGATTTGGTGTTCTTAAAGCTATAGTTGAGTTGGCCTCTCAAACATAGAGTCATAGGCATTTCATGCCCGGAAGGTGTTCTATGAAATGCCTGAACCAACTCATCTATGCTTTTAGCTTGCTTTGCCTACGGGATTAGTTGTCAAAGAAGCTAGGATTGCTATTAGACTCATTCTCCATGTTTGCTTTGATCATTACAGCCAAAGGGATTTGGTGTACTTGGGTGATCATTGCAAAAGAGCATTCATCTAGGGATAGAGCTTGCTTAGTTTTGTTGTCTAGGCATAAGGAATTAGATTGATTGAAAAGTTAGCATCTTGGATTGAATCTTAATCATTTGATATCAAGTCCCTATACCCATGGGTCTCACTCTCCTCATAAGAAAGAAAGTTTTACTTTTTGTTGCATTTTGCTTATTGTCTTAGTTTAATCATCATCCTCTTTAATGATTGCATTTAGATTAAGCATAGACTTGCATTCCGTCTGCTTCATGGTCACTTAGGACTTGTTCGACAATCTTATATACTACATCATATGATTAGGACCTTAGAAAAGTCCTTTCATCAAATTGGCGCCGTTGCCAATTTGTGAGTTGATTGTGACATTGGGATTTAGTCACTTGCTTGAGACTAAATCATTTTTCTTTTCTTGTGATATTGATTCTCCTTTTGCCTCTTCCTTTGATTTTCAGGTGTATGAACACAAGAAGCAGGGGTCCAACTAACCTGGTTCCCACTGTTGAAGAGATAGCTACACTTGAGAGGGAAATAGCAAGAAGGAGAAGAGAAGAAGAGCAACAGGCTCACATTCAGAGGTTGGGGTTTGAGATGGATGATCACCAGCATCAACCCCAAGATGGCAATGTTCAAGGAGCTGACAACCTTAGACCACAGCGCCACTAACAACAACAACCACAGAGGCCAGCTAGAGCCATTGGCACCTATGACCGTCCTCACATTCATGGCAACATGACGGGCATCCGCGGACCAGCTGTGGAAGCTAACAACTTTGAGATCAAGTCAGGCATGTTGAGTGTGATTGAGAACAACAAGTACCATGGCTTGGCTGTAGAAGACCCATTCTCTCTAGGAGACAAGGCACGCCAATGGGAGAAATTCTTCTCCACATCAAGGACAGCCAAGCTGAGGAATCAGATCTCTAGTTTCCAGCAGAAGAACTTGGAAACCTTTAGTGAAGCATGGGAAAGCTTCAAGGGGTATCAAGCTAAGTGCCCACACCATTGCTTCTCAAAGGAGAGTTTTCTGAGCACATTCTATAGAGGTGCCCTTCCTGAGTTTAGAGCAAGATTGGATACAGCAAGCAATGGTTTCTTCCTGGGCAGGTCTGAAGAAGATGCTGAGGAGCTGGTGGACAACATGGTGAAGAGTGATTCAGTTTACAGTGGAGAACATGACAGAGCTGATAGAACAACCAGAGTTGATGACAACCAGACCAAGAAGGAAATCAAATCCTTGCAAGAGAAGATAGACTTGCTGATTGCTAACCAAGCCAAAAAGGAGCAGATCAACTTTGTGGGTGGTCCAAGTCAGGAAACTCCTCCTAAGGTTAATGAAGTTGAAGGGTTAGAAGGGCAAGAAGGGCTTTGCTTCATCAACAACAATGGTACTTGGTACAGGAAGGAGCCTTACTTTCAGTACAACAACTACCAGCAAAGGTCTTATCCCAACAACCAGCAAGGAGGCTATCAACCCAAGCAAAACACTCAGCAAGGGAACTACCAGCCTAGGCAGAATCCTCCTCCTGGTTTTACAAACCATGGCAATCAATCTACTCAGGCTCAAGGTAGCTCCTCCCAAGCTAAAGCTCCAGATTCATCTATGGAAGCTATGTTCAAACAATTGCTGGAAGGTCAAGCTAGAGCAGCCAAAGACATTGGCCATGAGTTCAAGACTGTTCACTCCAAGATTGATAGCAGCTACACTGAGCTAAACAACAAGATTAGAGCTTTGGAGAATCAGTTTGCTTCTATGAACTCTCAGCCAAGTCGCCAACAAGGAACACTACCAGGAAAGGCTGAGAAAAACCCCAAGGAGCCAATGAAGGCAATCACTTTGAGAAGTGGTAGAGAGCTACCTCCAAGAACTCTCCCCAAGGATGGTGAGACACTAAGTGGGGGGTGGCTATCAACATTGATGATGATGTTGTGATTGTAGATGAGAAAGTTGATGAGGAGATTCTAGAAAAGATTGTTGAAGCTAAGGGTAAAGGAAAGGTTGGAGAAGAGAAGAAAACACCAAAGCATGGTGAAGTTGCCACTCCAACAAAAGAGTCTTCTTGTGTTCCTCCTCCCAATGAACCTAAGCTGCCATTTCCTGGAAGATTCAAGAAGCAACTTTTGGAGAAGTAGAAAGCACTCTTTGAGAAGCAAATGAGTGAAGTTCAAGTCACAATGCCAATCATTGATGCCTTCATGCTTGTCCCTCAATACAGCAAGTTCTTGAAGGATGCTGTGGCTGCCAAGAAGAAGGAAATGGAAGGCATGATGGTTCTTACTCATGAGTGCAGTGCCATCATCCAGAGATTGGCTATCCCTAAGAAGCTAGAGGATCCAGGCTGCTTTACCCTACCTTGTGCCATTGGTCCTTTGATGTTTGAGAGATGTCTATGTGATTTGGGAGCTAGTGTCAGTCTCATGCCTCTATCTGTTGCCAAGAAGCTTGGGTTCAGCCAATACAAGAAGTGCAAACTCTCTTTGGTGCTTGCTGACCGCTCAGTCAAATTCCCCATTGGTATCCTTAAAGACCTCCCTGTGATGGTGGGAAATTGTGAAATTCCTACTGATTTTGTTGTTCTTGAGATGGATGAAGAAGCTAAAGATCCCTTGATCCTTGGAAGACCATTCTTAGCCACAGCAGGAGCCCTTATCAATGTGAAGGAAGGCAAGATTGATCTTCATTTGGGAAAGAGCACACTCTCCATTTTGATGTCAATGAGGTACTGAAGAGGTCAACTGTGCAAGGCCAAGTGTTTTACATAGAGGAGATGGAAGCTCTTGCTGATGAGCTCCTTGAGGAATTGGCACTTGGAGAGTTGACAATAGAGGACCCTTTGCAGCATGCTTTGACAGTGGATAAAGAGGTCCAAGTGGTTGAGAACCAAGAGAGTGATGCTATTGCAACCATGCTGGATTCTCGCAAGAAGATTGTTGATAAAGGCCAGTATGAGGAGCTCAAACAAGAGGTGCACCAAGCTGTTTCAGCCACTCATCAAGAGGACACCCAACAAGATGATTGGAGTGAGCTCAAGGCACCAAAAGTGGAGCTAAAACCTCTCCCCCATGGTGTAAGGTACGCATTTCTAGGCCCTAACCAGTCATATCCTGTCATTGTGAGTAGTGAACTTACTGAAGTTGAGCTTTCTCAACTTTTCTCGGATCTCATTGAGGATATAGTGGAGGTATTCATGGATGATTTCTCTGTCTACGGATCTTCGTTTTCTGCTTGTTTGTCCAACTTGTGCAGGGTCCTACTGAGATGTGAAGACACCAACCTAGTGCTGAATTGGGAGAAGTGTCACTTCATGGTCAGAGAGGGGATTGTGCTTGGGCACAAGATTTCAGAAAGGGGCATTGAAGTGGACAAGGCTAAGATTGAGGTGATGGTCAGCTTGCCACCACCAAAGACAGTGAAAGACATCAGGAGTTTCCTTGGCCATGCTGGGTTCTATAGAAGATTCATCAAAGACTTCTCAAAGATTGCTAGACCTATGACCAAGTTGCTGTGCAAGGAGGCCGCTTTCAACTTTGATGAAGATTGTCTTGAGGCTTTCAAGAAGATAAAGGGTGACCTTGTTAGTGCTCCCATTGTCCAGCCACCTGATTGGGACCTCCCTTTTGAGATAATGTGTGATGCTAGTGATTTTGCTGTTGGGGCTGTCCTGGGGCAGAAGAAGGATGGCAAAACTCATGTGATTTATTATGCTAGCCAAACCCTGAATGATGCACATATGAAGTATGCCACAACAGAGAAAGAGATCCTGGCCATTGTTTTCGCCTTTGAGAAATTCAGAAGCTACCTGGTGGGTTCTAAGGTCATTGTGTATACTGACCATGCAGATTTGAGACATCTCCTAGCAAAGAAGGATGCCAAGCCAAGACTACTAAGGTGGATCCTTTTGCTTCAAGAGTTTGACTTGGAGATTAGAGACAAGCCAGGGATTGAGAATGGAGTTGCTGATCACTTGTCCAGGTTGAGGATTGAAGGTGGAATCCCTATTGATGAGGGACTTAGAGAAGAGCATGTCATGGCCATCATGTCAGTGGTGGCAGTCATTGAGACGGGAAAAAAGATTGAAGAGGTTAAGGCAGCTGAAGAGAACAACTTACCTTGGTATGCTGATTTGGTTAACTACTTAGCCACTGGAAAGGAACCATTGGGGCTTGCAGGGTATGAGAAAAAGAAGTTCTGCAAAGACGTGAAGAGATACTATTGGGATGAACCATACCTCTACACCCTATGCAAAGATCAGATTTATAGAAGAGTGGTGGCTGAAGAAGAAGTTGAAGGAATCCTCTCACATTGCCATGGATCTTCCTATGGAGGCCATTTTGCTACTTTCAAGACTGTCTCAAAGGTGCTACAAGCTGGATTTTGGTGGCCACACATGTTCAGGGACTCACAAGACTTCATTTCAAGATGTGATTCTTGCCAAAGGAGTGGGAACATTACTAAAAGGAATGAGATGCCTCAAAACCAAATCCTTGAAGTGGAAGTGTTTGATGTTTGGGGGATTGACTTCATGGGACCCTTCCCCTCTTCTTATGGCAACATATACATCTTGGTGGCTGTGGACTATGTATTAAAGTGGGTGGAAGCAATAGCAAGTCCTACAAATGATTCAAGAGTGGTGGTCAAAATGTTCAAGAGCAATATCTTCCCAAGGTTTGGAGTTCCAAGAGTGGTCATAAGTGATGGAGGTTCACATTTCATCAACAAGGTATTTGAGGGTCTTCTCAAGAAGAATGGAGTGAAACACAAGGTTGCAACACCCTATCACCCTCAAACAAGTGGCCAAGTGGAGGTCTCCAACAACCAAATCAAGGGAATCTTGGAAAAGGTTGTAGGAACCAAGAGGAAGGATTGGTCAGCCAAGCTTGATGATGCTCTTTGGACATATAGAACAGCATTCAAGACTCCTCTAGGCACTACTCCTTTCAACATTGTCTATGGGAAGTCTTGCCATCTGCCAGTTGAGCTTGAATACAAGGCATTGTGGGTTGTGAAGCTTCTAAACTTTGACATCAAGTGTGCAAAGGAGAAGAGACTTCTTCAACTAAATGAACTGGATGAGATAAGGATGGATGCCTTTGAGAACTCAAGGATCTACAAGGAAAAGACTAAGGCTTTCCATGACAGGCACATCCTCAAAAGAGAGTTCAAGGCAGGAGATCAAGTGCTTCTTTACAACTCTAGACTGAAGCTGTTTCCAGGAAAGCTAAAGTCAAGGTGGTCTGGTCCATTTGTGATCAAAGAAGTGAGACCTTATGGAGCCATTGTGCTTTGGAACAAGGATGGTGGAGACTTCACAGTGAATGGCCAGAGACTCAAAGAATACATGGCCACAGTACCAAAGGAGCATGGGACATCAACCCCACTCTCTGATGCTCCCTTGCCTAACCTCAAAGGAGGCAAAGTCAAGCTAGTGACTTTAAACAAGCTCACTTGGGAGGAAGTCCCACGGTTATCCTTGTAAATATGCATTAGGATTTGTTCTTTTTCAATTAAGTCACTTGGAGAATGGTGATAGCTTGGGAATGAGTGGGATAAAGCTTTGAGAAGAGGTGATTCATAAAAAAAAATAAAAATAAAAAAAATGGTTTGGAGGTTTGGACCGGGTAGGTGGACGGGCCGCCTACCCGACGGACGCGAGCATGCTGAACCATCGGACTGCGGTGTCCGGATGAAAGCACCGGTCGTGAAGCGGACGGACGAAAGGAACGCGCCCTGGTACATCCGTCCGGGTGAGCACCCGGTCGTGCAACAAGCCAGATGGACCGGGGAAGGGACGTCCGGGGTAACTTACCCGGTCTTGAATCGGACGGACTGACTGACCGGGGTGCGTTGTCCGGGTAGCAGCACCCGGTCGTGGAGACAGCAGAACGGACCGGGGACGAGCGTCCGGGGTAACCTGCCCGGTCGTTCTCCGCATGCCAAGATCCGCGAACAGCCCGATGGAGCCCCACGACCCGCGCACGACCCGGCCGCGACCCAAGGTAAGTTTCTCTATCCCTAAACCGACCCAAACCCACCTAAACCGACCCAAACCCACCTAAACCGAGCCAAACACCCATCCACCCGACCCAGAAACTTTTTAAAACCCTAAGCCACCCTCTCTCTCCTCATTTCATCTTCTTCCACACATCACAATCCTCTCTAGCCTCCAAGAACATAAATCCCCATAACTTTGTCAAATCTCAACCAAATCACAAATTTCTTTTTCCCTCATCCAAGCCTTCCTTCCCTAGCTCTAATTCCTTGAATCTTTTCATCTTTATCCTTCATCCAAAGCAAGGTCTAAAGTTTCAGGTACCAATGGGGCGAAAAAGTGAAGCTGATCTTGAAGTTGAGAAACAAGAGCGTGCAGCAAGACACACTGCTCAGTTTCGGAAATCTTTGGGTTCACAGCCTGGTTCAGAGGAGGAGCGCCGCCAGCAAGCCTTGGCACTGCTAAGAAAGAAAGCACAAGCCAAGAAAGAAGGGAAGAGAGTTGTGGTTGATAAGAGTGTGGCTGAAAGTGCTCACATGCAAGCCAAGAAAGATGGGAAGAAAGTTGTTGCTGATAAGAGTGTGGCTGATGGTGCTCACAAGCAAGCCAAAAGGGATGGAAAGAGATTAGCTGTTGGAGACAATGTGGCTGATGGTACTCACATGCAGGCTCCTCCAAAGAGAGCTAAGGCACCAAGAAATTCTAGTGAGGGATCTCTTGTGATTGAGAAGACAAGCAACAAAGGTGATCATACCCTTGCTCACACTATGAGGGCTATGACTCCACCTAGGAGAGCACCAGACCCTGTGCAAGAAGTTGTAGAGAACCTTATCCAGCACAACAAGGAAGAGAAGTTGGCAAGGGCTAGAGCAAAGAAGCAAGGCAAGAAACCAATGATTGCAGAAAATGAAGGTGAAGAGGATGAGATATCTTCTAATGATGAGCATGCTGATCCTAAATCAAAATATGACAAGAGGGATAGGTCCCAGACACCTACTGAAGATGAGCTGCTAGACTTTTTGAGGAATGTCATTGCTTGGGTCCCCACCAGATTTGTTCATAAGATGATTTTGCAAGAGCTGTACCTTGATGATGATGTTAAAGAAATGCTTCAGCATATGAAGGTGGGCAGCCTCTACTCAGCAGCTTACCCCACTCACAAAGAAGTCTCTTGCCAATTCTTGGCTACACTAGAAGCAACTTTTCACACTTCCAAGCATGCACAGCAAGGATGGGGAGAGATCAAATTCAAGATTGAGGGTGAGGTGTACTCCATGTCTTTCAAAGAGATTAGTGAAGTTCTTGACCTTGAGGATCAGAAAAACTCTTCACTTCCAACACTCAAGACAGCCCCTAAGGAGAAGACCATTGCTGAATCAATGTGGACCTTATTAACAGGACAAGGAAAAGGGGCCACAAGAAGGAGAAGAATGGAGCTATTAGGCATCCCACTATGCGCTACCTCCACATGTTGCTTAACCACACCTCTTCCAGAAGAAGGAAGTAGGGAATGTTGCTGGAGACGAGTTGAGATTCCTTCACCAAACCGCCCGCCACTTTGTTTCCTCTCCTAAGCTCCCTAGTGTCCCGGATGATTTCTACTCAGATTTTGGTATGGTTGGCTTCCTTTACAGCGCCACGCACTACAAGAGCTGGGCTTGGACAAACCGTGACTCAGACCTCAGATTGGTATTGGTGGCTGGATAACCCCATTATTGGCTTACCAAGGGATTGATTTGGGTGATGATGGAGTAGGTCCTACTTTCTTGGATGGAGCTTACCTGAGGAAGGCTCAATTTCTAAGTGGACGGTTTAATGGGAGATGTGTCTACTCTTACTCAAGGGTGGCAAGAAGGCTGAGCTGTTGCTTCCTAGCCCACAACTCACTTCCTTGATCACTTCAGGAGACATCAGCTTTGACATCAGTGAGGAACACCTCCTTAGGAGTCATGGACCCTTTTCCCTGTGAACATTCCCAAAGGTGATAAGGATGCAAGCAAGCAGAATGCTTATGAAGAGGAGTACACCAGAAGCACCACTGCTCATCCTTTTGGCCCTCCTCGTTACAAGCTTGAGCATTGCACCAGTGTCCTGCCTCTTGGACCCCTACGCCAGGCTCATGACCAAATTAAAATCCTCCAGAGGTGGAACAGGGCTCAAGATAGGACCATTTTCAAGCTCACCAACAAGTGCAAGGAGCTGAAAAGGACTGTGAAGAGGCAAGCTGAAGTTTCAGCCCGGTTATTGAAGAAAGTGGCTGATGTTCTAGCTAGGGGGGCTGTAGCTGGCTGCAAGGCTGAGGACTTTGATCTTGGTGCTCTCAATGCACCCCTTCCTAAGCCACTTATTGACTCCTCTGCACCACAATCCAGCAAGCAAGCTCTACGCCGTTCGAGGAACCCTTACATCGCCCCATCCGAGTCCGAAACAAGTCACCGTCCCTAAACACCACTGCTGATGAAGATGACTCTGAGGGAGAGGCATCAGCCTCATCCCATGCTCCATAGAGGTACTCCAACACCCTATCATTGTATATACCATTCATCATTTCATTTAGTTTATTTTTCTTTCTTTGGGCCCTTCTCCACATTTAACAAACACAGAGACTGTGTGAATTAAGTGTGGGGGAGGTGTCAAGTTGCTAATGGTCTTGTGTTTTATGTCATATGCATGCACTTGTAGATAGTTATTGCATAGAAAACCAAAAATTTGAAAATTTGAAAAGCACAAAAGAATCATGTAGTTGCATTAGGATTGAGTCTAGATCATTCACTTGCATAAAAAAAAAGAAGAAAAATCATCATATAGGTTGCATCATGCATAAGGGGACAAGGATGATAGTTGCCTTGTAAAGATGCTCATGCTAAGTTCTTAAAGTGATAACCTTTATAATCATAGTAAGTAGCTTGAGCAATCTTAAGATAGCTTGTAAACTTTGTGCCTTGAAATCTCTTCCTAAAGCTTATTTGATTGATTGATGCTATCTCTTTGAAGTTTGCCCCTGTCATATTTAGACTCTAAGTCTCTTGCTCATGGTCCCTTGTGTACTAAGTCATGGATAGAACACTTGAGTTGTCCCTCCCATTCTTTGCCTATCTTTTTGGACAAACTCAAGTGACACTCCACACCCTAAAACCCTTACCTCCTTTCAAGCCTTCATTATTTGTTGAGTGAGGCCTTCTTTGGAAAGCTTTACATGTGCATAATGTTGAGAGTATTGGGAACGACAATGGTTGGTCTCCATTTTAGCTAGATTAGACACACATAATGTCTAGCTTCTAGGATGGGGGTGAGTGTTGTATGGTGTGATCTTGGGAAAGTGAAAGGTTTATGAAAGAAAAGGTTGACTCATGGGACTCTAAAGTTATAAGTGATTAAGTCTAGAAGGGATAAGAGAAATGAAAGATTGTAAGCTCTAAGTTAGTAAATAAGTCTTGGCCCCCATAAAAAAAAAAAAAAAAAAAAAAAAAAAAGTGAAAAGAATAATGGAAAGGGGCTAGCAATGTTTAGAAAGAGCTGAAAAGAGTTTAAAATGTGAAAAATCCCTTGTAGACTTCATTAAGAAAGAGTTTCAAATGAGAAAATATCTTGAGTATTTGGGGGGAATCTTTGGGTGAGAGATGTGAGTGGTATTTTGGCATTGGGAATAAGGATGTAACTTATGTATTTAGGAAAAGGGTAGAACAATGGAGATTGAGCATTGTATGCATTAGTTGATCCCTTTCTTAGATATATTATGTGCAATGTCAAGGCTACTTGTTTTGAGAGTGAACCACCCTTTGAAAGATCCTTTGAACCTCTTGTTTCACTTGCATAAAACCTTCTTCCACCAAACCAAATGACTTGGACCATTTGACCATTTGCAAGAGGTCTTTTGAGTTTGCTTAATGATTGTTAGAGAGAAAATGGATTTGTGGATTGTGGATTCATGATGAGTAAGTGTAGGGATCAAAGGAGTTAAGATAGGCCTTGTTAAGTTAGAGTTGGATTGAGTTTTTGCTCTTGCTACTTGGTATGTTTATACAAGGTTATCAAGTTGAGAACTAAGAAGAGCATTCTTTTGGCTATGAGTCCCCTCCTTCATACCTCTCCTCCTTACTCCTTACTAGTTCACTTGTGGACAAGTAAAGGACTAGTGTGGGGGAGTTGATGTCTTGCATATTTTCATATATTTAGCCATCTTTTTATTGCATTCTTTGAATTGTAGGCTAAAGTTTAGGCTTGTCTAGGATCATTTTGCATTCATTTGTCCTTATCAGGTGTTGGAGTATGCTTTGGTGAGACTTGAGGTGTTTGGAAACCTTATGACCCAAAAAGAAGTGAAGAATCAAGATTGGCATTAAGAAGAGAAGTAAAACCAAGAGAAGAGAGTTAGACCGGGTAGCCTTGACCGGCTACACACACCCGGACGGATCAGGACAGACCACAAGAAGAAGCTGGACGGCCGGGGAGACGCGTCCGGGTAGGAGCACCCGGACGATGGAAACTGATGGATGTCCGGGAGACCGGTACGCATAACCGGACGGAAGAACAAGACGCGTCCAGGCCGAGAGACGTCCGGGGAGATGCGTCCGGGTACGTGCATCTGGACGGGCGAACAAGACGCATCCAAACCGAGGACGACCGGGGTGGCCTGTCCGGCAAGGAGTACCCGGTCGTGAAGAAGGTGCTGATGACCGGGGTGAGGCGGCCGGGTGAGACGGACGGCATGGAACCCGGACGGAGCAAAGAACGCCGCCAGCTTGACGCCGGGTAGCTTGGACCGGGTTGGAAGGTGTTGATTCACCCCTGACCGAGTTTTGTACCTCTTTCCTATTGGTTTAGACCCATTTAGCTTAAGGGCTTTTTAGTAATCTTAATCTATGTTTCTAGGGCTTTTAAGCCTAACTATAAGTACCCTTGTTATCCCTAATGTGGGACTTATCTCATTTTCTATCTAAGAACACATAAACCTCTTGAGTAAAGTTTCATCTTGATTCATAATCTCATCTTATCTTTGTGTTCTTGATTGTCTGATTTCATCTCCTTTCTTTCTCTATATGTTTAAGCTTGAATCTCTCATGGGTTTAAGAGTAAGCATGTGGATTAGTGAGTAGATCCATCTAAGATCCATGGGGTAGGGTGATAGAGAGTGATTAAGTGTAGATCCAAGGTGCTTAGTGTTAGATCTATCATTTCCTTGCATTGATTTGGTGTTCTTAAAGCTATATTTGAGTTGGCCTCTCAAACATAGAGTCATAGGCATTTCATGCACGGAAGGTGTTCTATTTAATGCCTGAACCAACTCATCTATGCTTTTAGCTTGCGTTGCCTAAGGGATTAGTTGTCAAAGAAGCCAGGATTGCTATTAGACTCATTCTCCATGTTTGCTTTGATCATTACAGCCAAAGGGATTTGGTGTACTTGGGTGATCATTGCAAAAGAGCATTCATCTAGGGATAGAGCTTGCTTAGTTTTATTGTCTAGGCATAAGGAATTAGATTGATTGAAAAGTTAGCATCTTGGATTGAATCTTAATCATTTGATATCAAGTCCCTATACCCATGGGTCTCACTCTCCTCATAAGAAAGAAAGTTTTACTTTTTGTTGCATTTTGCTTATTGTCTTAGTTTAATCATTATCCTCTTTAATGATTGTATTTAGATTAAGCATAGACTTGCATTCCCTCTGTTTCATGGTCACTTAGGACTGGTTCGACAATCTTATATACTACATCATTTGATTAGGACCTTAGAAAAGTCCTTTCATCAACGCTATAAAAAAATAAGTATTGGTATACGATAGCAGAACTGCCATTAACGCTATAATCTGATGCTATTAATACTCACATCTCCAGTAGTGTTGACCACCCATTTGGCTAGTCTCCAAGGTTGACTGGGGCTGTACAAAATTTTGTACGGAGTGTTGTTGTCAAAATCGGTCACAGCGGAATCAATGCCTGAAAGTCCCCGGAAAGTATTTCTCGGAACAAAAAGTCTTGTATAAATCAAAAAGAGGTTATACGACAAGTTCTCGAAATAGAATATCCAATCTTTTTGACAAACAACTCTTGGGAAACGAACGGCAAAACGAAAGGAGATCGGAGCTTGGTCTTACCAGGTCAACTAGCCATAGGGCGAGCTCAGTCTTCCCAGCTCACCCTGGGACAAGCTCACTTTGTTCTCCTTTGAGTCTAGATCAAAATGGCTTTTTTTTCGTCTCAATCGGAGTTTCCATTGAGATTTCACGAAGAGAACAAAGTCACTATCCCGGCCACCTCGCCCACGGCGAGGATTTCCTTACCGTGGTCACTCTGCCCTCTGTAATGGCCACCTCGCCCTAGGGTAAGCTCACCTTTGTTCTCCTTTGAGTGTAGATCAAAATGGCTTTCGTTTCGTCTCAATCGGAGTTTCCGTTGAGATTTTACGAAGAGAACAAAGCCACTGTCCTGGCAACCTCGCCCACGGGCGAGGACCGCCTTACTGAAGTTACCTCGCCCTCTGTAATGGACACCTCGCCCTAGGTAAAGCTGACTTTTGTTCTCCTTTGAGTCTAGATCAAAGTGGATTTCGTTTCGTGTCGATCGGACTTTCCGTTGAGATTTTATGAAAGAAACAAAGCACCGTCCCGAACCACCTCGCCCACGGGCGAGGACGACGCGTGCGAGGTCACCTCGCCCACGGGGGAGGAGGACCCGCACCGAGGTCACCTCACCCATAGGCGAGGACGACCCGCACTGAAGTCACCTCACCCACGGGGGAGGACGACCCGTGCCGAGGTCACCTCGCCCACGGGCGATGACGACTCGCACCGTGGTCACCTCGCCTATGGGAGAGGACGATCCGGGTCCTGGTCACCTCGCCCATGGGCGAGGACGACCGTTCCCGTGGTCACCTCGCCCATGGGCGAAGATGACTCGCACCGTGGTCACGTCGCCCATGGGCGAGGACGATCCGCGTCCTAATTACCTCGCCCATGGGCGAGGACGACCGTTACCGTGGTCACCTTGCCCATGGGAGAGGACGATCCGCGTCCAGTTCACCTCGCCCTAGGGCGAGGACAATCCAATCACGGTCAGTCCGACTCGTTTTCGATTCCTGCATCCTCCGTATAGTTGTGTTATCCTATACCTCTCGTTTCGTCTCGATCGAAGTTACTCTCAAATTTTTACGACTAAGATCAAAATCATAAAAGAGCCCAAAGGCCTAAAAACAGCCCCCAAGGATCTAAACATGTCTAGAGGCCAATCTACGATTTAGAAGGGACCCAAGCCCAGTGGGAGATATGATGGTTTATCCTAACTCTTGGAAGTAGGATAAATGTTAAGTTTTGGAAGATAAACGTTAAGATTCGAGGATAATTACGAAGATCGACGGAAAATGGTATATTCCCAAAAAGAGATAAACTTGGGCCCAATGGCAAAGGAATAAACGGGCCACCGACCTAAAGCAACTATATAAGGAGAGATGGAGCAGAAGAAAAGGGGATGTGAGATTTGAGACCGAGAGAACTCCCGTTAGCATAGAGAACTTAGAATTTAGGAGATTAGACTAGCAAGGCAGGACCTAGAACGTCTGGCCGCCTCTTGTTCTATTTTTATCTTGTTCGCAGATCTCTGTTCTCTTGGAAGGATCGGACAATTCTTTTACTCTGGAGCTCGGCACTTAGAAACCCAAGGCATTATTCTCGACATGCCTGTTTTTATGACCCACGCTCGTACTAGACAAACTCGCCCAGGCGGTTCAATCTATTGTTCAATTCTTTCTAACTGAACCACGTCCGACTTGATCCTTGAAAGGGGTTGATGTCTTGCATATTTTCATTGATTTAGCCATCTTTATTATGCACTCTTTGTCTTGTAGGTTAAGGTTTAGGCATCTTTAGGATCCATTTTTCATTCATAAGTTCTTATCAGGTATTGGAGTATCTCATGGAGTAAAAGAAGGTGTTGAGAGTGGTTTTAATGCAAGAATGAGATAAAAAGGAGCTTGGCCAAGTTTGGGCAGAGATGGCTTCGGTTTGACTCGGCTAGACGCGCGGGACAGGACGTGGAACGGACGAGGCATGCGCGGCCTAGAGTGCTCGGGTTCACTTACCCGCGCGGAACATGACAGGCAAGGAACAGACAGACGCGCGGGCCGGGACGTGCGGAAGGGCTTACCGCGCGAGACAGGACACGATCTGGACGGACCATGCGCGGCTGGATATGCGTGGGACGTGACTCCCACGCGGTACGAGAAGAGACGAAGGCCGGACGCGCGGCTGGATGTGCGCGGGACATAACACCCGTGCGGGACGTTGCACCCGCGCGGAACGAGGCCAGATGAAGCAGGACGGACGCGCGGAACGGGATGCTAGGGCCAGCACAGCAGCACGGACGAAGAACAGACCGGACGGTTCTGAATGGGTCGGACATGCGCGGGCCGGACCGTCCTGAGCCACCCTGAGCGTTTTTCACCATGCTTTCATATTGGTCGAGACCTAATTGCTTCCAAGGGCCTTTTAGTCATTTTCTATGATGTTTTTAGGGCTTTTAAGCCAAGTATAAGTACTCTTGTTATCCCTAATTTGGACTAAACTTCTTTTCTCTCAGAAACACATTTAGATCTTGAAGAAAGTTTGGATCTTGAATCCTTTTTCATCTTATTTTCTTGTGTTTTCTGTATTATTTCTATCACCAATCATGTTTAGCCTTGAATCATCAATGGTTTTAAGGTTTTCCATGCCTATTAATGAGTAGATCTATCTAGGGTTCATGGGCTTGGGAGACTAAGGGTGATTAAGTGTAGATCTAAGATGTTCTAGGGTAGATCCTTCTTGATCCTTGTTTGTAGAGTGTTCTTCTTGCTATTTTGGAGTTGGCCTCTTCAGAATAGAGCTATAGGCATTTCATGCCCGAAAGGTGTTCTATGAAATGTCTGAACCAACTCTCCAATACTTTTAACATTCTTTACAAAAGGGATTTGTTGTTAAAGGTGTTAAGAAAGCTAATGGACTTGTTCTTAATAATTGCTTTCATATTATTCAACCTAAGAGATTAGATGCTTGAGATATGTTAGTGAATGAGCATTCATCTAGAGATAGAGCTTGCTTAGGATTGTGTCTAGGCTTAAGGTGTTAGATTGATTGAAAGTTTGCCATCTTAGATTGAAGCTTGATCACCCAAAGTCAATTCCCTTGTCCCAAGAATCCCCTTGCCTCATATTGAAAAACAAGTTCACTCTTTTATTGCATTTTTTGTATTGTCTTAATCATAATCATCTTCACTTTATGGTACCACTTAGATTAAGCATGAACTTGCATTCCCTTTGCATTGAAATCTCTTAGAATTGGATTGACATCTTGTATACTACAACATTTGATTGGACCCTTGAAAATTCCTTCATCAAATTGGCGCCGTTGCCAACTTCTAAGTTGATTTTGACTTTGGGATTTAGTAAATTGCTTGAGACTAAGTCATTATTCTTTTATTGTGTATTGCTTCTCCTTGTTCTTTTCCCTTTTCATTTCATGTGTATGATAACTAGAAGCAGAGGTGCATCAAACTTGATTCCCACTGGTGAAGAAATTGCCACACTTGAGAGGGAGATTGCAAGAAAGAGAAGAGAAGAAGAGCAACGTGCTCACTTGCAGAGATTGGGGTTTGATATAGAGAATCAGCCTCAAGATGGTGATGCCCTAGGGGGAAATGGTCCAAGAGCTGACAACATAAGACCACAGCGCCAACCACAACAGCCACAGTGCCAAGCTAGAGCCATTGGAGCCTATGATCAATCTCACATTCATGGTCATAGGTTGGGGATCAGATCACCAGCTGTGGAGAACAACAACTTTGAGATCAAATCAGGGCTGTTGCATTTGACTGAGAACAACAAGTTTCATGGCCTTGCTGTGGAGGATCCCCTTGATCACTTGGACACATTTGATAGCTATTGTAGCTTGTCCAAGACTAATGGAGTCACTGAAGATGCTTTTCAGCTGAGGTTGTTTCCCTTCTCTTTGGGAGACAAGGCACATCAATAGGAGAAGGTTCTTTCAAGTGACTCTATCACAACTTGGAATGAGTGCAAGAGGGCATTCCTAGAGAAGTTCTTCTCTACCTCAAGAACAGCCAAGATCAGAAATGAGATCTCTAGCTTTCAGCAGAAGAACCTTGAGGGCTTTAGTGAAGCATTGGAGAGGTTCAAGGGCTATTGGTCTTAATGCCCACATAATGGCTTCACCAAGGAGAGTTTGCTTAGTACCTTCTACAGAGGTCCTCTTCCAGAGTTCAGGAGCAGAATAGACACAGCCAGCAATGGGTTCTTCTTGGGCAGAATTGAGCAGGATGCAGAGGAACTGGTAGAGAACATGGCCAAGAGTGACTCAGTTTACAGTGAGGAGCATGATAGAATCAACAGAGGCACTGATGAAGATGATCAGCACACAAGGAAGGCGCTGAAATCTCTCCAAGAGAAGTTGGAAAAGATTATTGCAGAGAAGGCTAAGCAGGAGCAGATTAACTCCATTGAGAGCCAGAAACAAAAGCAGCCTGCTGGGAATAATCAGGTTGATGGTTAAGAAGGTCAAGAGAAGCTGTGCGTCATCAATGCTAATGGCACATGGTACAGGAAAGAACCCAATTTTCAGTACCAAAACAACTATCAGCAAAGGCCTTACTACAACAATCAGCAAGGAGGTTACCAAGCCAAGCAAAACTATCCTCAAGCCAACCAGTCCACTCAGCCCCAAGGAAGCTCTTCTCAAGCTCAGGCTCCAAGTTCAAATATGGAGTCCATGTTCAAGCAAATTTTAGAAGCTCAAGAAAGAAATGCTATGAACATTGGTGATGAGTTCAAAAACATCCATGCAAAGATTGATGGGACCTATTCTGACCTCAACAACAAGTACATGCAACTTGCCTCTCATCTCAAAGCTTTGGTGAGTCAGGTTGCCTCTATGTCTTCATCTTCCAAGAGCCCAATTGGATCTCTACCAGAAAAACCAGAGCAAAATCCCAAGGAATCTTGCAATGTTATCCTCTCTACTACTTCTTCAGAGATTGAGATGTGTGCTAATGAGAAAGAGGAGGATGAGATTGAAATATTTTGAACTGAGTTTTGGGAAGTTGAGAAATTTGTTGTGGCCACAGCTGAAGCACATATTCTGAAGGATGCTGCCAAGAAGGCTGAAGTAAAGAGTCTGCAGAAAGCTGAGCCTAGAGCTGAGACACCAGTTGTGAAGAGAGCAGACAACAAGCTGAAAGAGGTGAAGCAGGAAGACACTGAGTTTGAGCTATCACCCTTTGATAAGCTCCTTTCCCCAAAGAGTTCTCACCAAAGCTCAGAAGAAGGTGATCTCAAAGTTCAGGAAAGATCTTAGTGATGTTGGAGTCAAGCTTCCAGAGATCTCAGGTATGCGTGAAGCTCATGTCCAGATGATGCTCATCAAGGACATTCTAGACCACCAAGCTGAAGTGGCTGAGCTTTTGGACATCTCCATTATGAAGATTGATCCACCAATCCCTCCAAAGTCCCTCCCTAAGCTTGAGTCTCAAGGGAAGTTCACATTGTCTTGCTCACTTGGTATGATAACTATGGATGATGCTCTTGTTGATATTGGTGCTAGTGTGAATGTCATTTCCTTGGATATGGTGAAGAGTCTTGGGATTGAAAGCATGGAACCAGATACTTCTTCTCTCACCGTTAGGGATTTTTCTTCTACAACCACAATTGGCATAATCAAGGACTTCCCCTTGAAGATTGGATCCCGCACCATACCCATTGACCTCACTGTTTTGAAGATGGCATCTGAAGAGAGAATCCCTTTGATCCTTGCACTCCTTTTCTCACTACAGTTGGAGCATGCATTGACTTTCCCAACAAGAAGGTCACCCTCATGCATGTGAACAAAGCAGTCTCCTATCCTCTAAAATCTCCATTGGATGTTGGCTATTGTGGGACAATCACTTGTGGAGAACAAGCTGTTGAGAAGCCCCAAGATGAAGTGGTTGTTCGCAAGAAAGAAGGCCTTGCTGGAGAGTCTTCTAAGGAGTTGTGTGTTGAGCACTTGGAAAGTGCTAAAAAAGAGGGGATGAGTGGAGCCTCAAAGGCCACTCATGGCAAGAAGAAGATGGTGAAAGAACCTCATCCTCCACCTTTTGATCTGATCCCACACACTCTTAACCTCCATCCAAAGCAGCTCAAGGATGGTGTCATTGAATACAAGATAAAGCATAAGGGCAGGTCCACACCATTCTCAAGTGCTAGAGCCATCATCACTCCTCAGCTCCAAGATGACCCAATCAAGCTTCAAGAGCTTCTCTCTCAGGTCCTCACCATCACACTTGAAGGTGGGAAGGATCCTCCTTCTCACTAGTTCAAGAGACAAGGTAGTCAAGCTAGTGACTCAAAACAAGCTCACTTGGGAGGAAGTCCCATGGTTATCCTTGTACATAGCTTGCAATTTCAATTTTTCTTTTAAGTTTTTAATAAAAGTAGTTGAGGTTTTCAGGTTGAGCCAAGCACTAGAGGAGATAAGAAAGGTGGTGATTGCCATGTAGCGGCCTCCTCTAGTTGCTATGAACCAAGCCAACTCCTAGTCCTGACACTAAAAACCACGCCCAACACTCCTTATGTGGTATCACTCCAACCCTTCTTTTATATACATTTGCTTTTGTCTTGTTGGGGTATCTCCTTCTCCCTTACTCACACAGAGAATGTGTGATTTAAGTGTGGGGGAGGTACCAAGTATCTGATCATGTTTGCTTTGTGATTGAGAGTCTCATGCATTGCATTGTACATTCATATATGCATAGAAAAACCATAAAAAAATTTAAATTTTTTGAATCATGTAGTTGCATCACTTGCATCTTTAAGATTGAGTCTAGAGCATATAAGTTGCATTCACTTGCACATGGAGCATTGCCTTGTAAAGAACACTTGTTTGCACTGAATTTGGCACCCTAGTTAAGCATATCAAGTAGCTTAAGCATCTTTTGAAAGGCTTGCATGCTTTGAGCCTTGAAAACTCTTCTTGAGACTTGCTTGCTTGCTTGATATTGGCATTGTTCTTGAAACCAGCTCTAACCTGAACTTAGACTTAAATGAACTTAATTTCTCTTGCATATGGGCATTTGCATACTTGATCATGGATCTCATACACATTTGGGTTATCTTTCCCCATTATACCACTCTTTGTTAACCCAAATGGCACTTCCGTACCCTTGAACCCTAGCCATTCTTTGAAGCCTACATTGATTTGCATGAGTGAGGCCTCTTCTGATAGCTTGTCATGTGCAAAATCTTGAGAGTATTGGGAGCGACATGGATTTGTTCTCATTTCTTGCTAGCATAGGGTCCTCATTTGAGCTAGCTTCTAGGATGGTGAGTGGGGTCTTTGTTCCTTAAAGGTTTATATCTTGGGTTTGGGATGTGACAATGTTGAGATTGATGAACAAAAGAATGTATTGAGAAAGAAAAGCCCTAGGGACCTAGAATAGAAAGCAAAGAAGCTCTTGATTGATCTTTTTAACCTTCTCCCTTCATATTAAAAAAAAGAAGAAAAAGAAAAAGAAAAATTCAATAAGATAGTGGGGAAGGGAAAACAAAAAGTGTTGGAGCTTAGAAATGTGATTTGTGAATAAAAGGGTCCTTAGTGGTTGAATCTTGAAGAAAGAAAGTTGTTCATTGGGTGAGTGATGTGAGTATTTTTCATTTTGGGTTATGGGATGAATATAAAGGGTTTATAACTTGTAATCACTTAGGAATAGGTAGAATGGTGAGGATGGATCTATGCATGCATGAATTGCTCCTAGTCTTAGATAAATTTTGCATAATGATCAAGCTCCTTGATTTTTGAGTGATTGCTACCTTGAAATGATGCATTGAACCCCCCCCCCCCTTTTCATCCATATTAGACCATTTGATCACCTAGCCAAATGATTGAGATCTTGTGCCCATTTGTGAGAATTCACCTTGTGTGTGTGTGTGTGAATCAATGTGAAGGTTGGTTAAGAAAACATGTTGGTTGATAGGCATTGCATCTTGTGTAGAGGCATAAGAGTATTGATAGGCCTTGAGAAGCTAGAGCATAATAAGAGAATTTTTCTCATGCTATTTGCTATGTTTCTTTAGGATGTCAAGTTGAGTGCTATAGGCGTTTCTTTTGGCTTTACTCCCTTCTTTGTATCTCTCCTCCTTGTGTTTTGAAAAGATTACTTGAGGACAAGTAAAGGACTAGTGTGGGGGAGTTGATGTCTTGCATATTTTCATTGATTAAGCCATCTTTATTATGCATTCTTTGTCTTGTAGGTTAAGGTTTAGTCATCTTTAGGATCCATTTTTCATTCATAAGTCCTTATCAGGTATTGGAGTGTCCCATGTAGTAAAAGAAGGTGTTGAGAGTGGTTTTGATGCAAGAATGAGATAAAGAAGGAGCTTGGCCAAGTTTGGCAGAGATGGCTTCGGTTTGACTCGGCCGGACATGCGGGAGAGGACGTGGAACAGACGAGGCATGCACGGCCTAGAGTGCTCGGGTTCACTTACCCGCGCGGGACAGGACAGGCCAGGAACAGACGGACGCACGGGCCGGGACGTGCGGGAGAGCTTACCCGCGCGAGACAGGACACAATCTGGATGGACCATGTGCGGCTGGATATGCGCGGGACGTGACTCCCGCGCGGGACGAGAAGAGACGAGGCAGGCTGGACGCGCGGCTGGATGTGCGCGGGACGAGAAAGGTTCGAACGATGAATGGATTTCGATTCATCGTATAAAACGATCACGGTTATTCTAAACACCAAACATCTCGACTATACGAGGAATTGGGGTTCCTTCGGAAATGCCGAAACCTTCAAGGACTATCCTTTCGAAGAACCGTAAAAACGCCTAAGTAGCCCGACATGACCAAAACGGCCCACTTACGATTTTCCGAAAAGAAAGGAAAACTATGACGGTTTATCCTTATCCTCACATAAGAGATAAATGTCAAGTTTCCAAAAGATAAATGTCAAGTTTCCAGAAGATAAATGTCAAGTTTTCCGAAGATAAATGTCAAGTTTCCCGATAAACACGAAGATGGACGAAAATGGAAAAAGCCCGATTCAGCCCGAAGGAAGATAGACCGTCTTAAGAGGAGTATATAAGGAGAGCTTTGGGCGAGGAGCAAATCATCACAAAACTTCCAGAGCACTTAGCACTTAGAGCAATTTAGCATTCTTTTCTGTTTTCACTAGCGAGCTGCGACTCAACTAGGTTAGATCTAGGCGGCCGGATTAGCGGACCTTTCGACAGCTCTTGTAGCCGATTTCTTTACCCGTTGTTCATGCTCAAACGCGAATTCAGATATAAGATCTCTTTCGCTCTATTTTTACGATTTTCATTTTGCAACTTTAAATTCCCATTGATTGTATCGTGTGTGGCCCAGCAGATATCTGGGACTTTCAAGGAATATCGGGTTAACTCGGTTTTCCTCCAAATCGTTTATCGGAAATTGACGGTGTGAATTTCGGTTCCCACAGAGCTCCATCGATTTCGAGCCGTCTCCCAGCCCCTTGACGTTCCGTATGACGTAGAACCGGTCGCTGATGCCTTGCCCGCTTAGAGGCGGAGAAATAGGTCTAGGAAAGGAAAAGGAGTTGCCTCTGAGACTGTCTCGGGAGATCCTCCGCTGCCAGGATGGAAACCTAGTTTCACTCCAGGGGAAAGGAGCGGAAACAACGAGGTTCCCCTTCCTAGCAATTTTTTTGCTGACCTCCCTCCTGGTTCTACTACTCATGAGTCGCTGAACGAAGAGTCGAGGAGGAAAGTGGTCATTGAAGGTTCTCGTTTAATCAACGAGCTTTATCCTTTGAACTTTGATTTAAATTTCATATATATATATATATATATATATTTAATCTTAAGTTCATGTAGGGAATGAGCGTGTTTAATGCGGCGCTTGACGGGAGTTTCCGGGAATCGCGCATCTCTCACTTTAAAGCCGAGGAGGCTGAAATCGAACTCTTTCGGTTTCGGAAGGAGGTCGAGGAACAGAACCAGAGACAGGCTGAGCTCCATTCTCGGGCCCTTGTTCGCACAGAGAGGAAAGGAAAGAGGACGATTATCGCCGAGATGAAGCGGAGGGCCGCTTTGTTTGCCACCGAATTCGAGAGCTTTAAGGATGCTCAGGAATTCGTAGGCGATTTTCGCGAGTGTCGTGGCTCGGTTGCCACACTCTACAAGTCGCAGAACCAGGAGTTCTCCTTTCCTACCGAGGTCGCTGAGATGTCGGGCCTTATGAACGGGTGCGCCCATGCTGAATCCCTGGTTCCTCCGATTGAAGGAAGGGTCCGACAGCTTTGGGATCCCATCGAGGTATCGGAGGACACGGCGGAAGCGGGAGCCGGTGTTGGCGATGAAAGTGCCGGAGTTGCGGACGGAGAGGGAGAGGTCGATCAGCCCGCAAACTCGTTTGGCATTTCGATGTCTGGGTATCTAGATTTTGACTATTGAGGATCGTTGGGATAGATTTCCCTTATCTTTTATTTGTATCGCTGAGTTTTTAGGCCGAGTGTGGCCGTTTATATGAGTGTGCTATGGCCTTACGGGGCCATTTGACTTTATTTGTGTGACTGGCCGTTGGTGGCTTTTGAATACCAGCCATTTTGCGGCTCCTGATATATATAATAAATGCTTTTAGTTTATTCCTTTGTCAAGTATTGAGGTTGAGATGCGAGTAGTCACTTCGTATCTGGACTCGTATTTTGTCACTTGTCTGCTGGCTTTTTTTCGAGATAAAGACATTCGCGAATGCTTTTGAGTTCCTACGAAGTTTTCGTTGGAGCGTTATAGACGTGGGCGACGAGACATTTTTTATACTATGTCTAGCGATATTTGTTGACCAGTAGGACTGGATTTAGGGCAAGACCTAGGTTTACTTTCGGCACGAAGGCTATGCGATGACTAATCGGCTTTCGTTTTGCATGTTGGCGATTACTACCTGGTTCTTTCCGTTTTAAAGTCCGCGGCTTGATGCCGGCTTATACAACTTGTATGGGAAGAACCGAGCATCTTCCAGAGTCCGTCTGGAGTGCTGACCAAAATATTGGATTTTTGTATAGCGCGCTATGATATCCTTGCCGGATGTAAGAGAACCTTTACTTTTTATGAAAGGTTTGACTACGAGTTCTCTTTTGGAGAACGTTTTTAGGTATGTTCGTCGGGGCCGATCGACGATCATCATTTTTAGAGTCGCGGATGGACTGTGAGCTTAGATAAGATCTTTCGAGGATTGTTTGCGACGTCTTGCTTTTCTCGAAAGATATATCTTTTTACAAGGTGATTTCGATCTTCTCTCTTTTTGGACAAGACATGTGCATTTTAGGTCTTGCTTGACTGCGACTGTTTAAAACAGGAACTGTTTTTCGTCCAAGGATTGTTTGGACGGTGTAGAGGCTTATTGCAAGTGATTCATGAGATCAAAAAAAAAAATTATTGAAAAGTTTCGAAAATTTTGATTACAAGCACGGATAGTTCGATCTTTATGGGAGTATATGAGTATATCGCATCCACTTTCCCTTTGGAGAGGGAGATAGCTGAACTTGCCAATAGGACAAGCTGCCTACGTCTCTTTCGAGGATCAAGCCATCTCAGAGTTCTGCTAGTTTCCGCGGGTGTTCCTACTGGGGAGTCGCTTAGTCGCTTTAGCTACTGGGACCGGCTGGGTTGACGATCGCTTCCGAGTAGGGTCATCCGCTGGTGAGTTAATGGATTCGGGACGATGCTGTCATCCCGAAGTCGTTGCCTGATCCGGTGATTCCGGATCGCTTTTGGCGGAGCTCTGGTTGAGTCCTGAGTTTTCGATTTCTTCGGGTTGACCTGGGGTGTTCCGAAGTTAACCAAAGTTTATGTTCGCCAAGTAGCAGAGCCTCGACTGTTTTTGGCATCCCCAGATTACTGATGTTCCGTTCGGGGTTGGGAATTTGATGCCGAGATGGTAAGTCGATGGTACCGCTTTCATGGCATTGATCCAGGGGGTTCCCATGATGACGTTATAGATGGCAGGAGTGTCGACTTCCATGAAGTCGACAATTTTTGTCACATCTTTAGCCATCACGGGGAGTTTGATGGATCCGAGGGTCATTGACATCGTACCCAAGAAACCTGTGAGAGTTTTTGGTTCCGGGACGACTTCTCCGAGTTCGATACTCATTCTTCGAAGCGTATCGCGGTAGATTACGTTGACCGTGCTTCCTGTGTCGACAAGGATCCTGGCGACATCGAGGTCTCGGATCACCAAATCGATGACTAGCGGGTCGCAGTGCGGTTTGTTGATGCCGATGGTTTCATGTTCTTCGAAGGTGATCGTATCGTTCGGTACGTCATTGGTCGGGGACCGATTTTTCCAGTTAGAGCTCGTCTAAGCCTTTCATCCGTAAGCCTTCATCGAAGAGACCGAATCGTGATAGAATTGCGATCCTCCGATGATCATGTTGACCCTTCGACGGTTACTGTTGTTTCCTTGGATGTCTTGTCTTCTTCCGCGTTTCTCGCCCGACTGATTTTCGCGTGCGTCCCTTTCGGGAGACTCTTTGTCAGTTTGGGGAGGCCGATCGGAGTCCAAGACAAGATCTTTTATGCTCGTAACTTTCGAGAGTTCGCCGGCGAGGAGTTTCGCGGCGAGCCTCGCGCCGAGAACGTTGCAGTTCGTAGAAGAATGTCCTCTGGTCTAGTGGAAATCGCAGTAGGAGTTATCCTTGAACTGGTTCCTGGTCCAAGTGTTCCCGGAGGTCTTCCCTTGTTCGGAATTGATGGCGTAATTGTGCTCGCCTTGGATATCTTCCCCTTCGTGGTGGATGTACTTATCGTTACGAGAGCTCTTCCTTTTTGCGGCCGTTTTCTGCGGGTTGTGTTTCTGGGAGAGGATTTTCGTCTCTTCCTCCATTATGATGAAGTCCGTTGCCTTGTGCAGAGCGTCCTGGATCGTTCTCGGTTTTTCGAGAGATATCCACTGTCGGAGTTTAGATCGGTACCAGAGAGTTTTCCGCAGAGCGTCGACTGCTACTTTGTCGCTGATTCAAATGATCCTTACCATTACTAGCTTGAATCTGTTCATGAAATCGCGGAGTGGCTCGTCCTCCCTTTGAGATAAACTCCAGAGATCGACGTCCGAGGTCTCCCTGTCCATGAACATGGATACTGTTTGAGGAATTCCGAAGCGAGTTGGCGGAAGCTTTCGATAGAGTTTCTCTTTAGGCGAGAAAACCATTCAAGCGCAGCTCCTTTGAGGTTTTCGACGAAGAGGAGGCAGTAGCCGGCGTCTTTTTCGCGTTCCTTGAGTTTGCATCTTCCCATCGCGATCTAGAACGACTGCAGATGTGACTTCGGGTCGGAGGTGCCATCGTAGACGGGAATTTTTATCTTCCCTAGATCCGAGATGTGGGTTTTCATGATCCGGGCGGTGAAAGGAGTCTTGCGTGCTTCCTCGAGTAGTATATCGATTTTGGGCGCAGCGCTCGTCGCATGGTGAATCTGCGATTTCACCGCTTTGACTTCTGCCGCGGTTTTGGCAATGTACTCACGGAGGTCGTGGATCTCACTGGGGCTCCCAGATGCCCTTCGAGTCTGCCGACGCTGGCTCCGGTGGATTCTGGCTTGTTTTTCAGCCAGCTCCTCCTGTTCCACCCAATAGAGGTTTTTCTTCTTCCTCCGTCATGGGTTTTTCGAGAGACGCGTTCTGCCGAAGCGGACTGGCTTTGCGTTTTTCTTAGGTGGATATCCGCATCTTGGTCCGAGCCATCGGACTGGTCGCTTATGTCCAGATCGATGCGTTCAATTTCGGCCCCTTCGTCGCTCTTGGGAGGAGGTGGAAGTTTCTCCACGACCGGCTGTGCATCGGACGGGGCCACTACGCTAGGGTTTTTACCCGAGGAAACTCTGTCAGGCCGTGCAGCCTGGTCGTTTGGAGTCTCGAAGTTGAGTCTTCTGCCGCCGCGGGTCCTGGTAGTGCCGCGTGGGATTTTACTCATAGCCTTCGCAGTTAAGGTTTCCACCTGTTCTGCATGAGAGGCAACGAGTTTGTCCTGTTCGTCCGACTTTTTATGAGCAGAAGCGAACAGTTCTTTCATCTGGGCTAATGCCGCGGCGTCAGTAGTTACCGTCGACATGTTTCCAGCCGGAGTTAGATTGACACTGGGATCAACGGGAGGCCCGTCGGGCGCCTGTTTGTCTTTATCAGTGTCCATAGTCATATCTGACTGAGCGTGCGTGGTTGCGTGAAAGATAGATCCGTATCCCCCTCCTTCTAGCGCCAAACTGTGGGAACCAAAATTCACACCGTCGAGTTTCAGTTGATTGGAGGAAATCTAAGTAAACCTAGTTTCCCCTAAAGGTCACGGTTATCTGCTGGGCCACACACAACACAATACATATGACGAAAATATCAAGGTAGAAAATCGTAAGAGAAAAAAAAGGAGAGCAAAAGGATCTTATTTCCGAATCTGCGTTTGAGCGTGAACAACAGGTGAGAGCCTTGGCTACGAGAGCTGTCGGCAAGTTTGCTAGTCTAGCAACCTAAGTTCTAACCTAGTTGAGTCGCAGCTCGATAGTAAAAACGGAAAAATGCCTAATTTGCTCTAAGTGCTTAGTTTTCCCTGAGAAAGCTCTCCCCTGCTCCTCGCCTCAAGCTCTCCTTATATACTTCCTCTAGGTCGGTTTACCTCTCTTTTCGGGCCGGATTCGTCGCAACTAGGGCTTTTCCAAATTTCCTTCATAATTATCTTCGGAAACTTAACATTTATCTTCGCCGAAATTTAACATTTATCTTCGCGGAAACTTGACATTTATCTCTTTCCGCGAATGAGATAAACCGTCATCCTAATCTTTGGGCGCAAGTCTCTTAGGATCGTAAGTGGGCCGTCGTCCGCAATTCGGACCCTCTTTGGGCCGTATTGAGATTTAAGCGCTTTTACTCGTGAAGTGTCCGTTGGCATAGGTTCGATCCTTCTAACGGAACCTCGTCTCTTCGTACATCCGAGGTGGTTGATGTTGAATTAATCGTAACCCGTCCTATCACAAAGAGTGGGAAACCGTTTGAGAGACCTAACCTTCCCAATTTCCCAATAGCTTTTGAAGATATTTCTAGACGGATCGTCGATGTTATATCCGTGGACCTGAGGATCAAGTTACGGAAATTTTGGACGAGGACGCATGGTCACAGGATAAAACCGGGTTCAGGATTAATCGCCGAAAGGTTGGTCGTTCTTGCTGGGCGAGCTCTCCTGTGCCTTGGCCGAGCTCGCCTGGCGAGCTGTCCCATGATGGGGTTGTACTCGCCGGGCGACTCGCCGGCGATCTGTTGTCGAGCTCGCCGGCGAGTTAGCCCGTGCTCGTCGGGCGAGCTCGCCCTTGCCATAGTCGAGCTCGCCGGCGAGCTGGCCCGCGCTCGCCGGGCGAGCTCACCCTTGTCTCAGTCGAGCTCGCCGGGCGAGCTCACCCTCGTCTCGGTCGAGCTCGCCGGTGAGCTGGCCCCCGCTCGCTGGGCGAGCTCACCCTTGTTTCGGTCGAGCTCGCTGGCAAGCTGGCTCGTGGTCGCCGGGCAAGCTCACCCTTGTCTTGGTCGAGCTCACCGGGCGAGCTCACCCTTGTCTCGGTCGAGCTCGCCGGGCGAGCTCACTTTGTTCGTCGAGCTCGCCGGCGAAGCTGGCCGATCGCCGGGCGAGCTCACCTTGTCTCGGTCGAGCTCGCCGGCGAAGTTGGTTCGCGGCGAGCTCACCCTTGTCATGGGCGAGCTTGCCGGCGAAGCTGGCTCGCCGGGCGAGCTCTCCTTGACTCGATCGAGCTCGGCTGGTTGACCCACTCGCCGGTGAGCTCACCTTCACGGGCGAAGCTCCGCGACTGGCCATGCCCCGGGCGAAGCTCACCTGCTATGGTCGGCCGGGCGAAGCTGACCAGATTTTCCGGGCGAGCTGACCCGTGCTACGGTCATGCTTGCCGGCGAGCAGACCCGCTCGTCGGGTGATCCGTTTCGGTTATTCGTTTCCTTGTTTTTTTGTGGTTTTGACCGAGATTTGGTTTTTCCGAGGATTTTTGGGTATCGATTCCGTCGTGACCGATTTTGACCCCAACACACTCCAGGCCGCGCATCCGGTCCAGCTTCTGTCCCGCGGGTGCTCTCTCCCGAGCACTCCATGCCGCGCATCCGATCATTCTTCTGTCCCGCACGGGTGCTCTCTCCCGAGCACTCCAGGCCGCGCATCCCAAAATTGATTCATTCCAACTCGGCCGTCCCATCTTCCTTCGTCCCGGGTAAGTGTCATGGTCCATCTCGCCCCCTGGCCGTCCAAGGTTAGTTCATGATCATGGCTTGGCTTGTCCTGACCTTGGCCAAACTCCATTCTTCATCTTTTTTCGACCACAAAGCTCCCAAACACCCCAAATACTACATAGCGCACTCAAAGACCTGATAAAGACATATGAATGCAAAATGGACCTAAAGATGCCTAAAGCCTAACTTATATGATCAAAATGCACAAGATATGAATGCTAAAAACATGTAAATATGCAAGACATCACGCGGGTCGGACCGTCCTGAGCCACCCTGAGCGTTTTTCACCATGCTTCCCTATTGGTCAAGACCTAATTGCTTCCAAGGGCCTTTTAGTCATTTCTTATGATGTTTTTAGGGATTTAAAGCCAAGTATAAATACTCTTGTTATCCCTAATTTGGGACTAAACTTCTTTTCTCTCACAAACACATTTAGATCTTGAAGAAAGATTGGATCTAAAATCCTTTTTCATCTTATTTTCTTGTGTTTGCTGGATTATTTCTATCACTAATCATGTTTAGCCTTGAATCATCCATGGTTTTAAGGTTTTCCATGCCTATTAGTGAGTAGATCTATCTAGGGTTCATGGGCTTGGGAGACTAAGGGTGATTAGGTGTAGATCTAAGATGTTCTAGGGTAGATCCTTCTTGATCCTTGCTTGTAGAGTGTTCTTCTTGCTATTTTGGAGTTGGCCTCTTCAAAATAAAGCTATAGGCATTTTATGCCCGAAAGGTGTTATATGAAATGCCTGAACCAACTCTCCAATGCTTTTAACATTCTTTACCAAAGAGATTTGTTGTTAAAGGTGTTATGATAACTAATGGACTTGTTCTTAATGATTGCTTTCATATTATTCAACCTAAGAGATTAGATGCTTGAGATATGTTAGTGAATGAGCATTCATCTAGAGATAGAGCTTGCTTAGGATTGTGTCTAGGCTTAAGGTGTTAGATTGATTGAATGTTTGCCATCTTAGATTGAAGCTTGATCACACAAAGTCAATTTCCTTGTCCCAAGAATCCCCTTGCCTCATATTGAAAAGAAACTTCACTCTTTTATTGCATTTTTAGTATTGTCTTAATCATAATCACCTTCACTTTATGGATGCACATAGATTAAGCATGAACTTGCATTCCCTTTGAATTGAAATCTCTTAGAATTGGATTGACATCTTGTATACTACAACATTTGATTGGACCCTTGAAAAGTCCTTCATCAGGGGTACGTTGGCAGCCTTTCTTAAGGTCTAGTCCCAACTCTTAACAAACCTTTTTCCGTATTTATTTGGTCACTTGTCGTCGGCTCTCGCAGAGAATCCGGACCTCAAGGAAAGTAGGGTTTTCATTGCTTTCCTTCATTATTATTCATTAAATTCGACGGTGTGAATTTTGATTCCCACACGGAGCAGGAATGAGGTGAGAACTATGATCGTGTGTGACTAGAAATATGGTCTTAATTTCTGTGCCGCTGTTATCACTGTGAATGCTAACTTTTCCATTAGTGGGTATCGCGTTTCGGCGTCTAGCAATGTTTTACTTATGTAGAAAATTTGTTTCTGCCCGCCCCGTTCCTCTCTAATAAGGACTGCGCTCACAGCAGTTGCCGATACTGCGATGTACAGGAACAGTTGTGATATCCTGCATATTCACATGATTTTAGCCATCATAACTTGGGCATTTTGTTCATATAGATTAGGATTTAAGCATCTTTAGGATCCATATTGCATACACGAGTCCTTATAAGGTGTTGAAGTGTCCTATGGTGTTATTTGTGGTGTTTGGAAGCTTTGTGAACCAAAAAAGGGGTGAAGAATGGAGTTTGGTCGAAAGTTTATCTTTTTATTGCTTAGTGTTCTTGTTCTTGGTTCTTAATATAATCTAAACCAGGTTGCACTTAGATAATGTAATTGCCAGCATTCTCTCTGTTTCAAAATGGCTTAGGATCTGATTGGCACTCTCTTTATACTACTTTGGCCTAGGAGCCTTGAAAACTCCTTGTCAAATTTGGTGCCGTTGCCAGTTCTAAGTTGATTTTGATATTGAGATTTGGTCTTTGCTTGAGACTTGTTGGGATCAAAATCGGTCACGACAAAATAAAACGTCAGAAACTTCTCGAAGAATATATTTCTTTGAAAAAGAAAGATAAAAAGAGCGCGAGAAACATATGTCGAGTTTTAACTCGACTTCGAAGAAGAATCTGAAAATAAAAAAAAATCTCGAGAGGGACTACTCTAAGCCTCGGACAACAAAACGATTACAAAAGTTCGATTGTCCGAACATACCGACAAACTCACCAAACAAAGGAATCAGGCCAAGCAAGACAACCAACTCGCCATTTTGGCGAGTTGGACCCTGAAACAAGGCCAATTCGCCATTTTGGCAAGTATGGACCCTGAAACAAGGCCAACTTGCCAAAATGGCGAGTTGGGTCAAAAAAACAAAAAGAAGTTTGGCGAGTTTGACCAAGAAGCATGGTCAAACTCGCCATTTTGGCGAGTTGAAACACTTCCAACTCGCCAAAATGGCAAGTTGGACCGACTAGCACGGCAAACTCGCTATTTTGGCGAGTTAGACCAACTAGCACGGCCAACTTGCCATTTTGGCGAGTTGGACCAAGAAATTTTGGCGAGTTGGGACACTTCCAACTCACCAAAATGGTGAGTTGAACCAAGAAGCATGGTTAAACTCGCCATGGTTGCGAGTTGGATCAAGCATGATGGCCAACTCGCCATTTTGGCGAGTTGGGTTGCCCAATCATCCTTCATCCTATCTTCATGGCTTTGTCCATCAGAATCGGATCGAGCTCTTTCTTGTTACATCTGAATCGAAGCCACCATCGGAACTTTACGATAAAAACTTGTTTCCGTTTATGGAATCCGAATTGATTGTATAAAACGGCAACAGTTGACTAAACACCTTGAACTGCCTCCACTATACTATAAATTCGAGTTTTCGTAAATCAACGTCATTTCTTAAAACACGCTATTACGATAAAATCGAAAAACGCTTAAGTCGGAAAATGACCAAAATGGGTCCAGAACACGACTAAAAGCCCACTCTCGATTTTGTACGAAATCAAGGACAACCTTTATGACGGTTTATCAACTGTTGTGCACAAGAAGATAAATGTCAAGTTCGAAGGATAAATGTGAAGTTTCCAAAGATAAATGGAAGATCAGAGAGATATGGAATATTTCCGCAAAGCGATCAACTCGATCAAGGGCAGAAAGGGAAAGAGCAAACCGCCTTAAGAAGAGTATATAAGGATGTCAAGGTCGAAGATGCAAGAGGACTGGAACTTACAGCAAAAAACTTAGCATTTAGAGCAATAGGCAATTTTCCGCTTTTAGAATCGAGCTGCGACTCAACTAGGTTTTCAAAGTCTTTGGTTGTTAGAACTAGGGAACTCGCCGACAGCTCTCGCGGCCAAGGCTCTTACCTTGTTGTAACGCTCTTTCGCGGATTCGGAATAAGACTTACTTTGCTCTCTTTTCGATTCTCGTATTTTCGTGTAATATTTCTCTTGTTCTGATTGCTTGGCGTGTGGTTTAGCAGATATCCGACATCTCTGGGAAATTAGGGTTTTCCTAACTTTCCTAAATTGAAGGAAATCGACAGTGCGAATTTCGGTTCCCACAAGACTAAGCGTTATTTTCTTTTTGTCTAGTTACTTATACTCTTTCTTCCCTCCTTTTGCATTTCAGGTGTATGAACTTGAGAAGCAGAGGTGCATCAAACCTGGTTCCCACTGTTGAAGAGATAGCTGCACTTGAAAAGGAGATCACAAGGAAGAGAAGAGAAGAAGAGCAACATGCTCACTTACAAAGATTGGGGTTTGAAATGGAGCAAGACCAGAATCAACCTCAAGATGGTGTTGCCCAAGGGGGAATGGTCCAGAAGCTGACAACCCTAGACCAAGACATCCACAGCGCCAGGCTCGTGCAATTGGAATCCATGATCAGCCATACATTCATGGTCATAGGTTTGGAATCGGAGCACCAGCTGTGGAGAACAACAACTTTGAGATCAAGTCAAGAATGCTCAATGTGATAAAGAACAACAAGTATCATGGCCTTGCTGTGGAGGATCAAATTGACCACTTGGACAGGTTTGATAGCTATTGTGGCCTGTCCAAGATTAATGGAGTCTCTGAAGATGCTTTCAAGCTGAGGTTGTTCCCTTTCTCTCTAGGCGACAAGGCTCACCAATGGGATAAGGCTCTTCCAAGTGACTCTATCAGCACTTGGAATGAGTGCAATTATCACCCAAGTACATCAAATCCCTTTGACTATAATGATCAAAGCAAACAATAAGAATGAGTCTAATAGCAATCATAGCTTCTTTAACAACTAATCCCTTAGGTAAAGCAAGCTAAAAGCATAGATGAGTTGGTTCAGGCATTTCATCGAACACCTTCCGGGCGGAAATGCCTAAAGCTCTATGTTTGAGAGGCCAACTCAAATATAGCATTAAGAACACCAAATCATGCAAGGAAAGGATAAATCTAACACTAAACACCTTGGATCTACACTTAATCACTCTCAATCACCCTAACCCATGAATCTTAAATGGATCTACTCACTAATCCCCATGCTTACTCTTAAACCCATGAGAGATTCAAGCTTAAACATGTAGAGAAAGAAAGAAGATGAATTCAAACACTCAAGAACACAAAGATAAGATGAGATTATGATTCAAAGATAAAACTTTCACCAAATTGTTTGTGTTCTTAGAGAGAAAATAACATAGATCTCCCAAAAGATATTACAAAAGTATTTATACCTAGGCTTAGAAAGCCCTAGAAACACAAAACAAAATGACTAAAAAGCCCTTGAAGGATTAACGGTTTCAGCCAATCAAATGGCACCAAAAGGAAGAAGCTAATCCACCCGGGTTGTGTGGCTCTATCTCAGGCCGCATGTGAGTGCTCGTCCAGTCCGTCCAACCCGTGCGGGTTGTCCTCCCCGGGTGTTATGAGCCGTGTGCTGTCTGCGCCCTGTCAGCCTGCCGGGTGTGCGGGTGATTCAGGCCGCGTCTCCAGGCCGGGTGTGCAGGCCGTGCGTGTCCTTCAGGTGGCGTCCTCCAGGCCGGGTGTGCAGGCCGTGCGGGTCCTTCAGGCCGCGTCCTCCAGGCCGGGTGTCCAGGCCGAACGGGTCCTTCAGGCCGCGTATTCCAGGCCGGCTGTGCAGGCCGTGCGGGTCCTTCAGGCCGCATGTGCCAAAGCCGGGTGGTGTCCCTTCTCAGATCGTCTCCTGGCCGTGCGGGTGATCTAGGCCGGGTGGTCTAGGCCGGGTATGGACTCAGCCAGCTTCACTTTTTCTTTGTAATGACTTGGCCATACTTCAATCTTCACTTCTTTTTGGTTCTTTAAACTCCCAAACACATCAAATCACACCATAGGATGCTCCAATACCTGATAGGGACAAATGAATGCAAAATGGACCTAAAGATGCCTAATGTCCTGAGCTATAAGATTAAAATGCACAAAATAGTATGGTAAAACAATGAAAATATGCAAGACATCAACTCCCCCACACTAGTCATTTACTTGTCCACAAGTAAACTTTCAAAAACTAAGGAGGAGAGGTTTGAAGGAGGGGACTCATTACCAAAAGAAGCTCTTCTTAATTTTCAAACTGAAAACTTGCATAATCATACCAAATAGCAAGAGCAACGACTTTTTCTAACTCTAACTTTTCTAGGCCTATCTTAACTCCTTTGACCTCTACACTCATCATCATGAATCCACAAAATCAAATCAGCCAACTCTCACATTCATTAAGCAAAATACTAAGTGAATTCTTGCAAATGGTCAAATGGTCCAAGTCATTTGGTTTGGTAGGAAAAGGCTCAAATGCAAAGTGAATCAAGAGGTTGAAGATGCTCTTTCAAGGTGGCTTACTCTCCAAACAAAGTAGCCTTGACATTGCACATAATATATCTAAGAAAGGGATCAACTCATGCATACAATGCTCAATCTCCATTTTTCTACCCTTTTCCCAAATATACAAGTTACATCATTCTCAATGCCAAACCCCACTCACATCTCTCACCCAAAGACTTCCCCAAATCACTCAAAGATACTTTCTCACTTAGAACTCTTTCTGTTTGAAATCTGCAAGGGATTTTAAACTCTTTTCAGCTCATTCTAAACATTGCTAGCCCCCTTTTCATTATTCTTTTTTTTTTCTTTTCTTTTTTTTTCTATTTTTTTATTGGGGACCAAGACTTTCTTTATAAAATAGAGCTTTAGAACTTTTCATTTCTCTTATCCCTTCTAGACTAAATCACTTATAACCTTAGAGTTCCTGGAGTCAACCTTTTCTTTCCTCTCTTTTTTTTTTCACATTCCCAAAACCACACATTACAACACTCACCCCCATCCTAGAAGCTAGACAATAGAGTGCTTAATCTAGCAAGAATGGAGACCAAGCATTTTCGTTCCCAATACTCTAAACATTATGCACATGTAAGGCTTTAAAATGAGGCCTTACTCAACAATCAATGAAGGCTTGAAAGGAGGAAAGGGTCTAAGGGAATGGAGTACCACTTGAGTTTGTCAAAAAGATTGGCAAAATAGGAGAGACAACTCAAGTGTGTATAGCCATGACTCAGCACACAAAGGACCATAAGCAAGAAGCATTAAGTTCATTCAGTTCAAATAAGATTGTAGTTAGCATCAAAGAGCAAGTTTCAACATTTAAATGAGTTTCAAGAAGATTTTTCAAGGCTTGAACTCTACAAGCTTTCTAAAGGATGCTCAAGCTACTTGCCATGATTACAAAGGTTATCAATTTGAAAACTTAGCATGAGCTCTTTGGAAGGTTGATATTATCCTAGCCCCCTATGCATGATGCAATCCTATATGCTCAAGACTTCTAATATATATATTTTTATTTTTTTTTTTTTTTATGCAACTAAATGAATGCTCTAGACTCAGTCCTAATGCAACTACATGATTCTTTTTGCAATTCTTCAAAAATTTTTTAAAATTTTTTGGTTTTTTCTATGCAATAGCTATCTGCAAATGCATGCTATGACAAGAAACACGAGATGATCAGCAACTTGGCACATCCCCCACACTTAATACACACAGTCTCTGTGTTTGTTAAATGGAGAGAAGGGCCTAAAAGAAAACTAAATGCAAAGACAAATGGAATATACAATGGTAAGGTGAAGGAGTACCTCTATGGAGCATGAGAAGAGGCTGATGCCTCACTCTCGGAGTCATCTTCCCCATAGGTGGAGTCAAGTGAAGGTGATTCATTTCCTGATTCGGATTGGAGAGCTGGTGGGTTTCTTTTGCGGCGAAGAAGCTGCTTCCTTGTGCGTGGTGCTGAGGGATCTACAAGTGGCCGAGGTGGAGGGGCAAGGAAGGCATCAAGGTCAAAGTCCTCTACTTTGCAACCAGCCACAACTCCTCTACTCAAAACATCAACCACCTTCCTTATTAACTGAGCTGAAGCTTCGGCTTGCCTCTTCAGAGTCCTACTTAGCTCCTTGCATTTGTGTGTGAGCTTGTAGATGCTCGTATCCTGAGCCTTGCTCCACCTCTGAAGACTGCTGATATGATTATGAGCTTGGCGAAGGGGATCAAGGGGCAAAGAGGTAGCGCACTGGTTGAAGTGGTAACGAGGAGGACCAAAGAGGTGTGCAGTGGCTCTGCTAGAGTAACCCTGATCGAACACGGATGCCTTTTCTGCTGCCTTCTTAGCCTCGGGTAAGGTCATGGGACCAAGAGCGCCGTGACAGCCAAGGAAGTGCTGCTGACTGATATAAAATCTGATTGCTCCTGGAATTCTCAAGGTGGTGAGCTCATAGTTAGGAAGAACCAGCTCAACTGTTGTGGTACCTATCAAGTAGGAATAGACACACTTCCCATTGAACCTCCCAGAGAAGTAGTGAGCTGACTTCAAGTAGTTGAGATATATGAAAGAGGGTCCAGCTTCATCATTGCCCAAGCTGATACCAATATGCTGAAGCAAGGGCGTGATCAAGCCACCAATTCCAATCTGAGCTTCTGGATCCCTGTTTGTCCAAGCATAATCTTTGTAGTACATGAGGCGCTTCACAAAGAACCCAACCATACCAATGTCAGTGTATAAATCAGTTGGGACGTGAGGCAAGTGAGGAAGTGAGGCATAGTGCTGGATAGTCTGGTGTAGTAAGCGTAAGTCATCTCCATTGACGTCGCTTATCTCTTTTCTTGGGAAGATGGTGTGGACAATCAGCCTATGGAGATAGCGCACAAAAGGATGCCTTATAGAGGTATTCTTGTCTCTGCTGGGGTGTCTATCCTTGCCAGATAACAGCTTGTAGGATTAGTGTGCAAGGTCCTTTCCTCTTGGAAGCCCTTTCATCTTAGGCAAAGAAGGTTCCTTCGAATCCTTAAAACCAAGCACTTCCCCATTCTCAGCAAAAGTCATGAAGTTTACTCTCCCATCAATCTTGAACCTGATTCTCCCCCATCCTTGCGTCTCATGAGGAGTAGAATGAAATATGGTCTCCAATTTTTCCAAGAATTGGCATGATACCTCCTTGTGGGTGGGATGAGCCATGGAATAGAAACTGCCCATGTTCATGTGGTGTAGCATGTCCTTCATGTCTTGATCAATTTCTAAGTCCCTCATCAACCTCACATCAGCAAATCTGGTAGGAGGCCATACAACACCACGTCTCAGTTGCTCTAACAGCTCATCTTCAGTGGGTTTCTTTGCTCTGTCCCTGTTAGCATTGAAGTTTTTCGTGGATGAAGGATCTTGCTCAGCTTCAGTACCATCTTCAGAAGATGCATCTCCATCATTTGCATCTTCTTGCTCCTAGGGAGGAGGTGCCACAATCTTGATTCTTGGTGCCTTGGCCTTGGTGGGAGGAACTGGTTCTTTATCACCTCCCTTGCTGCTCTTCTCCAGAGCAAGAGCTCCCACACTGCTGGTTCTTGGCGCTTTAGCTTTCTTGGGAGGGGCTTGCTTGTGAGCACCATCAGCCACACTCTCATCAACAGCAACTCTCTTGCCATCCCTTTTTGCTTGTAATTTTCTTCTTAGCATTGCCAAAGCTTGTTGCCTACGCTCTTATTCACATTCTGGCACGGAACCCAAATCTTTCTCAAACTGAGCAGTCTCTCTCTCTGCTTTGTCTTTCTTCTCAGCCACTATCAATGCTTCATTCTTTCTCCCCGTTGGTACCTGAAAGTTCAAATCTTCGAAAAGATTAAGCACAAGAAAACAGGGAGCTCTTAAATGAGAGAAACAACAATTGACAATTGCGAGCTCATTCTAAGACCAGCAATCTAAACAAAAGCTAATCACAAATCAATCAACCTCTCATGTTCATAAAAACATTTTCTTTTTTTTTATATTTTTTTTATGAACACAAGAGTAACAATTCAAGCCAAAGTCTAGATAAAGCAATGCCCAGGTCGAAATTCATCAAAGTATAGCTCTACAACATCATAGCTAGCCAATCTAGACCACAATCAACCACAAGTAAGAACCTTTGGAAAAAACCCCCAAATCTCATGAACCCTAATTTCCCAAATTTCAAATTCATCTCAAATTCACCTTGAAATCAACAATCCAGCATGATATATAAGCTTTCCCTAGTCTATTTCACAAGAAACAAGCAAGAGAATGGCCAAAATTCAAGTTCAAATTTTTAGGGTTCATGAGCATTACGAATTTGACTTTAAGGAAACCATGTCTTGCTGTGGATGAATGGAAAAGATGAATAGATTCAAGAAAATAGACTACGAGGGTGAAGACTTGGATGTGGAAAAAAGAATGGAATGATTTGGTGGAAATTTGAGTGAGATGTGGTGTTTTTGGTGTGTTGAGGCTAGAGAGGTTTTAGATTTGGGAAGAAGATGAAGTGAGGGGAGAGAGACACGATTAGGGCTTTTAGGATGGTCTGGGTTGGGTTTGGGTCATGGGTTATCGGGTCTGGCGTGAAAAAAGAGAGAAAACATACCGGGGCGGCGGGTCAGGCGCGGGTCATGCAAGGTAAAGGAAAATGGTCTTTCCACGTCGCGGAGTTTAGTTTCCTGTAATCGATGCACATACAGTGTCCAGTTACAGTTCTCTTTAGGATAAGTTCGTGTTTGTCGTTCTTGACCACAGTAATGCCTCCTTTCTTAGGCACCACGTGAACTGGGCTCACCCAATTGCTATCTTAGATTGGATAGATTACACCGGCATCGAGAAGTTTGATAATTTCCTTTTTAACAACTTCTTTCAGATTGGGGTTGAGTCGCCTTTGATGTTGAGTCGCCTTTGATGTTCTATTGATGACTTTGATTCATCTTCAAGATGAATTCGATGCATATACAGGTCGGGGGAAATTCTCGGGATATTCTCAAGAGAGTATATGATTGCTTTCCTGTGTTTTCGCAGTTTATTCAACAATAGAGCGAGCTCACCGTTTGTAAGATTTGCATTTACGATAACGGGATAAGTGTTGTCAAAAAGGTAGGCATATTCGAGTCCAGCAGGAAGTGGTTTCAATTCCACCTTAGGTGCATTTTCCTTGCTCAAATCGCCTATCGAAGATGGTTGTCGATCGACAGCGTTTGGCAAATATCGATCGTTATTTATCTCAGAATCATCTTCATCATTTGTTGTATCATCATTTCTTGCATCCATCAAATGTGCATAATCATCCGTATGGTTATCTATGCTGAATACTTCTCCTGAGCAACCATGACCACATCTTCGATGTGGCTTTCAGAGAATGAATCCTCAAAAGATTTTTGGGTAAGCTCGTCGATATCATCAACATAGGAGGATGGTCTATCTATCGAAGGGCGCGTCATTAATTTTTCCATGTCGAACCTCATTGGAATGTTTCCAATATTTAGGCAGATGCGTCCTTCTTTGACGTCAATTATCGCATTTGCGGTTGCAAGAAATGGTCTTCCCAAGATAATGGGGTCTCAGGGTTCGTTCTTGTAGTGAAGTACAACGAAGTCCGTTGGTACGGGGCATCCATTGATAATCACGGGCACATCCTCGAGCGCTCCTTCCGGAACTCGAACAGATCGATCAGCGAGAACTAGTTGGATATTAGCTGGAGTGAATTCCGCATACCCGAGGGATATTGCAACAGAGTGCGGCATCAAATTCACGCTAGATCGGAGATCGCAGAGGGCTCTTGGGAACTGTTTATCTTGGATGGTGCAACTAAGAACGAAACTATCAGGGTCGGGTTGCTTGATCGGAATTTCGCCTTGAATTATAGCACTGACTTCTTCGAAAATCATCATGATACTACGTTCTCCGACTGGAAAACTTTTAGTTACCATATCTTTAACATACTTCTTTAGTGTTGGCGAAATTTTGACAGCATCACTTAATGGCATCTCAACTCTGATCCTTTTGATTGCTTTCTTACAGATTTCTCTGTCCAGTTCACGCTTAGGGTCGGACTTTCGCGGAGAAAAAGGGGGAATTGGGTTATAAACCCTTTCGATAATCGGTCCAGCTGGCGCTAAATCGCTTTTCGGCTTAGGGGGTTGGTGTCGATCGATATTGTTTTCATCATATCGATCGATATTAACTTCATCCTCCGAATCTTCCTCATCGTCTGGAATATCAGTCACAACTTCCTCGGTGCTTTGATTACTTTTTCCTTTGCCTTTGTTTGGTGAAGGTTCCGCTCTACTGGCATGGAATAACACAGGGTTGGGGATGGGTTTGATCTCTTCTCCAGAATTTTCTTTTGAAGAGGGTTTTTCCTTAACTTTTGGAACAAGTTGCTTTCCACTTCTCAAGAGTACAGCACTAACTTGACGTCTTGGGTTCATATCAGTTCGCCCAGGGAGACGTCCTGCTTCCCTCCTGATAGCGATTGCGTTTTCGGCGACATCACCTTCTAATCGTTTAACTTGTTCACTTAGAGCATCTAATTTCTTAAATAGCTCACGATGAATAATGTTTAGTTTGATATCCATGTCGCTTTCTATTTTCTGATTTCCCGTGAAAGCTTGGTTTAACCTAGAGTCAGTTTTTCTTTGATGGGATTTGATAAGGGATCATAGTTTCAGGTGAAACTATCTTCGTCCGGGTTGTAAACTTGAGACTTGCTCTTTTCGATAGAAAACAGTTGGCTTTCAAAACAACTATCCTTATTTGGAAGAGTTTGTTCAAGTTTCTTTTCTTTCATGATTGAGTGCAGTGAGTCCAATGATTGCCTGATTTCAGCTAATTGGAGCGTGTTCCTGGACGTAGCTCTGTTTTCCCTATCACTGATCTCATAGGATTTTCCCAAAGCTATGTTTTTGATCAAACGCTTTGCTTTTCTAGGATTCCTGGTGCTAAAGTTTCCTTCACTTGCGGTATCCAGCGTGATTTGATAACGAAGGCTGATGCCTCCGTAAAAGAAGTTCAGGAGCTGCGGTTCCGAGTAACCATGGTGGATACAGTCACAGGATAGCTTTCAAATCTGATCCAAGCGTTTTTAAACAATTAGCGTGGGCCCTGAGAAAAGTAAGATAACTTTTCTCGTATATCCCAATAGCGAGCGTCATCGAAAAATTGATTTATGAAAGCGTTTCGGATTTCCTCCCAGCAAGTTACAGAGCCTGCTGGTATCTGATTCAACCACTTTCTGGTTTTTCCCTCAAGGGAAAAAGAAAAAAGTTTGCAGCGATTTTAATCATCAGAGACTAGATCTTCTAGGTATTCGATGTGCTCGTGGGGGTGCTCCAAAGCAGATCCACGGAAAGGCTTATTACGCACCAGAAGAATAAAAACAAGGTAGAGTTTTGATTTTCTGGTATCATCTTCTGGTACTTTGATGGCAGACCTATTGGAATAGGTCTTTATGGGGTCTAAGTAGTCTTGCAAAACAATTCTGGTTCCTCATCTTTAGAGGAAGATGAATAAATTTGAACAGGGATTGCGTTTCCCTGTTCATCAGCAAATTCAGAAATTTTGTTGCTTATGTTATCATTTGGTTTGCCTAGGACTACTTCCTCATTAGCATGATAGGTAAGCAAAGACTTACCTGCTTCCGGCTGGTTGGTATCGATCGATGTTCGGGGTGGTATGACGGTCGATTCTTTGCTCGACGTATCGCTCGATGTTTTTGTATTTGCGTCGATCGATGGGGTACCGAAATTTGTCTTTTCCATTCTTAGGTACCTGTAAGAGCACAATAAGAGGAAAATATTTTAGTAAATATGAAAGTAAAGTCTAGACTATATTCTAAACTAAATCTAATGGTAATAAGAAAGAGTCCTTGGCAACGGCGCCAAATTTGATATCACTCAAATTACCCTAAGGAGTGACTTTACTCTCTCAAATAAGAGGTTCAGTTGTAGCACTTAGGGATCGAATCCACAGAGACTCTAAGATTACACAATAGATTGTTTAGCCTTCAAAATAAAGCTAGACAAACAAGTTTAAAGCAGTAAATAAAGGGTAAGCAAGTAATTGCTTGATTGATTGGTTTAGGTTTTAAGCAAGAGGAAGAATAGCTAGATTTAGGCTATTTCTCAGGTGTAACTAGCATGAAGGGTATCTAGGGTTTTTAATATTCATAGTTCTGAACTCAAACCTTAAGGTGAAATCAATGATTGATTATCTTCAACTAGATCTTAAGTCATCAACTGTCGTTCAATGAGTATAAGAAAGTGTCGATTGATTATTCTATATGAATATCGATCGATACACCTTTCGCAATATCGCTCGACAAACGGATTGCTTATCGATCGATATTGTTTCTAGTGAGCTTTAAGATCGGGTTTGAAATTGATCTCCAATCTTACTAAGAGGCCACTTTCGTGCACTCTAGGTAAAGTTGGAACATACCAGCTTTGGTTTTCAGGGATTTGCTAAGTTCTCACTTATCCAAATTAATCCTAAGATCTAAGTCAAGGGAGATCAATCCTATACTTAGCATTAAGAACAACTAGATGAAGAACTATATTTTAAACACTCTAGCATTAAATCATTTGCAATGCATAGTTAACCTTAATGAGAAACCTAAATCTAACAAGAGAAACCTCAAACATATTCATGAGAGACAAAATCATGATGGTTTAAATAATACTTTTAAATAGAATAATAAGAGAAACAGTAAAAAAGTAGAGAAAATAAGGGAGTTCAAGATCTTCTCTGTATGCAGTTCAGATCTATCTCTCCATTCCTAAGCTCTCTCTCTCCGAGGTAGCAAGATGCTTCTCTCCAATATTAGGTCTAAAAGTTCTCTAGGCAAGTCTGCCTCTAAAATGGTACAAAACCCTATTAATATTGCCTAACAGGCGGCCAGGGACTTATTTGGTAGAAGTAAAACCCTAATGAGATGATTAGCTCATTTAATTCGTCATTAATTCTCGGAGGTCTTCCATATCGATCGATGTCAATAGCTTCTATCGGTCGATGAATGTAGTGTCTCATCGGTCGATGTATCATTGTGAACATCGGTCGATAGCTCAAGTTATTGTTCCATTATAATCCTCTTTAAAGTATCCATTTCTGCTCCAAAATGGTCACATTTTCACCAAAGAGTACCTGAACCTGTAAAAGCTCATAAAAGACACTAGAAGTGTCCTTTTGTTTCCAAAAACATATAAAAATCATGATTGAAAGTGGGTAAAATCCTTGACTTATCAAGGAGTCATCCATTCCCAAGCTTTCTGATGCCACCAAGGAAAAGAAGATTACCAGCTCGGTTTGGAAGCTGCTAGCTGGCAAGGATTGAATCGCCATCCATGACAAAAACGCCTCCATTCGGCATTCTTCAGTGCGCTATCTGCATAGGTTGATTGTCCACACCATCTTCCAAAGAAAGGAACCAGGATATGTCCATGATGAAGAGCTGAAACTCCTTCACCAAACAGTCCGACAATATGCTTCACCGCCACAGTTGCCTCTTGTCAGCACTGACTTCTACAAGGACTTTGGAATGGTGGGGTTCTTTGTGAAGCGCCTCGTGCTCTACAAAGATTGGGCTTGGACAACAACTGACTTCGGGCCTCAGATTTGAATTGGTGGCTTGATAACCCCATTGCTTGAGCATTAAGGGTATTCACTGGGGAGATGATGAAGCTGGCCCCTTCTTCTTGGATTGAAACTACTAGAGGAAAGCTCAGTACTTCAGTGGAAGGTTCAATGGATCTTGTGTCTACTCTTATCTGAATTCTAACAAAGCAGTTGAAGTAGTTCTCCCAAACTGGAAATTAACATGCTTGAAGCATCCAGGAGTGATCAACTTTGATATTGGTGAAGCACTTCCTTGGACCTCATGGCCCACTCGGCCGCATGTACTTGCCAAGAAGAAAGGTTTGGCAAAGTCTGGTGTGTTTCAAGAGGATCATGCTGGCAAGAACACTGAGCTTCTCTATGGTCCTCCTCGTTGCCACTTTGAGCAGCGCACTGGTGCTTTGGCCGATGGTCCCATTCGCCAAGCTTAAGCATATATTGGAAATCTTCAGAGGTGGAACAAAGCTCAGGACAGAACCATCTTCAAGCTCAATAACAAGTGCAAGAAGTTGAGGAAGACTGTAAAGAGACAAGCTGAAGCTTCAGCTCAGTTCATGAAGAAGGTGACTAATATCTTGACTAGAGGAGCTGTAGCAGGATGCACTGCAGGGGACATTGTCCTCAGCGACACCTCGGCTCCCCAGACTCAGCCCTCACATTATTTTTTGGCACTCAGTCCTCCTCTCACTAGGAAACAGCTGCTCCGCCAGAAGAGAAACCCACCAGCTATACCCTCCACTTCAGGAAACAAGTCTCCTTCACTGGCCTCAACAAATGAGGAAGATGACACCGAGGATGACGCAACTGCCTCTTCCCAAGCTCCATTGTGAGGTACTCCACAACCTTTCCAATTTATATACCATATTTTCTTTGCATTTAGCTTTCTTTTATGTATCTCCTTCAACTTACTAACACAGAGACTGTGTGAACTATGTTTCGGGAGGTACCAAGTATTTGATCATGTTTTCTTTGATGATTTTGAGTCTCATGCATTGCATTGTACATACATATATGCATAGAAAACCCAAAAAAAAATTTGAAAATTTTGAAAACCACAAAAGGAATCATGTTATTGCATCACTTGGATTATTAGGATTGAGTCTAGAGCAGGTTGCATTCACTTGCATAGAGAGCAATGATTTTAAAATTTCTTGTAAAGAACACTTGTCTTGCACTGAAATTGACACCCTAGCTAAACATATCAGGTAGGTTAAGCATCTCTTGAAAGTCTTGCATGCTTCGAGCCTTGAAAACTCTTCTTGAAACATGTTCGCTTGCTTGATATTGGCATTGTTCTTGAAGCCAGCTCCAACCTGAACTTAGACTTGAATGAACTTAATATCTCTTGCTTATGGGCACTTGCATACTTGATCATGGATCTCATACACATTTGGGTTATCTTTTTCCCATTGCACCACTATTTGTAACCCAAATGGCACTCCCTCACCCTAAAATCATTACCATTCTTTGAAGCCAACATTTATATGCATGAGTGAGGCCTCTTTTGATAGTTTGTCATGTGCAAAATCTTAAGAGTATTGGGAGCGACATGGATTTGTTCTCATCTCTTTCTAGCAAAGGGTCATCATTTGAGCTAGCTTCTAGGATGGTGAGTGGGTTTATGTTTCTTAAAGGTTTATATCTTGGGTTTGGGAAGTGAGAAAGATGAGAAAGATGAACAAAAGGATGTAAGAAGAAAAGAAAACTATAGGGACCAAAAGGAAGAAAGAAAGCTCGAGAGTATGTCCATTGGAGCCTTCCCCCTCATAAAATAAAAAGAAAAGAAAAAGAAAGATTCAATAAGATAGTGGGGAAGGAAAAAAAAAGAGTTAGAACTAAGAAATGTGAAAAGTGAATAAGAGGTCCCTAGTGGTTGAGTCATAAGAAAAAGAGAGTTATTCATTGGGTGAGTGATGTGAAAGGGTGTTATGTTGGGTTATGGGATGATGTAAAGGGGGGTAGAACTTGTAATCACTTAGGAAAATGGTAGAATGATGAGAATGGATCCAAGTATGCAGGAATTGCCCCTAGTCTTAGATAAATTTTGCATGCTGATCAAGCTCCTTGATTCTTGAGTGATTACCACCTTAAAATGATGCATTTGAACCCTCTTCATCCATATTAGACCATCTGATCACCTAGCCAAACGATTGAGATCATGTCCCCATTTGTGAGAATTCACCTTGAGTGTGTGTGTTTGAATCAATGTGAGGGCTGGTTAAGAGAACTTGTTGGTTGATGAGTATTGCAACTTTTGTAAATGCATAAGAGTATTGATAGGCCTTGAGAAGCTAGAGTATATAAGAGAATGTGCTCATGCTAGGAAGAGTTTCTTTTGGCTATGAGCCCTTGCCTTCAAACCTCTTCCCCTATGAGTTCTTGAAAGTTCACTTGAGGACAAGTAAAGAATAAGTTTGGGGGAGTTGATATCTTGCATATTTACATTTTTTTTAGCCCTCCATTTTGTACATAATGATCATTTAGATTAAGAATTAAGCATCTTAAGGATCCATATTGCATTAATATGTCTCTATCAGGTGTTGGAGTGTCCTATGGAGTAATTGGAGGTGTTTCGAAGCATTGCGATCCAAAATGGGGTGAAGAATGGAGTTTATTCGAGCATGGACAAGCCAATCCATGAACCAGACGAGCATTACCCGGGTTGTGCACCCCGGGATAGCTTACCCGGGCGCATGACCGTCCCTTTGGTCGAAGACGAGCCAACGCGGGTATATCACCTCGGCTTGACTTACCCGCACGTCCTGATCAAGAGCCAGACAAAGGGAAGCTGACGCGGGGACAAGGCCGCAGGTTTCTGATATACCATGGATTCGAACCACTTTCACCCATGGTATATTGGTGTTTTACAATATAATTATTATGTTTTCTAGCCTATTAGGTATGTTTTCAGGTTCAGCAGTGTTTTGGAGTAAAGTGATGATTTTGGAGCATTTTAGAGTACAAAAGAGATTTCATCCGAGCTGACCATCAAACCAGACCAGAGGTCGACATTCAGAGACAATAATCGATCGATGCACAACCTGTGCTGTCGATCGATACAGAAGAGAAGACCCGACAAATGAAGATTATAATCGATCGATGCACATCCTGTGCCATCGATCGATATCGAGGCGTGAAAAGCCTGATTTGGTTCCAGCCGACTTATAGCCAAGACTCACAAAATTACAAGATTACCCCTGACGAATTTTTAAACTAATAGATAAATACTTGCCTAGGTGTTAGGAGGCAAGGGAGCTTTTTTTGTATTCTTATTTTCACAGCAAAAGTTTAGAGAGATTTTGAGAGTTGAAGAGAAGATCCAGAGATATTTGTGATTGGAACTCCACTACTATTATTATCTATACTATGCAGTTTTCTTACCTTGCTTGTGTTATGAATTGCTTAGCCATGTCTGAGTAGTTCCATTGTTAGATTTAGGGTTTAAATAGGTTAAAGGGATTAGCCCCAACTATATATTGCTAAGTTGTGGTATTCATCAATAGGTTGTTCTTTATGCTAGTTCTAGAATTGTTAACTAGAATATTGAACCCTAGGAATTTGTATGTTTGAGCACTCTTGAATAATATTGTCCTGACCTATCTATTGAGCTAAGATTGCTAGAGTAAGGTGATTTGCTGATCTAGGAAACTTAGTGAGCATAATTCAACCTGTGTGTAAAGCTTAACTGGAAGCTCGTCGATCGATATCCCTACTGGACAATCGATCGACAGCGTGAAAGGTGTATCGATCGATATCTCTCTAACATCATCGATCGACACTGCTGGCGATCGAACATTCTTGTTCTGGTCATTAGATCTAGTTAATAGACTCGTCCAAAAATTGCGAGAGCTGATTGACTTGCTGTTAAATAACGTAGTTGAGCTCTAATATATCATGCATGCAACTATTAGGCATCTATAGGATTATAATCTCTGAATAAAAACCTTAAGTCTAGCGTTTTCCAAATAAAGTTTCAACCCAATCATCTTGTTAGTCGAGCAACTACCTTGCTTACATAGGATTATTTATATTGCTTTAAACCATAAAAACCACAATTCACCTAGAATTAATTTTCTAATTAGATTAAATTGGTTTCCTAGCTCTTTGAATTCGATCCCTAAGTATTACAACTGAACCTCTTATTTGAGAGAGTAATTCAATCCTTAGGGTAATTTGAGTGAGACCAAATTTGGCGCCGTTGCCGGGGATCTTTGATTGCCATTAGATTTAATTCGATTGATTCTAGATTTTCTTTTTCTTTACCCCCTTTCTGATACAAATTTTCCTTGTCTTTTCAGGTGCATGCCCAGTAGTAGCAGAAGTAACAAGGACAAACAACTACTATTCTCCGAAGATCCTGCTCACTTGGAACCCTCGATCCGCAAAGACTTACGTTCCACATCGATCGACACAACAGCTTTGGCGTCGAAAAATTCTCGCATCCAACTGTCTACCGACACTCAACTGTCGACCGACTCGCATCGCTCGACATCGATCGACACTGAACCTTGTTCATGGATCGATACTCAGTCGCGAAGCATGGTTGCGATTGTTATTCTCAGACATGATGAGAAGGGAAACCTGTATGACCAGGATGGTCATCTGTGTAATGCAACAGGTCAGAAACTAGATGCACAGGGGAATGTAATCCCTGAGCCCGATACTGATGCTACAGGAGCTGTTCGACCTGTAGGTGAGACTGCTCGAACAAGATCATTGGCTGACTACAACCGTCTAGACGAGTACTACGCCAACAGATCAGCAACTCGCCTTCCAGAGATTCAGAAGCCAAATTTCAAGATGAAGCCAGAGTACTACACACTCGTGTCGCAAATACCCTACTCTGGATTACCACACAAGCATCCTATGGACCATCTTGAGAGGTTCGAGGATCTTATTGCTGCTATCCGCATGGATGGATTCCCTGAGTACTACCTACTCTGCAAGCTCTTCAAATACTCTCTGATTGGAGAAGCTTCGCATTGGCTTAAGCAGCTACCCACAAGATCTCTTACATCCTGGGCCGCCATCAAGAACTCTTTCTTGCGTAACTTCTTTGATGAGGCACACACTAAAGATTTGAGGAGCAAAATTGCTACATTCGCGCAGAAGACTGGAGAGTCTTTCAAGGACACATGGATCAGATTTAAGTTCTTCGAGCGAGACTGTCCACACCACGAATTCAATGAAGTGCAACTGCTTAGCACTTTCTTCAGAGGTACCGCCTTGAGGTATCAGATGGCTCTTGATACAGCTAGCGAGGGGAACTTCAACACCAGGAATACAGAAGAGGCTGTGAAACTTATGGAGAATCTAGCTAACAGTAGCAGCACCAAGAACACTGACTTTGAGAGAAAGAAGTTTGTTGCATCCCTTGGGAAGGATCAGATGGAAGAAGTTAGAGCAAAGTTGGATGTTGTTCATGAGCTTCTCAGGAAGCAGGTCTGCTCAGCTGAAGAAGAAGAAGTTCTATACGCAGAAGGAGAAGAAGATGTGAACTACATTGGAGGGACTGGATTTCAGAGGTCTGGAAACCAGGGTGGAAACAGGAACTTCTATGGCAATGGTCAGAGGAGTAACAACAACCAAAGTTCACTGTTTCAGAAACCCTACAGCAACAACATCAGAAACATGGGAATTCAGCTTACCTGAATCCACTACCACAGACTCAGGAGAGTAAGATTGAGACTATGCTTGATCGAGTTCTTGAAGGACAGCAGAAGCTAACAGTGGATTTCAATGGGAAGATTGATTCTGTCTACACAATTCTGAACACAGGGATTGAGAATCTAGGAACTCAGGTTAGGAAGCTTGAGATGCAGGTTGTTAAGACTGGAGAAGCTGTTAAGAGGCAGCAAGCCTTAACTAGAGAGGAAGGAGATGAAAGCATGAAGCACCAGGTCAATTCCATTATAGATGATGATTTCTGGCAGCTGGTGAAGCATGAGAAGCTTGAAGAAGGAGACTTCGAGATAGAGAGTTCCATGAGTTTTGGCAGATCACACTGGTGTCGACCGATATCGGAGGACACACATCGGTCGATGTCACCTGCCGAGTCGAGTGAAAATTGCTGTGCAGTACGAATTATGACTCATGAAGAGTACGCAGAGCGACATCCACAACCACCCTCCCCTTTCTATGACAACATCGATCGACAGCCCGATCCAGCCAACGATTGACAGAGAGAGCCCAACATCGATCGACGGAGAGATTCTAACATCGATCGATGAGCACCTCTCACATACCGATTGCAATTACCACCCATTGATATATCCCGAATCAATGCACTCAGACCACCACATAAACCATCAGCTAACCCGCCAGAGACTACAAGCAAACCTTCAGACACTACACAAGATCCTATGCAAGTTGATAAGGCCACTGAAGGGAGATAGTTGAGGAAAAGGAAGGAGAAGATTCCTAAAAACCTGAAGAGGGAAGCTAATGAGAAGGAGATGGATGGTTTCACTAAGAGAGTCCTCAGAATCCCACTGGAGAAACCTTTTGAGGAGGTTTATTTCACACACATATTGTGGATGTTTTTCAGAGAGACAAAAGATACTGAGGAGGACATTAGGAGAATGTTTCATCATGTCAGACAAAGAATGAAACATATGATCAAAGTGAAGAAGAAGAGTGATACTGGGAAATTTGCAATACCATGTCTAGTGAAGGGTATTGAATTTCCCCATGCACTTTGTGATACTGGAACATCAGTCAGCATCCTACCTAAGGTTATGGCAGACCATCTTGGTTTGAAAGTAGAGCCTGCTTCAGAATCTTTCACCTTTGTGGACTGTTTCAGAGGAACCCAGGAGCTATCATCAGAGACCTTGAGGTGCAGATTGGTAATGCCTTTGTCCCAATAGATTTTCATGTCCTGGATATCAAGCTAAACTAGAACTCTTCCCTTCTGCTTGGAAGAGCATTCTTGGCTACAGTAAGAGCTGTATGTGACATGAACACCAACAGAATATGCCTGACACTGATAGATTCAGACATCCACTATGACCAAGTCAGAGTTGTCAAACAACAGGTAAACCTTGTGGATATTGGAGATGATCTTGGCTATATTGCAGCATAACATTGTGGAGCAGAGTATGAGACAGAGTACTCGGCATCGATCGACACCATCTCTGAGTCATCGATCGATTCCAGTGAGTCAATCCCGACCGATAATCATCATCCCACGTCAATCGACATGGAGCATCCAGTTGACCACTACGCTTTGCCAGATCATTGCTATCCAGATTTTGCTTTTCAACCCAACATCAGACAAAATGACTATTCAATGGGCAGTTGGGCAGACAAAGGATTTCATGAGAGTTTCGCAGTGGATACTGCAATACTTTCAACCAATGGGGATACTAAAGAGTAGTATTATGAGGACTATTGGAAGGAACGAGCTACAGAGATTTCCCTTGAAGTAGATAAATTTCCAAGCCATGCCTTCATATTAAGACATTCGCCATCGATCGACAGAGGCCACTTAACATCGATCGATTCCCACCCTTATCTAGCAAAACAATCACATGCATCGATCGATACAAATATTGGTTCATCGATCGAATTAGAGGCAACCGACCTTGAGAAGGAAAAAGGAAATTTTCCAATTCAAAGTAGGGCATCTGATTGCTATAAAAGGAGTTTTGCACCCAAGAAGATTTCTCAAACCACAGAAGCAGGCAGTATGGAGCCAGAAAGTTCAGATGGGAATAGATGGATGAGTATGGAGTCTACAGAGATGAGTTTGGATATGCAAGAGGAGTAGCTGGTGAGATTATCCATGTCACCTAAGCAGACATCAGAAAAATTCTGGAGAGAGCATCTATGTTTGTTCAGAGCTACATATGTCTTCCAGAGCATGCCGCTTCATTCATAGAGACCAGGCTAGCACAAGAGATCTACACCTAAGATGAGATTACTGAATTGGCAACTGGTATTTGTGGAGCTCAAGAGAAGTTAGGATAAGAACTTTAGACACAGGTGGATGATACCTATCAACCTTTGGACAGAGGCTACAGTGAGCTTTATAGAAGCATGGCAGAGATGAGGATTGAGATTGATACTATGAAGAAACAACTTGAGCAGGAAGCTACGCCATCAACATCGATCGACTCCAACAAAGAAACATCAATCGATGTCCACCCGCCAACATCCAACAATCCCTCAAAAGCGGAGAATTCAGTAAAAAAGGAGGATGAATGGGAGATAGCATACATCAACACGAAGATTAATGACGTCTACAGCCCTCTCAACAACAACATTTCCTGGTTAAACAAAAGAATTGATCTCCTACAGCAAGATTTGGAAAAATTTCGCCACAAAGATCAGTGTCAACATCAACAAGCAACATCGATCGATAACTGTACCACCACATCGACCGACAAAAGTTTGCATCAGTAGAAGATAGGTTGCAATCCTATGAAGATATGCACGATCGTTTCACTTCACCTATCATGCGATACTTGGACAGCTTGTCTAAGCAGATGATCAAAGTACAGATGGACGTTGGAATAATTCAAGATCAACTTGGCTCTCAAGAAGAAGGATCAACATCGATCGATGGGTCACGAGCTGCATCGTTTGACGCCATGAAACCACAAGCACATATTCCTTATACAGCAGCAGAGGTTGATCAGATCTCATCCAAGCTCTACACAGCTATGGATACCATGGAAGACAGACTTGACAAGAGGTCTGATGATATCTACTTTCCATTCGACAACAGGATCAGTGGATTGGATTTCCAGGCAGAGTGGCTACAGAAAGAAGTCAAGGCCATTCAAAACTAACTCGCATGTCGTCATGAAAAATCAGCATTGATCGACAGGACAACCACCAAATCGATTGACAGGGCTACACCAGCAAAGATCGATTTACCATCTGTGGCATCGATCGATACCGCGTCTACATCAGACCAAGACAAGCTGATACATGACAAGTTAGAGTCAATGCAAGAGTAAATGAAGGAGCTATCAGCATACGCCTATGATAAGATAGGATGTCATCAATGCAGCATTGAAGCTCTTCAACAGAGTATAAGGAACATCACAAATGCAACACTAAAGATGGATCAAAGATGGACCATAAGTGATGAGGCCACAAGATGTTTCATGGCAACTTGGTTCAAAATGAGCAGAGATAATGTGGATGCTTGTTTTCCAACAAGTAGCTGTTTTTCCTTCAACTAGCTCAAACACTTACAAAGTCAAGCTAAATGACTATAACAAAGCGCTGAGTGGGAGGCAACCCACTATAAGATATTTTTATTTTTTTTTCTTAATTACTAGTATTTATTTTCGTATTCGTTTTGCAGATTTTATAAGATCCAAGTAGAATGATGACCAATACATCGACCGATGAGGAGTAGTCGAAATCGATCGACATACCATCACCTGCGACGAGCGATGCCAAGTTATGCACATCGATCGATATTCACTCCGGTCAGGTTTATCATTCTTACTTGTTAAATTGAGTCCTTTTGATTTATTTTCCACCATAACTCCGACAGTTTTACATTGGGACAGTGTAATTTAAGTCTGGGGGAGGTTTACAGATATTTATTTATTCTGATTCTTATTATAATTACTATTCAAAAGTTTTTGTTGAGTTCTAAGAAGGGGACAATGAACTTATTGATTTATACTTGATGATCTAACCACTCTTTAGCACCATTCTTGACTTATTGATTGCAGATAGTACTAAAGATGCTAAAGTGGATCAAACTGTCAACTATTCACACTTGCTTAGACTGTTTGAAGGAACCAAAGCTGACCTCCAACACTAAACTTGACACAAATTGCTTGTCTTGGGGCTTGGTATACATGGGATCTGATTCTTCAGACAAGTCTAGAAGGTAAAGCCTTGTGTAGGTTTATTTATCACCTTTTCTCTCTTTATTTTAGACCCTAGATAGTTTGGGTAGAAAGTTTTCTTAAAAAAAATCATCCTTATATCAAAAAACATAAGAAAAATAGGATTTTAGGTTTTAGCTAGGTGGAATCTGAACAGGACTTGGTGGCTACAACCATTAAGGCTTGCTTCATAAAGATTCCAACAAAAAGAATTCGAACGGGACTTGGAGGCGGCAATCTTCACAGTTCGCTTCATAAAGAATTCTTGGATATAGGTAAAAACGAAGTGAACAGGGCTTGGTGGCAACCACCATTAAGTCTTGATTCATGGAAGCCTGTCCAATCTTGGTCAATGGTCCTGCAAATTAAGCAGACTTTGACTAAAGAGAGAAATTAGTAGAGAGAAAAGATAGGAAATAACTTTCACCTGCAGCTCCAGACACTTGTCTGAAAGTCTTTGCATTCTGTGATTGATACCCCCAAGGTAAAGCCTTCACTTTTATTTTTATGCTAAGAAATGAGGTTAGTAGAGGGGAATGACAGATAGTATTTGCTAAGTTGCTGGATGAATGAATTTGGTTGCTAAGCTAGGATATTGCAAAATGTGCTTTTATGATTAGGACTTTTTAGATGTGGATTGCAATATTGTAGAGATGATGATTTCAATGTTTTAAATCTGTGAGTCCCTGCTGTTTTCAAACCTCTTTCAGAGAGACTGCCTGTTTGTTTTGCTTGAGGACAAGCAAAAGGGTAAGTCTAGGGGAGTTGATATACCAAGGATTTAACCCACTTTCACCCATGGTATATTGATGTTTTACTATATAATTATTATGTTTTGTAGCCTATTAGGTATATTTTCTGGTTCAGGAGTGTTTTGGAGTAAGGTGATGATTTTGGAGCATTTTAGAGTACAAAAGAGATATCATCCAAGCTGACAATCAAACCAGACCAGAGGTCGACATTCAGAGACAATAATCAATCGATGCACAACCTGTGCTGTCGATCGATATAGAAGAGAAGACCCGACAAATGAAGATTATAATCGATCGATGCACTTCCTGTGCAATCGATCGATATCTAGGCGCGAAAAGCCTGATTTGGTTCCAGCCGACTTATAGCCCAAGACTTCACCACTCTCACCCATGGTATATTGGTGTTTTACTTTATAATTATTATGTTTTCTAGCCTATTGGGTATGTTTTCTGGTTCAGGAGTGTTTTGGAGTCAAGTAATGTTTTGGAGCATTTTAGAGTGCAAAAGAGATATCATCCAAGCTGACCATCAAACCAAACCAGAGGTCGACATTCAGAGACAATAATTGATCGATGCACAACCTGTGCTGTCGATCGATACAGAAGAGAAGACCCGAAAAATAAAGATTATAATCGATCGATGCACATCCTGTGCAATCGATCGATATCGAGGCGTGAAAAGCCTGATTTGGTTCCAGCCGACTTATAGCCCAAGACTTCAACACTCTCACCCATGGTATATTGGTGTTTTACTATATAATTATTATGTTTTCTAGCCTATTAGGTATGTTTTCAGGTTCAGGAGTGTTTTCGAGTAAAGTGATGATTTTGGAGCATTTTAGAGTACAAAAGAGATTTCATCTGAGCTGGCCATCAAACCAGACAAGAGGTCGACATTCAGAGACAATAATCGATCGATGCACAACTTGTGTTATGAATTGCTTAGCCATGTCTGAGTAGTTTCATTGTTATATTTATGGTTTAAATAGGTTAAAGGGATTAGCCCCAACTATAGATTGCTAAGTTGTGGTATTCATCAATAGGTTGTTCTTAATGCTTGTTCTAGAATTGCTAACTAGAATATTGAACCCTAGGAATTTGTATGTTTGAGCACTCTTGAATAATGCTGTCCTGACCTATCTATTGAGCTAAGATTGCTAGAGTAAGGTGATTTGCTGATCTAGGAAACTTAGTGAGCATAATTCAACCCGTGTGTAAAGCTTAACTGGAGGCTCGTCGATCGATATCCCTACTGGACAATCGATCGATAGCGTGAAAGGTGTATCGATCGATATCTCTCTAAGATCATCGATCGACACTGCTGGTGATCGAACATTCTTGTTCTGGTCATTAGATCTAGTTAAAAGACTCTTCCAAAAATTGCGAGAGCTGATTGACTTGTTGTTAAATAAAGTAGTTGAGCTCTAATATATCATGCATGCAACTGTTAGGCATCTATTAGATTATAATCTCTGAATACCTGAATAGAAACCCTAAGTCTAGCGTTTTCCAAATAAAGTTTCAACTCAATCATCTTGTTAGTCGAGCAACTACCTTGCTCACATAGGATTATTTATATTGCTTTAAACCATAAAAACCACAATTCACCTAGAATTGATTCTCGGATTAGATTTAATTGGTTCCCTAGCTCTTTGGATTCGATCCCTAAGTATTACAACTGAAGCTCTTATTTGAGAGAGTAATTCACTCCTTAGGATAATTTGAGTGATATCATTTCCCTTACCCACACAGCCGAAGAAGAAGCTAGACGAGTGCGTACCGCGGGTTGGTCGGCGCGGGTTGGCCGATCCTGATCCCTACCCCGGCAGTGTCGTTTAGCTAGGTCGATTTTGTCATTTTCTAAGGGCTTTTTAGACTTTTTTATGGAAACCATTAGGTTTTCCAAAGACCATATAAATACTCTTGTAATCCCCAAGATTGGGACTTATGTTATTTTCTCTCAAAAATACAAAACACTTTGGTGAAAGTTTGGTCCGTTAATCTAAATCTCATCTTGTTCTTGTGTTCATGAGTGTTTTTATTTCTTTCGCACATGATTAAGCTTGAATCCTTCATGGGTTTAAGAGTAAGCATGTTGGTTAGTGAGTAGATCTATTTTGGATTCATGGGTTAGGGTGATTAAGGGTGAAAAAGTGAAGATCTAAGGTGTTTAGTGTTAGATCTATCTTTTCCTTGCTTGTTGAGTGATCTTAAAGCTAGTTTAGAGTTGGCCTTTCTAATCTATAGCTCTACGCATTTCCTGCCCAAAAGGTATTTGTTTAAATGCCTGAACAACCTCTTCAATGCTTTTACCTTGCTTTACCAAAGAAATTTGATGTTAGAGGAGCTAAGATTGCTAGTAGACTGGTTCTCAATGATTGTTTCAGTCATTTCAGTCAAAGACATTTGATGTATGGGTGATTATTGCAAATGAGCATTTATCTTGAAAAAGAACTTGTTTGGTATTGTGTCTAGGCATAAGGATATAGATTGATTGAAAGTTTTCCACCTTAGATTGAATCTTGATCACCCAAGATCAAATCCTTAACCCCATGGGTCGGGTCCTATCATCTCACTTTGAAAGAAAGTTTGTTCCTATATTGCATTTTAGCATAGATCTTAGTTCTTATTACTTTCACAGCCTGATTGCACTTAGATTAAGCATTATCCTGCAATCTCTTTGCTTTGAAATCACTTAGGATTGGATTTGACACTCATCTACACTACTTTGGGCTTAGGAGCCTTGAAAACTCCTTGTCAGGTTTCTATTCAGGTAATCAGGATTATAATGATATAGAGACTACCTGTTTCTTGCAAGATATTAGTGAACTCAACTGGGATTTACAATCTATCAACTTTCGTTTGTTTAGATTGCCTAATATCTAGATCATGGATCTCACCTTTTGCTTGTTGATCTCAAGAAAGTGTCGATCGATTATTCTATATGAATATCAATCGATCACCGTTCACAACATCAATCAATCAATCTATATGATTGTCGATCGATATCGCTTCTAGAAAGCTTTTAAATCGGGTTGAATGAATGTCCCCTATTCTTCCTAGAACAACTGTCGTTTGTTTCTAGAAATCATAGCTCAATAAGATTAGTTTGAGATAAAAGACAAAGCTGTTGCTTGTGCCTAATGATTCTAAGATCAGGGTTCTAGTTAGCTACTCTAGAAATCAAGCAGTAAGAACAATCTATTGACGAATATCACAACTTAGCAATTCTATATTTGGCGCTAATCCTTGGTAACCTTTTTAAACCCTAAACCTAACAAGTGAATTACTCAGACATAGCCAAGCAAAACATAAACATAGATAATAGAAACTACATAGATTAATGATGTTAGGACTTTTCTAGGGTCCCTAACAAAATGTTGTAATACAAGAGATGTCAAACCAGTTCTAAGTGATCACAAAGCAAAGGGAATGCAAGCCTATGCTTAATCTAAATGCAACCATTAAGTGAGATGATGTTTAATCTAAGACAATGCTAAAAATGCAATAAAAGATGAAACTTCCTTTGATTTTGAGATGGGAGAACTCATGGGTTAGGGAATAGGACCTTGGGTGATTAGGTTTCGAACTAAAGATGGCAACTTCCAATCAATCTAGCAACCTTAGGCCTAGACACAATCCTAAGCAAGCTCTAGGTGTAGATGAATGCTCATTCACTAACATGTCTCAAGCATCAAATGTCTTTGGTTGAATAATATGAAAGCAATCATTAAGAATAAGTCTACTAGCCATCTTAAGACCTTTAACAACAAAATCTTTGGTAAAGAATGTTATAAGCTTAGGAGAGTTGATTCAGACATTTCGTCTAATACCTTGTGGGTGGGAAATGTCTAGAACTCAACTTTTGAGAGGCCAACTCAAAAGAAGCATTAAAATCACTCTACTAGCAAGGAAATAGATAGATCTACACTAATACATCTTAGATCTAGCCTAATCACCCTTAATCTCTCTAACCCATGAATCCAAAAGTGGATTACTCACTAATCATCATGATTCCTCTCAAACCCATGGTGGATTTAAGCTTAACCATGTTAAGAAAAGAAGGTGAGAAATTAAAATCAATCAAGAACACAAGAACAATAAGATGATTCGATTCAAGATTAGAACTTTCACCCAAAAGGTTTTTGTGTTTCTTAAGAGATAAAAAGATAGATCTCACAAAAGACATTACGAAAGTATTTATACTTAGGCTTAGAAAGCCCTAAAACATTAAAAAAATGACTAAGATGCCCTTGAAGACATAATGGTTTGACCAATCAGAAAACTTTATAAAAGGAAGAAGCTTGGACACCCGGGTCGAGTGGTGCTGGACCAGGCCGGGTACGGCCAGCCCGGGTGCCTCATCGCGTCCTGTCCATCCAACCCGTGCGGGTTAACCTGGCCGGGTGCATTGAGTCGGGTGCCTTCTCACGTCGGGTAGGTTGAGGCCGAGTGTGGATGTCACGCGGGTGATCCATGCCGGGTGGATGAGGTCGCGTGAGGATGCAGTGTGGGTGGTTTTGGCCGAGTGCCTCACCCCGGGTATGTAGGCCATGCGGGTCCTTCAGGCCGCGTCCTCCAAGGCCGCGTGCTGTCCTCTTCTCAGTTCGTCATCAGGCCGTGCGGGTGGTCTAGGCCGGGTGGTCTAGGCCGGTTATGGACTCGACCATCTTCATTTTCTCTTTGTTTTGTCTTGGCTATACCTCATTCTTCACTTCTTTTTGGTTTTAAAGCTCTCAAACTCCTCAAATGACACCATAGGCTGCTCCAAAACCTGATAGGGACAAATGTATGCAAAATGGATCCTAAAGATGTCTAAATTCTAATTTATATGATCAAAATGCATAAAAGGAAAGCTAAAATAATGAAAATATGCAAGACATCAACTCCCCCTACACTAGTCCTTTACTTGCCCACAAGTAAACTTTCAAGAACCATGGAGGAGAGGTTTGAAGGTGGGGACTCATAACCAAAAGAAACTCTTCTTAATTTTCAAACTAATAACCTTGCATAATCATACTAAATAGCAAGAGCAAAGACTTTTTCTAGCTCTAACTTCTTTAGGCCTATCTTGACTCCTTTGACCTCTACACTAATCATCATGAATCCACAAATCCATCAGCTCTCTTACAATCAATAATCAAACTCAATAGAAATCTTGCAAATTGTCAAATGGTCCAAGTCATTTGGTTTGGTGAGAAAAGGTTTTTATGCAAAGTGAAACTAGAGGTTCAAAGGGACTTTTAATTGGGTGGTTCACTCTCAAAACAAGTAGCCTTGACATTGCACATAATTTATCTAAGAAGGGATCAACTCATGCATACAATGCTCAATCTCCATTGTTCTACCATTTTCCCATACATAAATCATGTCTTACTCTTATCTACAATGCCAAACCCAACTCACATCACTCACCCAAAGGATTTTCCCAAGAACTCAAAACACTTTCTCATATACAACTCTTTCCTTTTGAAATCTAACAAGGGATTTTTTTTTTTATTATTTTAAATACTCTCTAGCTCCCTTTTTTTTACCTTGCTAGCCTCCTTTCTTTATTCTTTCTTTTTCTTTTTTCTTTATTCTTTTCTCTCTTTTTTTCCTCTTTTTTCTTTTTATTTGGGGGCCAAGACTATCTTTATAACTATGAGCTAGAGAGTTTCTTTTCTTATCCCAAAAGACCAATGCTTTGAGCTCTAAGAGTCTATTCTTTTCTTTCTAAGGTGTGCAGTGGCTCTGCTAGAGTGACCCTCATGGAACACGGGTGCCTTTTCTGCCGCCTTCTTAGCCTCAGGTAAGGTCATGGGACCAAGAGCGCCGTGACAACCAAGGAAGTGCTGCTGACTGACATCAAATTCGATTGCTCCTGGAGTTCTCAAGGAGGTGAGCTCATAGTTAGGAAGAACCAGCTCAACTTTTTTGGCACCTCTCAAGTAGGAATTTTCCATTGAACCTCCCAGAGAAGTAGTGAGCTGACCTCCAGTAGTTTAGATCAATGAAAGAGGGTCCAGTTGCATCATTGCCCAAGCTGATACCCTTATGCTGAAGCAAGGGTGTTATCAAGCCACCAATTCCAATCTGAGCTTCTGGATCCCTGTTTATCCAAGCATAATTTTTGTAGTACATGAGGCGCTTCAAAAAGAACCCAACCATACCAAAGTCAGTGTAGAAATCAGTGGGGACGTCGGGCAAGTGAGGAAGTGAGGCATAGTGCTGGACAGCCTGGTCTAGTAAGCGTAAGTCATCTCCATTGACGTTGCTTATCTCTTTTCTTGGGAAGATGGTGTGGACAATCAGCCTATGGAGATAGCGCACAGAAGGATGCCTGATAGAGGTATTCTTGTCTCTGCTGGAGACTATCCTTGCCAGATAACAGCTGGTAGGTTTAGTGTTCTAGGCTCTTTCCTTTTGGAAGCCTTTTCATCTTTGGCAAGGAAGGTTCCTTCAAATCCTTAAAGCCAAGCACTTCCCCAATCTCAGCAAAAGTCATGAAGTAGATTCTCCCATCAATCTTGATTCTGATTTTCCCCCATCCTTGCTTCACATGAGGACTAGAGTGAAATGTGGTCTCCAATGTTGCCAAGAATTGGCAGGATACCTCCTTGTGTGTGGGATGAACCATGGAATAGAAACTTCCCATGTTCATGTTGTGTAGCATGTCCTTCATGTCTTGATCAATTTCCAACTCCTTCATCAATCTCACATCAGCAAATCTGGTAGGAGGCCAGGAAACACCACGTCTCAATTTCTCTAACAGCTCATCTTCAGTGGGTTTCTTTGTTCTATCCCTGTGAGCATTGAAATTTTTCATGATTGAAGGATCTTGCTCAGCTTCACTACCATCTTCAGAAGGTGCATCTCCATCATTTGCATCTTCTTGCTCCAAGGGAGGAGGTGCCACAATCTTGTTTCTCGGTGCCTTAACCTTGGTGGGAGGAACTTGTTCTTTATCACCTCCCTTGTTGCTCTTCTCCAAAACAAGAGCTCCCACACTGTTGGTTCTTGGCGCTCTAGCTTTCTTGGGAGGGACTTGCTTGTGAGTACCATCAGCCACACTCTCATCAACAGCAACTCTCTTGCCATCCCTTTTTGCATGTGCTCTCCTTCTTGGCATTGCCAAAGTTTGTTGCCTACGCTCTTCTTCACATTCTGGAATGGAACCCAAGTCTTTCCCAAACTGAGCAGTCTCTCTCTCTGCTTTCTCTTTCTTCTCAGTCTCTATCAATGCTTCATCCTTTCTACCCATTGGTACCTGAAAGTTAAAGTCTTGGAAAAGATTATGCACAAGGAAAGTGGGAACTCTTAAATGAGAGAAACATGAATTGACAATTGTGAGCTCAATCTAAGATCAGCTGATATCTTGTGCATTTCATGGTTTTAAGCATCCATTTTGCATTCATATCAATCATTTAGGCTTGCATATAGATATGTTTAGGGTGCATTGCATTATACTTGTGTGTTTTCAGGTTTGGTGAAGTACAAAACAGGTTTTGGAGCAAAATGAGTCATAAAAATGATGTTTTCGACCAGAGAATTTCGCTAGCTGTTGCCGCAGGCAAATGGAGGCTGCTACGGGATCGCAAGTCGGTATCGTTGTTGTGGCCAGAGAATTTCGCAGGCTGTTGCCGCAGGCAAATGGAGGCTGGTACGGGATCGCAAGTTGGTATCGTTGTTGTGGCCAGAGAATTTCGCAGGCTGTTGCCGCAGGCAAATGGAGGCTGCTACGGGACCGCAAGTTGGTATCGTCGTTGCGGCCAGAGAATTTCGCAGGCTCCCGTCGCAGGCAAAAGAAGGCGGCCTAGAAACAGAGTGGTCGCGACTCCACGTAGCAGGCTGGAGATGGCTGCGGCCGCATCCGAAACAATGCTTTTTACCATTTTACCCTCTATGTTTTAGACTGGAAAAACCTAAGTTTAAGTTTGTTTTTGAAGCCATTAGGCTGATTTATCTTTTGTTCTTAGAAAAACCACCAAATACTTCTTGTAAACTTCTCTTCTTGGATTTATTTGATCATTGTTCTTGCAATCTTTTGATATTGAATCTTTTATTTGTATTTCTACATGATTAATCTTCTATCAAATATGGGTTTAAGAAGAATCATGGAGATTAGTGAGTAATCCTCTTTGAATTCATGGGTTAGGAAGATCAAGGGTGATTAGGCTAGATCTAGGATGTTTGAGTGTAGATCATGCTTATTTCTTGCTAGTAGAGTATTCATAATGCATCTTCTGAGTTGGCCTCTCAAAAGTTGATCTTTAGGCATTTCCCACCCACAAGGTGTCTGATGAAATGCCTGAGACAACTCTCCTAAGCTTTTAACATACTTTACCAAAGACATTTGTTGTTAAAGGTGTTAAGATAGCCATTAGACTTGTTTGTAACGATTGCTTTCATTTTATTCAGCCAAAGACATTTGATGTTTGAATTGTGATAGCAAATGAACATTCATCTAGACATAGAGTTTGTTTATGATTGTGTCTAAGCTTAAGATTGATAGTTTGATTGTTTATTTGCCATCTTTAGTTCGAGACCTGATCACCCAAGGTCTAATTCCTATGCCCATGAGTTCTCCTTTATCATATCAAAGAAAGCTTCCTCTTTTATTGCTTATTTGCTCTGTTATTGCATTCTATCATTAGTAGTAGTTTAAAACCATCCAAATTATCGGTTGCACTTAGATTAAGTAGTACTTGCATTCTTGGTGCTTTGAATCCCTCAGAACTGGTTCGACATTTCACTCATATTACAACATTTGCTTTAGGAGCCTTAGAAACTCCTAGTATCAAATTGGCGCCGTTGCCAAATTCTGAGTAGATTTAAACATTGAGATTTAGTCACTTGCTTGAGACTAAGTCGTTTTTTTCTCCTGTTACTGATTCTCCATCTTCATTTTCCTTGGCATTTCAGGTGTATGAACTTGAGGAGTAGAGGCACAACAAACCTTGTTCCAAGAGTTGAAGACATTAGAGCATTTGAAAGGGAAACTAGAAGAAGGAGACAAGCAGAAGAGCAACAGGCTCACTTGCAGAGGTTGGATACAGACATGGAAAACTTACCACAAGGTGGAAATGTGAACGGTCAAGGTGCTGACAACCCTCCACCACAAGGGCCACAACACCCACAGCGACCAGCTCGAGCCATTGGAACCTATGACCGCCCTAACATTCATGGGCATAGGTTAGGAATCAGAGCACCAGCTGTGGAAGCCAACAACTTTGAGGTCAAACCAGGACTCCTCAACGTGATCGAGAACAACAAGTATCATGGCTTGGCTGTAGAGGACCCATTTGATCACTTGGACAAGTTTGACAGCTACTGTGGGTTGTCAAAAACCAATGGTGTGTCTGAGGATGCTTTCAAGCTCAAGCTATTCTCTTTCTCTTTGGGGATAAGGCGCGTCAGTGGGAGAAGTCTTTACCCAGCGACTCTATCACCACAGGATGACTGCAAAGAGCATTCTTGGAAAAGTTCTTCTACCTCAAGAACTGCAAAGCTGAGAATGAAATTTCAAGTTTTCAACAGAAGAACTTGGAAGGATTCAGTGAAGCTTGGGAGAGATTCAAGAGCTATCAAGCTCAATGTCCACACCATGGTTTCTCCAAGGAAAGCTTGCTGAGCACATTCTGAGGGGCTCTTCCTAAGTACAGAGCCAGGTTGGATACTGCAAGTAATGGGTTTTCTTGGGAGAACTGAGGAAGATGCAGAGGAGCTAGTTGACAACATGGTGAAAAGTGACGCAGTCTACAGTGGAGACCACGACAAGCGCTAGAACTGATGATAAACAGACAAGGAAGGAGCTAAAGGCTCTGCAGGAGAAGATAGACATACTCATTTCTGATAAAGCTACACAAGAGCAGTTGAACTTTGTTGGAAACAAAAACCAAGAGGCACCACCTGCAGTTAATGAGGTTGATGGGCTGGAAGGGCAAGAAGAGCTGTGTTTCATCAACAACAATGGTAGCTGGTACAGGAAAGAGCCTAATTTTCAGTACAACAACTACCCACAGAGATCTAATACCAGCAAACAACAAGGAGGCTACCAGCCCAAGAGCAACTACAATCAGCAGAGTGGTAACCAGCCTAGGAACAATCAGCAAAGCAACTATCAGCCTCAGCAGAACCCTCCTCCTGGCTTCCCTAGCAAAGGGAACCAATCTTCTCAACAACAGGCTAATCCTTCTAGTTCTACTCCTCGGAAAGCAGCACTGACACTCTACTGAAACAAATCCTGGAATCACAGACTAGAAGTGAGAAGCATGTTGGATATGAGTTGAAGAACCTCCATAACAAGATTGATGGAAGCTACAATGATCTCAACAACAAGTTCAGGGCTTTGGAGAGCCAGTTTGCTGCCATGAACACTCAGCAAAATCTTCAGCAAGGTTCTCTACCTGGAAAATCTGAGCAAAACCCAAAGAAGGCAATGAAAGCTGTTACCCTTAGGAGTGGAAAGCAGTTACCTCCTAGAACTCTCACCAAGGATGCTGAGAAACAAGGTGAGGGGGTTGCCATTAACATGGATGATGATGAGGTAGTGATTGTGGATGAGAAAACCAATGATGAGATCTTGGAGAAGATTGTGGAAGCCAAGGGTAAGGAAAAGGTTGGAGAAGAAAAGAGAACTGAGAAAGATGGTGAGGAGCCTGCTCCAGCAAATGAGAAGCCTTTTGTTCCCCCTCCTTATGAACCCAAACTCCCATTCCCTGGAAGATTCAAGAGGCAGCTGCTAGAGAAGTACAAGGCTCTGTTTGAAGCAGATGAGTGAAATTCAGGTCACAATGCCTATCATTGACGCTTTCATGCTGGTTCCTCAATACAGCAAATTCCTGAAAGATGCTGTAGCTGCAAAGAAAAAAGAGATGGAGGGAATGATGATCCTTACTCATGAGTGCAGTGCCATCATTCAGAGGCTTGATGTTCCAAGAAAGCTAGAGGATCCAGGATGCTTCACACTACCTTGTGCTATCGGACCTATGGTATTTGAGAGGTGTCTCTGCGATTTGGGAGCTAGTGTCAGCTTGATGCCTTTATCTGTGGCAAAGAAGCTTGGATTCACTCAGTACAAGAAGTGTAGACTTTCTCTAGTTCTGGCTGATCGTTCAGTGAAGTACCCTGTGGGTATCTTGGAGGACCTTCCTGTGAAGGTTGGAAATTGTGAGATCCCTACAGACTTTGTGGTGCTTGAGATGGGGGAGGAAGCTCAAGATCCCTTAATCCTTGGAAGGCCCTTCTTAGCCACAGCAGGAGCTATTGTTAATGTGAAAGAAGGCAAGATTGACCTCCATTTGGGACAAGGGCACATCCTCCACTTTGACATCAAGGAAGTAATGAAGAAACCAACAACTCAAGGGCAAATCTTCTACATTGAGGAGATGGATGCTCTTGCTGATGAGCTTCTTGAAGAGTTATCACTAGAGGATTCTCTACAGCATGCTTTGACCATAGAGAAAGAGGTTGTAGTGATTGAGAATGTGGAGAGTACTGCTTATGGGATGATGCTGGATTCACACAAGGGGTTTGCTAGTAAGGAACAGTATGAGGAACTGCCACAAGTGGTTCAAGAAGAAGCTTCAGTCGCCAACAAGAGAGCGTCCAGCAAGATGACTGGAGTGAGCTTAAGGCACCTAAGGTGGAGCTTAAACCCCTTCCCATGGTGTAAGGTATGCATTCCTTGGCCCTAATGAGACTTATCCTGTCATTGTGAGTAGTGAACTTACTGAAACTGAGCTGTCTGAACTTTTAAAAGCACTTAAAAGATTTAGAAAAGCAATAGGTTACTCACTAGATGATATCAAAGGGATATCACCCTCTTTGTGCATGCATAGGATACATCTTGAGGATGAATCAATGACTTCTATTGAGCATCAAAGAAGGTTAAATCCTAACCTGAAGGATGTTGTAAAGAAGGAGATTCTTAAACTTTTAGATGCTGGTGTGATTTACCCTATCTCAGACTCTAAATGGGTATCTCCTGTGCATGTTGTCCCAAAGAAAGGTGGTATCACTGTAATTAAAAATGACAAGGATGAATTGATACCAACCAGAACCATCACAGGTCATAGAATGTACATTGATTACCGAAAACTGAATTCTGCATCTAGGAAAGATCATTTCCCATTGCCATTTATTGATCAGATGCTTCAAAGACTTGCTAATCACCCATTCTACTGCTTTCTTGATGGGTATTCAGGGTTCTTCCAGATACCCATACATCCCAATGATCAAGAGAAAACGACATTCACATGTCCTTATGGTACCTTTGCCTATTGAAGGATGCCATTTGGGCTATGTAATGCTCCAGCCACCTTTCAAAGGTGCATGATGTCAATCTTCTCTGATCTAATTGAGGATGTTGTGGAGGTGTTCATGGATGACTTCTCTGTCTACGGATCTTCGTTTTCTGCTTGTTTGTCAAATTTGTGCAGGGTCCTACAGAGATGTGAAGACACCAACCTCGTGCTGAATTGGGAGAAGTGTCACTTCATGGTTAAAGAAGGGATTGTGCTGGGACACAAGATCTCAGAGAAGGGGATTGAAGTAGACAAGGCAAAGATTGATGTGATGATCAGTTTGGCTCCTCCAAAGACAGTGAAAGACATCAGGAGTTTCTTGGGGCATGCTGGCTTCTATAGAAGGTTCATCAAGGATTTCTCCAAGATTGCCAGGCCACTCACCAGACTGCTTTGCAAGGAAGAGATCTTTCTCTTTGGTCAGGAATGTCTAGAAGCTTTCAAGAGGCTGAAGAGTGAGCTTGTGAGTGCTCCCATTGTCCAACCACCTGATTGGGATCTCCCCTTTGAGATCATGTGTGATGCTAGCGACTATGCTGTGGGAGCTGTTTTGGGGCAGAAAAAGGATGGCAAGTCTCATGTGATCTACTATGCAAGCCAAACCTTGAATGATGCTCAGATGAAGTATGCCACAACTGAGAAGGAAATGCTAGCCATTGTCTTTGCATTTGAGAAGTTCAGAAGCTACTTAGTGGGGTCAAAGGTTATTGTCTACACATATCATGCTGCTTTGAGACACCTTTTGGCCAAGAAAGATGCAAAACCCAGGCTTTTGAGGTGGATCCTTTTGCTTCAAGAGTTTGATTTAGAGATCAGAGACAAGCCAGGAGTTGAGAATGGTGTAGCAGATCACTTGTCCAGGCTGAAAATAGAGTGCGGCATCCCTATTGATGAGGGACTTCCAGAAGAGCAGATCATGGCCATTGGAGCAGTGATTGCAGCCTGTGAAACCGGCAGAAAGCTTGAAGAGGTTAAGGCTACTGAAGAGAAAGAACCTTGGTATGCTGATTTGGTGAATTACTTAGCCACAGGAAAAGAACCTTTGAATCTTGTGGGCTATGCCAAGAAGAAGTTCTACAAGGATGTGAAGAGGTACTACTGGGATGAACCTTACCTCTACATTCTTTGCAAGGATCAGCTTTATAGGAGAGTGGTTGCTAATGAAGAAGTTGATGGGATCCTTACACACTGTCATGGATCATCCTATGGAGGCCACTTTGCTACCTTCAAGACAGTTGCAAAAGTGTTACAAGCTGGATTCTGGTGGCCACACATGTTCAAGGATACACAAGACTTTGTTTCAAGGTGTGATTCATGCCAAAGAAGAGGAAATATCACCAAAAGAAATGAGATGCCTCAAAATCCAATCCTTGAAGTTGAGGTGTTTGATGTGTGGGGTGTTGACTTCATGGGGCCATTTCCATCATCCTATGGAAACAAATACATCCTTGTAGCTGTTGACTATGTCTCAAAGTGGGTAGAAGCCATTGCAAGCCCCACCAATGATGCTGGAGTTGTAACTAAGATGTTCAAGAGTGTCATCTTTCCAAGGTTTGGAGTTCCAAGAGTTGTGATCAGTGATGGAGGCTCTCATTTCATCAACAAGCTGTTTGAAGGACTTCTCAAAAAGAAAGGTGTGAAGCATAAGGTGGCAACTCCTTACCATCCTCAAACAAGTGGTCAAGTTGAGATCTCAAATAGAGAGATAAAGTCCATTTTGGAAAAGATTGTGGGGGTTACAAGGAAGGATTGGTCTACTAAGCTTGATGATGCACTTTGGGCTTATAGGACAGCTTACAAGACCCCTTTGGGAACCTCACCTTTCAACCTTGTGTATGGGAAAGCTTGCCATTTGCCAGTAGAACTTGAGTACAAGGCACTATGGACAGTAAAGTTGCTGAACTTTGACATCAAGAGTGCCAAGGAGAAAAGACTTCATTAACTACATGAGCTTGATGAGATAAGAATGGATGCTTTTGAGAACTCAAGGATCTACAAGGAGAAGACTAAAGCTTTCCACGACAAGAACATTCTGAAAAGAGAGTTCAAAGAAGGAGATCAGGTCCTTCTCTATAACTCTAGGTTAAAGTTATTTCCAGGAAAGCTTAAGTCAAGGTGGTCCGGTCCATTCAAGGTTAAGGAGGTTAAGCCATATGGGGCAATAGTGTTGTGGAGCACTGATGGAAGAGACTTTACAGTCAATGGACAAAGGGTCAAGCTCTACATGGCTACTACACCAGGAGAAGAAGGAACCTCGATTCCACTCTCCAATCCTATCCCCGCCTAATCTCAAAATAAAGGAAGTCAAGCTAGAGACTTAAAACAAGCTCACTTGGGAGGAAATCCCATGTCTATCCTTATATATACTTTATTTTAGTCATTTTGTTCTTGTTTATGCTTTTATGTTTCTAGATGCAGGTAAAAAAAAAAAACAGAGATTTTCGCGGGCTATTACCGCGACTTCCCGAGCCTGCGGTGTGCACTCGACGAAACAGCAGAGAATTTCGCAGCCTCCAAGCCACGCCCCTGTGCTCCCCGCGGTAAGACAACAAAATCTCGACAGAGATTTTCGCAGGCTCCCGTCGCGACCACAAGGCACCTGCGGTCGTCTCCCTCCGTTCGCGGCCTGCTTCCCGCGGTGGTACGATGCCCGCAGCCCAGGTACGTAAACCGCCCCCAATACTTGAATTGAACCGAAATCGTTCGCTAAACCGGACTTGACCGGTTTGCCTCCTGCTCCCTTGTTTTTAGTCGTGAAAGTGACCCTTTTTCTCTCTAGTTCTTGCCTAAAAGTCCTAAGTTCATCACCTTCTTCTCCATAGCTCTCAAGAACTCATTTTTCTCAAATCTTCATCAAATTCAGTGATTCTTGTTGCTATTTGTTGGGTTTCTCTTGCTCATTAAGTTTCTGTAACTTGTTTCTCCTATCATTCACCATACAATCAAGGGTATGCATTTCAATTTCTAGGGTTTGAAGTCAATTTCGAATTTTCTTTAAACTAAAATCTCTTGAGGATTGTTGGTTCCTAATGATAGTAGAAAGCTTCTAATTAGTTGAAATCGTGCTAAGTTTTAGGAGTGAACTATGTGCATTGCAAATTTTTGAAGTTGAGGTTCTTGAGAATTGGAGCTTTTTCAGAAATATTAAAGGAACTTCAAATTTTGGCTTTAAGTTGGTGATTGAGCTTGTTTTACTTAGATGAGACTTCCTTGATTAAGAAATTTTCATGATTTAAAATTTTGAAATTTTTTTTATTTTTTTTCTCTTGGATCTGAACTCACACTCTTTTTGAGTATCTATTGTAGGAAATCCACCATGGGAATGACAAAGGAAGGTAAAATGCAAAAGCGATCTAATACGCCACAGCAAAACTTGATGTCTACAAGAGGGGAAGGAGGAAGTGGAAGTTCATCTCATGCTAAAGGTCGTAAGGATAAAGAGATAATGAGGGAGGATCCTATTGAGGAAGAAAGTTCTCATGAATCTGAAAGTGAAGAGGAACCAGTTCTAAAGAAGAAGAAAAGGGAACCAAAACCACCAAAGAAGAAGAAGCCTCCACCCTCAGAAATAGCCAAACTCTTCAAGGCTATGGAGTTCAAGCCTACAGTCTATCCCGACCCTCATATGCTGAAGTGTTTGGGTCTCTATGATGATGTGAAGCTCTTGCTAGAGAAGTTGGGACTTGAGAGACTATTGACTTTGCAAAGGCCAGGATACCAGACAGCAACATACCATTTCCTATCCTCACTTACTGCTACATTCTATGAGAAAGGGGAGGATCCAGATGATGGTCATGGTTTCATCAGTTTCAAGATTGGGAGGCAAACTTATCGAATGTTCTTTAAGAGGATCAGTGAAGTTATGGGATTTCCGGATAGGCACACTACAATGGTGGAAGCTGTTAAGGGAGATACTTCCAGCTTTTGGAGTATGATTGCCTCAGGGATTCACGATACCAAGCGCAACAAAGGTGCTGACATTCGTAACCCTCTATCCGCTACGTCCAAAGGATCTTGTCAAGCACTTTGTTTGCTCGGAAAGACCCAGGAAGAGTTGTTGAGGATGAGCTGAAGTGCCTCATTATAGGTCTTAAGGATGGGATAGGCGAGAGATATCAAGACAACGAACGGGTACATGGTGGATCGAGAGACCCTAAACCAGGAATTGTTGGGATCTTTGTGAAGCGTCTACAACATTACCAAGAGTGGGCATGGACAAAGAGGGATAAAGAACCACAGCTGAGCATAGGAGGCCTCATCACACCACTTTTAGAAGCAATGGATGTTCCCTTAGGTGAAGCTGATGTTGGATATGAGTTGATGGATGAGTCTTTTCTCACAAACACTGGGTTCCTAGATGGGAAAATAGGAAACTCATGGGTTTATTGTTACAAGATTGGAAAAGCACCTGATGTATTTGCGCGGACTTTTCTTCCCAACCAGGAAATCACTTCTACAGCCTCGAGAGATAGCATCATATTCCACCCACCCCAAGAAGCTCTGTACAACCCCGACGTCCACGAGATACCCAAAAAGATCAGCAAGAGTAAGAAGAAGAAAGCTGCGGATGATTCTCAGCAGGAAGAATTAGCTGATCAAGGACCTTCACACCCTACGTATGGGAGTTCTCGGTACTACTTTCCACCTTATAGTGGAGCTCTTCCAGACGGTCCTCTTCGCGAAGCGCATATGCAGATTAGGACATTGCAGCGAGGGAACAAGTTTCAGGATCGAACCATAGCGAAACTGGTGAAATCTGTGAACTACTTAGCGAAGAAGTTGAAGAGCCTGACTTTGCGACCGAGAAGATCCCGAGCTTCCACTCCTGTCACTACAGATGATCCTATGGATGATGAGGATGGAACCGCAGTTGGCGACGTACCGGTTCATGCTCATAGGCATTCTTACCACGGGGATGCTAGTGCTACTGAAGTCTATTATGAGGAACCACGCGCTTCTCTCCGTGAGACTCGCCAGCGCCGACCGAGAAGGCAAAGACATTCAGTCCCAGCCTTACCTCCCAACGACTCCGGCAATGAGACACCGTACATCCCCACATCTGACACGGATGACCCGCTCGGTGAAACCGAACCTTGAGGTACTTCTCCAACCGTTTTCTGTACATATTATTTTTCTTTCCTGCTTTGATTTATTTTAGGTATCCTTCTCGATCTTAACCACACAGAGACTGTCTGATTTAAGTTTGGGGGAGGTACCAATTGTCTAACTATTGAGTCTTGCATTGTACATAAACTTTTGCATGAAAAAAAAAAAAAAATTTCAAAAACCTAAAAAAAAATATAGCATGTAGTTGCATCATAGCATTTTTAAAATCGAGTCTAGAGCATGCATTTTAAAAAAAAAAAAAAAAAGGTCTTGAGCATTTAGGATTGCATCATGCATTGGGGACTATGATGATACCAACCTTGTAAAGAACTCATGCTAAGTACTCAATATGATACCCTTTGTAATCATGACAAGTAGCTAGAGCATCCTTTAGAAAGCTTGTAGACTTCGAGCCTTGAAAACTCTTCCTGAAACTCATTAATTGCTGAAACTCAATCTTTGAAGCCAACTACAGCTTTATTTGAACTGAATGAACTTAATGCATCTTGCTCATGGTCTCTTGTGTACTGAATTATGGCTATACACACTTGAGTTGTCACATCTTTTATGCCGATCTTTTTGACAACCTCTAGTGGTAGAGAACTCCCAAAACCCTTTCCTCTTTCTAAGCTTTCATTGATTGATGAGTGAGGCCTTTTTTTTCGGAAAGTCTTACATGCACATAATGTTGAGAGTATTGGGAACGACAATGCTTGGTCTTCATTCTTGCTAGATTAGACACACTATTTTCTAGCCATAAGATGGAGGGTGAGTGTTGTAAAGTTTGATTTGGGAGTATGAGAAGGTTGAAATAAAAGAATAAAACTCTTTGTGCTTAATTGAGTAGTCTTTATGGGATAAGTAGAGGAATCTCTAGCTCAAGTTTGTGAAAAGTCTTGGCCCCAAAAAAAAAAAAAAGAAAAAAAAAAAAAAAAAGAAGAGAGAATGAAGAAAGGGGGCTAGCAAAGTTAGTGTGAGCTAAGAGATGTTCTAAAAGTGTGAAAAATCCCTTGTAGATTTAAAAAAAAAAAAAAGAGTTCTATGTGGAGAAATGTTCTTGAGATCTTTTGGTGAGAGATGAGAGTTGGGTTTGGCATTGAAAAGAAAAATGTGTAACTTGTATATTTGGGAAAAAGGGTAGAACAATGGAGATTGAGCATTGAATGCATGAGTTGATCCCTTTCTTAGATATATTATGTGCAATGTCAAGGCTACTTGTCTTGAGAGTGAACCACCTTAAACATCATTTATCTTGAACCTCTTGATCCACTTTGCATAAAAAGCCTTCCCTTACCTAACCAAATGATTTGGACCAATTGACCATTTGCAAGAATTCACTTAGTATTATGCTTAATGAATGTGAGAGTTGGCTGATTTGAGTGTGTGAATGCATGATGATGAGTGTAGGGGCTAAGGGAGTTTTGATAGGCCTTGAGAAGTTAGAGTTGGATATAGTATTTGCTCTTGCTATTTGGTATAATTATACAAGGATATCATGTTGAGTATTAAGAAAAGTTTCTTTTGGTAATGAGTCCCCACCTTCAAACCTCTCCTCCTTCTTGGCCTTGAAAGTTTACTTGTGGACAAGTAAAGGATAAGTTTGGGGGAGTTGATATCTTGTGCATTTCATGGTTTTAAGCATCCATTTTGCATTCATATCAATCATTTAGGCTTGCATATAGATATGTTTAGGGTGCATTGCATTATACTTGTGTGTTTTCAGGTTTGGTGAAGTACAAAACAGGTTTTGGAGCAAAATGAGTCATAAAAATGATGTTTTCGACCAGAGAATTTCGCTAGCTGTTGCCGCAGGCAAATGGAGGCTGCTACGGGATCGCAAGTCGGTATCGTTGTTGTGGCCAGAGAATTTCGCAGGCTGTTGCCGCAGGCAAATGGAGGCTGGTACGGGATCGCAAGTTGGTATCGTTGTTGTGGCCAGAGAATTTCGCAGGCTGTTGCCGCAGGCAAATGGAGGCTGCTACGGGACCGCAAGTTGGTATCGTCGTTGCGGCCAGAGAATTTCGCAGGCTCCCGTCGCAGGCAAAAGAAGGCCGCGGCCTAGAAACAGAGTGGTCGCGACTCCACGTAGCAGGCTGGAGATGGCTGCGGCCGCATCCGAAACAATGCTTTTTACCATTTTACCCTCTATGTTTTAGACTGGAAAAACCTAAGTTTAAGTTTGTTTTTGAAGCCATTAGGCTGATTTATCTTTTGTTCTTAGAAAAACCACCAAATACTTCTTGTAAACTTCTCTTCTTGGATTTATTTGATCATTGTTCTTGCAATCTTTTTGATATTGAATCTTTTATTTGTATTTCTCTACATGATTAATCTTCTATCCAATATGGGTTTAAGAAGAATCATGGAGATTAGTGAGTAATCCTCTTTTGAATTCATGGGTTAGGAAGATCAAGGGTGATTAGGCTAGATCTAGGATGTTTGAGTGTAGATCATGCTTATTTCTTGCTAGTAGAGTATTCATAATGCATCTTCTGAGTTGGCCTCTCAAAAGTTGATCTTTAGGCATTTCCCACCCACAAGGTGTCTGATGAAATGCCTGAGACAACTCTCCTAAGCTTTTAACATACTTTACCAAAGACATTTGTTGTTAAAGGTGTTAAGATAGCCATTAGACTTGTTTGTAACGATTGCTTTCATTTTATTCAGCCAAAGACATTTGATGTTTGAATTGTGATAGCAAATGAACATTCATCTAGACATAGAGTTTGTTTAAGATTGTGTCTAAGCTTAAGATTGATAGTTTGATTGTTTATTTGCCATCTTTTATTGCTTATTTGCTCTGTTATTGCATTCTATCATTAGTAGTAGTTTAAAACCATCCAAATTATCGGTTGCACTTAGATTAAGTAGGTACTTGCATTCTTGGTGCTTTGAATCCCTCAGAACTGGTTCGACATTTCACTCATATTACAACATTTGCTTTAGGAGCCTTAGAAACTCCTAGTATCATCAGCAACCTAAGCAAAAGCTAATCACAAGCAATCAAACTCTCATGTTCATAAATTTTTTTTTTTTTGTGAACACAAGAGGAACAAATCAAGCCAAAGTCATGATAAAGCAATGCCCAGATCAAAATTTCATCAAAATCAAGCTCTACAACATCATAGCTAACCAATCTACAACACAATCAACCACAAGTAAGAACCTTTGGAAAAACCCCCAAATCTCATGAACCCGAATTTCAAATTCAGCTCAAATTCACCATGAAATCAACAACCCAGAATGATAAATAAGCTTTTCCTAGTCTATTTCACAAGAATCAAGCAAGAGAATGGCAAAAATTCAAGTTCAAATTTTTAGGGTTCATGAGCATTACGAATTTGAACTTAAAGAAACCATACCTTGCTGTGAATGAATGGAAAAGATGAATAGATTCAAGAAAAAAGACTAAGATGGTGAATACTTGGAGGTGGAGAAAGGAATGGAATGATTTGGTGGAGATTTGAGTGAGATATGAGGTTTTTGGTGAATGGAGGCTAGAGAGGTTTTTAGAATTGGGAAGAGGATGAAGTGAGGGAGAGAAACACGATTTAGGGTTTTTATGATGGTCTGGGTTGGGTCTGGATTGTGGGTTATCGGGTCTTGGGTGAAAAAGAAAGAGAAAACATACCTGGTCGGGTCTTGCGCGGGTCATGCGCGGGTCATGCGCGGGTCGGGGGAGATCGGGTGAGACTCGGATGTGTCACTCCACGTCCGTACGTCCAAACCCGTGCGGGTATGACAGCCAGCGTGTTCCATCCCGCGTGGTTCCTCTTTCTTTCCACGATCAAAACCGTGTGGGTTGTCTAGCCTGGGTATGGCCACCCGGGTACGAACTCGACCAAATCAACATTTTTCATCTTTTTCTTTTCTAACCACTGAACTAAGCCAAACTTTCCAATGCTAACTCAATCTCAAGAACCAGGCAATCACATAGCCAAGCTCCCACCATCTTTCACGGGACATTTTATTGAAAAGAAAATCCTAATGCAATATTTACAAGGATAGCCACGGGACTTCCTCCCAAGTGAGATTGTTTAAAGTCACTAGCTTGACTTTGCCTCCTTTGAGGTTAAGTTGGGGTAGGGTCAGAGAGTGGGATTGATGGCCCATTCTCCTTTGGTGTGTTGGCCATGTAAATCTTGATCCTCTACCCATTAACTATGAACTCCTTTCCATTCTTGTCCCATTGAACAATAACTCCATATGTCCTTACTTCCTTGATTTGGAAGGCTCCAAACCATCTAGACTTAAGTTTCCCGGGTAAAAATTTCAGCTTAGAGTTGTAGAGAAGAACTTGATCCCCAGCCTTGAACTCTCTCCTCAAGATGTTCTTGTCATGAAAAGTCTTGGTCCTCTCCTTGTAGATCCTTGAGTTCTCATAAGCATCCATTCTTATCTCATCAAGGTCATGTAGCTGGAAGAGTCTTTTCTCCTTAGCACTCTTGATGTCAAAGTTCAGCAACTTCACAGTCCACAATGCCTTATACTCAAGTTCAAGTGGAAGATGGCAAGCCTTCCCATAGACAAGGTTGAAAGGAGTTGTTCCCAAGGGAGTCTTGTAAGCTGTCCTATAAGTCCAAAGTGCATCATCCAGCTTGTCTGACCAGTCCTTCCTCTTAGTCCCAACAATCTTCTCTAGGATTTTCCCTGTTGGAGATCTCAACTTGACCACTTGTTTGTGGATGATAAGGTGTTGTCACCTTGTGCTTCACTCCCTTCTTCTTGAGAAGTCCCTCAAACAACTTGTTAATGAAGTGTGAGCCTCCATCACTTATCACCACTCTAGGCACTCCAAATCTTGGAAACATAATGCTTTTGAACATCTTGACCACCACCATAGAGTCATTTGTAGGGCTTGCCCCTGCTTCAACCCACTTGGACACATAATCAACAGCCACAAGGATGTACTTTTTCCCATGTGAAGAAGGAAAGGGTCCCATGAAGTCTATTCCCCATGCATCAAACACATCCACCTCAAGGATTTGGTTTTGAGGCATATCATTTATTTTAGTTATGTTCCCTCTCCTTTGGCAAGAGTCACACCTTTGGGATGAAGTCTTGTGTGTCCTTGAACATATGTGGCCACCAAAATCCAGCTTGTAGAATTTTGGCCACTGTCTTGAAAGTAGCAAAGTGGCCTCCATATGATGATCCATGGCATTGTGTGAGGATCCCATCAACTTCTTCTTTAGCCACTGCCCTTCTATAGAGCTGGTCTCTGCAAAGGATGTAGAGAAAGGGTTCATCCCAATAGTACCTCTTCAACTCCTTGTAGAACGTCTTCTTAGCAGAACCTTCAAGATTCAATGGCTCCTTTCTAGTGACAAGGTAGTTCACAAAATCAGCATACCAAGGCTCCTTCTCATTAGATGCCTTGACCTCCTCAATCTTCTTACCAGTTTCACACACTGCAATCACTGCTCTAATAGCCATGATCTGCTCCTCTGGAAGTCTTTCATCAATGGAGATTGCACCTTCAATTCTCAGCCTGGACAAGTGATCAGCCACACCATTCTCAATTCCGGGTTTGTTCCTGATCTCAAGATCAATCTCTTGAAGTAGCAAGATCCATCTCAAAATTCTTGGTTTTGCATCCTTCTTTGCTATAAGATGTCTCAAAGCTGCATGGTCTGTGTACACAATGACTTTGGAACCCACAAGGTAACTTCTAAACTTCTCAAAGGTAAAGACAATGGCCAGCATCTCCTTCTCAGTTGTGGCATACTTCATCTGAGCATCATTCAAGGTTTGGCTCGCATAATAGATCACATGAGTCTTGCCATCCTTCTTCTGCCGCAAGACAGCTCCAACAGCAAAATCACTAGCATCACACATTATCTAAAAGGGGAGATCCCAATCAGGTGGCTTGACAATGGGAGTACTCACAAGCTCATCTTTCAGGTTCTTAAAAGCTTCAAGACACTCCTTTCCAAAGATAAAGATTTCCACTTTGCACAGCAACCTGGTGAATGGCCTGGCTATCTTGGAGAAATCCTTGATGAACTTCTTATAGAACCAATCATGGCCAAGGAAGCTCCTGATGTCCTTCACTGTCTTTGGTGGAGGCAAACTAACCATCACTTCAGTCTTAGCCTTGTCCACCTCAATCCCCTTTTATGAAATCTTGTGCCCAAGCATAATCCCTTCTTTGACCATGAAATTACACTTCTCCCAATTCAGCACAAGGTTGGTGTCTTCACATCTCTGTAGGACCCTGCACAAGTTGGACAAACAAGCAGAAAACGAAGATCCGTAGACAGAGAAATCATCCATGAATACCTCCACTATATCCTCAATGAGATCCGAGAAGATAGACATCATGCACCTTTGAAAGGTTGCTGGAGCATTACATAACCCAAATGGCATCCTTCGATAGGCAAAGGTGCCATAGGGGCATGTGAATGTTGTCTTCTCTTGATCATTGGGATGTATGGGGATTTGGAAGAATCCTGAATACCCATTAAGAAAGCAATAGAAAGGATGGTTTGCAAGCCTCTCAATCATTTGATCAATAAATGGCAATGGAAAATGATCTTTTCTTGAGGCTGAGTTAAGCTTCCTATAATCAATACACATTCTATGGCCAGTTATGGTTCTAGTTGGTATTAATTCATCCTTTTCATTTTTTACCACAGTGATACCACCTTTCTTGGGACAACATGCACAGGAGATACCCATTTAGAATCTGAAATAGGGTAAATAACACCAGCATCTAAGAGTTTAAGAATCCCCTTCTTTACAATATCCATCAGGTTAGGATTTAACCTTCTTTGATGCTCTATAGAAGTCATTGATTCATCCTCAAGATGTATCCTATGCATGCACAAAGAAGGTGATATCCCTTTGATATCATCAAGTGAGTATCCTACTGCTTTCCTAAACTTTTCAAATTAATTCAAGAGTTGATATAGCTCATGTTCAGTGAGTTCACTACTCACAATGACAGGGTAAGTCTCATTAGGGCCTACAAATGCATACCTTACACCATGGGGAAGAGGTTTAAGCTCCGCTTTTGGTGCCTTGAGCTAACTCCAGTCACCTTGCTGGATGTCCTCTTGCTGATTAACTGAGGCAGCCTAATGAATTTCTTGTGACAGCTCCTCATACTGATCCTCACCAGTAACCCCTCTGTGTGAATCCATCATTCTCCCATAGGCAGCACTCTCATAGTTCGCAATCACTTGGGTCTCTCTATCAATGGTAAGAGCATGTTGAAGGGAATCCTCAAGTGCCAACTCCTCTAGTAGCTCATCAGCCAAAGCTTCCATTTCTTCAATGTAAAAGATCTGGCCCTGCACAGTTGGCCTCTTCATTATCTCGTTGATGTTGTAATGGAGAGTGTGCTCCTTGCCCAAGTGAATATCAATCATGCCTTCTTTCAAATTTATGATTGCTCCAACTATGGCTAAGAATGGTCTTCCAAGGATCAAGGGGTCTTTAGCTTCCTCATCCATCTCTAGCACAACAAAATCTGTAGGGATCTCACAGTTCCCCACCATCACAGGGAGATCTCACAGATCTATCAGCCAGCACCAATGAGAGCCTGCACTTCTTATGCTGAGTGAAACCGAGCCTCCTTGCAACTGACAAGGGCATGAGGCTAACACTTGCTCCAAGATCACAAAGACATCTCCCAAACTCCATAGGACCAATAGCACAAGGAAGTGTAAAGCATCCTGGATCTTCTAGCTTCTTGAGCATAGTCAACCTCTGGATAATGGCACTGCACTCATGAGTAAGGATCATCATGCCCTCCATCTCTTTCTTCTTAGCAGCTACAACATCCTTCAAGAATTTGCTGTATTGAGGAACCAGCATGAAGGCGTCTATGATGGGCATCGTGACCTGAACCTCACTCATTTGCTTCTCAAACAAAGCTTTGTACTTCTCCAACAATTGCCTCTTGAATCTTCCAGGGAATGGGAGCTTGGGCTCATAAGGAGGGGGAACAAAAGAATTTTCCTTTGCTGGAGTAATAACTTCACCATTTTTCATTGTTTTCTTCTCTTCTCCAACCTTCCCTTTACCCTTAGCTTCCACTATCTTTTCTAGGATCTCATCATTGACCTTCTCATTCACAATCACCACATCATCATCAATGTTGATGGCCACCTCCCCACCTTGTTTCTCATCATCCTTGGTGAGAAATCTTGGAGGCAACTCTTTACCACTCCTTAGGGTGATGGCCTTCATTGTTTCCTTGGGGTTTTGCTCTGGCTTTCCAGGTAATGACCCTTGTTGGCGACTTGGCTGAGAGTTCATAGAAGCAAACTGGTTATCCAAAGCTTTGATTTTGTTGTTGAGCTCATTGTAGCTACCATCAATCTTAGTGTGAACATTCTTGAACTCATGGCCTATGTCCTTTGCTGTTCTTGACTGAGCTTCCAATATTTGCTTGAACATGGATTCCATACTTGAATCCAGAGCTTTAGCTTGAGAATAGCTGCCTTGAGCTTGAGTAGACTGATTGCCTTGATTTCTGAAACCAGGAGGGATGTTTTGCCTTGGCTGATAGTTCCCTTGCTGAGTGTTTTGCTTGGGCTGATATCCTCCTTGCTGGTTGTTAGGATAAGACCTTTGCTGGTAGTTGTTGTACTGAAAGTTAGGTTCCTTCATTTACCAAGTACCATTGTTGTTGATGAAGCATAAATCTTCTTGGCCTTCCAAACCATCAACCTCATTGACCTTAGGAGGAGCCTCTTGACTAGGACCACCCACAAAGTTCATCTGCTCCTGTTTGGCTTGATTTGCAAGAAGCAAATCCATCTTCTCCTGCAAGGATTTGATCTCCTTTTTTGTCTGGTTATCATCAGCTCTGTTGGCTCTGTCGGCTCTGTCATGCTCTCCACTGTAGACTGAATCACTCTTCACCATGTTGTCAACCAGCTCCTCTGCATCCTCTTCAGATCTGCCCAGGAAGAATCCATTGCTGGCTGTATCCAATCTGGCTCTGTACTTAGGAAGAGAACCTCTGTAGAATGTGCTAAGCAAGCTCTCCTTTGAGAGGCCATGCTGGGGGCATTGAGCCTGGTACCTTTTAAACCTCTCTGATGCTTCACTAAAGCTTTCCAGATTCTTCTGCTGGAAGCTAGAGATCTCATTCCTCAACTTGGCTGTCCTTGATGTAGAGAAGAACTTCTCCAAGAAGGCTTTCTTGCAATCATCCCAAGTGGTGATGGAGTCACTGGAGAGAGACTTCTCCCATTGGCGTGCCTTGTCCCCTAGAGAGAAAGGAAACAGCTTTAGCTTGAAAGCGTCTTCGGACACACCATTGGTCTTGGACAAGCCACAATAGCTATCAAACTTGTCCAAGTGATCAAATGGGTCTTGGTATTTGTTGTTCTCAATCACGTTCAGCAACCCTGGCTTGATCTCAAAGTTGTTAGCTTCCACAGCTGGTGCTCGGATGCCCAGCCTATGACCATGAATGTGGGGACAGTCGTAGGTACCAATAGCTCGAGCTGGCCGCTGTGGGTGTTTTTGTTGGCGCTGTGGTCGAAGGTTGTCAGCTCCTTGACCATTACCATCTTGAGAAACTCTTTCTTGAGGTTGATGCTGGTGTTCATCTATCTCAAACCCCAACCTCTGAATGTGAGCCTGTTGCTCTTCTTCTCGTATCCTTCTTGTTAGCTCCCTCTAAAGTGTAGAAATCACTTCAACAGTGGGAACCAGGTTTATTGCACCCCTGCTTATTGTGTTCATACACCTGAAATTCAACGGTAGAAGAAGAAAGAGAATCAATAACACAAGAAAATAAAAATGACTTAGTCTCAAGTAAGTGACTGAATCCCAATGTCACAATCAACTTAAAATTGGGCAACGGCGCCAATTTGATGTTAGGACTTTTCTAGGGTCTCTAACCAAATGTTGTAATATAAGAGATGTCAAACCAGTTCTAAGTGATCACAAAGCAAAGGAAATGAAAGCTTATGCTTAATCTAAATGCAACCATTAAGTGAGATGATGTTTAAACTAAGACAATGCTAAAAATGCAATAAAAGATGAAACTTTCTTTGATTATGAGATGGGAGAACTCATGGGTTAGGGAATAGGACCTTGGGTGATTAGGTTTCAAACTAAAGATGGAAACTTCTAATCAGTCTAGCAACTTTTGGCCTAGACACAATCCTAAGCAAGCTCTAGGTGTAGATGAATGCTCATTCACTAACATATCTCAAGCATCAAATGTCTTTGGTTGAATAATATGAAAGTAATCATTAAGAATAAGTCTACTAGCCATCTTAACACCTTTAACAACAAATTTCTTTGGTAAAGAATGTTAAAAGCTTAGAATAGTTGGTTCAGACATTTCATCAAACACCTTGTGGGTGGGAGATGTCTAGAACTCAACTTTTGAGAGGCCAACTCAAAAGAAGCATTAAAATCACTCTACTAGCAAGGAAATAGATAGATCTACACTAATACATCTTAGATCTAGTCTAATCACCCTTAATCTCCCTAACCCATGAATCCAAAAGTGGATTACTCACTAATCATCATGATTCCTCTCAAACCCATGGTGGATTTAAGCTTAATCATGTTAAGAAAGGAAGATGAGAAATTAAAATCAATCAAGAACACAAGAACAATAAGATGATTTGATTCAAGATTAGAACTTTCACCCAAAAGGTTTTTGTGTTTCTTAAGAGATAAAAAGATAGATCTCACAAAAGAGATTACAAAAGTATTTATACTTAGGCTTCGAAAGCCCTAAAACATTAAAATAAAATTACTAAGATGCCCTTGAAGACATAATGGTTTGACCAATCAAAAAAATTTATAAAAGGAAGAAGCTTGGTCACCCGGGTCGGGTGGTGCTGGACCAGGCCGGGTACGGCCAGCCCGCGGGCCTCATCGCGTCCTGTCCATCCAACCCGTGCGGGTTGTCCTGGCCGGGTGCCTTCTCACGTCGGGTAGGTTGAGGCTGAGTGTGGATGTCACGCGGGTGATCCAGGCCGGGTGGATGAGGCCGCGTGAGGATGCCGTGCGGGTGGTTTTGGCCGCGTGCCTTACCCATGGTACGTAGGCCATGCGGGTCCTTCAGGCCGCGCCCTCCAAGGCCGCGTGCTGTCCTCTTCTCAGTTCGTCATCAGGCCGTGCGGGTGGTCTAGGCCGAGTGGTATAGGCCGGGTATGGACTCGACCATCTGCATTTTCTCTTTGTTTTGTCTTGGCTATACCTCATTCTTCACTTCTTTTAACGTTTTAAAGCTCTCAAACACCTCAAATGACACCATAGGCTGCTCCAAAACCTGATAGGGACAAATGTATTCAAAATGGATCCTAAAGATGTCTAAATCTTAATTTATATGATCAAAATGCATAAAAAGGAAAGCTAAAACAATGAAAATATGCAAGACATCAATTAATAGATAGAAAAATTCGAGTTCCAACACAATGCTCTGAAGTAGTCTTGGATCTTCTCTCCAAATCTACTAAAAACCCAAAAAACCTTTGCTGTGTAAAAAGAATGAAAATAAGAAGCGTGTGTTGCCTAAAACAATGGCAGATCACATAAGTATTAGGCTAAAACTCGCCAGAGGCATCTTGTAATTAAGTGGAATCTTGGGTTTAAAGTCCGCTGGAACCAAGTCGGGCTTTGCGCGCTTCGTTGTCGATCGATGGCACAGAGTGTGCGTCGATTGATTATTGATTCTTAATGTCGACCTCTTGTCTTGTTCGATGGTCAGCTCGGGTGAATTCTGCTTTATGCTCCAAAATGCTCCAAAAACACAAGTTTCTTCCAAAACACTAATGTACCTGTGAATATGCTAAATAGACTCCAAAATAGAACTAATATATCCTAAAACACTTATATATCATGGTTAAAAATGGGCAAAATCCATGGTATATCACAAATGCTTGAGAGATTAGCTAACCACCCATACTACTGCTTTTTAGATTGCTATTAAGGTTTCTTTCAGATCGCCGTCCACCTAGACGATCAGGAGAAGATGACGTTCACATGCCCATATGTAACGTTTACCTACAGGAGAATGCCATTCGGCTTGTGCAATGCTCCTGCAACCTTTCAACGTTGAATGATGTCTATTTTCACTGATCTTATTGAGGACATAATGGAAGTTTTCATGGATGACTTAAGTGTCTATGGAACTCCTTTTCTATCTGTTTGAATAATTTGTGAAGGGTATTGCAGCAGTGTGAGGAGAAACACTTGGTGCTGAACTGGGAGAAATGCCACTTCATGGTCAGGGATTGGATTGTTCTCGGACACATAATTTCTGAGAAAGGAATCAACGTTGACAAAGAAAATATTGAGGTCATGATGAGCTTACAGCCGCTAACTTCAGTCAAAGGAATCAGAAGCTTCTTGGGACACACTGAGTTTTATAGGAGGTTCATCAAGGATTTCTCGAAAATTGCAAGACCACTCACGGCGTTGCTCAGTAAGGACACCAAGTTCGAGTTCGATAGCAATTTCTTGCACTACAGGAAATATGGATAGTAATAACGGACAAAAAACGCTATGCGTTCTGTATAATAGCGCTTCCTTATCCCCTCTGACAGCGCCTGTTATTATAGGTCCGACACTTTTAATAGCGTTTTTTTTTATGTTATAGTTAAATAAACAATGATAGCGATAATTTATGTGCAATTGTTAATATTTATAATATATAATTAGCTTTTATATGTGGGAATAAAAATTAATTAAAATTTAAAACCACTATATATAATTAAATTAAAAATTAGTTAAAAATTTAATTAAATAGACAAATTAATATAATTAAAAATCAAATTTTATTTAGTAATTTAATTCTGGTTTACAATACTTGGTTTAGAAATCCCCCATATATTAATTGGGGATCTTTTAAATAATTATAACCTTAAGTTTTTACTAATTGAAAATAACCCCTTCATACGTGGCAGTTTTTGTTCTCTTAATTTTCTGACGTGGCAGTTTAATAGAGCATTATATGTCGAGCTTAGTCTAAAATTAAACATTCTAGAAAAATATAATGTTTTTGTTACAAACTCATATATCATCTCGCATGTCGTATACAACTGACTATTAACCAAATCAAATATGCTTCAAAATATAGTCATCACAATTATACTTGAACATGAATACAAATGAGTAACGTTTACACAACAAACATTCTGCTTCTATGATCCAAAACAACATTGATCAATCTGCATTTATAAAATACTTCATCGTTTACAATGTCAATAAATCTAGACACATGATTATTTTAAAGACGTCGTTACACCTTTAGTTGTTGTACTTTTTAATAATATCAGAACCGGACTTTGAAAAACGCGTATAATATGAAGTTTGAGCTAGTTTGATCAACAGTTTGTTCTTCGTTCAATCGTTTTGTCAAATGTTCTTGCTACACTATATTATTTATCTTTGAACATGAACCGAATCCCAATCGATTTAGGAGATATTGGTCTTACGTAATACCAACGGGTTCGTAATATCTACATTAGTAAAGTTTTGATTATGTTTTTAATTCGAAATTTGATTATTAAAGATGTTTTCGTCGTATTAAATTAGAAACTGGCTGTTTTAAGATGTTTTGTTTATAATATATTCAGTATATACTGAATATGTAAATATTGAATTTATTAGGATTAAGCTTTTCGTGCAAGGCATGAACCAAATCTTCGTTAGCGTTTGTTAGTTCTTTTACTATATAAACGTTATATAGCCCAAAAATCCATTGAACGAAGTACAAAGAAACAAAGTTGACTAATATTTTCTTTTAAGTCTATTCTATGGAGTCATCGAAATTCACATGGCCAAACCATGAGAAGGTGATGCAATATTTTGTAAAATTGACTACAACATATCGTTTATACTATCTTACAAAGCTCTGTGGGAACCGAAATTCGCACCGTCAATTTCCGATAAAGATTTGTGGAGGAAAACCGAGTTAACCCGATCTTCTTTGAAGGTCCCGGATATCTGCTGGGCCGCACACGAAACAATCAATAGAGATAAAAGTTGCGAAAAAAGAAATCGTAAAAGTTGAGCGAAAGAGATCTTATTTCTGAATTCTCGTTTGAGCGTGTACAACAAGAAAAGAAATCGGCCGTAAGAGCTGTCGAGGAGTCCGCTAGTCTGGTCGCCTAAGTCTATCCTAGTCTGGTCGCCTAAGTCTATCTTAGTCGAGTCGCAGCTCGCTAATGAAAACAGAAAAGAATGCTAAATCGCTCTAACTGCTAAGTGCTCTGAAAGTTTGTGATCTGGTTTGCTTCTTGCTCAAAGCTCTCCTTATATACTCCTCTTAAGACGGTCTATCTTCTCGCGGGCTGAATCGGGCTTTTTCCATTTTCGTCCATCTTCGTGTTTATCGGGAAACTTGACATTTATCTTCGGAAAACTTGACATTTATCTTCTGGAAACTTGACATTTATCTTCTGGAAACTTGACACTTATCTCTTATGTGAGGATAAAGATAAACCGTCATAGTTATCCTTCTTTTCGGAAAATCGTAAGCGGGCCGTTTTGGCCACGTTGGGCCGTTTAGGCGTTTTTACGGTTTTTCGAAAGAACGGTCTTTGAAGGTTTCGGTGTTTCCGAAGGAACCCAATTCCTTGTATAGTCGAGATATTGGTGTTCTAGAATAACCGTGATCGTACCAAACTTGCGTAGATTGATCCGAACAAGCTAAGATGGGATCGGACCGGGCATTATAGGACCGAGACCAGGACGAGGGCCGTGGACCGACGCCAGGCTGACGGGTGCCGCCGGCGCCAGGCCGGGGTGCCGCCGGCCAGGCCGCCCGCGTGGAGTGCCCGGCGCCAGGGCGGTGCCACCGGCCAGGCGGGTGCCGCTGGCGCCAGGGCGCCGCCCCGCGGCCGGTGCCACCGGCTAGCCAGCCGTCCAGCGTGCCCGCGGCGCCAGGCGGCCCGCGTGGCGATGCCGCCCGGCCAGGCGGTGCCGCCGGGCGCGAGGGTGCCGCCGGCGCCAGGCGGTGCCGCGCCAGGCTAGCCGTGTCCGTGCCGCCCGGCATCAGGCGGCCAGCGTGGCCGGTGCCGTCGGTGCCAGGCGAGTGCCCGGCGCCAGGCTGGCCGTCGCGTGCCGCCGGCGCCAGGCCGCCCGCGTGGCGGTGCCGCCGGCGCCAGGCCATCCTGCCGTCTGTGGGTTTTGTTGTTCGATCTTTCCCCGTAGTCGTTTATGGAAATCTTTGAGTTCGGGAAGATCGTTAGCCGTAGATTTCGAGATAATCGCTTTAATCCAACAAGACTCCTCGAGTATCGGGATTTTGCGATGGACTTGGATTTGTAGACTTTCCGTCTTCAAGGATGTGAGCAGCGAGGCTTCGAGCTTTAGATGTGTTAAAGGCGAATCTTTTAAATAATCGGGAAGGCTTTCTGGAAGACTCATTGTAGATCTCGGACGATCCGGACATGGGTTTCAAGGGACCAAGATGCCGCCATTGCCCAAGATCATGAGATGATTGAACGGATGGGCGAACCCTCGCTGGCGCCAGATGGGAGTGGACGAGCCTTCCGTGAGTTTTATCGGCGAATACCCGTTTCTTGGCTTTGATCGTCGCGCTTTTCTTCGAGGACTTTCGGTAACGATTTCGTCATTGACCGATTTTGACCCCAACAGTTAGCCCCAGCTAGCTAGGAACCGTAGTGCCTGTCGGATCCTAGCTTGCGGTATAGCCGTATGGGAATGTGTAGAGACGAATCGTTTGCGAAAGTCGGGTAAATAGTTATTTTACCTCCTTTATAAGGATGGAGTAAGAAATCTCATTCTTACTTCATCATAAGAAATTTACTCTCTCTCAAGAATCCTTCTCTCTTTAAGAACAATGTCTTCAAGGTCCTCAAGAGAAACTCTTCTTCCCAATCATCCTCGGATGACTCTCCTGCCCATGTGACGGTGAAGCAGGAGGAGTTGGTCGAAGAGGAAGCGAAGAATGCGTATACCGAAGTCCTTGTAGGTTCGCTTCAACACTGCCAGAGATCCCTGTTCGAGGAGACCTCGAGGCAGCCTGGTGCTCCTTTCGCCGAAGCTCGGTTTCTCGTAAATATCTCAAGGTTATTCGAGATTTTACCAGGTTCCTGAAGAGTCAAATTCGGATTCCGTTGGCAACGAGTGCAAGGAATCCTCCGCAAGGTTTCTTTACATGTTCTGAAGCTTTCTTTACTGCCGTATGTGGTTCCCGATCCCTGGTGCCATTGTTCGTGCGCTTCACGCTTCGAACTTTCGATCAACCAGCTCAGCGTTCCTGCCTTGGAGAGTTGGCTTGGCGTACTGATTGCTAGCTATGAACTCGGGATTGATCTTGGTCCCGATGATTTCGAAGGTCTTTGGGGCACTCGGCCGACGGGGATCGACGGTTACTACTCCATGCTGCCTAAGAAGGATATGGCCGTGATTCAGGGGACTACTTCGAATCCCAAATCGTGGCAGGAGCGTTTCTTCTTCGTCCAAATAGATGGTGAGTCTGTCGAGGAGAGCTGCCTCCATCTATTTCATAAGCATGGAACTTCAACCGAGGTAATACGATGAAAACCCTGTTGTCTATTTCACCTGTTCGGAAGTGCGAGTTTAGTGAAAAAGTTTTGCTTTGTAGGGAACAACTATCGCGCATTTGCACGGTGATCTCTTTGTCAAGAGAGATCTTCTTCGTCAAAGGCCGTTTTTCTGGAAGTCCTTCACCCTCGAACGGATTCGAGACGCGGTAAGATTTTATCGGTCCCGAGATCCTGTCCCGTCGTATGATGCCGAATCGGTCATCGAAGTTCCTACTCGGAGGCGTAGACAGAGATCTCGCAAGGGGAAGGAAATCGAGGATGGGGAAGGCTCGGAAGATCCTTCACCGTTGGGAGAAAACCCTAGTTTTGCTCCAACAGAAAAAGGCGGAGCCAGCGATTTTCCACTCCCCAACAACTTCTTTGATTGCCTTCCTCCGGAGTTTGTTACTGACGAGTCGCTGGAGGATGAGGAGAAACAACGGGTTTTTGCCGAGGACTCCAGCGTGTCAGCGAGGTTTGGCCCTTCGAACTTCTTAACCTTACGTTCGAATCTGTATATAAGCATGCTTGCTGATCTTGAGTTTATGCAGGGACTACGAGTGTTTAGCGAGGCGCTTGACTCGAGTTTCCGCAAATCCAGGATTGCTAACTTCAAGACCACAGAAGCGGAGCGAGCTTTTCCGGTTCCGACAAGAGGTAAAGGCGCAGAACGCGAAGCAAGCTGAGCTTCATGCTCGAGCTCTCGTTCGGGCGGAAAGGAGAGGAAAAAGGATGGTCGCAGCTGAGGTGGCGGGGCGGAATCGTTTGCTGCTTAGTTTCAATGTTTTAAAGAAGCTCGGGGAGTTTGTTGGTGATTTCGCGGTGCTGGGGTTGATCGTAAACCTACAAGTCTCGAACCCGGATTTCTCCCGATTCGAGATTGCTGAGATGAAGGATTTCATGGCGAGTGTGCTCATGCTGATTCCTTGGTTCCTCCGGTAGAAGAAGAGTCCGGAGACTATAGGAACCTATCGAGGTTTCGAGGATCGGTGGAGGCGGGCCGATGAGAACGCCGAGGTGGTGGGTGCCTTCAAGGCGTGAATGAGGAAGTGGACCAGCCTGCTAGTTCATTTGGGATTTCATCGGTTATCAATGTTGATTTTCTTTGTGAATCGTATTTTTGGCGTGTGTGGCCGTTTTAAGTTTTATTCTGCGACCGTTGGAGGTTGCATTCTTATGTTTTGGGACTGGCCGTGGTGGTTTGAATCCTGCCGTCTTTGCGGCTTTTATGAATATGAAAATTTGCGAGATTTATCTTTTGTTTTGATTTATACTTTCGTCAAGTGTAGAGGGAAGGATGCGGTAGTCACTTTGTATCCCAACTCTTTTGTCGCTTGGTCCGTATGCGACTTTTAGCGGCGTTTAGGTGTATGCGATAAGAGACATGTTTTGGGATCTCGATACTATGTCTGTGAGATGTCAAGATCCAGCAAGACTGGGTTTAGGGCAAGACCTAGGCTTACTCTCAGCTTTAAGGCTGTCGATGACTGATCGGCTTTCGTTTGCCTGTTAGTGATTTCTTCCTGATTGTTTTCCCGTTTAAAGTCCGCTAGTGCGGCTTATATGACTTGTGTTAAAAGAATCGAGCTATCTTCGAGTTTATCCGAGAGCTAAACCAAAATTTTGGGTTTCTTGTATAGCGTATATGATATCCTTGTCGGATGTAAGGGACCTTGTAGGTCTGACTACGAGTTTGTATTGAGTGAAGCGTTTCTTGTGTCGTCGTCGGGGCCAATCGGCGCGTAAGTTATTTTAGGTCGCAGTGGACTGTCTTTTACGGATGATACGAGTTTTGTTATCTTTTAAGAAGTTCGACGGCTCGCGTTCTTTTGAAGATATGATTTTCGTTTTCAGCGTTGATTCGTTTAAGTGAGCATAAAAGATAGAAAGAATTTTATTAAAATTTGAAGTTGAGTACATGTCGGATTTTTGGCGTTTTGTGGGAGTATGGAGTATATGCCAGTCCCCCTTTTGGTGAGGGGATAGCTGAACTTCGCCGGGTTTCGATGAGCTGCCTACGTACCTCTTCGAGGATCAAGCCATCTAAGTAGTTCTGATAGTTGTATGGCTTTTACTCCCGTGCGTTGCCGTTCGATCGTGCTGGTTGGATCGGCGGTTTGTCTTGGGGTCGAGCTATCTGCTTTATGGCGGTGGACTCAGGCTTTGTCGCTGTCTTGAATCGTTGCCTGTTGGATGATTCTGGATCATCTTTCTTGAGTCCTCGGGAATGTTGTGTGATTCCTTTGCTCGTTTGGGTTGGCAGGGCGTTCGATCTTTTCGCAGTTTGAACTCGGCTAGGTAACAAAGTCTCGATTGTTTGACTACCCCGGATGGCCGGTTCCGGTCAGTCGGAAATTTGATACCGAGGTGATATGTGGATGGTACTGCCTTCATGGAGTTGATCAAGGGTTCCCGATGGCGTTGTAGATGGCGGGTTGTCGACTACTGCAAACTTCGGCGATCTTGTAACTTCCTTTGCCATACCGGGAGTTTAATTCTCGAGGGTCATAGTAGTGGCGAAAACCGTCAAAGGTTTTGGCTCGGGGCGACTTCCCAAGTGGGATCTTCATCCTGTAGGGTGTCGCGGAAGATGGCGTTGATCGTGCTTCATGTATCGATGAGAATGCGGCCGACCGAGATCCTGGATTACCAGGTCGATTACCAAAGGATCGCAGTGAGGTTTGTCGATTCCGGCGGTCTCTGTTCCTCAGCGATCGTGTGGTTAGGAACATCACTATGCAGGAACCAGTTGGAACTTGTCTCGGCTTTTTGCCCGTAGGCTTTTATCGACGAGACAGAGTCTTGGTAGAACTGTGATCCTCCGATGATCATGTTTACCCTCTGGCGACTGCTGTTGTTCCCTTGAGTCGTCCTGTCTTCTTCCGCGTTTCCCGATTGATTTTGGTCGCGGTCCTCGGAGACAGTTTTGTTGGTTTTAGGCGATGGGAGTTCAGGAGCAAGTCCTTTATACTCTTGACCTTTGATAGTTCGCCGGTGAGGAGTTTTGCGGCGAGCCGGGCGCCGAGAACCTTGCAGTTCGCAGTGGAGTGACCTCTGGTTTCGTGGAACTTCGCTAGGAATTATCCTTGTACTGGTTCCTTGTCCAGGTGTTTCGGAGGTTCTGCCTTGCTCGAGTTGATGGCGTAGTTATGCTCGCTTGGCGTCTTGCCGCCGTGATGGGCGTTTTTGTCGTTACGAGAGGTTTTCTTTTCGAGGGCGTTTTCTGTGGTCCGTGCTTGCGATAGAAGCTTCATCTCTTCTTCCATGATGATGAAGTCTGTTGCCTTGTGGAAGTATCCTGGATTGTCGCGGCTTTTCCAGTAGTATCCTCTTTGAACTTTGACTTGTACGAGGAGTTTTCCTCGGCGTCGATTGCGACATTGTCGCTGATGCCTTACTCTGGCCATCACCAGCTTGAACCTTCGCATGAAGTCGGGGTGACTTCGTCCTCCTTCTGAGCTAGACTCCATAGATCCACGTCGGACGTTTCTCTGTCCATGAACATGGAGTATTGTTTGAGAAACGCCGAGGCCAGTTGGCGGAAGCTTCCGATGGAGTTCCTTTTGAGTCGGGAGAACCACTCGAGCGCAGCGCCTTTGAGGTGCTCGACGAAGAGAAGACAATGACCCGCGTCGTTCGCTCGGGAGTTTGCACCTGCCCATTGCGATCTGGAAAGACTGCAGGTGCGACTTAGGATCCGTCGTACCGTCATAGACCGGGATTTTGATTTTCCCTGGGTCTGAGATGCGTGTTTCCGTGATCCGGGTGGTGAACGGTGTTTTCCGTGCTTCCTCGAGAAGTCTATCGATCTCGGGAGCGGAACTGGTCGCCTGATGGATTTGCGATTTCACCGCTTTCACTTCGGCCACGGTCTTTTTTAGAGATTCGCGGAGATCATGGATCTCGCTATTGCTACCGGCGTTCCTCCGAGTTTGTCGGCGCTGGTCGCGATAGATCCGAGTTTGATCTTCCGCGAGTTCTTCCTGCTCCATCCAGTAGAGTTCTTCTTCCTCTTCTGTCATGGGCCTATCGAAGGATACCGTCTGCCGAGCGGACTGGCTTCGGGTCCTCTTGGGGTGGATGTCAGCGTCTTCATCGGAAGGATCCGATTGGTCGCTGATATCTAGATCGATGCTCTCGACGTCGCTTTCCTTGTTTCCCGTAGCCGGGAGGGGAAGGTTCTGCGGTCGTTTGCTGTCCTTCGAGCCGTTTCCCGAGTGGGCTCTTCGGGGCATCTTTTCGTGCCGAGATCCGGTCGAGTCTTCTGTGGCGTGCCTTGGTGGATCCGCGGCAGTTTGCTCCTCCAGTTAAGGTGTCGACCTGTTTTGCGGCGAGGTTATCAGCTTGTCTTGTTGTTCCGTGCCTGGGCGAGGTAAACAGTTCCTTCATCTGCCTGAGCGCCTCAGTGTTTGCATCAGCAGTGACTGCGGACATCTCCAGCTGGAGTCTTCTCAGCGTTAGCGTCGGCGGGTGTTCCGTCTAGCTGGTTGATCTTTGGTGACGTCGGTAGACAAGCTCGGCGTGGCAGTTGCGAGATAGATAGATCCGTAACCCTCCTTCTAGCCAAACTGGGGAACGAAATTCGCACCGTCAATTTCCGATAAAGATTTGTGGAGGAAAACCGAAGTTAACCCGATCTTCCTTGAAGGTCCCGGATATCTGCTGGGCGCACACGAAACAATCAATAGAGATAAAAGTTGCGAAAAAAAAATCGTAAAAGTTGAGCGAAAGAGATCTTATTTCTGAATTCTCGTTTGGCGTGTACAACAAAGAAATCGGCCGTAAGAGCTGTCGAGTCCGCTAGTCTGGCCTGAGTCTATCCTAGTAGTGCAGCTCGCTAGTGAAAACAGAAAAGAATGCTAAATCGCTCTAAGTGCTAAGTGCTCTGAAAGTTTGTGATCTGGTTTGCTTCTTGCTCAAAGCTCTCCTTATATACTCTTCTTAAGACGGTCTATCTTCTCGCGGGCTGAATCGGGCTTTTTCAATTTTCGTCCATCTTCGTGTTTATCGGGAAACTTGACATTTATCTTCGGAAAACTTGACATTTATCTTCTGGAAACTTGACATTTATCTTCTGGAAACTTGACATTTATCTCTTATGTGAGGATAAAGATAAACCGTCATAGTTATCCTTCTTTTGGAAAAACGTAAGCGGGCCGTTTTGGCCACGTTGGGCCGTTTAAGCGTTTTACGGTTTTTGAAAGAACGGTCTTTGAAGGTTTTGGTGTTTCCGAAGGAACCCCAATTCCTTGTATAGTCGAGATATTGGTGTTCTAGAATAACCGTGATCGTACCAAACTTGCGTAGATTGATTCGAACAAGCTAAGATGAGATCGGACCGGGCATGATAGGACCGAGACCAGGGCGAGGCGTGGACCGACGCCAGGCCGCCCAGCGTGGCGGATGCGCGGCGCCGGCCGACCAGCGTCCAGCGTGCGCGCCAGGCGAGTGCCGCCTGGCGGCCAGCGTGGCCAGTGCCGCTGGCGCCAGGCGAGTGCGCTGGCCAGGATGCCCGGTGCGCCAGCGTCAGGCGGCCAGCGTGGCCGTGCCGCCCGGAGCGGGCAGTGCCGCCCGGCGCCGAGGCTAGCCAGCGTGCGCCGGCGCCGCCGGGCGCCAGCGTGGCGTGCCGCCGGCATAGGTGGTGCCCGGCGCCAGGCTGGCCCGTGTCAGCGTGCCGCCGTAGGCGGTGCGGCGCCAGGCGTCCGCATGGGTGCCACCGCCAGGCGGCCCGCATGGCGGTGCCGCCGCCAGGCGAGGTGCCGCCGGCCATCCTGCCGTCTGTGGGTTTTGTTGTTCGATCTTTCCCCGTCAGTCATTTGCGGGAAATCTTTGAGTTCGGGAAGATCGTTAGCCGTAGATTTCGAGATAATCGTTTCTAATCCAACAAGACTCCTCGAGTATCGGGATTTTGCGATGGACTTGGATTTGTAGACTTTCCGTCTTCAAGGATGTGAGCAACGAAGCTTCGAGCTTTAGATGTGTTAAAAGACGAATCTTTTAAACAATCGGGAAGGCTTTACGGAAGACTCATTGTAGATCTCGGACGATCCGGACATGGATTTCAAGGGACCAAGATGCCGCCATTGCCCGAGATCATGAGATGATTGCACGGATGGGCGCCAGGACCCTCGCCGCTGGCGCCAGATGGGAGTGGACGAGCCTTCCTGTGAGTTTTATCGAGCGACGACCCGTTTCTTGGCTTTGATCGTCGCTTGGCTTTTCTTTCGAGGACTTTCGGGTAACGATTTCGTCATTGACCGATTTTGACCCCAACAAGCTCCATGTAAGATTCTTATTTTAAAAACTATTTAATTTGCAGATTGCTAACAGGACATGGCACCAACTTATGTTTTCAAAGCAAGAAACTACAGAGATTAAGACCGCTGATGTTAGTGACTTTTCCGTTTTCATTTCATTAATATTTGGTACATATCCTCATATCATCTTACCCATCCTCTGGTATGATTTGTAGGGTTTCAAATTTAAAAATCAAAGTGCAATCACCGAAGTGAACAAATGGTATCAGTATAACAGTATGGCCATTAGACAATACGAGTATGTCAATGTACTTGATCATCGACAGAAATCCAAGTTATTGGAATGGATGAAGAATCAACCACAACCTGCTGGAAATCTAGCGTCATCTTCTATAAGTCATTTTGTTTGGCATACTAAGTCTAAAACGTGGATGCCTAAATATGATAACGAAGACAATTAACATTTTGTATATTCATTTTATTTAAGAGTTTTGTTTAATTTTATTTTGTTTATTTATTTTAGTATTCAATTCTTGAATATTTAATAACATCAGTATTTTTATTATTATCTTCTCAGTTTAACTAAAATACGTACGAAACACAGTTGATTCTAATGATTACTCAATTTAAAAGAAAAAAATTATTTAGATATATATGCATGTAACATTTATCTACTGACTTATAGATTACACAAGAGCTTAACATGTTAATTTCTAAACTTGAGGTCTTATTTTTGACAACGTGGACAAAACACAATATACAAATTTTTTGTGTTATGGACTTATGACATTGATGATAAAAAAATAAATAATTTTAAATTTGATGTCTCCTCTCTGTGAAATATATATTTTAATTTACCAACTTCATAATCAAATGTCAAACCTGTTCAAAGTGAAAATTTAAAATTCTTTGTATTTTGGTAACCATTATGTATATTTTAATGAATACAATTTCCTAACAATAACCCAATTTTCCCTTTTAGATTTAGGGGATTTTTTCTTAAATACACTATAACTTTGGATTCAAGTTTTCAATCAGTACCGATATTTTATTATATTCGAAATTTAATTACCGAAATTTTCTAAAATTCGAAATTTAGTCAAGTCTCTGATATTTAAGTAGGCTTGTTGAATGGTTCATATAACTATTAACAAAATTTTAATGCAATGTGTTTTTTAATTAATTTATTTTAATTATTTCGATATGTCATGTGAAAAGACACGACTCTTCAACATTTCTCTTCTATATAAACGGTACATAGAATCTATTTCACCAAAGCCTAACATCTCTCTTTTTCTCCAATTGAGTCTCTCCAACTTTCGGTAATTAAATTTTTTTTTGTCCTCCGTTTTTTATTTGAATGTATTGCATGTAGATCGATCAGTTTTCTGTATTTTTGTTTATGGAATCAAGGTTTTTTAACTTAACAATGGCATCATGAGTTATTTGGTTGAAGAACCCATGTTGATCATCTTGATAGGGTTATAATAGTTTAGATTAAATTTACTTCACTATTTTTTTTATAATTTTTAGATCTTTATGTATGAAAGTGTTTGTGAATGTAGGAGATCTTATTTAAGAAATACTTGTTATTGTTGGAAAAAATTAGTTTCACTTTTATTATTTTTATTTTCTAACCAATATTGTCTATATGAACATGCAGAACAAGATCAAGCGATGGCATTCAACAAGGACCTTAAACTCAAATCTCCCATGGTTGAAGATTACGGTTCTTCTCTACCAGAGGCATTCAACAAGGGAATGAAGGCGAGCAGGGAGTATTACCGAGTCAAGCTATCGATGTACAAGCAACAAAATGATGCCCTCATGAAGAAACATGCTGAAGAGCTTGAAGTCTCTCGCAAACAAGGTAAACTGGAACTCATTCACGAACTCTTCAACATGTCTGCTTTGAGCTATGAGAAAGAGAAGCTAGAGTCCGAACTTGTGATTTCTGAGGCGAAGGCGTCTGATGTTGAGGTTCCTTACATCGATTGGTACAAGTTGGATGAGCCACAGATGTTTGATTAACCTCTTCGGTTTCCTAATCTCTTCAAGTTTAAAATGTTTAATTTTGTTTCTTTTTATGGTTATGTATTTCGGAACATATTTTCTGGTTTTTAAAACCAGTTTTCCTTTGATGTTGGTCGGTTATTAGACTTAATTTATTTTGTTATATGTTAATATGCTTATTTATTGGGGTTATTTATTTGCATTTATCTTTTATTTTCTTATTGTGATAGGTTATAATTGGTTTTCATTTTTCGGTTAGACATTTGTTTGATTTAGTTTGTTTAGTTACATTGGTAAATGATGATTTTAGCATAGAAAGTAGCTGTTACATATAGTATTAGGGATAGTAGTTTGATAGATTTGTTCATATCACATTCTTCAAGGTGGTAATGATTACTATATATAGGTGAATTTATAATTATAAAGTTGATAGTTGATGTGTTTATGTGGTGCAGTATAGATTTAGAAGATTTGATTCATTGAGATCTTACAGTATGAGTTGAAAGAAATATAATGTCTATACATGCAAGGTCTTTAATGCCATGTGTCTTTAAAGATATATAATGTCGGTACATATCGTTTCAAAGTAAGTTATCTATGTAATCGAGGTCTGGTAATGATGATCTTTTTGAAATTATCATAACTTAATTTTGTCACATTAGTGATGGATTTGGACATGTCCATATTGACAATTTTCATTCTGACAATATTTATATATTGACAATATCTATCTATATAATCGAGGTATGGTAATGATGATCTTTTTCTTTTTAAGAGTCTTTTTGACAAAAAAACCAATGTTATTATTAGAGTACCGGATATTTTGCCTTGATGATATTTTTTATATTTTATAAAAGTAGAAATTTGTGTCTAAATCACGATAATTTAGTCACCAAGTGTAAAATTATTATTGCTATTTGTATAATGAAGGAAATACAATATATCTGTTAAGACTCAATTAGTGACAAAATATCCAACTAATATAAAGATATAATATTTTCACATGTAAAGTAACAATTTGATAACGAATAATGAAATGGTCTCTGCTATTTAAGTATGTGGTATATATGTAAATTTTGTCTTAAATACTCTATAACTCTGGAACCAAGTTTTCAAACATTATTGTTATTGCCAAAATAAAAGGAAAAAAATATTTTCGTTGATGTACCATTTAATGAGAAATTGGCCATCACGTTAACTTTGACACCAAGGTTTCAGCGATGTTAATGTGTGCATGAGATAAGGAAAATACAATTTGTGGTTTCGTTTTCATTTACGGTCATTATTCGGTAATCTTAACCTACACTCGACAGCTATATAAAGATGCTCCCCCAAATGGAATCCCATCATCTTGCAATCAAGCAAAACAGCAAAAACAAATCCAAGCTTAGAAAAGATGTCTATCAATTCAGTTGTCGATGTCAAGCCTTTCAAAACCATGTGGAAGATCAAGGTCAAAGTCATCCGGTTGTGGAAACAATGCTCAGCCGCTTGAGGTGAAACCATTGAAATGGTTCTTTGCGATGTTAAGGTATGGGATTCTTTCGACGCCATTTTACTACTTTTAGTTAGTCATTTATTGTAACAATTGAAAGTCTATTATCTATTTTTAAATGTAAACAGGGTGCTAAGATTCATGCATAGGTGAAAAGGAAGTTGGTTGCTCGATTCGATCCTTTCTTAAGACAAGGACATTCGTTGATGTTGATCAATTTTGTTGTAACTCATTCCTGTGGTTCCTACAGAACCACTAATCATCCTTACAGGATTAGCTTCCTGTCCACAACACGTGTGCGACCATGTGAGCAACTGCCTGAGAATTTATCAGGTTTTGAGCCGGTGAAGTACTAGATGGTACTCTATCACCCGATTTCTTGGTTGGTAAGTTATCATGAATTATCACTTATGCATCTGCTTCTTTTAACTTATATACTGATAGACATTCATGTGTGGTTTTTCAGATATAATCGGCCAGATTATTAAAATGAGTCATATTGAACATGTTAATGTCAATGGTAAAGAAACAGAGAAGATCTCTTTAGAGCTACGAAATTCGGAGTACGTTGTGGTTATAAATATACATGGATTATTTATTTTATCTATAGTAACTGGCAATTGAAATTGTATTTTAATGTTATTACTATGTTTTTAATTGCAGTGATGAAAAACTTCCGGTGGTTCTTTGGGGTAAATTAACCTGTGATGTTAATGACGCGATGCAGGTTCGAAATGAGGATTGTACCATTTTGGTTTTACGATTTGGGAAAATCAAAATGTGGAAAGGTAAGTATGCCGATTATAATTTTTAGACTAAATTCCACAGAATTGATTAATTAACATGTTCAGTTTTCCAACAGAAGAAAGAAGTGTCAGCAATGCATACAATGTGAGTGAAATTTGTTTGAATCTTCCAATGATTGAAGTTGGAAAGTTCATTGCTAGGTATTTTACAATCTTTTGCAAGATCTACTTCTTTGTATTCACTCTATATTTGCTGTGGAGACTGATATATTGTTCCTTGGTTTTAAATATTTTGTAGTTTGCCTAAGGATGACCTTCCTTTAGCCATCGTGGAGTCTAAGTACGCGGCTATTGCTAACGGTGTTTCGGATAAAGATGATTTCTTTATACATACACCAAGAAAAACCATTGCTCAAATGAAGGAAACAAAAGGTTTGTTGTCAAAATAATGATTTCAATTTTAGATGTTTATTGTGTAAACTCATTTTACAAAGATATCTATATATTCTCATTAGAATTCCTAATTTCTGTCTGAATAGGTTGAAAAGTGTATTCTGATGTGCACCATCGCTGGCATTGATTCTGATATGGGGTGGTTTTATCTGAGCTGCAAAGTCTGTTCTAAAAAAGTCTTGACTGTGCCAGCGTCTAACGATGATGATGGTAGTGACGATGATGATCAGAAGCACGCATATTATTCTGTAGCCAGACTGAGGTATTGGGCCTTTCTTTGGATAGCCCACACGCCAAATCTGGCAGTTGGGACAGTTACCAGGCCAATGGATGCAAAGGAGGCAGTTTGTGCCTGTTCTCTCTTCCAGGAACTGCCTGTTCGCCCAAGGGGAGTTGGCATGGCCTTACTCTATAAATAGAGAGTCTCTGGCACAAAAAATGGCACGAAAATCCCTAGGGAAAACTCTGCCAAAATCTTACCAGAGAATTAGAAAGAGAGAGACCAGCGGATTGAAGATCAAACCGTGTGTGTTGGAGATTGTCTGATCCAGTGGGATTCAGGCTGTGGGAAGATCAGGCAGGATGATGGAGACCAGGCAGAAGGATAAGGAGAAGGAGAAAGAGACAGGGAAGGACTTGGCCCCAGGGGAACGCACGCCTAAGGTCAGTGATGCTAACCAGAGACCATCGCCTAGCCATGGTTGATCCGGATGGGTCTGTATGGGGCGATTGTGTTGGTTGCATCCTTCTCTGTTTTAATTACTGATTATTCTCATCTATTCTATATTATAATGAAGTCTGAGGAGTCAGACTTGCTAGAGCCGAGCCATGGCCTTGGCCAGAACAGAGAAACCCTCCATGCCCTTGGTTGGGCTGGTATGATCAGATCTCATAGTTCCTGAACGAATTGTTGGGATATGATTGTGGATTCCTCTTAATGGGGATTTATAATGATTTATCATGAATTTTCCTGAGTTTTATCTAATTGATTTGAAGGAGGTCAATTATGGCCGGTTTGGCTGATTGAGGCCGAAATCTAGGGGCTTGAGGCCGGTTCTGTGGATTCTGTTGATGGATTCATCTTAGTTAGGATTTATAAGGAATTGTCATGAATTTTAATTAGTTTTTGAGGATTTATTTGAGTATGTCAGTTTGGGCATCTAGCCATGGCCGAGTCTGGGATGATGTGATTGATGGGTTAGATCACATTAGGACAGGCAGGCCGTGTGTTGTTCAAAGTGTTCTGGATTTCCTGATTGATGTACTGATGGTGGCCGTGTGCCTTGTGACTGATTGGTTAGATTAGAGAGCATAGGATAGGTGAACCGAACCATGCAATGATAGATGTGTTTGTTAAGGTATCGGATTATACTTATACTTGTGTGTTGTGGTGTGTTGGTTTCAGGATCAGACCAGGGCCGTGGCAAGGCTAAGGAACCATGAAGACCTGAGCTGTGATGGATGTGTGGGTTGATGGGTAGTATTGATAGTATGAACCTATAAACTTATGATAGCCTATTGTGCAACTGAATCTATGTATGGATCAGATATTTTATATTAATATAGATACACTTTCTCTTATCTGTTGACACTTAGAATGGAACTAGGCTGAACCTCGTGTGTTTGAATTTGACTGAGACAATTATTGAACCTTAAAATGAACAAAAATTTACATGGATTAGCTAAGTAAGGCCGCAGGTCCTAGTTGGGTCCTTTGGGCCAGGATCGGGTCTTACAGCATTCACTTGCATATAGAGCAGCTGTTGATATTGCCTTGTAAAGAATGCTTGTTTGCACTGAAATTGGCACCCTAGCTAAACATATCAAGTAGCTTAGGCATCTCTTGAAAGACTTGCATGCTTTGAGCCTTGAAAACTATTCTTGATACTCATTGATAGCTGAAACTCACTCTTTGAAGCCAACTACAATCTTATTTGAACTGAATGAACTTAATGCTTATTTCTTATGGTCCTTTGTGTGCTGAATCATGGGTATACACACTTGAATTGTCTCATCTATTTTGCCAATCTTTTTGACAAACTAAAAGTGGTAGACCACTCCCTAAAACCCTTTCCTCCTTTCAAGCCTTCATTGATTGTTGAGTGAGGCCTTTTTGGAAAGCTTTACATGTGCTTAATGTTGAGAGTATTGGGAACAACAATGCTTAGTATCCATTATTTGCTAGCTTTGGGACTCATTTTGTCTAGCTTATAGGATGGGATTGGAGAGTGTTATAAAGTTTGATCTTGGGAGTGTACAAAAGAGAGGAAAGAAAAGGTAGACTCATAGAACTCAAAAGTGATTAAGTCTTTAGGGATAAGAAAATGATATGTCTAGCTCAAGTTTGTAATGAAAGTATTGCCCCCCCCATATATAATGAGAAAAAAATAAAGAAAAGGGGGCTAAAAATGTTTTGTAAGGGCTAATAAGAGTTTAAAATGTGAAAAATCCCTTGTAGACTTCAAAAAGAAAGAGTTCTAAGTGAGATAGTGGCCTTGAATGTTTTGGGAAATCTTTGGGTGAGTAAAGAGAGTGGGGTTTGGCATTGGGGATAAGTGTGTATCTTGTATATTTGGGAAAAGGGAAGGACAATGGAGATTGAGCATTGTATGCATGAGATGATCTCTTTCTTACATATATTATGTGAACTGTCAAAGCTACTTGTTTTGAGTGTAAACCACCTTGAAAGATCATCTTTAACCTCTTGATTCACTTACACTAAAGTCTTTTCTTACCAAACCAAATGATTTGGACCATTTGACAATCTGCAAGAATTCACCTATGATTTGCTTAATGAATGTGAGAGCTGGCTGATTTGTAGTTTGTGGATTCATGATGTTGAGTGTAAAGGCATAAGAGTATTGATAAACCTTGAGAAGCTAGAGTATAATAAGAGAATGTGCTCATGCTATTTGCTATGTTTCTTGAGGATGTCAATTTGAGTGCTTTTAGTATTTCTTTTGGCTAAGCTCCCATCTTTATATCCCTCCTTGTGTTTTTGAAAAGTTTACTTGAGGACAAGTAAAGGACTAGTGTGGGGGAGTTTATATCTTGCATATTTGCATGTTTTTAGCCATCATATCTTGTATATTTTGAGCATATAGATTAGGGATTAGGCATCTTTATAGTCCATATTGCATTCATGAGTCTTTATCAGGTGTTGGAGTGTACCATGGAGTGATTTGAAGTGTTTGGGAGCATTGTGATCCAAAAGGGGGTGAAAGATGAACATGGATGGAGACCTTAAAATTTTTATATTGCTAAGATTCTGGGAAGACATGGGAAATTGATTTATCTTTCCAATGGAAGTGGTTTCAAGTCATTTGGAGCTATATTGGAGGAGTAATGATCAATTTACTAGAGGCGTATCAACCCTGGTCGAGCGCGGGTGAAAGGTCGCGGGAAGGACGAACCGCGCGGGCGACACGGACGACCCAGGACTTCTCGGGGGCGAAAGGTCGCAGGGTGTACGACCCGCACGGGTGACGCAGATGACCCAGGACGACCAGCGCGGGTTGGGCGACCCGACCTATACCCGGGATGTTTTTTCTTCTGGTCGAGTTTAAGTGATTTTCAAGGGCTTTTTAGTCATTTCTTTTGCTGTTTTTAGGTTTTCCAAGCCGAGTATATATACTCTTGTAATCCCCTTTGAGGGACTTATCTCATTTTCTCTCTAGAAACACTTTGCCTCATTTTGTAAAGCTTGAATCTTTTTATCAAGCTAAGGAATTGCTTCATCTTATATCTTGTTTCTCCTTCTCATAAACATGATTAGACTTGAATCTCACATAGATTTAAGGTTTTAATGGAGATTAGAGAGTAGACACACTTTGGATTCATGGGCTAGGGTGATTAAGTGTGATTAGTGAAGATCTAGGGTGTTTATTGTTAGATTCACTTCTTTCTTTGCTTGTTGAGGGTTATCAATGCTATTTTAGTCTTGATCATACTAAAATAGATCCTTAGGCCTGAACCAACTCTTCAATGCTTTTAGCTTGCTTTACCAAAGGGATTTGATGTTAAAGGAACTAGGAGCCTAGGATTGCTATTAGACTTGTCTCCATGATTGCTTTAGTAACATTCCACCAAAGGGATTTGATGCTTGAGTTACCTTAGCAAATGAACATTCATCTAGGGATAGAGCTTGTTTAGTATTTTGTCTAGGCATAAAGAAATTGTTTGATTGATATCTTGCCACTCTATCTTGGATCTTAGTCACCCAAAATCAAGTCCCTAGTCCTATGGATCCTACCTTAGCATTTGATTGAAAGTTTAATTCTTGTGTTTGTTTCTTGGATTTGAGATCACCTAGTTTAGATTTCTAGGATCTTACCTTGTTACCAACATCCATCTTCTATTTGCTTAGATTAAGAAAGTTTGTGTATTCTTGGTGTTATAAGTCTCTAGTTCTCGGTAGATTCGACAACCTTTCTATACTACATTGATTTGATCTTGGGAGCCTTAAAAACTCTTGTATCAGTAACACCCCGAGAAGCTACTAGGATCCTCGTGGAACTACACGAAGGAGACTGCGGATCTTACTCCAGCGGCAGATGTCTAGTACTAAGGGCCAAGAGGGCAGGCTACTACTAGCCAACAATGGCTGAAGATGGCAGCAGGCAATCCAAATACTGCGACGAGTGTCAAAGAAAAACATCAGTGTCCAAACTCCCTCCGGAAAACCACAAATCCATAAGTTCCCCCTGGCCTTTCAAGAAGTGGGGCATCGATATAGTGGGAAAATTCCCAACTGCGCCAGGGCAGAAGGTTTTCCTCCTAGTAGTAGCCCACTTCTTCTCCAAATGGGTCGAGGCAGAAACAATCAGCCGGATAACTGATCTCCAGATCAGAAAGTTTTTGTGGACGAACATGATCACGCGCTTTGGAGTCCCGCAAAAGATTGTCACTGACAACGGGCCACTGTTCACCAGCCACAACTTCAAGGAGTTCTGCAAGGACTGGGGCATAAAACTCACCTTTGTCACACCCAGACACCCTCAATCCAACGGACAAGCCGTGTCTACAAACAAAACTGTGGTCAACATGCTAAAGAATCAAATGTCTCTGAGTCTCGACCTGCTCGATGAAAAGAGAGAAGCTGCTCGACTGAGAAACTGGTCTTACCAGGACCTTCCAACAAAGGGATTGGGTTCTACGACCAGTAGCCGACAATACCAGAGAAAAAGCAGCCGGGAAACAGGCCCCGGGTGGGAAGGACCCTACAAGATAATCGAGGTGCGGGGAGCAGGAGCCTACAGGCTGCAAGAAAGCAAAGGTAAATTACAACCCAACTGCTGAAACGCCATACATCTCAAAGCTTATCATTGTTAATACGATCTCCGGATCCCTATATATATTGCTTATTATATACTATTTAAGCATCGTAGTTTTCTACTTCTATGTATGCTGCACGTCTACGGACCATGCTTATATAATAAAATAGTTCCGACTATAAGAGTAGTAGAAAAACCACCATACATAAAGGGGCATACGAGCTGGATCAAGTCTTAAGAGACTTCCGATCCTGGCCAACCCTTACCAAACGTGGTACGTCCACAAAACACTAATGGGTATGTGACTTAAGACAGGAATGGGTCTGCGTAAACTTGAGTATGCTGTCAAAACTACCTAAAACCCCGGTATAGGCCTAGAGCCATAGAAATATTGGGGGCCCCAAAAGTACAAAATGTGAAAAGTACCTGTATTAAAATGCCACAAGCTACAAAATACAGGGGACACAAAGTACAAAAATTGCAAAAGTACTGTGACATACAGGGAGCAATAGGTGCAAAAGTACTGTGACATACAGGGAGCAATAAGTGCAAAAGTCCGGGAGCTCAATAAAATATCTGCTTATCCCGACGTGGAAAGCAGCAAAGCCTGGTGACTGGATCACAACTCCAGGTAGATCCACACCAGCACCCCCTAAGTCTGATAGTGGCTTCCTACAGAAGCAGCATGCAGCATTAGGAACTCGATAGTGGCCAGCTTCCGAGCGGCATAATGCGAGTTCCGAACAGGTACCAGGAGCAGTCTTGCCTAGGAAGACGGAGTAGGGTCCCTACTAAACTAAATTCCGGGTTTACGAACTCCGGGCACAAAAATAATCTCAGGGTTATTAAAATAAAACCTCCAGGTTACTTCAAAAGAACCTACGGGTTCCTATTCGACTCACGGGTCCTAAAATGGTCTCAGGACCTAGAACCTACGGGTCACTATTTGACCTATGGGTCCTAAAACGGTCCCGGACCTGGGACCTACGGGTTCCTATTTGACCTACGGGTCCCGTGATCTCAAAATCAGAAAGAACCTATGGGTTCCAACTCGACCTACGGGTCTTACGAAGGTCTCAGGATCTAAAAACCTACGGGTTCCATACGATTCCAGAATCCAGGAGTAAACTTAGGTGTTCCTAAAACGACCTACGGCTCAAATGGAGAATCTACGGATTCCACACGACATCCGGTTCCCAACTATCTCAGGATCTAAAATGAGCCTACGGTTTCCCGGGTCCTTGCATGGCCTTCAGGATAAAAGAGTAATCTACGGGTTCTAAGCCTGTCCTTTTTAGACCCCCGGGTCCTAAAGATTATCTTACAGCTTCTATAACATCTGAGTCTGAGTCAACCCCTAGAATCTAGTAGCATTTTCCGAATCCCGACGATGACTACGAAGTCCCAGCCAGTCCAACCGCGGAATCCCAACAAGTAAGCCTTAGGGACGAATAAGATAAAACTAGCTATCTCCAAGTTTCGAGGCCATAAACAGTCCATATACAGAAGGAAAAAGAAGCTTACCCAAGAATAAGAAGTTTATTCGACAGACAAAAGAGTCTATGGCGCAACTGGTTCATGGAAAAGAATGTTAAAGGATAAAGCCACAGAAAGCCATTGTTTCGAAATCAAAAGAGCTACAGTGGATTCATTATTCAAGAAAAGATTCAGCAAACACCACAAAAAGGCAAAACAGAGTCATTCAAGGCAGTGGCCCCTCTGAGAATCGAGATCCCATACCAGACCCCGGGGTATCAGCCCGGACAGACCCTCCTGGATGCCGGTCGACACCTTCGAATAGAAACAGATAGCGGCGGTACTCCTCCGCAGGATTCCAGTGGTCGATCCTCTTCTCCAGCCATTCTCTCATGAGCTCCCATCTAGTAAATGCCCTCACACGTTGAATCAACGGATCACGCTGCGCCACCATGTCTCGCTCCTGAGTACGAAGGAAGAACACCTCGCCAAGCAGCCTCCAGTGAACTCCTGCCTCCAAGTCTTGACGGGTAGCAGCCTCAGCGTCACCTAGCGAACTGGAAGAAAAGCTGGTAGCCCTTGAAGCCGTCCTAGCCAGCCGTGGTGGAGGAACATAAAAACGGCGCCTCTTTCGCATCTTGCCCTTCTAATATTCATCACAAACAGCCGACACCGAGAGCCTAACAACATTCCCTGAAAAGGCAAAAAGTAAGAAGATGGAATCTTATCAATCAAAATTCCAGGCTCAGAGGCCTACCCCAGATGCGGCTATGACGCAGGGCCTCCTTGCTCATCAGAAAAGCCACCCCTCAAAAATGTTGAGGAATTTCCATCGCCATATTTACCACTGCCTCCCCACTGAAAGATGCCGGACGTGACACATCTAGCGATGAAGTAAGATCGTAAGAAATAAAAACCCCCAGAAAAGGAAGAAGGGAATTACCAACAGTACGCCAGAACGTAGGATAACTGAGAAGCCCCGGGATTTTTACGAATACGTATCGCTTGTCCCAGTCATTCCAAAGGGGTAGTTACTCCTAAGACCCCTCGAAGGCTCTTCGACCAAGGGAGGACCATCACGGGAATGGAGGTGATAAAATCCCAGCTTGCTCACCAAAGGAGCAAAGTAATAGAGGTACAAGACCTCCTGCACTCCGATAGAAAAACCATGGAATTCTCCAAGCACCTGGATAGTCATCAGAGTCCTCCATGTCAGAGGGGTAAGCTGAGAAGGACAGAAGCCAAAATACGAGGACACCTCATCAATAAGAGAAGGGATGATACCCCGAAAACCAGCCTCCAGATACACCTCAAATACGGAAACTTCATTGTCCCCTCCATCAGGAACATGTTCTTATTCAGAGGAACATCTCATCCCCACCAGGAAGAATTCCATATTTCCTCCGGATCTCCATTAAACCCTCTTCCCGGATCTCAGAATGAGGACCATCGTCAAGAAAGTAAGAGCAACGATACTTCAAAGGCGCCATGGGAACCGCTTCACAATCATCCTCCAGAACTTCCACCCATGCCGGAATTGGGGAGGAGAAAGGATCGGCAAGGGGGCAACGCGGCCTCGCGCGACCACCCATGAACGAAGCTGGGAATGAAGGGAGCTCAGAGCGGTTGTTCATCTTTCCTGTTCGAAGGGAGATCGAAAAACTCGAGGAGGATTGAAGGTATTGCTGGTCGCATCAAACCTTTATATACGCCCAAGCTGTTATTCCCCAAAAACCAAAAAAGGAAAGATGACTTTTCCCGATATCTTGGATGATTCTCGACGCAAGCAGCCTGGCTGCCAAAAAGGAAACCCCATCCTTGCGAGTAGAAAGGGAAAATACTTTCTAAAAACAGAAATTTGGCGAAAATATCCGACAGGCCCATTGAAGCAACTAGGAGCTTTTGAATTCAAACTGACCTCGAACCCGCTATCACAAGCGCAAGCTCTGCACTCCGGCCTTGTCTCCCGAAGAAGTCATCCGGACTTTAGACTTCATCAACTTCAACAAGCTCAAGAGCTTGAAGAGAAATCGCCAGGCTCCGGCCTACTAAAGGGGAGCCTGACCTTCTCCGGGTTCAGAACACGATCCCGACCTAAGAAGAACCCAGTAAAGCGGAGTTACTGGAGCGATGTCCTGCCTAAGGGAATCCTGCTGAGAATAAGCAACTCCGGTTGACTTGAGTGCACAGGTTATTCACCGATTTCGATGACAAAATCAAGAAATAAGAGGCAAACTATTTCTCCAAACCCCGGGCAGGACACCGGCCTCCAGGTTCCTGCTAGAGTTGGCTCCCGGGTACGATCCCTGTAACGATCCCTTCCCCCGGGAAAAATGGAAAACTTCTGATAGAGAGAACCTTTCATATTTCCGGATATGGAAGCTTTCTACTCCTTGAAACCGACTCCCAGCGACCTAAGGCGACTATATAAAGATAACCTAAACCCTAAAGCAAAGGATCGACACTTCGAGACTTAGAGATTAGTGCTAGGCGGCTAGAACTAGGGTTTATACACCAATCTGTTGTAGTCCCTGCTCAAAGGATAAATAATACATCTGATATACCATGAATTTGACCTGATTTTAGTCATGGTATATGACAGTTTTAGGATATATTTAATCCATTTTGGAGTCTAGATAGCATATTTACAGGTTCAGGAGCAATTGGAAAAAGATGATGTTTTGGAGCATTTTAGAGCACTTTAGAGATTTCACCCGAGATGACCATTGTGGGAACCGAAATTCACACTGTCGATTTCCGTTAAATTAGGAAAGTTAGGGATACCTTAATTTCCCAGAGGCCCGGATATATGCTAATACCACACGCCAAGCGATCAGAACACAAGAATTACAACGATAAAAATACGAAATCGAAAAAGAGAGCGAAGTAGATCTTATTCCTAATCCGCGTATAAGCGTTACAACAAGGTAATAGCCTTGGCTCGAGAGCTGTCGGGGAGATTCCTAGTTCTAGAACCATAGACTAAAACCCTAATTGAGTCGCAGCTCGAATAACGAAAATGGAAAATAGCCTAAATACTCAGTTCTAAGTTTTTGCTGTCCCCCTCTGCCTCTTGCCTAGGAATCCTTACAAACTCCTCCTTAGGTTGGTGTGTGCTTTCCCCTTTTGCCCTTAGGCCGTCATAACCCGAAAAATGGATATATTCCGTTTTTTCCGATCTTCAAGATTATCTTCGGAAACTTGACATTTATCCGCGGAAACTTGATATTTATCTTTCCTTGCAAACCAAATACAAACCGTCATAAGATTTATGGGCTTTTAGTTAACGAAATCGTAAATGGGTTTCAAAGTGTGTTTTGAACCTCTTTGGGCCGTTTTTCGATTTGATACGTTTATTACGATTTCTTCGATAAAAACTAACTTTCCGTGGTTTTATCAGAAGTTCCGTTTGATGAATTTGATCGGTATGATACGAGGAATGGTTCAGCCGTGGTTCACGGAAAATGACACGGAAGTTCGAACAAGAGTGCATCGGTTTGTTTCGTATAAGACCGAGGTTCAGTTCCTGCTCGGTCGCTACGAGCTCTGTCGCTACGTAGCGACCGAGCTTTCCTCGAGCTCGGTCGCTACGTAGCGACCGAGCAGGTGAAGTGCTAGGTCGGTACGTAGAGACCGAGCATGGCTCGAGCTTGGTCGCTACGTAGTGACCGAGTACGTAACGACCGAGCCATTCGAGTTCTTGGATGTCCATGTTCGGCCCGATTCGTGATTTGTTCATTGGCCTTGAGAAATGAATCTCATTTTGACGTTCGAAATGAGATCTTTTCCGCAAAATCTTTCGTATAAGTCTTTGAGAAGTAATTTATCGAAAGAAAAATTAACTTTCGATTTTTTACGGAGTCTTTGGATGTTAACTTCGTCTTGACCGTTTTTGACCCCAACAGTTAGCCCCCCAGCCCGTCAATATCGAGGATTCTTGACGAGATTCTGGCGTGCGATATGGCGAGTTAGTAATGTTGGACGGAGTTTGTATCAAAGTTCTGCAGTTAAATAGTAAATCCTGATGCTTATAAGAAGGGGGGTAACTCTTCTCATTTTTTCACTCACTCTCTTCTCATAAGAAACTTTGAGAGGTTTTTTTTTCTTTCTCTCCTCATCATTCATAGATTTTTTTTTTAAAGTTCAGAGAGAATGTATGGCAAGAAAGCTTCCAAAAAGGGCACTCCCCGTAGTTCTTCATCTGAGGATGGAGAGTTCCTCGCCGAGTTAGGTGAGCGTATTGAAAAGCAAGATTCGACTCGATTTCTCCTCCACTGGAGAAAGCCTTCCCCATCGAGAACCACCGCAAGATCAAGAGGGGTGCGCCGAGTCACACTACCCTCGATTTCCTTAAGCGTGCTCGGGAGTATGGTAAGATTCCTGACGAGGTGAAATTTCGAATTCCTCGTCGGGGGGAGGATGCTGATAACCCCCCGGAGGGTTATTTTACTTGCTACGAGTATTTCTTGGTGCGATGCCGCTTGTGGTTCCCGATCCCCAAGATCATACTTCGCGTGTTGGATTTTTTCGAAATCTCGATAAGCCAACTGACCCCCATCGGCCTTCAACACCTCATTGGCGTTATCATTCTTAGTTACGAGCATGGTCTTTCTCTTACTACTGACCACTTAGAATCGATCTTTAGGCTGCAGCTGGTTTCCAAACAGTATCGCTTTCGGTTCGTCCCTCATAACTACATGTCGGTGATCAAAGGGTTTGCTTCCAATCCAAACGCGTGGGAGAGCTTCTTTTTCTTCGTTCGTATAGACGCTGCGTCTGTTGAGGAGAATTTCATTCCGTTTTTCCGAAGCAGGCCAAACGATCGTCCTTTCATCAACCCCCTGTTTCCAATCCCCGAGGACATGATTGAGATAAGAGACCTCCTCAGGAATGGTTCGTTCTTCTGGATTTCCTTTTCGCCAAAGCGAGTTCGTGCTGCAATTAGACTTGCGAATCCCGACCTTGGGGTCGGTGGGGAGGTCGACGATGACTCCGAATCTGACGAACCCGTTTCCTGTGATGATGCAGTGGAGGGTGCGAGTTTTCCGCCTTCAAAGGGTAAAGGTATCAACCTCGGAGACATTGAATTTTCCGTGGACGACTCGGTTCTTCCAGGATGGGATCCAAATCTTGCCTATGGCGATGGCAGCGATTTGAGTGATATGCCGCTTCCAGGTTTCGACGGTTTTTTCGATGGTTTACCCCCGAGTTTCGATATTCCCCCGCCTATGGACGAATCGAGCAGGTCCACGGTGGTCGCCGAAGGATCTCGTATGATTAACAGGGTTAGTTTTTTTTATACGATTTCCCACGTTCTTTGTTTTCCTTTAACAAGCACGCTGGCTACCTCTTGCAGGGTTTGAACATGCTTGGCTCAGCGATTGATACTAGTCACAGGGAGGCCATGGTCTATCGTTTCAAGGTGGAGAAAGCAGAGAAAGATCTATCGCGTTTGCAATGCGAGATTTCGGAGCGCGAGTCAAAACTGACCAGGGATTATGCGAAGGCCATTCGTCAAGCAGAGAGGAAGGGTAGGGAGAGAGATCGCTGAAGTGATGAAGGGACATGCGTCCCAATTCATGACTGAATATGGGAACCTCAAAGAAGCTTACTCCTTGAAGGGCGATTTTCGTGAATGTCGCGGTTCAGTTGGTACCCTCTGGAAGGCGCAGATGGACGACTTCATTTTTAAGAACGAAATGGATACCGTACAGAGCGACATGAACGATTGTTCCCATGCTGAAGCACTCATTCCCCCGATTGACGAGAAGATTTGAGGACTCTGGGATCCTGTCCCGGTTTCCCCTGATACGGAGGAAGTTTTGACTGGGGTTGATGGTGATGGCGATGAGGTGGATTGCCCTGCGGACGCATTTGGAGCTTCGCTGTCCGGCGGCTTTGACTTTGGTCTGTGAGGACCGAAGCTTAGTATTTTTGGGAAGAGGATTCCCGTTCCTTTATGTTATGCCGAGTGTGGCTTTTATTTTCTTAGACTTTGTGTGGGTCTGTTATGACCATTGTATTTTTTTTATCGGGACTGGCCGTTGGTGGCTTTGAATCCCTACCGTTCTATGGTTCTAAAATATGATTAAGGTTTACCGAATTGCTTTGTTGTTTCTGAAACAAATACGAGTTGTCATCTCGTTTTTATTCCTGAGTTGACGTTCGATCTCGTTAGTTTGTTTAGTGTGTCGATTTTTCGTAGATACTGTTATGAGTTTTCGCTAAACATTTAAGATGTGAACGGAGAGACATGTTTTTAGGATCTCGGATATCATGTCTTGAGATGTTAAAGACCAGTGTGCTGGGTTTAGGGCAAGACCTAGGTTTACTCTCGGTTGTAAGGTTTGTGCGGTGACAAGCCGGCTATTGGTTTTCCTGTTGCGATTTTAACCTGATTCGTACCGATTTAAAGTCCGCGATAGGTTCTCGGCTTATTTGACTTGTATGGCGTGAACCGAGCATCGCTTCAGAAACAATTTTTAAGCCAACTGAAAGTGCTTGACCAAAATTTCGGGATTTTTTTTATATAGCGCGCTTTTATCCTTGTGTTGGATGTTCGAGGACCAGTTTCTAGGAATGATCAGGGTGCGTTTGTTTAGGACGGCTGATGTGTTCGTCGGGGCCAATCAAAAACGGAAAGTAAGTGTTCATTGACACTCTATAGTTGCGTTTTGGAGATTGTTCGTATGGTCTTCGAATTTAAAATTTTTGCGATGTCTCGCCGTTTATTCTCGAAGGTTTGAACGGGTGTGTTTTAACAAAGTTTTGCGAATTTTTTGTGGTTAGGACCGGACACGGTCGTTGCCTCAAGTGTGATGTTTGCAGGTACGTCCGAGATCTTCTTGATTGCACGGAGTCTTTTGTTTTTGTTGAATCGTAAGATCTCTCAAAGTTTTGTATTGGAGTAAAAGTTTCGAAAAATCCGGTTACAAAAATGAAAGGGGATTTCTGAAAAATCGCAGGAGTATCAAGTATATCGCCTCCCCTTTTAGAGGGAATAGCTGAACTCGTCTTCTGACAAGCTGCCTACGTACCTCTTTCGAGGATCAAGCCATCTCGTAGTTCTGATTGTTGTTGCGAGCGTTTTTACTCGCTTGGTGCAGTGGTATCGGTTGCCTTAGCCGTGGTGGCTGTCGCGTCGGGAGTCTGCTGACTACCTGAACCTGACGCTTGAGTTGACATTGCTAGGTCTTCTTCCTCCGAAGTGTTTTCAGACTCGGTCTGAGTTAACTTTGCGCATTTGGCCTTGACCATCGATGTTGTCGTGATCCGCCGAAGCTTATGTTCCGCCAAGAAACATAGTTGCGATTGTTTCTGGTCTCCCCAAATCGCGGCTACTCCGTTCTGGGTTGAAAATTTTATGCCCAGATGGTATGTCGATATGACCGCTTTCATGGAGTTTATCCAGGGCGTACCCATGATTACGTTGTATATGGCGGGGTGATCGACGACCGCGAAGTCAACGATTTTCGTGAATTCTTTGGCCATGATAGGGAGCTTGATGGATCCGAGGGTCATAGACGTTACACCGGAGAAACCAGTCAATGGCTTTGGCGTCGGCTCTATCTCTCCTAATTCGACGTTCATTCTTTTGTGGGTATCGCGGAAGATGACGTTAACCATGCTCCCCGTATCGATGAGGATTCTTGCCACCTCGACATCTCGAATCACGAGATCCATAACCAGGGGATCACAATGAGGTTAATCGATCCCCCCGGGCTCCTCTTCTGTGAAGGTTACTGAGTTAGTCGAGGCGTCTCGGATTGGAGACCATGTCTGCCAGTTTGTGTGTGTTTCTGCCTTCCGCTGATATGCTTTGATGGACGAGACCGTGTCGTTGTAGTATTGCGATCCTCCAATAATCATGCTTACCCTTCGACGATTACTGTCGTTCCCCTTTTCATCTGGTCTTCTTTCGCGCTTATCTCCTATCTCCCTTTTGGGCGAGGAGTTTCCCGTGGTTGGATTTTTATCGGTCCTAGGGGGACGGTCAGTGTCGAGGATCAGATCCTTGACGCTGGTTATCTCGGAGAGTTCTCCGGCTAATAGCTTCGCGGTTAGCCTCGCGCCTAAGACCTTGCAGTTGGTCGTCGAATGTCCTCGAGTTTGATGAAACTCGCAGAAGGTGTTTTCGTCGTACCCCTGGTTGCGAGTCCAGGTGTTACCTGAAGTCTTTCCCTGTTCGGAGTTGATTGCGTAATTATACGCGCCCTGGAGTTATTCTGCCTCATGGTGGACATACTTATCGGTGCGAGGGTTCTTCTTTTTAGATTTCGGATCTGCATCCTTTGAAGAGCTCTTTGTCGGCTTATGTTTCTGCGACAAAACTTTGGTTTCCTCCTCGATCATGATATAGTCCGTTGCCTTATGAAGGTACTCTTGGATCGTCCGTGGTTTGTCGAGGGTTATCCACTTTCTGAACTTCGACTTGTACCAGAGCGTTTTTCTGAGCGCGTCTATGGCTACTTTGTCGCTTATTCCTCTAACCCACGAAATGATCAGCTTGAAATGGCTTATGAACTCGCGGAGGGGCTCGTCTTCCAGCTGGGATAAAATCCAGAGGTCGACATCGGAGGTCACTCTATCTATAAACATAGAGTATTGTTTGAAAAATTCTGACGTGAGTTGACGGAAGCTTCCGATGGAGTTTTTCTTCAGACGAGCGAACCATTCGAGTGCTGCTCCTTCTAGGTTTTCAACGAACAGGCGGCAGTAGCCGGCATCTCATTCGCTTTCCTTAAACCTGGCTCGCCTCATCGTTATATGAAATGCTTGAAGGTGTGCCTTTGGGTCATGGGGTTTTCAAAAGGAGAGTCTTCTCGAGCATATCGGCTTCTGGTTCTCCTTGGATGAATGTCAGCGTCTTCCTCCGTATCGTTGGAGACGTCGCTGGGATCCAAGTCAACGTGCTCGACTTCAGTGACCTCCGTATCGTTTTTGGATGAAGGAGGGTTCTCAGAGTCCCATTTTCGGTAGGGGATGTTTCAACAGGGTTTTGTCCCGGAAGACGTTCCCGCGAAGTTCCAGGCCTATCGAGCGGAGTAGCGAAATCGAGTTTTCTCCCACGGAGCTTCGTGGCTCCACGCGGGAGGACTGCACGGGTCCTTGCCGTAAGGGTTTGCACCTGTTTGGTCAAGGTGTCCACGAGTTTATCTTGCTCTTCCGACCTTTTTTCATAAGCGGAGAACATCTTTTTGAACTCCTCGAGCGTCGCGGCGTTAGCTGTTGCGTTGGCGCAGAGAAGGCTGCTGTCGGAGTGCTTTAAGTATCTTTGTCTATTCCGTTAAGAGGAGTCTGCAGGTTGTTTGCGTCGTCAGTTGACATGTCTGGTCGAGCGTCTTGTGGCTGAGAGTTAGATTGATCCGTATGCTCCCCTCCTTCTAGCGCCAAACTGTTGGAACCAAAATTCATACTGTCGATTTCCGTTAAATTAGGAAATTTAGGGATACCCTAATTTCCCAGAGTCCCCGGATATTCGCTAATACCACACGCCAAGCGATCAGAACACGAGAATAACATCGATAAAAATAAGAAATCGAAAAAAAGAGAGCGAAGTAGATCTTATTCTGAATCCGCGTATGAGCGTTACAACAAGGTAATAGCCTTGGCTCGAGAGCTTTCGGCGAGATTCCTAGTTCTAAAACCCTAGACTAAAACCCTAATTTAGTCGCAGCTCGAATAACGAAAATGGAAAATTGCCTAAATGCTCTAAGTTCTAAGTTTTTGCTATCCCCCTCTGCCTCTCGCCTAGGACTCCTTATATACTCCTCCTTAGGTCGGTGTGTGCTTTCCCCTTCTCCCCTTAGGCCGTCATGACCCGAAAAATGGATATATTCCGTTTTTTCCGATCTTCATGATTATCTTCGGAAACTTGACATTTATCCGCGGAAACTTGATATTTATCATTCCTTGCGAACCAAGCACAAACCCTCATAAGATTTATGGGCTTTTAGTTAACGAAATCATAAATGGGTTTCAAAGTGTGTTTTGAACCTCTTTGGGCCGTTTTCCGATTTGATACGTTTATTACGATTTCTTCGATAAAAACTAACTTTCCGCGGTTTTTATCATAAGTTCTGTTTGATGACTTTGATCGGTATGATACGAGAAATGGTTCAACCGTGGTTCACGGAAAATGACACGGAGGTTCGAACGAGAGTGCATCGGTTTGTTTCGCATAAGACCGAGGTTCGGTTCGTGCTCGGTCGCTACGTAGCGACCGAGCTTGGCTCGAGCTCGGTCGCTACGTAGCGCCGAGCACACTCGGTTGCTACGTAGCGACCGAGCTTGGCTCGAGCTCGGTCGCTACGTAGTGACCGAGCAGGTGATGTGCTCGGTCGCTACGTAGCGACCGAGCCATGCGAGTTCTTGGACATCCATGTTCGGCCCGATTCGTGATTTGTTCGTTGGCCTTGAGAAATGAATCTCATTTCGACGTTCGAAATGAGATCTTTTCCGCAAAATCTTTCGTATAAGTCTTTGAGAAGTAATTTATCGAAAGAAAAATTGACTTTCGATTTTTTACGGAGTCTTTGGACGTTAACTTCGTCGTGACCGTTTTTGACCCCAACAACTATATCGACCACTCAAGGTCGACACGGAGAGAGACGCGTCGATCGATACACCTTCAGTGATATCGATCGATATAAGACACACAAAAGCCCGTTTTGTTCATAGCCGACTTGAAGCCCAGAACTTCATCCATTTTACCAAGATATCCTTGACGAGTTTTAACCTAATTTTGAGTATTTATGTTTTGTCTAAGTGTTTTGGCAAAAAGAGATGTAGTTTTTAAAGAGAGTCTTTTTGAAAGTTCTTCATACTATTGTTTTGTGAGAGAGAGAGTTACAATTGAGAGCTTTCCTGAACACCTTTATTTTCTATCTATTCTATCTATGCAGTTTTATTTAATTATTATGATGTTTTGCTTGGCCATGTCTCAGTAAACACCTTTGTTAGATTTATGATTCAAATAGGTTTTGAGCGATTAGCCCCAAATATGAATACTTGAGCATGTGATATTCATCTTAGAAGATTGCTCTTAATGCTTGTATAGGAGTAGCTAATCTATACATGATGACAATGGATATTATCCTTGGAAGTATCTTCTTTGAGTCAGAATTTGCTAGGCGCAAGCGACATTATGGTCTATGCAAATCTCTGATGAACTGTTATCAACCCGCGCTTAAAGCTTACTAGTGGCGCATCGATCGATTCTCCTATAGAGACATCGATCGATTGACGTGAGGCTATATCAATCGATACGTGTGAAAGTAGGTCGATCGATGCCTTTCTGATGATCTGCAGCGGTATATCATTGGTCCTAGTAATTGATAATCCAGAAAACGATAGTTACAGTTATTGTTACCGTTGGGTTATACAATATCATGCAAGCATCTCACATAAGCATTCATACTATTATAATCCTGATAACCTGAATAGTAATCATAAGTCTAACGCCTTCACCATATCTGTTAAACACCCAAATCAATTACTTGAGTAATTGTCTTGCTCACCAGTTTTAAAGTTTATTTTCAATTTACTATTTTGAAATCTTCAACCTAGCTTAGTTACAATAAGATCTAGTGTGTTCCCTAACTCCTTGTGGATTCGATCCCTAAGTACTACAACTTGCCCTCTTTTGATGAGAGTAAGGTTGCTCTAGGATAATTTGAGCACGTATCAAATTTGGCGCCGTTTCCGGAGAGCTTTGATCGCCATTAAATTTTATTTAAGTCTAGGTTTTCTTTTACTTTAATACTTGTTATTGATAAAAATTTTCTTTTCTTTTCAGGTGCATGCCTAGCATAACCAGAAGCGAAAAGAACAAGGAACTTTTGTCTACTAATCCAGCTGCTTTGGAACGTTCGATCCGCAAACAGATTCGTTCCACATCGATCGATACCGCTATCCGATTATCGATCGATAATGAGCCACAAAACATGGTCGCAAAATTGATACTCATGCGAGACGACGAAGGCAACCTGCGTGACCAAGAAGGTCACCTGCCTAAAGCAGCAGGTCAGAGAATTAATGATCAGGGGGCTGCAATCCCTGATCCAGAAGCTGAGGCTGCTGCAGCCACTGCTCGAGCTGCAGAAAAAGCCAACATAAACAAATCACTGGCTGATTACAACCGTCCAGATCAATACTACGCCAACAGATCTGCCATCCGTCCTCCAGACATACAGAGGGCTGATTTTGAGGTGAAGCCTCAATACTACACACTTGTAGGACAGACACCCTAAAGTGGAGCATCCAACGAGCATCCTATGGACCATCTAGAGAAGTACGAGGATCTCATATCTGCTATCAAAGCCAATGGAGTCCCAACTGACTACCTACTTTGCAAGCTCTTCAAATACTCTCTTACTGGAGAAGCTTTGCAATGGCTTAAGAAACTACCACCAGGATCTCTTACATCCTGAGATGATATCAAGAATGCTTTCTTGATTAATTTCTTTGATGAGGCACGCGCAGAAGAGTTGAGAAGCAAGATTGCTACATTCATGCAGAAGCCTACAGAGCCTTTCAGACATTGTTGGGTTCGTTTCAAGTCTTATCAGAGAGATTGTCCACACCACGGATTCAATGAAGTGCAGCTACTCAGCGCTTTCTTCAGAGGTTTAGATCTGACCTATCAGACAGCACTAGACACAGCTAGTGAAGGAAACTTCAACACCAGGAATCCAGAAGAGACTGTGAGACTTATTGAGAACTTGGCAACTAGCAACAGCACCAAGAACACTGATTATGACAGAAGAAAATTGGCCAATGCTCTTGGGAAGGAGCAGTTGGACGATGTGAGAGCCAAATTGGACAGTGTCAACAAGCTTCTAAGGTGCAGGTTAGCTTTGCAGAAAATTTAGAAGCTATAGAGACTGATGAGGAAAGATATGAAGAAGAAGTGAATTACATAGGAGGATTTCAAAGGCTTGGAGATCATAATGGAAACAGGAACTTCTATGGCAACAGTCAGAGGAGCAACTACAATTAGAATTCACAATATCAGAAACCCTTCAGCAACAGCACTACAGCAACAAAAAGAATCTCAACAATTCATTCTACCAAAATGCACCACCATCTACTCAGAAGAGCAAGATTGAAGCAATGCTTGATTCAGTTCTAAAGGGTCAGCAGAGGCTTACTGTGGATTTCAATGGGAAGATAGATGCTGCTTATAATAGCCTGAATGTGAAGTTTGACACCTAGAGCATTCATGTGAAGAAGCTAGAGACACAGGAGATTCAAACAGCAGAAGCTATTCAGAGGCAAGAAGCCTTAATAAAAGGGAGAGAGGAAGATCTCATCAGACACCACATCAATGCCATCACAGTAGATGAATTCTGGCAAGTGGATGAGCATGAGAAAGATAGTCATCGATCGACGTGGGAAGATGACTATCGATCGATGTTCGAGATACCACATCGATTGAAAGAGTCTACGGCTACGAACACACCAGTCCGAATTATAACACACGCAGAGTTCGCAGCAAGACACCCAAACCCACTCCACCCTTTCATCGATCGATCTCACGAGGATGAAATCGATCGCCAACCCCAACCAGACATCGGTCGACATGCTACACCAGACATCGATCGATATACAACCATTAAACAGCGAGTGCAGCTACCAAGGATAGATGCAGCCCAACTATATGCACTCAGATCCCGACCCAAACCTACATAAAACCCACCAGAAGAAATTGAGGATACATCAGAGCCTATGGAGATAGAAAATGAAAGTGCAAAGAGAACCTTAAGGAAAAGGAAAGAGAAGATTCCTAAGCACTTTAAAAGAGAGGCTAATGCAAAGGGGTTGGAAAACTTTAAGAACAGAGTTCTAAGGATTCCAGCAGAGAGACCCTTTGAAGTGGCATATTTCACACACAGATTGTGGATGTTCTTCAGAGAGACAAGAGTAACAGAGGCTGATATTGAGAAGATATTCAATCAAATCAGAGAGGATATGAAGAAGATCACATTCAAGAAGAAGAGTGACCCTGGAGAGTTCATTATCTCATGCCTGGTGCAAGGCATTGAATTCTCACATGCACTATGTGATACAGGAGCATCAGTCAGCATTCTACCAAAGATTATGGCAGACCAACTAGGTCTGAAGGTAGAACCTTCCAAGGAATCATTCTACTTTGTAGATTGTTCCAGAAGGAATTTATTGGGAATCAACAGAGACCTTGAGGTACAGATTGGTAATGCCCTAGTTCCAGTTGACTTTCATGTCCTAGACATCAAGTTAAATTGGAATTCTTCTCTACTACTTGGAATAGCATTCATAGCTACTGTGGGAGCCGTCTGCAATTTGCAAACAAGCCAGATGTGTTTGACACTCATCAACCCAGAGATTCACTATGATCCAGTCAGAGTTTTCAAGCCACAGACGTTCTGCAAAAAGCCTCTAGATGAAGCAAAAGTCGTAGCAACATGCTACTGTGCAGAAGAGTACAAGACAGAGTACTCGGAATCGATCGGCACCAATACAGACACATCGATCGATCCTACTGATCCGACATCGATCGACCAGTCAGTTATCACATCGATCGATACAAGCAACAGTTTTCACTCCACATCGATTGATAGTACACCTATGTACGAAGTTGATCACTTTCCAGGCGACTACTTAGATGGGAGTTGGGAACCAGAATACTACCATCCTACATACGCACTGGAGACACAAGATGATGAGTATGATGAGAATTACATAAGGGAAAGAGATATTGAATACTTATTCATTCGCAGAGCAGAAGAGTATGATGAGGACTACAACATGAACATACCATATTCATATATCCACAGAGAAGATCAGGTATACCACCCTCCAGTGGAAACAAGAGATGATGAGTATGATGAAGATTTTTGGGAAGAAAGAGAGATTGAGTACTCTTTCGTTTACGGAGATGCAGTGCCCATCCACTATGTTCCCCACCTGTTCATTCCAACAGGACCATCAGCTTACATGGATGATACCAGTCTCAAACCAATCCCAAGATCAGACACAACAAAATCGATCGACACCAGCATCTGCACATCGATCGATACGACAGTTTCAAAGACGCGAGATGATTGGCCAGCATACTGCTATCTGATCTTTGCCCTAGAAGCTACTACACCTTCCCAATATGTGGAAGAATTCAATGAGAACCGCAAGGAAGAACCAGCTACAGACCACCAAGGAGTTCTCACTAGAGATGGATCTAGATCACGTGGAACCATGCTACACGAATCGATCGACGCAACAACGTCGACATTGATCGATACCGGTCCAACATGAGGGCAGAAAGAAGAAGAATCAATCGACATACATCAAGACGTATCGATCGATATGAGTCAGACCGACATTGAGAAAAATGGAAATCTCAAATTTGGAAATTTGGTTGAAGATTACTACTATAAAAGGAGCCACGGGGTAGAAGCAGTTTCACAAACCCTAGAAGTAGACAAGATGCATCTGCCACCTTCCAACCCTCAGCCACATGGAGACGAATCCAGTTGCAATCTTACCCATCAGCTACACAACACGAAATCGATCGACGAGCATTCTACTGCATCGATCGATACTCAACCCTTACCATTCGATTTACATAATGATAATAAGTTAGATTATGGACATCTAACACCTGATGAGTTTGGTATTTTCAGGGATCCAGCAGGCAATGCAAAAGCTATGGATGGCCGTCTCCTACAAGTATCCAAAGAAGACATCACAGATATTCTTGCTATGGCCAATGGACCAGACAACCTATTCTTCAAGCAACGTAATGATCTAGAGTATCAGAAGATGCTAGCCGATGCAGACTATGCAAGCGCTTGCAATAGAGAGCCTTACTTCAAATACAACTATCAACTAGAAGATGAGAAATCGATCGACGGCAACACCTCTGCATCGATCGACAAGGTACCTCCCGAGTACCAAGAAGAAAAGTATAAGTATGGAGTATACACAGACATGTATGGACTTCCAAGAAGCATCACATGAAAGGTCATTCCAGTATCCACCATCCAAATCAGAGACATCCTGCAAAGAGCTTCACTATGTAAGCCATCATTCATATACTTACCAGAGCATCGGGAAGGATTCACTCAAGCTACACCTTCAGATCCAAATCCTTACAGCAGAGCAGAGATGGATGAGAAGCTCAATGATATATACACCGTTCAATATGATTCAATGAATGATTTCAAGTGCAAACTTGATAGTGTCTACCATCCACTCAATGACAAGATTACATGGGTAACCAAGACCATTGAGACCCTTTCATATGATGTTAACTCCATAATGAGGCAGAAACAACAAGGAGCTTCAGCATGGAAGTCCTGGAAACCTTCGACATCCAACGAGTTTCCACACCACACATCGACCGATGACAGATGGATACCATCGACCGATGCAGCTTACCCAAGATCGATCGACACCAACTTCAAGCAATCGATCGATAGACGCTTTACAAGATTGGAAGGGAGGTTATGTTCTTATGAAGAAAGATTTGGTAGTTCCTACTACCCAATGAGTGATGATATGAATGCACTCGAAACACGAATGGATGCTTTGCAGCAAGATATGGATACGATTCAGAACCAACTTGATTTTCACTAGAAGACATCTCCATCGACCGACATGCCTACTAGCACATCGATCGATCCTGATCAAGCACCAGCAGAGAACCAACAAAAATAGATCGACAGCGACAACAGCACATCGATCTACACCTATCTTCAAGAACAATACACTTCTATGAAAGAGGAGCTACTCAACACAATCAAGACAGATAACAAATGGGAAGAACAAGCCTTAAAGGAGAATCTTGATGTGTTCCACTGCCGCCTCAACACCAACCTCAAATGGATAGCCAAGAGCTTTGAATTAGTGCAAAGAGAATCGCATTTGCTCCGCAACAAGCAGAAGCAGTCACAATTGATCGACACAGATGACACCACATCGATCGGTATGGAGACAAGCAAGTACAATGGATGGAATACAGAATTCCACTACAACTAAAGTATGGAGTTAGAGCTTATGATACTTACCAGAGAAAGAAGAGAAGCTGGACAGACACAACAGAGGATCCAGCCACTCAAAGAAGAAAAGCCGCCTACCCCAAGAAAGAAGTTGACAAGATGATAGCTGAGATCTAAGAAGCCTTAAATTATTCAGAGGATGAATACCACAGGAAGTTTGATGACATCTATTTCCCCTTCGACAACAGCATTGAAGCTCTGCATTCATGGACAGAGAGGATAGACAAGGAGATCAAGGCTATTCAAAGACAACTTGCAACTCGTCCTTCACCCTACACATCGAACGATATGCAAACACATACATCGATCGGCGAGGGCATTATGACATCGATCGATATTCATGCAACAGAATCAATCGATACTGATACACCATCAGTCCGACAGGTTGCCATAACGGACAGATTCGGTGTGCTATCTTCAATACATGAAGAACTGTCAGAGCCATCAAGGAATGCTTATGATAAGCTTGACAATCAGCAGTTCCACATTGAGAACTTTGAGAGGAGGCTACATTTGCTGAAATATGAGTTAGAGGATATGAAAAAGAGATGGACCAAGTCAGGTGATGCCACAATAAGCTTCACTGCAACTCAGTCTACAGAAAAAGAGGATGTTTGCACACCAGCAAACAACTTCTTCCACACCAACTAAGCCATTCAACCTCCAAAGTCAAACTAAATGACTATAACAAAGCGCTGAGTGGGAGGTAAACCACTATTAGGTAATCTCATCTATTTCATGCATTACTAGTATTCATTTTTCGTTTTTCAAAAAAAAAATCCGAGTAGACGTTTGCCATATCTATCGACGGACGCGACCAAGTCGACATCGATCGATGACACTACATCCGCCACGATCGACACGCTTTCATCTACATTGATTGATATGGTATCGGTCAGGTATAGCGTTCTAACTTGTTCAATTTCTCATTTATACTATTTTTTTATAAACTCCGACTATTTTACACTGGGGACAGTGTAATTTAAGTCTGGGGGAATTACTAATGTTTATCTATTATTTATCTACTATTTTGAGTCTTATTTAAAAAAAAATTATTGAGTCAAGAAGGGGACAATGATCTTATCTAGTTTATTACTTGTCATTTAACCACTTTCTAGACCAGTCTTAGATTCATTGATTGCAGAAGTACTAAAGATACTAAAGTGGATCAACCTGTCTACTATGTTCGCACCTACTGAGAGTGTTTGAAGGAACCATAGCTGACCTCCAACCTAATACTGACATTGCCTGCTTGTCTTGGGGCTTGGTATACAATGGATCAGGTTCCTCCTGAAAGTCTGGAAGGTAAAAGTCTGTATGTTTCTGGTTCCCTTCTCTCTCTCTCTTCAAGCATCCTAGATATAAAAGATTGAGATGATTTCCTGGAAGATGCAGAGGGGTAGGAGTGTCTCCTATGACCCCAGTATTCTAATTCAGAAAGAATGATCACACATTGTAGAAACGAGGGATAGGAGTGTATCCTGTGACCCCATTATTCGCTACACTTTGTCCAAATAAGAGCTACAAAAGTAGAGAGTCAATAAGATGAACAAGATGGACTGCATCAGCATCACTGTTCATTGAAATTGAAACTATAAGGATTCAGAGAAGAGAGAAAGAGGGAAGAAAGGGATCAGAGAAGACTACCTGTGTGTTCAGAAACTTGTTTGAGTAAGAACCCATGTGTCCTTTGATCGATACTCCCAAGGTAAAGCCTACACTTTTATTTTATGCAAGAAATGAGGTTAGTCGAGGAGATTTTCAGACAGGATTGGTTGAGTTGTTAACTAGGAAAACTTGGTTGCTATACTAGGATATGGTATAATGTGCTTATGTAGTTAGAATGATCTTGACTTGGCTTGCACTACTAGGAAGCTATGACTGAGATCTTTAAACTTTTTAAGTCCCTACTTTTTTCAAACCTTTTCCAGAGAGACTACCAGTTGTTTTTGCTTGAGGGCAAGCAAAAGGGTAAGTCTGGGGGAGTTGATATACCATGAATTTAACCTGAATTTAGTCATGGTATATGATAGCTTTAGAATTTATTTAATCCATTTTGGAGTCTAGATAGCATATTTACAGGTTCAGAAGCAATTGGAGAAAAGGTGATGTTTTTGGAGCATTTTGAAGCACTTTAGAGATTTCACCCGAGATGACTATATCGACCACTCAAGGTGGACACGAAGAGAGACGCGTCGATCGATACACCTTCAGTGATATCGATCGATATTAGACACACAGAAGCCTGTTTTGGTCACAGCCGAGTTGAAGTCCAAGATTTCATCCATTTTACCAAGATACCCCTGACGAGTTTTAACATATTTTTTAGTATTTATGATTTGCGTAAAGTGTTTTGCAAAAACAGGAGTAGTTTTTAGATAGAGTCTTTTTGAAAGTTCTTCATACTATTGTTTTGTGAGAGAGAGAGAGTTACAATTAAGAGCTTTCTTGAACACCTTTATTTTCTATCTATTCTATCTATGCAGTTTTATTTAATTATTATGATGTTTTGCTTGGCCATGTCTGAGTAAACACCTTTGTTAGATTTAGGATTCAAATAGGTTTTGAGCGATTAGCCCCAAATATGAATACTTGAGCATGTGATATTCATCTTAGAAGATTGCTCTTAATGCTTGAATAGGAGTAGCTAACCTATACATGATGACAATGGATATTATCCTTGGATCTATCTTCTCTGAGTCAGAATTTTTGCTAGCATGTTCTATGCAAATCTCTGATGAACTGTTATCAAGCCGCGCTTAAAGCTTACTAGTGGCGCATCGATGGATTCTCCTATAGAGACATCGATCGATTGACGTGAGGCTATATTGATCGATACGTGCAACAGCATCTCACATAGGCATTCATACAGTTGGGTTCTACAATATCATGCAAGCATCTCACATAGGCATTCATACTATTATAATCCTGATAACCTGAATAGTAATCCTAAGTCTAACGCCTTCACCATATCTGTTAAACACCCAAATCAATCACTTGAGTAATTGTCTTGCTCACCAGTTTTTAAAATTTATTTGCACTTAACTATTTTGAAACCTTCAACCTAGCTTAGTTACAATAAGATCTAGTGTGTTCCCTAACTCCCTGTGGATTTGATCCCTAAGTACTACAACTTGACCTCTTTTGATGAGAGTAAGGTTGCTCTAGGGTAATTTGAGCACGTATCAACATCTCTTTTAGTCTCAATTCCTGTAATTCTCTTATCAAATATACCTTGTCCATCATTCCGTAGTACTCTAGAAGATCCTACACAAAAATCCCCTAACACCTGCAAGCTTGGAACGTTCAATCCGCAAAGAAAGACCCTCCACATCGATCGACAGAAACACTAGTTTGTCGACCGACACTCGCATACCACCGTCGATCGAGACTCCTATTCTGTTGACCGACACTCACCCATCACCATCGACCGGGACTACTCTTCCGTCGACCGACATCTTCCACCCGACATCGATCGATACTTCAGTCCAAACATCGATTGATACTTAGCCGCGAGATATGGTTGCGACACTGATTCTCAGACAGGACGAGAATGGAAACCTGCATGCTCTAGAAGGTCATCTGCATAATGCAGCAGGTCAGAGGATAGATGCTCAAGGGGCTGTAATCCCTGAGACTGATACTAAAGCTATAGGAGCTGTTCAACATGTAGATGAGGTTGCTCGGCCCAGAACGTTGGATGATTAGAACCGTCCAGTTCGGTTCTATGCCAATAGGTCAGCCATTCGCCCTCTAGCTATCCAGAAAGGCGATTTCGAGTTAAAGCCCCAGTACTACACTCGTGGGACAGACACCCTACTGTGGGTTATCTCACGAGCATCCTATGAACCATCTAGAGTGGTTCGAAGATCTCATATCTGCTATCAAAGCCATTGGAGTCCCTGAGGACTATCTTCTCTGCAAGCTCTTTAAGTACTCACTTGTTGGAGAAGCTTCGCAGTGGCTTAAGCAGTTACCACCAGGATCTCTTACATCCTGGGCTGACATCAAAAACAAATTCTTGCGTAACTTTTTTGATGGGGCACGTGCTAAAGACTTGAGGAGCAAGACTGCTACATTCACACAGGAGCCTACAGAGTCATTCAGAAGCTCCTGGATCAGATTCAAGTCTTACTAGAGAAATTCTCCAGACCACAGATTCAACCAAGTGCAGCTGCGCAGCACTTTCTTCAAATGCATCGCGTTGCAGTATCAGATGGCTCTAAACACAACTAGTGAAGGGAACTTCAACACTAGGAATCCAGAAGAGGCTGTGAGACTCATAGAGAACTTGGCATCCAACAACAACACCAAGAACACTGACTTTGAGAAGAGGAAATCTGCAGCCATCCTTGGGAAGGAGCTGATAGTTGAGGTTAAAGCAAAGCTGGACAGTGTTAACAAGCTTCTTAGGAAGCAGGTTTGGTCAATAGAGGATGCAGATGTTGTAGACACAGAGTATAAAGCAGAAGTAGAGGAGGATGTGAACTTCATCAGTGGAACTGGATTTCAGAGGTCTGAAAACCAGAATTGAAACAGGAACTTCTTTGGACAAAGGAGTAACTTCAACCAGAGTTCGCAGTACCAGAAACCCTACAGCAACAACTACAACAACAACATTAGGAGTTATGGAAACTCATCTTACAAGAATCCACCACCACAAACTCAGGAAAGCAAGATTGAAGCAATACTTGATCCGGTTCTCGAAGGCCAGTAGAACACCAAGTTCGAGACTTTGAGCACTCATGTGAAGAAACTGGAGATGCAGGTGGTTCAGACAGGAGAAGCTGTTAAGAGGCAGGAAGCCTTAGCAAGGGGGATAGGTGAAGAAGCAATGAAGCACCACGTAAATGCCATCATAGATGATGATTTCTGGCAAGTGGTGAAGCATGAGAAGCTGCAAGAAGGAGATTTCGAAGTACAAAGCTCGATGAGCTGCGGCGGATCGCATTGGTGTCGATTGATGCCGTACTACGACCATTGATCAATGGATTCCAATCAATACCAATCGACGAGCCTTGATCAGCATCCATCGACGACACCATCAGAATCAGTCACATCATGCAATTCGGTGAAGATTATGACTCACAAGGATTTCGCAGCTAGACACCCACATCCACCCAGCCCTTTTCATCATAATATCAATCGGCACCATGAACAAGCCATCGATCGATAGAGAGTGACCACCTACGACTGACAGCCTCCAGTACCCATTGATCGACGAGCACCTCTCACATACCGAGTACAGCTACCAAAGATTGATGTAGTACGACTAAATGCACTAAGGCATTCATCCAAACCTTCAGATAACCCACCAGACACCACCAGCACTCAATCTGAAGATGCACCAGAGCCTATGCAAGTTGATAAGGCTACTGAATGGAGAACCATGAGGAGAAGGAAGAAAAAGGTTCATTAGCATCTGAAGAGAGGAGTTAATGAGAAGGAGATGGATAGCTTCACAAAGAGAGTTCTCAGTATCCCACTAGACAAGCCATTCGAGGAAGCTTACTTTACCCACATGCTGTGGATGTTCTTCAGAGAGACCAAAGAGACTGAGGAGGACATTAAGAGAATGTTTCATCCGGTCAGAGATAAGATGAAACAGAGGATCCAATTGAAGAAGAAGAGCGATCCTGGAAAGTTCATAGTACCCTACTCGGTACAAGGTATTGAGTTCCCACGTGCGTTGTGCGACACAGGAGCTTCAGTCAGAATTTTACCTAAGGTGATGGCAGACTATCTAGGTCTAAAGATAGAGCCTTTATAGGACTCATTCACATTTGTGGACTGTTCTCAAAGGAACTCAGGAGGAATCATCAGAGACCTTGAGGTGTAGATTGGTAATACCCTAGTTCCGGTAGACTTTGATGTCCTGGATATCAAGCTGAACTGAAACACTTGTCACCTACTTGGGAGAGCATTCTTAGCTACTGTACAAGAAGTTTGCAACATGCAGACTAACCAGCTGTGCCTGACAATCATAGATCCAAACGTCTACTATGATCTAGTTAGAGTTGTCAACACACAGATGCCCAACATATAAATTGGGGATGATCCAGGATTCATAGCAGCATGCTACTGTGGAGTTGAGAATGATTCAGAAGCTGAGTACGAAACAGAATATGAAGAATCGATCGACGATGATATGGATAAATCGATCGATCTTCATCATCCAGAAGCGATCAAAAACACCAAGGAAGAATCAATCGACAATAACTCTGCGATTTGGGAAAACAATTACCCAGAAGGGAATTTTTCGATTGACAGATGGAAAAGTGATCGATATCATCCAACTTTTGCAATGAACACTGCAATGCCTGAGATCAGAGATGAGGAGTATGATGAAGATTACAAGGAGGAACGAGCTACAGAGTATCATGGTCTTCTTACAGAGGAAGATAGAGTTATCAACCATTCCTATGGGATAAGGAATGCAAAATTGATCGATAGGGACATCTCTACATCGATCGACACTCATCATCCCCAATCATAATGTGCACGAGCATCGATCGACATCAACAAAAACATATTGATCGACACTATGATCGACCATGCGCAAGAAGGAAACTATTCAATTGGTAGTTGGGAAGATGATCGCTATCAAGAGAGTTATGCAATCGAGGGCGCATCACATGTGATAGGTGCAGATGAGTTACATGAAGGTTTCACTACATAAGACTCATCAACCACAAGGAACGAGCTACAGAGGATATCGATTATGACTTCCGTCCTCTCAAACCAGAAGAACATGTGCAAGCAGAGACAGACTCACTTTTTTCTGAATCCTGCGGGAAAGGAACTCATTTTAGTCTCATTAGTAAAGAAGACAGACGCACAGCGATCGATAGAGAAAAAGGAGAATCGATCGACAGAGCTAACCAAATATCGATCGAAAAAAATGCTTCAACATCGATCGACAATCGGTCAAAAACACGATCAAAGGTAAGTATAACAACTAAACCAAATAATAACTATCTAACACCAGATTAGTTTGGTATTTTTAGGGATCCAGATGGACATGCACGAGCAATAGATGGAAGAATTATACAAGCATCCCGACATGACATTACAGACATCCTTTAGATGGCTAACAGACCAGACAACCTCTTCATGCAACAACGCAACACTCTAGAATACCAGCAGAGTGTTACAAATGAATTTTATGATACAAGTGGCGAAGTAGACGATCGTTTCGAGTCAAAACGTCAACCACATACTCAGTTGTCGATCGACAAGACAGGCCCACTATCGATCGACATGCATCCCAAGGCTGGACGAAGAGCCTATAATCATTATGGCATACAGAGATTCCACTGGGGCGTCTACAGAGATGAGTATGGATACGCACGAGGAGTAGATGGAAACATCATCAATGTATCAAAAGATAACATCAGAAATCTTCTAAGAAGAGCCTCAACGGATGAGCGCTCTAACATATATCTTCCAGAACACGCCCAGTCATTCACACAGACCAGTTTAGTGCCAGAGATCTACACCAAAGATGAGATTAATGAGATAATATCTGGAACCTGTGGAGCTCAAGGAAGAACAGAATATGATTCAAGATGAAGCTCGATGGTGTCTACTACCCACTGAATGACACCATCAGGTTGTTGCGTACATGCATGGAAGAGATGAAGAAAGATTTAGCCAGGATGCAGACAGAGCGTGCGGCCGAAGCAACAAAACCAGCATCGATCGATGGCAATATCCAACCATCGATCGACAACAAGCATCCACCATCGAACACTTACACCAGAGCAGAGATTGATGAGATGGTACATGGTATCTACAGAGCTCTGAGGACATCAGAAGAATACTTCACCAAAGGACTCGATGATGTCTATAATCCATTCAACAACAGTTTTGGCTTGTTAATCAAATGCAGATATGAGATGAAGAAAACCATAGCCACGATTCAGGAACAACATGCAATCGGAGCAGGAAAATCAACATCGATCGATAGTAGCATTCAAGCATCGATCGACGCTAGGTTTGCATCAATTGAGGAACAGCTACAATTATATTCAGCTAAGCTTAATGAAATCGTTCAGAAACAGACTGCGATTGTGGCATCACAATAAAAATCGATCGACAGACAGCCTACACCATCGATCGACGCTGAGTCTGCATCAGTCCAAGGAAAGCTGGTTACAGAGCAAGTGCTACAGGATAAGCTTGATGGCACTGATATTTCTCTGGAACTCATTCGAGATGATTTCAACAAGGAGTTGAATGACATATCAGGCTACACGTATGCCAGACCTGGAACACATCAGGACATCATTGGAATTCTTTAGAAGAGGATGCATACAATGGAGGTTACTAAGGAAATATTGAAGAATCAATGGACCAGAGGAGAAGAAACCATACTAAGCTTCATTGCTACATGGTTCCAGAAAAGCAGAGAAGAAGTGGACACTTGTTTTCCAACAAGTAGTCACTTTCATCCTTACTAGCCCAAACACCTCCAAAGTCAAGCTAAATGATTGTAACAAAGTGCTGAGTGGGAGGCAACCAACTCTTAGGTAATTTTACTTAGTTTTATTCTTTTTAGTTACTAATTTTCGTTTTAAACTTTTACTACAGGTCAAAAAAAGATATGAGTAGACGATTGCCCAGGAAATCGACCGATGAAACCAGGTCGACATCGATCGACACTGCAACAGAATCAATGATCGACGGACACTTCATGCCATCGATCGACAGGGACTTTGGTCAGGTATATCGCTCTAACTTGTTCAATTAAGTACTTATGATTTATGTTATTCCCTTAATTCCAACTAGATATACATTGAGGACAGTGTATAATTTAAGTCTGGGGAAGGTTTACTGGCGTTGCTTTACTTTTTGAGTCTTACTAAATGTTTTCAAAAGTTTTTATGGAGTCAAGAAGGGGATAGCGAACTTTTTTCAATCTTTATTTAGTATCTAACCACTCTCTAGCACCATTCTTACATTTGTTGACTACATAATGTACTAGAGATACTAAAGTGGATCACTTGTCAACTATGACCACACTTGCTGAGAATGTTTGAAGGAACCAAAGCTGACCTCCAACCTAATTTGACTTTATTGCTTGTCTTGGGGCTTGATATACATTGGATCAGGTTCCTCCTGCAAGTCTGGAAGGTAAAAGCATGTGTTTCTGATTCCTTTCTCTCTCTCTCTCCTCAAGCATCTTTAAAAGTAAAAGATTGAGATGATTTCCTGGAAGATGCAGAGGGGTAGGAGTGTCTCCTATGGCCCCAGTATTCTAATTCAGAAAGGAATGATCACACATTGTTGGAAGCGAGAGATAGGTAAATTACCTAAGACCCAATTATTTGCCTATACTTTATCAAAAGAAAGAATCAATAAGACGAACAGAATTGTTCATTGGCATTGAAGTAAAATATGAGAGAAAATAAAAAGATTTAGAAAAGAGAGGAAGAGGGAAGAAAGGGGATCAGGGATGGCCACATGTTAGTCCAGATACTTGCTTGAGTAAGAATCCATGTGTCCCTTGATCAGTACTCCCAATGTAAAGTCTACACATTTATTTCATGCAAGAATTGGGGTTAGTATAGGGGTTAGTCAGACAGGATTTGCTAAGTTGATGGCTTGATGAATTTGGTTGCTAAGCTAGGATATGATATATAAAGTACTTCAAAAAGTTAGGAGATATTTGATGTGGTTTGCGACATTGAAGAGGTGATGATTCTAGATTTAAAGATTGCGCAGTCCCTGCTGTTTTCAAACCTCTTTCACAGGATTACTCTTGTTTTGCTTGAGGACAAACAAAAGGGTAAGTCTGGGGGAGTTGATATACCATGGATTTTACCCATTTTTACCCATGGTATATAGGTGTTTTAAGATATAATTATTATGTTTTGGAGTCTATTTAGTATGTTTTCAGATTTAGGAGTGTTTTGCAATAGAGTGATGATTTTGGAGCATTTTGGAGCATAAAAGAAATTTCACCCGAGCTGACCATCAAACCAGACCGGAGGTCAACATTCAGAGTCAATACTCGACCGATACACACTCTATGCCATCGATCAACAGCGAAGCGGTCTACAATTAGAATTAATAATTGATCGATGCACATCATGTGCCATCGATCAACGACGAAGTGTGCAGAAGCCAAATTGGTTCCAGCCGACTTAAAGCCCAAGACTTCACCAAATTACAAGATTGCCCCTGACAAGATTTTAACATAATATATATAGTTTGCCAAAGTGTTTAAGGCAAAGTGTGATTTTCTATTCTCTTATTTACACAACAAAAGGTTTTTAGGGACTTTTAGAGTTGAAGAGAAGATCCAAAGAGATTTGTGATTGGAACTTCATTATTATCTATTTCTCTATCTATGCAGTTTTCTTTACACTTTGTTGCTATGAATTGCTTAGCTATGTCTGAGTAGTTCCATTGTTAGGTTATGAAGGATTAGCCCCAACTATAGAATGCTTAGTTGTGATATTCATCATTGGGATACTCTTAATGCTTGTGTTCTAGAATAGCTAACTAGAACCTTGACCTATGATTTGTAGGTACAAGTTATTGCTTGGTCTCATCCTGAATCTATCCTAATTAAGCTAGGATTGCTAGAGAAAGGCGGAAGCTGATCTAGGATCCCTTAGTGAGCAGTTATTCAACCCGTGCGCAAAGCTTGCTAGAGCGCGTCGATCGATATTCCTATAGAGTAATCGTTTGATGGTGCAAAAGGTGTATCGATTGATATTCCTCTAAAATCATTGATCGACACTTTCTAATTGATTAAACCGATTGGTGAGATCATTAGATCTAGTCAATAGACGAATCTAAACAAGCGGAAGCTGATCGATTAGTTCTTATAAGTTGAGCTCTATAATGTCATGCAAACAACTATTAGGCATCTATTTTCTATTAAGTGACAAAACCTCAATCAAACCAACCGAGCAACTACCTTGCTCAAAACCTGCTATTTAAGTTTAATCATAATCAACCTAGTTTAATCACTCTGATTAGATATTTTGTGTTCTCTAACTCTCTGTGGATTCGATCCCTAAATACTACAACTGAACCTCCTATTTAAGAGAATAATTCACTTCTTAAGGTAGTTTGAGTGAAATCAAATATCATATGTAAAATATTATTTAAGCAAATATTGATCTCATTCGTGATTAAAAGATCTGATTTTGTATGACAAAAAAAGAAATCACAATAGTAAATTTTATAAGAAGAGAATGAATATATTATATACGAAAGCATAACACTATACAAATGTTAAGAAGTATATTTGACCCAAAGTTTAAACTGACAAAAAAAATATTTTTTATGTCAAAAAGTTTTCTTTGGACATATTCCAAAACGACATATATATACTATATGAAAAGAGTATAGTCTTCAAAGCTATACTCAATTCTCAAAAGATGATATATATAATTAGAAAGCATATCATGAAGATCTTGTTTCCGAGAAGATATTGTTACCATAAAGATACGTATGGTAATTTTTGTAGTTGTACTTCTTTTCTTTATTATGGTTCTTATCGTACGAAATTTTATGGCAAAGTTTTGATGATGCAGCAAACAAAACGCAAATAACAGACATCAAAGAAGAGTGTTATAATGAAAGTTTATCATCATTCTAAATTCTTTAAGATCAAAAGAATCAAAGAAAATGATCGAGATGAATCATATCAAGGAGTCATGCCCTGCAGAAACGCATGCAATCTAGAAGAATAACAAAGTTTGTATCCTATAAATTCCTTCAAGTGATAATTTAGCTGATTTATTTATTAAAACACTACTCATTGCTAATTTGAAGAAGTTCGTTTACTTAGTCGTATTACAAATGATATTCTGGCGGTACGCGCCGGATTTGTATGTTGTATTCTTACTTAAATTTATAATTTATTACATCGTCTTAGTAAAGAAAATATGTTAACAATATGTAAAATGAAAATATGTAAAGAAATGATATTTTCTGATCTTTTTGATAGTGGTTTGCGACCGTAGTATATTATTTTGTTTGAAGTTGTTTAGTTCAAAGTAGAATAGCATAAGTAGTTGTCACTAATCGATTAATAAAAATAGAATAAAAATCGATAGTTGTAAGAAAGTTAATTTAGTTGGAATCTTAAATACTCATGTTATAGACTGAGCTTTCTTTCAAGAAATGTTTGAAGGTGTTAAACCTGAGAAAGTTGATTAAGGCATGTAAAAGCACCACCTGAGAAAGAAAATGATGCATAAGAAAACTACTACTTTAAAAGTAAGCAATCATTAACTGGTAAACTGAAATAAGAAACCGGTGCACCTTCCCATTAATCAACAACATATCAACCCCAAATATCTCACCCCTTTCTTAACATTTCAGGCTTGCCAAAATTGTTGTAGCCTAGTCTGAATATCTCTACACCGATTTGTCTTCAACTCCGAGCAATGAAACTGGGAATTCGACAATGATTGAATTGGGAAAAGTAAAGGGATTATCGTCCAAACTCTCACACCGTCTATACATATACAATGAAACTGAGAAAGCAAGAACTAAAGAAACACTCAATAGGAGATAGTGGGATGAGTGAGATTTCTTGATTGATTATATGAACGATTACGTTGATTGCGTTAAAGAAGGGGAATTGTAAAGGCTATATTCTCCATCGTCAACATCAAATACAAAAAATCCTATAACCAGTGTTTTAAAACCCGACCCGGACACTGAATCGGATGATTTACCGGATCACTGGATCATTGGATCAACCGCGGATAAATCGCGGATTAATAAATGAATTAGTTTTATTATATAATAATATATTATCTATGAAAACAAATATATATATATATATATATATATATATATATATATATATATATAAACTATAGTTAAGTATTTTAAGTGTACAAAATATTAAGAAATAGTTTAGACTATTTGAAAAAATTGTAACATAAGAGTTATGAGATCTAAAAAAAACAAGACATAAAATTAAACTTCCAATCCAAAATAAACCAAAATTAAAACATTATTGTAATAAACTGTCAATAATAAAAATAAACTAACACCAGATCACATCAACTAATTTTGGTTTTCTCTAAATTGTCAAACTTACCAACAAAATTTTCTAAATTTGTCACTTCATCATCTTTGGGATATTCTTCAGCAAGAGTATTCTCTAATTTATTATAATCAAGCTCGCCAGGTTTTTCTTCTTCAACAATCCAAAACTCTGTTTTGTAATTCACTTGATCATATGATTTTATTATTTTTGATCTGTAAATTAAAAATGTAATAATTTGTTATAAACTGAGATAAATAAAAAATAAAAAAAAATAATTTACTCACCTTTCTTGCAAACGTAAATTGTAGTGTAGAGGAATAATAAGCCTCATCGTGCTTTAGTCTGTTTTATGGACGTGCGGCTCAAGCACAATCATGACTCACCTTTCTTGCAAACGTAAAATATAGTGTAGAAGAAGAGGAAGACGACAATAAAACTGAAAATTTTAAATTTTTAATTAGAAATTTAGAATATAGAAAATAATTCTAAAACATAACTTGAACTAAAAATAATAAAAAAATTAAAATTCTCTATTGGTTCAACCAGTGCTGCAACATGTATCGGGTTTTAATGAGTTTTGTGTGTTTTATGGGTTTTCACAAAACCCAAATCCGATTTATATTGGATCACCGGATTTATCGGTTCAACTACGGTTCCGGGTCAGATTTAAAACACTCTTACAAATGTTTGGACCTGTCCGAAGGAAAGTTTAAAACCCCCAATTTATTTCACAATTAATACCAAAATTCATTAAATTTAAATTGAAAAAATATTTTAATTATTAAAAAGAAAATATCACATAACATTTTTCCTCCTAAGGAGATAAAAATGTCTACTTTATTACTATAGTATAGATGTTGCCAAAAATATCTTGATGTGTACATAAAGGGAAGTAATATTAAGTTGCATTATTTTTTCCTGAACCATGAGTGTTTTCAATTTGTTTCTCTAGTAAGGTTTTTCCCTTATGAATATTTATGTGATATCTGTTATTTACTTGTTTACAAAATTTAATTATATTTCATTTTTAAAAAAAAATTCAAATTAGAACCCCCTGTTGAATTACTTCATAAATCATTCATTATCAATAATATAATACACACCGATTCATTTTTTCCAACTTACAACACATACCAATATATAGCACGATTTTTATGTTTTTTTTTTATGATAAATACATAATTAACATAATAACAACTATATAGTATATTCTTCTGATCTTTAATGGGATAACTAAACAATAATGTTTCCCTTTTGAAATGATATCTGAGTTTGCTACCCTTCTTCAGTTTGAAGCTGAAAAGCAAATATTATGTTAAATTTTAGAAAAACATCCATAAAAATACACCAGCTAAATTTTATTAACAATTTAGTACATTAATTTTTTCGCGTAACAAAAGTATACCAACTATTTTTTTCCAGTTTATGTCACTAACATTTAATTTATTAGAATAATAATATTATTTATTTGATATTAACTTATAAATACCTTTTTGATCATGCTAATTATAGAAACTAGATGATCTTCCATTATTGTGAGTCGGGCCAAATCATCAACTCTATCCGGTTCTTGCCAGTTCCTTGTAGATTTGTACATATTCATTAAAGTTAACAAATAGTTAATATTGTTAGATCAAAAAAAAATTATTTATTAATAAGTCAATATTTTATCAAAATTTGCAGCCATGCTTGTCTTTTTGAATAAATACCTCAGAATTGATGTATTCACTTCAAGCAATTGTCTAGCTTCTCCCAGTTCAGTTACCTTATCATCTTCTTGAAGCTTAATATTGATTATATAGATAAACTAAAAACTATTATTTAAAAAATAAATAAAGTACAATTCTTATAAATACTTTGTTATTTTTCTGTACCCGTAGCACTTCATCTCTGCAATAAAAAATAGCAAAATTAGATACAGTCTGGTTAATTAATAAGCATTCACAATTGTACCTTCCAGAAGAATGATTATGATTTTCATTGGGAATTTGTACATTTTTATTCTTCAACAGCTTCATCAACGTCTACAGATTTAGATGCAACAACACAAATGAAGAATTTAAGCTCAGCATTTCGTAAAATTGGCAATGAAAAATTAGATTTTCTGATGACTAGTGTAAATCAAACCTTTTTTGTGTAGGCTCTCCTAAATGCATACATACAACAAAAATCATAGATATTAAATTAAAATAGAAAACCCAAATCAAAAATATTTTGATAATATAATTTTATATAATTATAGAAAAAAACCGAAAGACCAAACCTTTCTTCCCGTTCATCTTCTGACATATTGGAAAGCTTCTCCAAGATTCTACTAAGATGTCTGCAATTCCATAAGCATATTTTTTCTAATTTTGAATATACAATTGACGAAGTATTCAAAATAACAGTCTATGTATCTAAATAAATAAATAAATGTTTTTTTATTTCTTATAACTATAGTCAATTACCATGTCCATTTTCAAACAAGTCCAAAATAAAATAAATATGAAAAAGATGACAAGAAAAATCTTAACCATTGCGTAATCCTAAATTTAATTTATTTGAATAAGATGAAAAACAAAGTATATATTAAATAGTTTATATGTCCACAAGTTACAATGTTTTCGTGCGTTGTTTTATATTGAAAAATTCATGGCTGAATTTTTCATAAAATACTATGAAGTTCATTATTTTATCTTTCATATACTATGAAGTTCATTATTTAGTTGTTAAAGGCAAAATAATTTTTATTCTTTAAAAAAATCACTTAGTTGGAATATGACTAGGCTGTCCAATCTTAAACCAATCCAATCTCGATTGGAACTGATCCATCATAAAACCGTATGATATATAAAAATGTTTCACATTCTGTATCTGACTACAGAATTATCATCCTGAGAAAAACACCAATCTAAAACTACCCTTATAGAGAATTAAGGATATATTTAAATAAACCAGAATTTTAAGGGAACCATATTAAAATAAAAGAAATAGAATAGCTTTTGTTTGTAAAATGAAAATCTGTAAAGGCGGAACCCAACACCGACATTGAATCAAAATCTTGATTAAACCCTCCAACATGATAAATGTCGTTGTATGTTCAATCCAATATAGATTACTATACGTTCAAACATTTTATAGTTTTGCAAACAAAATAGATAAAAAGATCAAGAAGACCTAGAATGAGAATAGAAAAGGGTAGGCTTGGAGGTGGGAGAAAAGACGAGGAGAATTATATCACTATCGCACAATACTGCCATTTCCTCAGCCTTTTTTAAAAGTCCTTTTTTACGTTTTGAGTATTTGCTACTTTTCTCTTTTGGGCATTCTATTGTCTTCAATTCTATTTTCTTCCTTCCCATTCTTTTTTCTTAATTCTGGTTCTTCTTGAAATATCCTCTTATTTATATGATTTTCTAAATACTACTGGAGGAAGTTTATCTTGGGATCATCAAAGCTATGACAAGAGATCTTGATTAAATAAATGTATTTTAATTTTTAATTATTAGTTTAAAAACTTCCTAGATTGGTTTCTCAGAAAATAGTTTTCTTTGTTTGACACACAAGTGGACATAAATTTTAGCTAAGTTCATATCAATTTTTAATCTATATTAATATGATCATGCACCACATAACAAGATACACATATAACACAACTCCTTTTCTAGCTTTAGACTTTTATACAGTCATAAATAATTGATAAGATTGCATTCTATTTTAAATATATTAATTAATAACGTTTAGATTGCAACCCAAAATTTGTGACAGTATATATGGTAAAAATAATCATAAATCTAAGAGAAATTAGCAGAATAACCCTAATTAAGAAAGAGTTTGTGAAAATAAAATCAATTTTAAAGTTTGGTAAACTAGATTGCGAAAGTTAAAACTCCTAACACCTCTGAAAATTCATTATTATTTAAATTTTTTATTTATTTTATGATAATCCTTACTTTTTATAATTAAATATTTTTTATTTTATGTTTATGATAATATTGTTACGTTAAGAAGGAAAAAGAATAAATTTTAAGTTTTTTTTAAAATATAGGCATGTTCTATTTTTCCTTTCTCTGTATCCATTACTGTTGGAACTGTATTTATCACATAAATCCAGCATACAAAAGGCTCAGTCTCAACAGAATGAATTGACAACTAAGAAAATATCCAGTGGTAAAGCCCAGCTACTCCAGCACAAAGGGTTACCTCGCAGACCGAGGTAGCGAACTCTGAATCTATGGATAACAACCAAGACCTTGTCACTTCATGGTCAATCGATAACACAACGGGCCGAGATCTTCAAAGAAAGGCACGACATGTGCGCTCTAAAGTTACTTATATTCTATGTTGTAGGAGTAACAATGACTAATAGCACAAATAAAACTTTCCTCTATAGAATACATAGACTGGAATCAGCCATACTGCACCCTCCTTAAAGTCACCTCCAAAATGAGTCAGAGTGTATGAGATCTATCTTAGCATGTGTTCAATTGACAATATTCCCCAAGGAAATGGTTTTCATAAATTAATATCATTTGTTGGGGTCAAAATCGGTCACGACGGAATTAATGCCTGAAAGTCCCCGGAAAATATCCTCTTAAAAAAAGAGATAAAAAGAGCGAGAGAAACCTAAATCGAGTTTCGTATCAATTCCAAAAAGGGGTTAGACGATAAGTCCTCGAGAAAAGTTACTCTAGGTCTCGAACAAACGAAACAACTACAAGGCTCGAACGTCCGAACGCACCGTCCAACTCACCCGTTCGGCGAGTTGGACAACGAGCAATGGCCAACTCGCCCGTTCAGCGAGTTGGAAAACACACGATGGCCAACTCACCCGTTCGGCGAGTTGGACCACACGCAATGGCCAACTAGCCCGTTTGGCGAGTTAGACCAAACAAGCTTCCCGACTCGCCCGTTCGGCGAGTAGGATCAACTAATATATCTTCACCCCGTCCTCATAGCTCATACCTTCGAGGTCGGATCGAACTTGCTCTTGTTTCATCTCGATCATAGTCACCATTGGAACTTCGCTACTTAAAAACCGCAAAAACTCGCTTTCTCGTATGGAATTTGAATTGATCATATAAAGCGGCAACGGTTAGCTAAACACCTTGAACTGCCTCCACTATAAGAGAAATTCAAATTTTCTTCGGAATTGACATCGTTTCTTAAAGCGCTCTTTTGATAAATTGTAAAAACGCTTAAGTCGAAAAACGGCCCGAAAGGATCCAGAACGCGGCTAAAAGCCCACTCACAATTTTATACGAAATCAAGCCCAATCATTACAACGGTTTATCTTTTAGTCTGCAGGAGAAGATAAATGTCAAGTCCGCAGGATAAATGTGAAGTTTCCAAAGATAAACACGAAGATCTAAGGAAAATGGAATATTTTCGAGAAGCGATAAATTCGACCAAGGGCAGAAAGGGAAAGAGCAAACCGCCTTTAGGAGGAGTATATAAAGACATCAAGGTTGAAGATGGGAAAAAAACGACTTTAGACCGTTGACAACTTTTTAGACTCGAGAACTCTTTGCACTTAGAAATCCTAGGCATTATTCTCGACATGCTGGTTTCTATGACTTGCACTCATACTAGACGAACTCGCCCAGGCAGTTCGATCTCTTGTTCAAATCTGTCTAATTGAACTACGTTCGACTTGATCTTCGAAAGGGGTACGTAAGCAGCCTTTCATAAGGTCCAGTCCCAAATCTTCAAAACCTTTTTCGTCTTTTCCGTCTATTGGTAAGCGAGTTGCGGCCACATAGGTTTTTTCTTGACATAGGTGGTACAGCTGATAAACTTAGTCTCATTTGATTGCTTTTGTAATCCCGTTCCCAGGAAAGCTTCTTGTATGCTTTTGTCTCTGGAACGCTCATACACAAATTTGAAATAAAGATCTACTTTTTCTAAACTCGATTTATTGTCTTTACATATTTTTCGCATTTATTTGGTCACTTGTTATTGGCTCTCGCAGAGAATCCAGACCTCTAGGAAATTAGAGCTTTCTTGACTTTCCTAATTTAAACGGAAATGACGGTGTGAATTTTGGTTCCCACATCATTCATCGCTTTAAGAATTAATTATGGCTCCACGGAACGGTCATCTTCCTTTTAATAATGTTTGATAAATACAGAACAGCCATGTTCAGCCTATCTCAAGAAGGTTCCATTTCCTATAGCTTTGATTTCACGTCTTGATATCTTACCGTTGATCTAGTATCAAAATAACCATTTTTTTCCTAACTAGTATCAAAATACTTCCTTCACAAAATTCATACATTCTGGCTTGTGTATAGTTCACTGGATAGTTTCAACAGTCTAATATTGATATCAACGCGTGTTCTCTTATACCATAGCAGATGCGACAGCCATTCACGGAACCAAGCTTTCCTTTCAATGCATGACATTTGTAGAAGGAGCATCCACATGCCCATAAGTTTGTAGTTTTTGTCCTCGGCATGTGAAATATGTATTTCGTAAGCATATGCTTCTCAAACCAACTTCTCTATACACTATTGAGCGGAGGGATTTAGATCTTATAGGGTTTTCAAAGATTCATTGATAAAAGATCTCGCCGAACGGGAACCCCCGAAATCTGTTTCCTTTTCGTAGTTCATGTTGGTCTCCCTAAATCCCTCTCTGATTCGAGCAAGAACCCCCGAATTCGTGATTTGATTTATGATTCATATCTTCTTTAGAGATAGTATTAAACAGAAACCTACTTCATCACCTCTCTCATCCTCTAAAGTCGTCCCCATTTCTTCTTCCTCTCAGGGCCTTCTCTGTCCAATGGAGAAGAACAAAGCCAAGAACGGTTTCAAGTCTTCTGCTTTCGAGTTCAACAAGAGAAGAGCTGATTGTTTTGGCGAAACTGGTAAGAAAAAGAAGAACATCGAAGGGAAAACACGCAAATTCAATCCCAACACTACTGCTTACGTTACAGAATCCTCAAAACAAAAAATCATATTTATGTGTAAAATTTGAAAAATCAATCCTTTTTGAAGGTCCTTCGAACGGGAATGGATACTCTGTTTATCTATGTTTGTGTTGTGATGAGTTTGAAGTTTGGTTTTTATCTTAATTATTACAGATAGATCATGTGTTTTGTCTCGTGTCAGAGACTGCAGGTGGACAAGAGTGGAGGTTTTTCTCTGCATCGATTGCTCAAGCATGGCTTCGGTTACTTACATCGTATTTCCCTGCATCGATTGCTCAAGCCATGGCGAAGAAGCTCCTTTGCCTTCATCTGTTGCTACTTCTCAGCCAGTAGAATCATCTGAGACTCCTGCAAAAGAGAGTCTTTGGTTATTAAGCAAGAGGCAACTGTTGCTCTGTCTTCTTCACCAAAATCTTCTCAGGGAGCTGTGGCTAGTTAATTATATATGGAAAAAGCATCGATGAGCATGTAGCTGAAGATTGTGCCCAGGTGACTCAAGAGTTCTTTAAGGGTGATACTCTCTGCTGCTTGATCACTCACTTCAGTATTTGAACTTGGAGGTAACACATCTCATCTCTCATGATTGAAACCTCAAATGAGAGAGAGAGAGAGACATATGAGATCAAGTCTTCTTTGTTTATTGATATTAGGCAAGGAAAGATGCTACATTCAACAGCTGAGAGAAGGTGTGCAAATCATGGAGATTCAAATTCAGATATATCAGCTTGTGATTTAGAGGAAACTGTTGTATGACTATGATATAAATTATAGCCAGCAAAGAGAGTGTGTTCTAGGTTTGACGCCATCTGCAGCTGATGTTGCTGTGTAGGCAGATTTTCATTCTTTAGTGCCAGGTCTTGGGAAGGCAAAGACAGGGATGATGTTGAGAAGTACATTTCTCGGCAAGCTTCCAAAACCAAGTCTGTTAAAGAAGTACGTTTCCCAATCTCTCTCTTTTTCTTAGTTTTTGTTACAGAGAATATAGTATGAGAGCATGGATATAAAGCTCCCAATGTTGTGTACAAAGGGAAACTTGATAACCCGAGACGTATTGCTGTCAAGAGGATTAACAGGAAAGTTTGGCCTGATTCTTGTCAGTTTCTGGTATACATCTTTGGTTAAAGTTCTTACCTTTAAATTTTACCAAAATGATATATGATTTTATATCCTAATTCTCTGTATATTAATCATATTGAAAGCTAAAATTGTTATTTAATGGTATATTTCAAGATTAGATATTTACAGTGAACATTATTTACTCGTTAAAAATACATATGTACGTTTTTGTTGAAAATTTTATTAACCTGTCTGTCTATTCATTAATATTCTAAAGGATACAAAAACTTTCAAATCTTTGTGTTTACTATATAGAAGTATATTCAACACCCAGTTTTTTTATATGTAAGTTAAGATTTTTAATTACTATATTATAATAATAATATTTACCGACTGTTTACAATTTAACAGTATTGATATTCATATAAATGAATAATTATATATTTTCTAATTCCTAGATTTGCTGCATATATATTATATTATTGTTCCCAAATAATGCTAGATATGCGGAGATTGCAGATTCGTGAGTTCCTCTTTTTGTATACAGATTCGTTAGTTCCTTAATTAATAGATGCTTGATTTGCTATAAGGTTGTTATTAGTATAAGGTTATTGATAGTATTAATATAACCTATAGTATTTATAAATCTTTTTACCTAGAATCAAATCAAGTTGGATCCAATTTTGTGCTTCTATTTTAATAGTATTGATAGTTATATTTGAAAGACTTTCACATTGAAGAGAAAGATTGAAGAGCTGGGAACAATTCGATTATTCAGCCGATACGACGTCTACTAAAAAGGTTAGCATCAACTTTATTGACACAATTGTATTGTAAATAAAATACCAATCAGTCAAAACAAACTTGTACAAAACTATCATCTCGAATGTAAAAAGTAGATATGAAATAAAATTAACTCAGATATAAAAGCCATGAACATTCTAAATCAATATCAAAAACTGAAAGAAAAAAACTGAAAGCGATAAAATGAAACACCATACGTCCTCCTCATCCCTGCGAATGCTTCTTGCAAGACATCAATATGAATTTGGTGGAATCCTGTTGAAAAAGCCCAATTTTTTTAACAAACAGTAGAGATATTTAATGATATGAACAAAATCGTGTTTTCTAAAAATATTTATGTTTTTACAGCTGACAGAAAGCTATAATCTCCGGAATATTGGGTTCGAATTCAATCCTCGAACAACCTTCAATGTTCGTGATGAATGTGAATCGCCCTAATGAAATATAAAAAAGATATTTTGGTAAAAACTTATAAACTAAGTGTTAGTGAATCGCCCTTGGCGCCTGTCAATTTGCCAAAATCTCAAGACACACAAAACAACATTTGCTCTTGTATAATTCCAGTAAGCATCAATCTCAACAGCGTTCCTTCCATATGCAACACAGTTTAGATGTTTATACCGTAATGTTGAGTCATATCATCTTAGAAAAATAGTAAACATATTGGCTAAGGTAAAACGCCTTTTCGGTAACATTGGCCCTACAGGGGCTCTAACATATTCTAGATCACTAACACTCTCCATAGCTCCATAGACGTCTATTGAATAAAGTTAAGAGAACGTGATATAGGATAACCCAATGAAAAAGATACATATACATATGAAAGTGTCATACTAATAAAATTAACATAAGAAAATTTAACGTCTAAAGTTTTAAAAATAACATACCTACAGAGTACATAGGATGGGAAAGGCTTCTCAATATGGTTTTAAATTCTTTAAAACCATAATAGTTGCAATCAGTTCTTGCTGGGACATTATTAATAATAGTATTCTCACCAGTCAGAACATGAAAGCGGTTTGTGGTTATCCTAAACCGCCGGAAATTATGCATTAGTTTGAAACCATGGATCTCATACCATTCTCCTTCAAACATGATGTATTTATTTCTCATCATTATTTCATCGACAAAAGTTCCTTGAACCTTGTTACCCTGTATGCAAACATAAATTTAACAGTTAGAAAAACGACCACATGAATCATTAAATATAAATGCTAATAATATCAGTCATACTTATTCATCACCCATGAGCATTTCGGTTTCCCCACGGATTATTGCCGAAGCATCCTTCCATTTACTGATTACCTTCACTCTGATTGCAGGATTTTTGAGAGGGAGCTTAAAATTAGAGAAATACATGATAGAGCTCATGACGAAATTGTAAGTTGAAAGAGACAATTATTCTTGCTTTGCGGATCGTGTTTTTTACATATATATAGGATACCAAGAATAAGGCATCCTAATATTAGACTTAGGCATTGATTGGTATAGCATTAGCATTAGCGTTATGCTCTACATTATCCAATCAACATTTGTTAGAAAAGCATTTAGAAAAGCATTTACTAAATGCTAATGCTCTCCAAATGCTCTCTGGCAAATGCTCTCATATGAAGCTTTTGGAAGAGCATTTGAATTTATAATTTATAAATTTAAGAATAATATATAATTAGTTCATTTATTTGATTTAATAATATCATAAAATTATTTTTATATCCAGAAAATGAAATTTTGATTTCTAAAATAAATTTACCATAGAAATATTTTTAAAAAAATATTATTTCAAATATAATTTAATTATATTTAATTAAATTAATTAAATTAATTATATAAATTATATTTTAAATTAATTATTTAAATTAAATTATATAAATTAGATAAATTGATTATATAAATTATATAAAATAATTATATAAATTATATTTTAAATTAATTATATAAATTATATTATATTTTAAAATATAATATAATTAAATTAATCATATAAACTAAATTATATTTTAAATGCGAAATATTATTTTTAAAATAGATACTTTAATTGTAAAATTTATTTTTTAAAATAAAATTTTTGATATAAACATATTTTTAAAATTAGTAAATAAAATAAAATAATTATATATCTTTTATATATTAATATATATATATATAATAAATATATATATATTAGAAATATATTCATTATAAATAAATATATATTATATATTATATACTAATTTTAATAATAATTTTGAATAGCATGTTCATACTGCTCTACCAATCAATCTATTAAACAGTTTAGCAAAAGCATATAGCTTCTGCAGCATACTGCTTTTATAGTATCTCGCTTTTCATCTGCTTTGTCAATCAGGACCTTAACATATGGTATCTTCCGACTTTAATGCATTCACTATGCGGAGGGAAGAGTATATACTTTTCGCTTGCGAAGCAAGTTGAGATCGTCTCATATTTATTGTAACACATTACATTACGTATATTGTAACACATTACATTACATATCTTTATTTAGATACAGTGGTGGCTATAACAGAAATATAAATCTATATGTATGTTATTTTTGATACAGGGTGGCTAAAGCGGAAATTGCAATCGAAGAATTTTAGATTGTGTACTATGTTGGAGGAAGCTAAATAAAGATAAGTTTATGAAGTCAATCTTTTCGTTTTAGTACAATAAATATAAATATAAGTAGTCCACCTTATAGAGCCCATATTAAGAACCCACTAAGTTACTTCGCAATTCGGTTACCGGTTAGAGAAGCTACAATATAATTTAGATTTCAACTTTATCTGCAAACAGACATTAAACCAACGGTTGGTTAAATATTTTTTTAAAAAAACTTATTTGATTTTTAACAATTATAATGAATAAAATCTGTGTTAATCTTACATGTTTTACCGAAAGTGTATTGTTATGTGAATAGCTCGCGTCCTGCGTCAACAAATTCGAAATGGATAATAAACTAAAGTTGAAAGTGCAAAAGTGGACAATGTTGCATAAGTCAGTGATTGTTTCGGGTCAACTCTAACTTTTGAACATTAGTTTTGATGCGTTTTTGAGTTTTTGTTCAACTGATTAATCGGGACAATATACCTGCTAGACATGACTCATCCAATTGTATATTCAGTGATGAGTACTGTTAAGTAATCCAAAATATTTGCTTTTATGATAGGAGTGAATAAAGAAGCACTGTCTTTGCAACATTGTCAACAAAAGAAGCCACCGCGCGGATAGAGTTGACGATGCAACATTGTCAAGCAGTAAAGATACCTGAAGTGTAAAGAACCACTGACTTTCAATATATTTTTAATATTTTTTCTATAGATGAACATTATAATTTCCATCAAAGTAATTCTGGTTTGTTTAGCACACGGCATGATAATTTGTTAAAAATTTGTTTCGGTATAGAAAACAAAATAAGAAATATTAAGAATTTGATTGAATATAATTTCTTTTTTAGCAACCCCTGCTAAACATAAAAAAACATTATGCTATAATGACAGGATTCAATAAAGAAGCAGGAACTTTTAAAATAAAGTCAAGAGAAGGAGCAACCTCACGTGTTAGAGTTCACAATGCATCCAACGTACATGAAAATTATTAGGTGATAATCTCAAAATCTCCATAGAAAAAAAACCATGTAGATTGCTGTTTAGGTATAGAAAATAAAAAGTAATTTCGTTGTTGCTGTTTTTGTATAGCTTCGCTAGGTTGCTGGATAACTTCAGAATGATAATCACACTTCACTCCTTTGTTCACTGCCATAAAATTGGTTCTTCCCTATTGATAATACATTATACAAATTGTATATTATTGCCACGATAAGAACATATATATCTATACACACATTATACAAAAACCTACATATGCTTCTCGTACTAGTTTCCATCTTCTGAAAACACCACCGAACAATACCATTTTAGGATGCATATTATATATCGTTCATTGAAAAGTTTTATATTTAGTCAATCCTAAAAAGTATTAGGCAAATAAATAATCCGTACCTGACTGGCAGAAATTCTTGTAACTTAAGGTTTTGAAAAACCTCATTGTACACAACATTCATCGTCGACAATTGATGTTTTCCATCTTTGTCGGTAGTAAGAATCTTTAACCCCCTCCTCGACTTGACCCGAGAAACAGAAACATACAACTGTCCATGAGAGAAGACTGACTTAGGAAGATACAACCCAACATTGCCTAATTTTTTCCCTTGGCTCTTGTTAATTGTCATTGCAAAAGCGACTTTAAGAGGAAACTGCCTCCGCCTCATTTTAAACGGAAGGCTTGCATCAGAAGACGATGTAAGAAGACCTTCTCTCCAACTTTAGTGCCAGTGATGAATTTAGCTCCAATGATATGGTTTCCAAGTTTTGTCATCTGGAGCCTAGTGCCGCTACATAAACCTTCCGTAGGCTCTATGTTCCTTAATATCATAACCGGTGTACCAATTCTTAGTCTTAGAGCATGATTAGGCAGTCCGGAAACTTTAATGCTATTCAAAAATTCAGAGGAGAAGAAAGAATCATCTTTCGAATTCAAATCAGAGGGATCAATGCTGTCTGAGCTTAAATATATTCTCTCCTCACCTAAGAAAAAACGAAAAAATATGAATAACACGACACATTAGTTAATAACTATGTACGAATTTTGTAATTTAGTACGATAACATCAAAATAATACCTGAAAATACCTTTTAGATGATCAAGCATATAGTTGTTAATTATTTCAACATCTGTGTTGGTCGGACATAAGATAGCTCGCTCTTGAAAGAAAACTGGATCTTTCGTGTCTTCGAAGGTGTTCCCATAAACTTCAGAAACAATATCTTCTATTGGATCTTTGCATTCCTTTATCAACAAATATTTTGTAATTTCTATCTTCGTTTCCCCAGTATTTGGTTCATTGATCTTCCCATTTCCTAAATCCAGTATCCATTTCGAGAAGGTATGTATCTCTTCAGCCTGCTGCACATCAGTTTCAGCCATTAACCTCATGGTTTTGGTTAGTTCCAATACTTTGCAATGCTTCCATAAATAGGAAGAATTCAGAGTAGCCAAAACAATGCCAGGTCTAGATCCTCTCGGAATTACGGGTAGAATCTGTCGAAAATCACCCCAGAAAACCATTACTTTACCACCGAATGGTGTTACCTCCGGACTCTTCATAATATCAGCCATTGTTCTATCAAGAGCTTCGAATCAATGCTTACTCATCATATGTGCTTCATCCCATATAATCAGAGATGCCCTAGCTATTAGTTCCGCCTGATTACTACCTGGTTGTATCTTGCATGTCGAGAACTCATCAGGATTGATCGAGATGACAAATCTTGAATGCGCAGTTCTTCCACCAGGCAGCAATAATGATGCTATACCACTTCATGCGACATTGAGAATAATTTCCCCACGTGATCGAATAGTGGCTGATAAGATATTCCACAAAAAAGTTTTTCCTGTCCCTCCAAAGCCGTACAAAAAAAAACAACGCCTTCGTTGTAAAGCACAACACCAATTATCTGATCATATACTGACCTTTGCTCATCTGTCAATTTCCCAATCCATTCATCATGCTGTGAGCGCAAATTCAGCTTTAGGATAGTTAAGCTCTTCTTGTATCAGAAGATTTTCGGTGAATGATTGTGAGTTGTCGACTGGCTTTGGCATTGTATCCCAATTATTCAGCGAACTGTTTTTGCTACGTAGTATGTTTTCGATCATAACTAACGTACAGTTTGGGATCTCTTCCTCACTAAAAATGAGCCCTACAACAAACATAAAAACAATAAGTTGTTATCAAAAACGTTTAAAATACAGTAGTTATTTACGTGTAAAAACGGATTGGTCAATACCGGGATAGTTTCTTTGCTTTCTTTCATTGTAAAGAACATCTTCGGATAACAAATCTTTCGTAGCTTCGCATACCAATTTAGGCGACGATAAAAAACCAGATAACAACATCTTCGCAAAAAAAAAATTCGGACATAACCGGTTGATGCCCAGAAACAAATCTCTTTCAGACCTTCAATATACTCTTTGTCGTCGTCCAACAATCAATCCACGCTCATAACATGCATCTTCATAACTGGGTTGAACAATGCCATCAACAGTCTTGATATCAGCATAACACTTTGGCCCTCTTACCTTATTAAGTAAAACCCTCAAAAAATAAAGTTGCCCAGAGGAAGGAGATACAGGCGCCAACCTCCCTATAGCAGATCCTTTTTTCTGTGGATTCCATGATTTTAGTTTCGCATCATAGACAAATCTAGTTGGTAGTTCAGCATATGTCAGTTCTCTCGCTTCAGGGTATCCAATACAACAGTCAAACCAAGCCAAAAACATTGTTTTTGTAGACTGCGCCCGATCCATTACACATTTAACTGAATCCCCTTCTTTTTAAATACTGGTTGTTCACCTTCTAGATGGAATGCAAGTTTCTCAACCGGTGTAGATCGATAATGCGTTAGAAAGGGTAAGATTCTCCACGCAGACTCGCAAGTGGATATGTATCTACAATAAAAAAATTGTCAAGTTAGCTATCCACTATTATCTATAAGTTAGATGACAAAATAAACATTAGAATCGCAACGAAGTACCTCTTATTGAAATAGTTCTTGATTTCAACATCTTCAACGTTGGTATCATGTATCTCAGTTTGTGGTCTTTTAGACTCGGTCTGTGCTTGGGAACTGTTTCTCTGGGTAACAGTTCCTGTAATACGGTATTGTCCTTTATTAATGTACTTGAATAAATACTTAATAGGTCTAGACTGATTGCACCACTCGACATTGATGTGTACATTGTTGTAGGGGACCACAAATCTGTTATCACACTTCACGCCTTTCTTTTCTATAAAAGCGCCGTTCTATCCCTTCTACGATATACTGGATAACCTTGCACATCAACAATAGTTTTTCCCACATTTTTTCTTGGAAAGAATTTGATTCATTTACCATCTTGCATACATGGCAAACCTCTGTTCACAGAACCGCATGGCCCATGAATCATTATATATTTCACAGCTTCATATAACCTCGGTTCAGTTGCTTTATCCGGAATCTCGGCTGATATCATCCTATCAATATCATCTGCTTGTGGTAGCTTGTGCTTTGAATCCATAAATGCCAAAATATGAGCATGGGGAAGACCTCGTTCCTGAAATTCAACAGTATAAATCGCTGGAAACAAAAAAAAAAACAGATGGTTAAGCCCTGAGCATTATCCTTTCACACAACAGCTTAACAACCCTCGAAAATATGGGAAATGATTTCCAATGTTTTAAAATACTACCTGCCACTGTTTTCCCAAGCAAATGCTTCTTAGTTAGATCATCCATTAAACTATCCAGTTTAACTTTGAATAGTCTACAACACAGCTCAGGTCTATCCTCAGATCGAAGATTGTATTTATAAAAATACCTTTTCAACTTTTCCCATTTACGATTACATGTAAAAGTAACGAATAGATCCGGAAATCCATGGTATTTTCAGATCATCATTGCATCTAGATACATTTGATGCATATAGCGAGGCCCTCCTGTGAAAGACGATGGTATAATAATGTGATTTGCTTCAATAGACACACTCAAATTACCTTGATTTGCAGCCTCAACAAACTTACTAAACTTCAAAGTTCTAAGGTTGGACTGATTTTTCCTTATAAACCGAAGACGATGGGATTCGATGATTGTATATGCATCAACCAGAAATTGCTGAAGAAGACGTCTTGAAAGATGAAAAACCGGAGATCCAACATTTTGAACCTGAATACGATTGGCAAAGTACTCCCTCATACTGATATTAGGCTTTTTTTTTTGAAGGGTCCTGCGAAACCATGTTTAATACCTAAACAAAAACTATCTTCACCATATGGGAAAATAAGGTGATACTGTAGGGGAAAATAGCATGGATGCAACTCACTAATCCTTTTAAGCTTCCCGGAAGTTTTTTCTAAGATGATATCACGCTTGTCCATATTTTCTTTAAAATCGCCAACAACTAAGGCAGCAACTTCAGAAGAAGTGGGCAGGTTGTAACACGGGTCTGGATTAGGACCAAAGAGACGTCTTCAGTTTCTTCTGCATCATTAAATCTATCCATTGCATTACGAAAAGTCTTCACGTGCACAATACATTCCCTTAACATTTCCATTATAGATTCAACCAAATCTGGACGGATTTTAGCTTTCCCCGAGTTCCCACTCCAAAAAATAACCATAGATAAGTTGTAGAACAAAATATGTTAACATGCCGTAGTCAAAGCAACAAAAAATTTGTCTAATTTATCTCTCTACCTTAGAGCAGATAAACAGTTATCAACTTTATGTTGTGTATCATGAATATACAACTGCGAAAGCTTGGCTTTCTCGTTTCGATTTGGCTTCATACTACCAATTAAGTTATAATGATCCCCATGAAGCTTGAAAATCTTAGGACCTTGGCTTGAGTTAATAGAGTTATCGATCTTCCCTCCGAGTGATGTAAAAGAAAACATCATATTGATTGGTGTTATATTATCCCGATAGTGCTTGCTGATAGCATTGTCACTTGTGAGAAGCTTCGTAAGCAATGCCGGTGGTTCCTTTAATACAGGGAGCTTAACCTTTACTCTCATACAGCACATTGTGAAAATAGGAGTTTTTGTTTTTTTCCCCTTACTAATTCGCTCATTGAACCAAAACAGAGCTCCATAGATAGGACATTCGTGTGTCAGATCTCCATCATCTTTGTAAGCTAAAATACATAACGAAAACACAATTAGCTTAGTTTGAGACGCACAAAGGTTTTGTAGTAGTTGTCATTAAATATAAGCATACGTAACATTACCTTCTTCTGGTTGTGGCAAAGCAAGAGATTTCTTCAAAACAATGGAATTTGCAGTTGTGTCGTTTTTTAAATTGTTCCCACCAAAATGCTTTGTAAAAGGATTCTACTACCTTATTAGTATTTGTTTGACGCTGGATCTTCTGCAAAATAGTAGTCTCTTCACATGTGTCCGAATCAGTTTCTTCGTTATGTTCGTCATTACTTGAACAGTCCCATAAATCATCCCATGAATCTGTTAAAATTCCAATATAGTCAGAGTAATATATATCGGTCGGAGAATTGAGGTTTGATAGCACTCGAATGTAGTAACAAATAATAATATATGAAATGAATAAAATTGTATTTTCCAACCCATACCATCTGAATCATATACATCAGATGTAATATTATATGGTCCCTCTGTATCCTGGTGGTCTTGTTCTATAAATTGTGATCGTTGAACCTGAGTTATAACTGATACAGAGTCCGGATTAAACTGTGAGGAGTTAGACGACGATTTTCTGGTTGAAGCTGAAAAAATCCCTTTTTGTTTTGCTTTCCTATCAGAAGGTCTCAACCCTGTTGGAGTTCATATTTTATAGATCAGAAAGCAGCCAACAAAAGTAGGCCATGTATTAATGGTCAGCTTCATAAGTAAAATAATTTACGTACCTTCTTCTTCGGGCCCTAGTAATGAACACTGATTAGGACACTGTCCAGTATTCTCTGTCATGGTCTCCGTTTTTTGGCTTATACTTGCTATTATTGGCTGTTGAACATTGCGCAGATTTCTGCTTGTTTGAGATTTCTGAAGTGGCCCATCTAAATCTCTCAAAGATATTCCAGAACCTGTTCATAATGAATGAGTAAACTTGACCAAACAAACATTCTTGCTTGAGCATACTTTTATTTACCTACTGGAACATTATTTTTCCACCCCCTTCTCCATCTGAAAACTGAATGATTGTCTTCCATGTGTATTCTTTTCTGTCCTATAAAATGTCTCCCCTCGTCGACTCACCCCGCGCAAGTTCCCCAAATTAACATTAGTTATGTCAGTAAACACATTTTGCGGGTGGGTCTTACACTTCTTAGTAACGGGTACCAGTAAATTCTCCTGTTGAGTAGCATCTGCATAAACACAAAATTTAATTCCCGCTCAATGTAGCTTTTTTAAATACAAACATTTAACTTTCGTTTGAGGTTATTACACGTGCATGGTTTTTTTCTCTTTGAACGTTCGTTTGCAGAACATGAGCGTCGCAATAACTCTACCGAACTCTGACCAGTATTCTTCTGTCCATAGTACAAACTGTTGTTTTCTGTACATGGTTCATCAGTATTTGGTGCAGAGGTTGTCCTTATAGAGTAACTGTCCACATCTATATCCATCTCTAGAGAGAGGGGTGCTTGAGCTTCAAATGATATATATAAACATAAATCTTTCACACTAAAGACAAAGTATATAACATATACTAGCAACAATATATTTATAGATATAAGCAAATAACTGGATAGAAATTACTGTTTGTTGTATCAATCACGTCAGAGGCGATAGTTACACTATTTTCATCTGTTGCAACAATTGGACGGTTAGCTAAAACGGGATTTTGACTTTTCAGTGAAATGATTTGCCGCCTGTGTGCTCTAGCAGCTCGGTACAAAGTTGAATGATGTGGTAGCGAGTCTGTCTTGTTATCTGAGACAATGAACAATGCATCATAAAGGCGGAAAATTAAGAAACTTCATACATAATATTGACATATTCATAGATCGTTGAAGCACCATACGTAATTGTCCTCTTTTTGGGAGGGTCTTTCTCGTCTCTCAGCTCTTGTCAGTTTTTGAATATGTGGATCATAGAAAACATAGTCTCTGCCAATTCGAACTCCTCTTTTTCCAACTAATATAGAACTCTGAAACTCATCATTCAATGCAGAAGAATTTTTTGCTGCAACATTAAATCATCAATATTGGATATATCTTAATAAGAATCCAACTTAAGCAACAAAAATATGGATGCCATACTTTGATTGATTAGCTCTGACTCTCGAGCATTACATCCACCTTCCCGAGTTTTGGCCTTGCGTTTTTTCTTTTCCATCGTTATAGAAAAAGGTCTAGGTTTGGTTAATGTTTCGCTCTATGGTTGTTACTTCTCCATAGTCGTCTCACATTAATTTAGCCTATGATTAATTGACTTACCTTAACTGATTATTTCCATTTACTCAGATTTGAGTCAAATCTCCCATGGTACAATATCTTTTTTGAAAACTTAAGAACATGGTAAAATATCCAATATTTGTCTAATCATTTTAAGTAAGGCTATACTGTGGTGTAGAAATAATTTCTTACGCCATTTTGAGTTGGTCAATAAGTTGTATCATATTGCCTTGGTTTCTTATGAATTCTTTATATGCAGGACTAACAGAGGTTTGGAGTGCAAACCTCTTTATGTTGAGTTGGACTCTTATCTACAATTGACTGAATCTCCTTTATCCGTGAATTGGCATCACAACATGTAAGTTTTCTAAAAATAAGAGAAAATAGATTTAGGAATGATACTGACAATGGTATATAGGACTAAAAACCGGAGATTCTATGTTTTGTTATATTGTGATTATGGAACAATTAAGAACAAATTAATCATACACTTAATAATAGATAATCATAATTTACCACAGCAGAAAAGAACAACAATTTTATGAAACCATATTAAAACGAAATAGGCTTTCCATTAATTATAAAACACCAACACAAGTATCGAATATGAAAAAACAAATTGAAAACATAATAAAGCAACATAAAACTTAGAAATTGCGAAAACATTCTTAAAGAAAAGCGGAAGCCTCTATGTTCTCTGCACCAAACACACTTCAGCCACTTTTAGCAAACTTCTGCTTCTTAATCTTCACGGAACCGGCACTCCTCGTAACAGAATTCTGGTCGAAGATTTCTTCCAAATCAATGTTGACTAACCTAACACGTTTAGCAGGAGTCAGAACGAAAGACTCAGACTGCTTTGAAGCTGAACTTTGATTAGCAAGAAAGGTCTGCCTAAATTAACCATATATATGTTAAAAAAAAAAAAACATAATAACAATCTGAATATTTGTAAAGTCTTAAAACGGATAAATATCAATAAGGATGGCCACAAACCTCTGGTGCATCGGATTGAGTATCCATATCATGAAATAGATCTTCTTCGCTAGTCTGATAATTTCACTTAGAATTGGTCAGATCTCCTACAAATATGCAATCCTTGCTTCTAAGATTTATATAAGTATAAAAAGAAAACTTCACGTATGTCTGGAGAGTTGCTTTCTTCAAAATCAGTTACCAAATCTCTGTTAGTGATCACCTTCAAAACCTTGTAGGTATCATGTTTGTAGACAAAGTTCTCCCTTTCAATTTGAATTTTGAATAAGCACGTTTTACCAATGATGGTGTTAAGATCCGGAGGGAGAACATTGGTTTCCTCAATCTACAATGATTATAAGAAGAATATAGTTAATAATTTATGTAACAGAGATGCAATGCAATTAGTTAAACGTTATAGAATCTTTATAATTAAGACCTACCTCGACTTTATCTGACGGACCAACAATCTGCAAGCATTGCCGATTGAGCAGTTGCAAAACAAGATTATCGAACACCAGTAGCTTAGTGTTGCTTGTGTTATCAATCACAACTAAATGCAATTTATACCTATGGAAATTGTTATTTCCATTAGTTACAGTATGTTTATATTCGTAAAACACATAAAATCGAGTATGCAATTTTAAAAATTACCTTGGCACAGTCACAGGATTGTAAGTCTTACACTTTACACAGGGGAGTTGAGCTGAGCTGAGTTGAGCTGGCCACTAGCTGCTCCAGCTGAGTGAGCTAATCATCCAGCTACTGGAGCTGACCCATCCTAGTGTGAGCTGTTCTGAGCTGTCCCTAGCTTGTCCCAGCTGCTCCAGCTTCTTTCCTTCATTGCCCAGCTCCCACTTCACTTGTCCAGCTCCTATTTCCTTGTCTCCATCCGTTCCTGGTTAAGTTTCAGCATCCTGAAGCTCTTAACCATCCTGTCCAGCCATGGTACGCTTGTCTTTAGGTCATGTGACCCGACTGGTGCGCGTCCTCGTACCATGGCCGTGCCCGAAGGCCTTATCCAGATTTGGGGATTCTACAAGTCTCCCCCACTTGAATTGGATTCGTCCTCGAATCCAAAACAAGTACTTCTCTGGTTTCATATTGCCCAAACCACTCAGGAAACTCGGCCCTCATTCTGGCTTCTGTCTCCCAAGTTGTTTCCTCACGTCCATTACATTCCCAGATTACCTTGACCATTTGGACCACCTTCTTCCTTGTTGCTTTCTACATCCTGTCCACAATTCGAACTGGCCTTGTCTCTAAGGTCAGGTTTTTTCCGAGGTCTGCAGGAATCTGGGGTATGTAAACATCTTGGACTGATAGACACTTACGAAGTTGGGACACATGAAATACATTATGAAATGCATCCATGGCCGATGGCAGTTCCAGCTTGTACGCCACTTCTCCAATCCTCTCACTGATTCGGAAGGGACCTAAGTACCTTGGATCCAACTTCCTCCTACCTGAGATTCTTACCCTCCCTTTGAAGGTAATCATCTTCAAGTAGACCATATCACCAATCTCAAACTCAAGATCCTTCCTACGCTTGTCAGCATAGTGTTTCTGTCGATCTTGGGCTGCCTTCATCCGTTCTTGGATGAACTTGATCTTCTCCGTAGTTTCCTCTACTATCTCTGGACCAATCATGCTGCGCTCCCCCACTTGGGTCCAGCATACTGGTGTCCTGCATGTCCGCCCATACAAGGCTTCATATGGTGACATCCCAATGCTCCGGTGGAAGCTGTTGTTGTAAGCAAACTCCACCAAGGGCAAATGCTTCTCCCATGAGTCACCCCAATCCAGAACACAAGCTCTAAGCATATCCTCCAATGTTCTGATGGTGCGTTCAGATTGCCCATCCGTCTGGGGATGATATGCCGTACTCATGTTCACTCTAGTTCCTAAGGCCTTTTGGAAAGCCTTCCAGAACCTAGAAGTGAACCTCGGATCTCTCTCCGACACTATGCTAGATGGAACACCATGCAGCCGTACAATCTCATCCATGTACTTGTGCACAATCTGATCGACTCCATCTCCCTTCTTTATGGCCAGGAAGTGGGCAGACTTAGTTAGTCGGTCCACTATGACCCAGACCGCATCATTCTTCCTCCGGGTTGTGGGAAACCCTGTCACAAAATCCATTGTGATGTGATCCCACTTCCACTCTGGGATAGGTAGACTTTGCAGCAGTCCACTTGGGACCTGGTGCTCAGCCTTGACCAACTGACATGTTGAGCACTTGGCCACCCATTCCGCTATGTCCACCTTCATCCGTATCCAATGATAGTACCTCTTCAGGTCATGGTACATCTTTGTGGCACCAGGATGTACCGAAAACTTAGATTTATGAGCCTGACTCAAAATCTCCTCCTTAAGACTTTATCATTGGGTACACTCACTCTACCCCGTACCAGGATCGTACCATCAGCTGTGATCTGGTACTCAGTGGACTCATTGTGGGCAACCTTCTGCAGGTTCTCATCCAAGCTCTGTGCTTGTCTAATCCTGGTAAGAAGATCAGCTTGATTTACTGCCTCCAAACCCAATGGCTCGTCCTCACTGGCCAATGTGTTCAGATGCAAAGACCTGACCATTCCTTCCAGTACATCTGCTTCCTTCTCAGCAGATACCTCAGCTCTCCTCCGACTCAAGGCATCAACCACCAGATTGGCCTTGCCCGGATGATAAGCTATATCCAGATCATAATCTGCCACAAACTCCATCCATCTTCTTTGTCTCAAATTCAACTCAGGTTGAGTGAATATGTACTTGAGACTCTTATGATCTGTCAGAATTTGAACCTTGGCACCATACAGGTATGATCGCCAAATTTTGAGGGAAAACACCACTGCAGCCATCTCTAGGTCATGAGTTGGATAGTTCCCTCATGCTTCCTCAATTGCCTAGAGGCATAAGCTATGACCTTCCATGTTGGGTTAATACACATCCTAGTCCTGTGATGGAGGCGTCTGTGTATACCACATATGGGTGGTCAGCCTCTGCCAACACTAGTACTGGTGCACTAGTCAACATGTCCTTAAGTGCAGAAAAACATCTCTCACACTCCTCGGACCAAACAAACTTCACATCCTTGCCAGTCAGTTGTGTCATGGGTTGAGCCAAACTAGCAAACCCCTTGACAAACTTTCTGTAGTATCCGGCCAAGCCTAGAAAGCTCCGAACCTCTGTTGCATTCTTGGGTCGTGGCCACTCCTGAATACACTTGATCTTCTCTGGATCAACAGAAACTCCTTTATCAGACACTACGTGACCGAGGAACCCTATACTCTTTTGCCAGAAGCTACACTTGCTTAACTTAGCAAAGAGTTGTTGTTCCCTCAGCCGTCCCAACACCAACCTGAGATGCTTCTCATGGTCTTCCTGGCTTTTAGAGTATACAAGTATGTCATCTATGAAGATGATTACAAATTCATCTAAAAATTCCGGAAAATACCATTCATCATCTTCATGAAGGCTGCTGGTGCATTGGTCAGACCGAATGGCATGACCACAAACTCGAGTGACCATACCTTGTCCGAATGCCGTCTTCTTCACATCATTTGGCTCGATGGGGATTTGGTGATAACCCGAGGCCAAATCAATCTTAGAGAACCACTTAGCTCCCTTGAGTTGATCCAGCAACTCATCAATCCGGGGCAACGAGTACTTGTTCTTTATAGTCACCCGTCCAATCCTCAGAGTCATTGCATAGCCTGAAGCTACCATCCTTCTTTTCACAAATAGGACTGGTGCTCCCTGGTGACACACTGGGACGTATGAAACCCTTCTCCAACAACTCCTCGAGTTCTTTCTTTAACTCAGCCATCTCAGCTGGTGCCATACGATACGGACTTTTGGACATTGGGGCCGTTCCAGGTTCGAGTTCGATCATGAACGGGTCAGCCCTGTCAGGGGCACACCCTGCAGCCCCCGAAACACATCCTTGAACTCCTGAACCAACGGTATCCCGTCCGGGCTACCACCCCCTACAACCTCCTTAGTGTTAATGGTCGCCAACCAGGCCTCACAACCACCTCCCAGCATCTTTTCCACCTGGACCGCTGAGATCACTAAGCATCCAAAGGTTGGCCGAATACCTTGGAACCTGATCGGCGGTCCACACCCACTCTCAAACTGCACCCTTCCTCGGTGACAATCCAAGGTGGCCCGATTCTGTCCAAGCCAATCCATGCCTAAGATCACTTCATGATTCTTAATGCATTCACAATCAGATCCACGGACATAACCCTTCCTTGGATCAACACTGGGATGTCCTTCACAAGGCCTAGTGAATGCATCACTTGGCCTCCATCCGCACTCACTATCCCAGGAACACCCCCTGTATGCATACTAAACAATCCCTTTCCGATCATATCTGGGCTCACAAAACTATGTGTAGCCCCAGTATCGAAAAGCACGTGTGTTTCCACACCACCAACATTCAAGGTCCCTACACAAGACCCCAATCAAGTTCCCTAACCGTTCTAAGTTCCGTACCATGCAATTCTACTGAATTAAAAGAGTAAGGTTAGATCATTACCAGTGATCGCCTTGAATGGCCCTGCCTCGTCCGCGTCCTTAGAGAGCTCATAGATCCTTGGTGCTGAAGTCTGGCCGCGGTTCTGTTCTGGCTTGCTAGCCTCACCCCGGCTCTTTCCTTGCCCACCAGACTGGTTAGGGAAATCCTTACGGAAGTGACCCTTCTTACCACATATGTGGCAAGTCCGGGCATCACTAACATTAGCCTCCAGACGATCCCATGCCTCAGCTGGAAACTACTTGTGGTTGAACTCAACCTCAAAGTCTGAGAAGCGTTCAAATGGTGTAATTGGTACGCTTGTCCAGAGCCAACCACCAGTTGTGTGCATCTCCCTCCAGGAAATGAACTGCAATGTCCTTCTGGTAATCCTTTGGACAACGGCTGGAGCTGAAATTACGGACCAGCCTGCTCCTCCATTCATCATCCTCTATAGGATCAACACTTCCAGCAAAGTGTTTGGTCCCCATGCGAGTTATGTGCTCCAAAACCTTCAGGTAGTCCAATTTCTTTGTTGCCCTAGCTGGAGGATCGACCTCAATCACTTCAGCCACTTCCTCCACCTGATTCTGAGCTGCTCGGCCAGCTGCCTGAGCTGCTACCACTGGAGCAATCTGTTCATTCCCAATGGGAATGGCCGTCCTAATGGGTGCAAATGACTGGGTTAGAGCCAAGATCTGAGTCCCCATAGCCTGCATAGCCTCCAACACCTCCTTCAGGGTCGGTTCAGCAGCCTGATTCACTTGGCCGGCCGTCCCAACCCTCTGGCCATCATGGTGTCCTGCGTTTGAGGACTCACCCTGGTCCTCCAGTCCATGTCCACCCAGCCGTCCAGCTCCATCAACAGGTTCCAGCTCCTGTTCCAGCTGACGTTCAGCTCCATCCACACGAACCTCGGTCGGGTTGATCCGAGCAAGTGGCAGTCCGGTTCCCACATCAGTCCCATCCGTTTCGATAGGCAGCACCACGGTTGGGTTAGCCCCATCCGCCTCAACTCGACCGGACACACCAGCTGCTTCCTTTCCCTTCCGAGAAGCCTTAGACTTCTTTGTACCCTTAGGATTCAAATCAAACATTCCAATGTTAGTTCCACCAACATTTATATAAAACAACACACAATCTCTAAGGTTAGCAACACAATCAATCAGACCTTACCATGAGACCCAGCCGGATGTGTGGTGATTCCCCATAACCCAAACAACCCTAGAATCAACTCCGGCTCTGATACCAACTTGTAAGACCCGATCCTGGCCCAAAGGACCCAACTAGGACCTGCGGCCTTACTTAGCTAATCCATATAAATTTTTGTTCATTTTAAGGTTCAATAATTGTCTAAGTCAAATTCAAACACATGAGGTTCAGCCTAGTTCCATTCTAAGTGTCAACAGATAAGAGAAAGTGTATCTTTATTAATATAAAACATATGATCCATACATAGATTCAGTTACACAATAGGCTATCATAAGTTCATAAGTTCATACTATCAATACTACCCATCAACCCACACATCCATCACAGCTCAGGTCTTCATGGTTCCTTAGACTTGCCACGGCCCTGGTCTGATCCTGAAACCAACACACCACAACACACAAGTATAAGTATAATCCGATACCTTAACAAACACATCTATCATTGCATGGTTCGGTTCACCTATCCTATGCTCTCTAATCTAACCAATCAGTCACAAGGCACACGGACACCATCAGTACATCAATCAGGACATCCAGAACACTTTGAACAACACACGGCCTGCCTGTCCTAATGTGATCTAACCCATCAATCACATCATCCCAGACTCGGCCATGGCTAGATGCCCAAACTGACATACTCAAATAAATCCTCAAAAACTAATTAAAATTCATGACAATTCCTTATAAATCCTAACGAAGATGAATCCATCAACAGAATCCACAGAACCGGCCTCAAGCCCCTAGATTTCGGCCTCAATCAGCCAAACCGGCCATAATTGACCTCCTTCAAATCAATTAGATAAAACTCAGGAAAATTCATGATAAATCATGATAAATCCCCATTAAGAGGAATCCACAATCAGATCCCAACAATTCGTTCAGGAACTATGAGATCTGATCATACCAGTCCAACCAAGCCCATGGAGGGTTTCTCTGTTCTGGCCAAGGCCATGGCTCGGCTCTAGCAAGTCTGACTCCTCAGACTTCATTATAATATAGAATAGATAAGAATAATCAGTAAGTAAAACATAGAAGGATGCAACCAACACAATCGCCCCATACAGACCCATCCGGATCAACCATGGCTGGGCGATGGTCTCTGGTTAGCATCACTGACCTTAGGCGTGCGTTCCCCTGGGGCCAAGTCCTTCCCTGTCTCTATCTCCTTCTCCTTATCCTTATGCCTGGTCTCCATCATCCTGCCTGATCTTCCCACGGCCTGAATCCCACTGGATCAGACAATCTCCAACACACACGGTTTGATCTTCAATCCGCTGGTCTCTCTCTTTCTAATTCTCAGGTAAGATTTTGGCAGAGTTTTCCCTAGGGATTTTCGTGCCGTTTTCTGTGCCAGACACTCTCTATTTATAGAGAAAGGCCATGCCAACTCCCCTTGGGAAAACAGGCAGTTCCTGGAAGAGAGAACAGGCACAAACTGCCTCCTTTGCATCCATTCGCCTGGTAACTGCCCCAACTGCCAGATTTGGCGTGTGGACTATCCAAAGAAAGGCCCAATACCTCAGTATTGATCCCCTGTCCAGTTACCAAGCCCCACGGCCCACACCTTGACCCATGACCCCCCTTTGTGGATCATGCAGCACCCAACCGGACCCAACCTATCCATGACCCGACCACACTGGCCCAGACCATAACACTTCACTGAGCTGAGTTGAGCTGGCCACTAGCTGCTCCAGCTGAGTGAGCTAATCATCCAGCTACTGGAGCTGACCCATCCTAGTGTGAGCTGTTCTAAGCTGTCCCTAGCTTGTCCCAGCTGCTCCAGCTTCTTTCCTTCATTGCCCAGCTCCCACTTCACTTGTCCAGCTCCTATTTCCTTGTCTCCATCCGTTCCTGGTCAAGTTTCAGCATCCTGAAGCTCTTAACCATCCTGTCCAGCCATGGTACGCTTGTCTTTAGGTCATGTGATCCGACTGGTGCGCGTCCTCGTACCATGGCCGTGCCCGACGGCCTTATCCAGATTTGGGGATGCTACATATGCAACCTATATGCTCTAGACTAAATCTTAAGAATGCAAGTGATGCAACTACATGATCTTTTTGCATCTTTCAAAATTTTCAGATTTTTTTTTCTATGCACATATGTACGAACAATGTAATGCATGAGACTCATAATCAACAAAGCAAACAAGATAAAATAATTGGTACCTCCCCCAAACTTAAATCACACAGTCTCTGAGTGAGTAAGAGAGAAGGAGATACCAAACACATGAGAAAAGCAATGGTATATACAAAGAAGAGTTGGAGTGATACCTCAAGAGAAGATTAGGGTGTGGTGTTTGGCGTCTAGGGTAGCAATGTCTGGCCGCCTTCCCTCTCTTATGAGCTCTGGACCCAACCTGAAAAGCCTCAACAATACTTACTAAACACACTAAAGCAAGAAGATACAGAATATATACAATGGATAAACATGGGAATACCTCCCAAGCGCGCTTGTTTTAAGTCTCTAGCTGGACTTTGTGTGCATGCTAATCATAGGTATCAAAAGGCTGAGCGAATGCATCTTTGGTCCTTCTCCTACAAGAACAAGAAACCAAGTGCGCAAAGGAGCACACTACTACTGTCCATAGAAAATAGACAGATTTTTTATCAAAGAGCTTCACTAAAGATGTATCATGAATCATGAGATGCTCTTTGAGGTCCAAATGGTCATGAGAATCAAATGCATTTGGTGGAAACACAAAGTCAACTACAGGTTCAAACGAAATTTTAACAAAGTAGTCAACCATATCTCCATCAAACAAATAAAACACAATGTTCACATTCTCATGATAACTTTCAGCATGGGGGTTTTCTATCTCAAGCAAGAGCTTATCCACATCAAGGTCATCCCCTAAGTCAGCAAGTTCAAGAAGAGGTCTAGAATTCTCAAGCATCAAAAAGTTGGACTCAAGATCAAATGAAGCACAAATATAGTTCTTGACAAAGCAAACTTCAATGTGATCTCTAGCAATCTTTTCTACTCTCAAGTCATCTGGTTTCCTAGTTTCACATATCAGATCAAGACATTCATTTATGAGCGCAAGAGAATCAAGATCAGGGGCATTATCCTCACCACAAGGCAAGCAAATTTCCTCAAGTTGAAGTTCTAAAGTGGAAATTTCTATACCTTCCAGCTGGAGTGGTGGAGCCCAATACATTACCTCATTAAGGGCACAAGCAGCGTCAAACTCATCCAATTCAACCTCCCTTCCTTTAAACTCTACTCGATCCCTAATAAGGTGTAGCTGGATGATTTCTGCCAGGTGTCTTATTGGCTTGCCCCAATTCTCTTTCATTCTCCGAAGCTGATTTTACTCCACCCTTTGGTCTGGTGTGAGTATGCGTATATCAAAGGGTTGTGGTGGCTTCACATATAGCTTATCTTCAATGTGATCTTCAAATGTGTCTTCCTCTTCTTGTGGCCTCTCAAAGTAGCTTGAAGCCATCACTACAAAACAGAAAACCTAGAATAGAAAGTTAGTAACTGTACAAAAGCAAAACAAAGCAAGAAAATAAAGCTTAGTCTCAAGAAAGATTGAAATCCTAATGATAAATCTACTAGTTCCCCGGCAACAGCGAAAAATTTGATACAGGAGTTTTCAAGGCTCCCAAGATCAAATCAATGTAGTATAGAAAGGTTGTCGAATCCAAAGAGAACTAGAGCCTTATAACACCAAAAATACACAAACTTTCTTAATCTAAGCAAATAGAAGATGGATGATGGTAACAAGCTAAGATCCTAGAAATATAAACAAGGTGATCTCAAATCCAATCAAGAAACAAACACAAGAATTTAACTTTCAATCAAATGCTAAGGTAGGATCCATGGGACTAGGGACTTGATTTTGGGTGACTAAGATCCAAGCTAGAGTGGCAAGCTATCAATCAAATACTTTCTTTATGCCTAGACACAATACTAAACAAAGTCTATCCCTAGATGAATGTTCATTTGCTAAGGTAACTCAAGCATCAAATCCCTTTGGTTGAATGTTACTAAAGCAATCATGGAGGACAAGTCTAATAGCAATCCTAGCTCCTTTAACATCAAATCCCTTTGGTAAAGCAAGCTAAAAGCATTTTGAAGAGTTGGTTCAGGCATTTCATCATACACCTTCCGGGCATGAAATGCCTAAGGATCTATTTTAGTATGATCAAGACTAAAATAGCATTGACAACCCTCAACAAGAAAAGAAAGAAGTAGATCTAACACTAAACACCCTAGATCTTGGAAAACCTAAAAACAGCAAAAGAAATTACTGAAAAACCCTTGAAAATTACTTAAACTCGGCCGGAAAAAAACGCCCCGGGTAGAGGTCGGGTCGCCCAATCCGCGCTGGTCTCGCCCGCGCTGGTCTTCCCGGGTCATCTGTGTCGCCCTGGCGGGTCGTCCACCCGCGACCATTCGCCTGCGAGAAGTCCTGTGTCGTCCGCGTCGCTCGCGCGGGTCGTCCATCCCGTGACCTTTCACCCGCGCTCGACCAGGGTTGATACGCCTCTAGTAAATTGATCATAACTCCTCCAATATAGCTCCAAATTACTTTAAACCACTTCCATTGAAAAGCTAACTCAATTTCCTATGTCTTCCCAGAATCTTAGAAACATAAAACATCTTTAAGGTCTCCATCCATGTTCATCTTTCACCCCCTTTTGGATCACAATGCTCCCAAACACTTCAAATCACTCTATGATACACTCCAACACCTGATAAAGACTCATGAATGCAATATGGACTCTAAAGATGCCTAATCCCTAATCTTTATGCTCAAAATGTACAAGATATGATGGCTAAAAACATGTAAATCTGCAAGATATCAGTTACGCACCGTAGATATGGTCCAGAGAAGGATCTCCGGTGCAGCACTCCTTGGGAGATGCAATACCTTGCCGCTTTCTTCTTGATCCTCCTGCTTTCGTTACGGTCTTCTTGGAGTATATCGTTCTCTAGGTACCCAATTATGGGAGTCATCTAGGTCTCTCCTTCTTCAATTGCAAAGATTGCTTCAAACGCTGACTCCTCAAGGGTAGCTGGCCATTGGAGAACCAGCAAAGCGATGCTCATCTGGCTTTTTATTTTGAGGGCAGACCCTGACTTGGCCAGAGCGTCGGCTTGCGAGTTCCGCTCCCTGGGGATCTGCATGAGCTTGTGGCTTCTGAATTTTTTGAGGAAGCGCTGAGCGACTGTCAGGTATTGGATCATTATGTCGTCCTTGTCCTGGAATTTTCCCTGCACCTGGTTGATTATCAGCTGGGAATCGCTGAAGACCTGGATATTCTTTGCACCCATCTGGTGGGAGAGTGTCAGTCCCGCGATTAAGGCTCCGTACTCGCTTTCGTTCTTTGTTTCCTTGAAGTTTCACCTTACGGCCCTTGAGGCCGTATTCCCTGTTGGCAAGGTGAGTATTATCCGACTCCGGCTCCTCCAATGTTACTGGACCCGTTGACGTACAGGGTCCATTCTCCTTCTTCCGTCGTCTTACTTTGGATGCGTACCTCTTGCTCCATAGCTGGGAGCAAGGTAGGCAAGAATTCAGCTACAAAATCAGCTAGGACCTGCGATTTTATAGCGGTAGCCGGCCGGAATATCATGTCATATTCTCCCAGCTCTACCGCCCATTTAGCCAGGCGTCTTGAGACTTCGGGCTTATGAAGGACCAGCTTAATGGGGAAAGAAGTGACAACTTTGACTGGATGAGCTTGAAAGTAAGGCCGTAGTTTGCGGGCAGCGACCATCAGGGCTAGAGCTAGCTTCTAGAGGTTTCTCACGTAATTTATTGAGAGCTGTTTGCTTCCTTCCTCGCGCACCAGGATGACACTGACGGCATGTTCTGAGATTGCGAGGTACAGCAGTAATACTTCGCCTGTCAAGAGTTTTGACAGGAGAGGAGGAGTAGTGAGATATGCCTTGAGTTCGTGTAGGGCAGATTCAAACTTCTCCGTCCATTGTAAATCCTTCGGGCTCTTTAGTCTCAGAGAAGGCATGAGACTTAATGGAGAGCCTGGAGATGAACCTGCTCGGGGCTGCCACTCTGCCCATTAACTTCTGGACTTCCTTAACATTCCTCGCGGAGTGAATGGATTGGATGGCCCTGATCTGTTCCAGATTAGCTTCGATGCCCCGGTGGGTTACGATGTACCCTAGGAACTTCCCGGAACTTACTCTGAATGAGCATTTAGTCGGGTTAAGTTTCATGTTATACTTCCGCAGGGTAGAGAAAGTTTGCTGCATATGTGAGATATGATCTTCGGCTTCTAGGGATTTTACAAGCTTGTCGTCAATATAGACCTCCATGGTTTGCTCAATTTGATCCGCAAACATCATGTTCACCAGCCTTTGGTAGGTAGATCCGGCGTTGTTCAGGCCGAAGGGCATGACTCTGTAGCAATAGATGCCCCTGGATGTCATGAAAGATGTCTTCTTATGGTCGTCTGGATGCATGAATATCTGACTGTAGCCGGAGAACGTGTCCATGAAACTCATTAGCTGGTGCCCGGCGGTAGCGTCGACAAGTTTGGCGATATGAGGTAGAGGAAAAGGATCCTTTGGACAGGACTTGTTAAGGTCTGTGAAGTCTATACAGACTCTCCATTTCCCGTTCTTTTTCTTGACCACCACCAAGTTGGCTAGCCACTCTGGCTACTGTACTTCGCGGATGAATCATGTGTTGAGCAGGTTCTTGACCTCCTTGTTGATGATCGCGTCCCTTTCAGGAGTGAACATCCTCCTCTTCTGCTTTACTGGCTGATGCTGGGGGTCTACTTGCAACTTTGGCATGATGACTTCCGGGTCGATCCTGGGCATGTCGACGTGGGACCAAGCAAAAAAAATCGGAGTTGGACCTGAGGAAGTCTATCAATATCCTTCTTAGTCCTTCAGAGAGCCTGGAGCCAACCTTGAGGCGTCGAGTCAGGTCCTCTTTGATCAGTGGCACATCGTCCATTTCTTCGACCTCCGGCTCTTCAGTATGCCCAGTCGGAGGCTTGCTCTGTAATTGCTATAATACATTTGTCTTTCCCTTTAGAGTAGTCTGGTAACAGGACCGGGAGTTCTCTTGCTCACCCCTGACTGTTCTTATGCCCCAGGGCGTGGGGAATTTCACCTTCTGATGTAGTGTTGACGGGACAGCTCCCATGTCATGGATCCAGAGTCGTCCAAGGATCATGTTGTAGGATGATAGGCAGTCGGCTACCAGGAACTTTGTCGACATGTTGATTCCTTCGGCGTACACTGGAAGAGTGACTTCTCTTGTGGTCTGCTTGATCTCTCCACTGAATCCCACAATTGGGTTGCTTTACACGTTACGGCACTTTCTTCCAGCCCCAGGTCTTGGTAAACGGCCTGGAATATAATGTTGCTGGAGCTCCCGTTTTCAACTAGTATCCTCTTCACCAGGCAGTTTGCTACAGTGAGCGATATGACCAGGGCTTCATGATGTGGGGCTAGGACCTTCTCCTGCTCTTTGGCCGTGAAACTTATTTCATTTGTTCCCAGGAGCAGGTGCTTAGGCTTCGCAGCCTCTAGGCCGTGCTTGGCGTTCCAGGTACTCTTCTTGGCGGCTGCATGGCTATGCCGCTTATCTCCGAGCCTCCGGATATGACGTGGATCGTTCGATCTTGCCGAGGTGGCGAGACCGGGACAGCTTCAGTGGGCCTTCCGGATGTTCTCGTGCTCAGATGGCTCTTGGCCCTGTCCGAAAGGAATTCCCGGAGATGTCACTGTTGGGGAAAAATAGTCAGCTATTAGATTTCTCCAGACCCCGGACAGGACACCGGCCCACAGGTTCCTGCTAAGAGATGGCACCCGGGTCCGACCCCTGCATCGGTCCCTTCCCCCGGGAAAAATGGAAAACTTCCGATTGGGAGAACTTTCCATCATTCCGAATATGGAAGATTTCCATGGGCTCCAAACCGACTCTCTGCAGTCCATGAAAGCTATATAAAAGGAACCTAAACTCTAAAGAAAAGGATCGACTCTTCAAGAATAAGAGACTAAGGTTAGGCGGCTAGAACTAGAGTTTATACACCAGTCTGTTGTAGTCCCTTATCAATCAATCAATAAAACGTCTCTTCAAGTCTATTTCTCTTATGTAGACGACGTCCCTGCTCAAGCTGAAAATCCCTTTGCAGATTTATATTTTTATATCACCTTTGAAACTACTTTTTCGACTACTACAAAGGAAACTCTTAGCGTAGAAAGCCGAACCGAGGAATGTACGCGGTTAATGAACGCAAAAGATGATATTACAGAAATTGATGAAGAGGATTCAGACGAATCTAGAATTGATATCGATCGATACCTTCAACGCACTATCGATCGACAGCCCACTTCGCTAGACGATTGGAGCTCCGAAAAGGCACCAAAATTCAAGTTAAAGCAACTGCCTGCCGGACTGAAATACGCATTTCTCTATGATAAGTCCTATCCGGTTATAGTAAATGCTGACCTGAGTAATGGAGAACTTGCACTCCCTCGAGGACATTCCTGGTATCTCTCCAGATCTCAGCATGCACCGTATTCATTTAGAAGACGAATCGAAATCTTCGATAGAACACCAGCGAAGGCTCAACCCTAATCTCAAATATATAGTTAAAAAAAAAAGAAATTATCAAACTGCTAGATGCCGAAGTCATTTCCCCGATTTTGGATAGCAATTGGGTGAGCCCGGTGCATGTTGTACACAAGAAAGGAGGAATTACAGTGGTAAAGAACGATAAGGACGATATCATCCCTACCCGGACCGTCACTGGACATCGGATGTGTATCGATTATAGGAAACTAAATGCAGCCACTCGGAAAGACCATTTTCCTCTACCCTTCATCGATCAAATGCTCGAGAGATTAGCAAATCATCAATATTACTGTTTTCTCGACGGTTATTCTGGATTTTTCCAAATCCCTATCCACCCGGACGATCAAGAAAAGAAAACATTCACATGTCCCTACGGAACATTTGCCTATCGTAGAATGCCTTTTGGACTTTGTAACGCATCCGCCACATTTCAGCGGTGTATGATGTCCATCTTCACAGATATGATTGAGGATTTTATGGAAGTCTTTATGGATGACTTTTCGGTTCACAGATCCGTTTTAAAAGTTGTCTCGACCATCTATGCAAAGTACTAGCAAGATGCGAAGAAAAGAATCTTGTTCTGAATTGGGAAAAGTGCCACTTTATGGCCACTAGTGGAATCATCCTTGGACATAAAGTGTCCGCTGCCGGTATAGAAGTAGATCGTGCAAAAATAGAAGTTATGACCGGTTTACCAGCACCCGCTTCAGTGAAAGATGTGAGAAGTTTTCTCGGGCATGCTGGATTTTATAGGAGGTTTATTCAAGATTTCAGCAAGATTGCTAGACCTTTGACAGCCCTCCTGTGTAAAGAAGTCAAATTTGACTTCACCCCCGATTGTCTCAAAGCTTTCGAAGAAATTAAAACATCTTTGATTAGCGCACCCATCGTACAAGCACCCGACTGGAACCTTCCATTTGAAATTACGTGCGATGCGAGTGATTTTTCTGTAGGTGCAGTTTTGGGTCAAAGAAAAGACAAGAGATTGCATGTTGTTTATTACGCCAGTTGAACTCTCAACGAAGCGCAAAGGAACTATGGAACTACGGAAAAAGAGCTATTGGCAGTAGTCTTCGCATTCAAATTTTTTTGCCAATATCTTGTTGGCTCGAAAGTCATTGTTCATACTGACCATGATGCGATTAAATACCTAATGCAAAAGAAAGACGCACGGCCGAGACTTATTCGATGGATCTTGCTACTCCAAGAGTTTGATATAGAAATTAAAGATAAGAAAGGAATAGAAAATGGAGTCGCAGATCACCTATCTAGGATAAGAGTCGATGATGATGTTCCAATTGACGACTTCTTACCTACGGAAAACGTCTACCAAACTGAAGACCTGTTCATAGGTCACATTGGACTGACCTATCACCCATCAATCGATTCTGATAATCCAACAGATGTCGATACGGAAGGAAACATATCGATCGATACTAGCGTTACCAAATCAATCGACGCTAATGATAACCAATCAATCGATATCACACGTGGGCAACATATCGAGACTTCTTCAGAAACAATCACCATTGATTTAGCGGTTCATGTTGCCTGCGACCCTCTAAACACTGTAGAAGCAGACTCTCCCGAAGATAAAAGTTTAAGTCTGGAGGTGCACGCAATAGACGTAGGTTAAATAATCGACCTTGGTATGCTGACATAGTAAATTATTTAGCTGCTGACGTGGAGCCAGAAAATCTCCAAGGTTATTCGAGGAAGAAGTTCTTTAGAGAAGTTAGAAGATATCATTAGGATGAACCTCACTTATATAAGCACTGTCCCGATGGAATATACAGACGATTTATCGCCGAAACTGAAATCAATAATGTCTTATTTCATTGCCATGGATCCGACTATGCTGGACATTTTGCAACCTTTAAAACGGTAGCAAAAGTTCTTCAAGCAGGTTTCTGGTGGCCGACAATGTTTCGCGACACCCATGCTTACATCGCAAAATGTGATAGATGCCAACGTAGAGGAAAAATCAGCAAAAGACATGAAATGCAACAAAAATTTATTCTCGAAGTTGAAGTCTTTGACTGCTGGGGAATTGATTTTATGGGCCCCTTTCCATCCTTTTACGGAAATAAGTACATCTTAGTTTCTGTAGACTATGTGTCCAAATGGGTTGAAGCAGTTGCTTCCCCAACGAATGATGCTCCAATAGTTGTCAAATTTTTCAAAAGCATCGTTTTCCCTTGTTATGGAGTGCCTCGAGTAGTAATAAGTTACGGTGGAACCCACTTCATTAATAAGATTTTTGATCGACTACTCAAAAAGAATGGAGTCCATCACAGAGTTGCCACAATCTACCACCCGCAAATAAGTGGGCAAGTAGAAGTATCCAATAGACAAATAAAAGAAATCTTGGAAAAGACTGTAGGAACATCCCGAAAGGATTGGTCTAGGAAATTGGATAATGCACTCTGGGCCTATAGGACTGCATTCAAAACTTCATTAGAACTACAACATTTCATTTACTTTATGGAAAAGCCTGTCATTTACCAGTTGAACTTGAACACAAGGCGGCCTGGACAGTCAAACTGCTAAATTTCGACATTAAGCCCGCTGCTGAAAGGCGACTTATCCAGTTAAATGAATTAGATGAAATCCAAAACGGCTTATGAGAATTCGAAGATATAATAAGGAAAAGACGAAATCCTATCATGACAAGATTTATAAGGAAAAGACGAATTCGAAGATTTATAAGGAAAAGACGAACCTGATGACCAAGTACTGCTTTATAATTCCCGACTTTCCTTGTTTCCCGGAAAGCTCTGATCTCGTTGGGCAGGACCTTTCACAGTTAAGGAAGTACGACCTTACGGAGCAATAACTCTGTTTGACGAAAAAGGAAACGAATTCACCGTGAATGGACATAGAGTTAAACATTATTGGGCCAAAGCAGAAATCCCAGATATTGATAATCTGCGATTGGATATTCCAGTCGGAGACTGCTTTAAATTAGTCCAGCTCACGACTTAAAATAAGCGCTGAGTAGGAGGCAACCCACTAATAAGATTTAGGATTTTACATTTAAGTGCTCAAATTATAAAAAAAAAAAGAATAAGGGATAACGCTAAATATCGATTGATAGCAAGGTAAGCATATCGATCGATGCGGACAAATCGAGGACGAGGTTCATTAACCTCGATATCCGCCGTTTCATTCCCAAAATCACAAAACACACCCGAAGAAGGAAAAACCTTTTTCTCTCTCTGGAAACCAAACCGATTTCCACCATTCCTTCCCTCAATGCTCTTGGTTTTCATCTCTCTATCTCATTTGTTCATCTATTCAACCGATCTACAAGGTATAAGCTCGAAATTCTCTATTTTCAGATTTTCTTTGGTTGGGTTTTGATATGAACAAAAATCAATCGATTAGGCTCGGATTTGGTCGATTTAGGTTGCTAGAATGATGAAATAGGTTCTAGAATCGATCGATTTAAACTTGGTGTTTTGAAATTGCGATTTGGGTTGAGATTTTTCTTGCATGTTTCGCGATGTCGTGTCGATCGACACTAGAGATGTCGTATCGATCGAAACTACTGTTCAGAAATCGTTCGATGTCTAACATGACATATCGATCGATACTAAGCTATCAACATCGATCGATCCCTCGTTCTGAGTATCGATCGTTGCAAAGCATCACCGATTGCACTTACTAATTTTACACTTTTGTTTTGTTTGCAGATGAGCTCACGGAGAGACAGTAGACGAGAGAGCAGGACGAAGAGAAGGCTCGATAACCCGAGCACCTCTAGGGCCCCACCCGAACCACCATCTTCTTCATCTCCACCTTTATCCTCATCATGACAGTCTCCGCCACGACAGCCAGACGAGCGCTACCCTTGGCCTAGGAATCTTACAAAGGCCATCCCGACAGTGGAGCGGTTTGAGGACCCGTCCACAGCAGTTCGGAATACTGCCTGCACACACCGTCGGAGGACGGATACTTGGGACAACTACGATAGCCCATACTACAACGCATGGCTGCATGTCGACATTGGTTCCATGCGCTTCATAAACGAGGCCACCGAGAGGCGACTCGGTATTCAGTCCGATTTGGAGGACATGATCAGGCAGCTTGGGTTTGGTACCATGGCCACACACCCTACGACCTTTATCCCTCTCTGGTCAGGCAGTTCATTGCCACCGCTGATCTTTCCTACACCACGTCGACTGGCCGAGTAACAGGCAACGGCACCCTCTCCTTCTTTGCCAGAGGTGTCAGATACCACATCACCGTCTCCGAGCTCTGTGAGATCTACGGGTTCGACGCTGCTGCTGCCACCATTGGTGTCCCTGAGTTTCCAAAACTCAGTGAGTTCTGGAGTATCATAGGCACAGGCCAGTGGAGCACATCCGTCACCCAGACCGACATCCGCCACCCGACCCTGCGTTACTTCATTAGGGCTCTTGCCAGCACACTGCTGTGCAAGATGGAGCCCAACAAGGTGTGGATGGACAAGCTTACACAGTTATTCCTTGCGATGGACGGATTGGTGGATCTGCAGCATTTGGACCCGGACCGCGAGATGCCCACGCCCAACCTTGGATCTCTCTTTGCCCAGCACCTGGTGAGCCGGAAGATGAAGCCCTTTAAGGGCATTGGCAGGAATAAGGAGACGGTCGGGAGCTTGCTTACACCGATCTTCATACACTTAAGCATCCGCTTGGATGCAGCGTCAGCATGCACTTCCCGAGTCTACTTGGACGTGGGACATCTATCATCAGCCCAGTGGCTGAAGGAGGGCCTGCGTTGGAGTTTTAGGACAGATGAGCGCCTCCGTCTTCTGCAGCTACCAGCCCCTCACATTACAGATTTTACTGGAAGCATCGATAGACTTCGGTTCCAGCCAGATGAGCCTTTCCTCCGCAACCTCCAGGACATGTCACACAGAGTCCCGGGAGCACGCAGAGCACCAGCTACTCAGGGCCCACCAGAGGCACCATTACCCGACTTCCCCATCATACCGGAGATCCCGATCCGCGATCATGGAGACTTTCAGAGGGTTTGATGTCTTGCATATTTTCATATTTTTAGCCATCTTTTTATTGCATTCTTTGAGTTATAGGCTAAGGTTTAGGCATGTCTAGGATCATTTTGCATTCATTTGTCCTTATCAGGTGTTGGAGTATGCTTTGGTGAGATTTGAGTTGTTTGGGAACCTTATGACCCAAAAAGAAGTGAAGAATCAAGATTGGCCATAAGAAGAGAAGTGAAATCAAGAGAAGAGAGTTGGACCGGGTGGCCTTGACCGGCTACACACACCCGGACATATCAGATAGGATCAGTACATCCGGATGACCGGGCTGATGCATCCGGACTCGAGTAACCGGACGGAAGAAGAGACGGACAGCCGAGGAGACGCGTCCGGGTGGGAGCACCCGGTCAGGAGGAACCCGGAGCAGACTGATGGACGGCCGGGGAGACGCGTCCGGGTAGGAGCACCCGGACGATGAGAACTGATGAACGGCCGGGGAGACGCGTCCGGGTAAGAGCACCCGGACGGGAGAGCAAGATGCGTCCAGTCCGAGGGACGACCGGGGTGGCCTGTCCGGCTAGGAGTACCCGGTTGTGAAGAAGGTGCTGATGACCGGGGTGAGACGGCCGGGGTGAGACGGACGGCATGGAACCCGGACGGAGCAAAGAACGCGGCCAGCTGGACGGCCGGGTAGCCTGGACCGGGTTGGAAGGTGTTGATTTACCCCTCACCGAGTTTTGTACCTCATTCCTATTGGTTTAGACCCATTTAGCTTAAGGGCTTTTTAGTAATCTTATTCTATGTTTCTAGGGCTTTTAAGCCTAACTATAAGTACCCTTGTTATCCCTAAGGTGGGACTTATGTTATTTTCTATCTAAGAACACATAAACCTCTTGAGTAAAGCTTCATCTTTGATTGATAATCTCATCTTATCTTGTGTTCTTGATTGTTTGATTTCATCCCTTTCTTTCTCTATATGTTTAAGCTTGAATCTCTCATGGGTTTAAGAGTAAGCATGTGGATTAGTGAGTAGATCCATTTAAGATCCATGGGTTAGGGTGATTGAGAGTGATTAAGTGTAGATCCAAGGTGCTTAGTGTTAGATCTATCATTTCCTTGCATTGATTTGGTGTTCTTAAAGCTATATTTGAGTTGGCCTCTCAAACATAGAGTCATAGGCATTTCATGCCCGGAAGGTGTTCTATGAAATACCTGAACCAACTCATCTATGCTTTTAGCTTGCTTTGCCTAAGGGATTAGTTGTCAAAGAAGCTAGGATTGCTATTAGACTCATTCTCCATGTTTGCTTTGATCATTACAGCCAAAGGGATTTGGTGTAGTTGGGTGATCATTCCAAAAGAGCATTCATCTAGAGATAGAGCTTGCTTAGTTTTGTTGTCTAGGCATAAGGAATTAGATTGATTGAAAAGTTAGCATCTTGGATTGAATCTTAATCATTTGATATCAAGTCCCTATACCCATGGGTCTCATTCTCCTCATAAGAAAAAAAGTTTTACTTTTTGTTGCATTTTACTTATTGTCTTAGTTTAATCATCATCCTCTTTAATGATTGCATTTAGATTAAGCATAGGCTTGCATTCCCTCTGTTTCATGGTCACTTAGAACTGGTTCGACAATCTTATATACTACATCATTTGATTCGAACTCTTAGAAAAGTCCTTTCATCAAATTGGCACCGTTGCCGGGGTTCTAAGTTGATTGTGACATTGGGATTTAGTCACTTGATTGAGACTATATCATTTTTCTTTTCTTCTGATATTGATTCTCCTTTTGCATCTTCCTTTGATTTTCAGGTGTATGAACACAAGAAGCAGGGGTGCAACTAACCTGTTTCCCACTGTTGAAGAGATAGCTACACTTGAGAGGGAAATAGCAAGAAGGAGAAGAGAAGAAGAGCAACAGGCTCACATTCAGAGGTTGGGGTTTGAGATGGATGATCACCAGCATCAACCTCAAGATGGCAATGGTCAAGGAGCTGACAACCTTGGACCACAGCGCCAGCAACAACAACAGCCACAGAGGCCAGCTAGAGCCATTGGCACCTATGACCGTCCTCACATTCATGGCAACAGGACGGGCATCCACAAGAACAACTTTGAGATCAAGTCAGGGTTGTTGAGTGTGATTGAGAACAACAAGTACCATGGCTTGGCTGTAGAAGACCCATTTGATCACTTGGACAAGTTTGATAGCTATTGTGGCTTGTCCAAGACCAATGGTGTGTCCGAAGATGCCTTCAAGCTCAAGTTGTTTCCATTCTCTCTAGGAGACAAGGCACGCCAATGGGAGAAATCTCTACCTAGTGATTCCATCACTACTTGGGATGATTGCAAAGGCCTTCTTGGAGAAATTCTTCTCCACATCAAGGACAGCCAAGCTGAGGAATGAAATCTCTAGTTTCCAGCAGAAGAACTTGGAAAGCTTTAGTGAAGCATGGGAAAGGTTCAAGGGGAATCAAGCTAAGTGCCCACACCATGGCTTCTCAAAGGAGAGTTTGCTGAGCACATTCTATAGAGGTGCCCTTCCTGAGTTTAGAGCAAGATTGGATACAGCAAGCAATGGTTTCTTCCTGGGCAGGTCTGAAGAAGATGCTGAGGAGCTGGTGGACAACATGGTGAAGAGTGATTCAGTTTACAGTGGAGAACATGACAGAGCTGATAGAACAACCAGAGTTGATGACAACCAGACCAAGAAGGAAATCAAATCCTTGCAAGAGAAGATCGACTTGCTGATTGCTAACCAAGCCAAACAGGAGCAGATCCACTTTGTGGGTGGTCCAAGTCAGGAAACTCCTCCTAAGGTTAATGAAGTTGAAGGATTAAAAGGGAAAGAAGAGCTTTGCTTCATCAACAACAATGGTACTTGGTACAGGAAGAAGCCTAACTTTCAGTACAACAACTACCAGCAAAGGTCTTATCCCACCAACCAGCAAGGAGGCTATCAGCCCAAGCAAAACACTCAGCAAGGGAACTACCAGCCTAGGCAGAATCCTCCTCCTGGTTTTACAAACCATGGCAATCAGTCTACTCAAGCTCAAGGTAGCTCCTCCCAAGCTAAAGCTCCAGATTCATCTATGGAAGCTATGTTCAAACAATTGTTGGAAGGTCAAGCTAGAGCAGCCAAAGACATTGGCCATGAGTTCAAGACTGTTCACTCCAAGATTGATAGCAGCTATACTGAGCTAAACAACAAGATTAGAACTTTGGAGAATCAGTTTGCTTCTATGAACTCTCAGCCAAGTCGCCAACAAGGAACACTACCAGGAAAGGCTGAGCAAAACCCCAAGGAGCCAATGAAGGCAATCACTTTAAGGAGTGGTAGAGAGCTACCTCCAAGAACTCTCCCAAGGATGGTGAGACACTGGGGTGGCCATCAACATTGATGATGATGTTGTGATTGTAGATGAGAAGGTTGATGAGGAAATTCTAGAAAAGATTGTTGAAGCTAAGGGTAAAGGAAAGGTTGGAGAAGAGAAGAAAGCACTAAAGCATGATGAAGTTGCCACTCCAACAAAAGAGTCTTCTTTTGTTCCTCCTCCCTATGAACCTAAGCTGCCATTTCCTGGAAGATTCAAGAAGCAACTTTTGAGAAGTACAAAGCACTCTTTGAGAAGCAAATGAGTGAGGTTCAAGTCACAATGCCCATCATTGATGCCTTCATGCTTGTCCCTCAATACAGCAAATTCTTGAAGGATGCTCTGGCTGCCAAGAAGAAGGAAATGGTAGGCATGATGGTTCTTACTCATGAGTGCAGTGCCATTATCCAGAGATTGACAATCCCTAAGAAGCTAGAGGATCCGGGCTGCTTTACACTACCTTGTGCCATTGGTCCTTTGATGTTTGAGAGATGTCTATGTGATTTGGGAGCTAGTGTCAGTCTCATGCCTCTATCAGTTGCCAAGAAGCTTGGGTTCAGCCAATACAAGAAGTGCAAACTCTCTTTGGTGCTTGCTGACCGCTCAGTCAAATTCCCCATTGGTATCCTTGAAGACCTCCCTGTGATGGTGGGAAATTGTGAAATTCCTCTTGATTTTGTTGTTCTTGAGATGGATGAAGAAGCTAGAGACCCCTTGATCCTTGGAAGACCATTCTTAGCCACAGCAGGAGCCCTTATCAATGTGAAGGAAGGCAAGATTGATCTTCATTTGGGGAAAGAGCACACTCTTCATTTTGATATCAATGAGGTAATGAAGAGGTCAACTGTGCAAGGCCAAGTGTTTTACATAGAGGAGATGGAAGCTCTTGCTGATGAGCTCCTTGAGGAATTAGCACTAGGAGAGTTGACAATAGAGGACCCTTTGCAGCATGCTTTGACAGTGGATAAAGAGGTCCAAGTGGTTGAGAACCAAGAGAGTGATGCTATTGTGGCCATGCTGGATTCTCACAAGAAGATTGAGGATAAAGGCCAGTATGAGGAGCTCAAACATGAGATGCACCATGCTGTTTCAGCCACTCAACAAGAGGACACCCAACAAGATGATTGGAGTGAGCTCAAGGCACCAAAAGTGGAGCTAAAACCTCTTCCCCATGGTGTAAGGTACGCATTTCTAGGCCCTAATGAGTCATATCCTGTCATTGTGAGTAGTGAACTTACTGAACATGAGCTTTCTCAACTTTTAAATGCACTTAAAAAGTTTAGAAAGGCAACTGGATACTCACTAGATGATATTAAGGGATATCACCTTCTTTGTGCATGCATAGGATACATCTAGAGGATGAATCAATGACTTCTATAGAGCATCAAAGAAGGTTGAATCCTAACCTGAAGGATGTTGTAAAGAAGGAGATTCTTAAGCTCTTAGATGCTGGTGTTATCTACCCTATTTCAGATTCTAAATGGGTATCTCCTGTGCATGTAGTTCCAAAGAAATGTGGTATCACTGTGGTTAAAATGACAAGGATGAATTGATACCAACTAGAACCATAACTGGCCATAGGATGTGTATTGATTATAGAAAGCTCAACTCTGCATCTAGAAAGGATCATTTTCCATTGCCATTCATTGATCAAATGCTTGAGAGGCTTGCAAACCATCCTTTCTATTGTTTTCTCGATGGGTATTCAGGGTTCTTCCAAATCCCCATACATCCCAATGATCAAGAGAAGACAACATTCACATGCCCCTATGGCACCTTTGCTTATCGAAGGATGCCATTTGGGTTATGTAATGCTCCAGCAACCTTTCAAAGGTGCATGATGTCTATCTTCTCGGATCTCATTGAGGATATAGTGGAGGTATTCATGGATGATTTCTCTGTCTACGGATCTTCGTTTTCTGCTTGTTTGTCCAACTTGTGCAGGGTCCTACAGAGATGTGAAGACACCAACCTAGTGTTGAATTGGGAGAAGTGTCATTTCATGGTCAAAGAGGGGATTGTTCTTGGACACAAGATTTCAGAAAAGGGCATTGAAGTGGATAAGGCTAAGATTGAGGTGATGGTCAGCTTGCCACCACCAAAGACAGTGAAAGACATCAGGAGCTTCCTTGGCCATGCTGGGTTCTATAGAAGATTCATCAAAGACTTCTCAAAGGTTGCTAGACCCATGACAAAGTTGCTATGCAAGGAGGCAGCTTTCAGCTTTGATGAAGATTGTCTTGAAACCTTCAAAAAGATAAAGGGTGAACTGGTTAGTGCCCCCATTGTCCAGCCACCTGATTGGGACCTCCCTTTTGAGATAATGTGTGATGCTAGTGACTTTGCTGTTGGGGCTGTCCTGGGGCAGAAGAAGGATGGCAAAACTCATGTGATTTATTATGCTAGCCAAACCCTGAATGATGCACAGATGAAGTATGCCACAACAGAGAAAGAGATGCTGGCCATTGTCTTCGCCTTTGAGAAATTCAGAAGCTACCTGGTGGGTTCCAAGGTCATTGTGTATACTAACCATGCAGATTTGAGGCACCTCCTAGCAAAGAAGGATGCCAAGCCAAGACTACTAAGATGGATCCTTTTGCTTCAAGAGTTTGACTTGGAGATTAGAGACAAGCCAGGGATTGAGAATGGAGTTGCTGATCACTTATCCAGGTTGAGGATTGAAGGTGGAATCCCTATTGATGAGGGACTTAGACAAGAGCATGTCATGGCCATCATGTCAGTGGTGGCAGTCATTGAGACTGGAAAAAAGATTGAAGAGGTTAAGGCAGCTGAAGAGAACAACTTACCTTGGTATGCTGATTTGGTATGACTGGGAAGGAACCATTGGGGCTTGCGGGGTATGAGAAGAAGAAGTTCTACAAGGACCTGAAGAGATACTATTGGGATGAACCATACCTTTACACCCTATGCAAAGATCAGATTTATAGAAGAGTGGTGGCTGAAGAAGAAGTTGAAGGAATCCTCTCACATTGCCATGGATCTTCCTATGGAGGCCATTTTGCTACATTCAAGACTGTCTCAAAGGTGCTACAAGCTGGATTTTGGTGGCCACACATGTTCAGGGACTCACAAGACTTCATTTCAAGATGTGACTCTTGCCAAAGGAGTGGGAACATTACTAAGAGGAATGAGATGCCTCAAAACCCAATCCTTGAAGTGGAAGTGTTTGATGTTTGGGGGATTGACTTCATGGGACCCTTCCCTTCTTCTTATGGCAACAGATACATCTTGGTGGCTGTGGACTATGTATCAAAGTGGGTGGAAGCAATAGCAAGTCCTACAAATGATTCAAGAGTGGTGGTCAAAATGTTCAAGAGCAATATCTTCCCAAGGTTTGGAGTTCCAAGAGTGGTCATAAGTGATGGAGGTTCACATTTCATCAACAAGGTATTTGAGGGTCTTCTCAAGAAGAATGGAATGAAACACAAGGTTGCAACACCCTATCACCCTGAAACAAGTGGCCAAGTGGAGGTCTCCAACAAGCAAATCAAGGGAATCTTGGAGAAGGTTGTAGGAACCAAGAGGAAGGATTGGTCAGCCAAGCTTGATGATGCTCTTTGGACATATAGAACAGCATTCAAGACTCCTCTAGGCACTACTCCTTTCGACCTTGTCTATGGGAAGTCTTGCCATCTGCCAGTTGAGCTTGAATACAAGGCATTGTGGGCTGTGAAGCTTCTAAACTTTGACATCAAGTGTGCAAAGGAGAAGAGACTTCTTCAACTAAATGAACTGGATGAGATAAGCCGGTCGTGCAACAAGCCAGATGGACCGGGGAAGGGACGTCCGGGGTAACCTACCCGGTCGTGAATCGGACGGATTGACTGACCGGGGTGCATGTGTCCGGGTAACAGCACCCGGTCGTGGAGACAGCAGAACAGACCGGGGACGACCGTCCGGGGTAACCTACCCTGTCGTTCTCCGCATGCCAAGATCCGCAAACAGCCCGATGGAGCCCCACGACCCGCGTATGACCCGGCCGCGATCCAAGGTAAGTTTCTCTACCCCTAAACCGACCCAAACCCACCTAAACCGACCCAAACCCACCTAAACCGACCCAAAACCCATCCACCCGACCCAGAAACCTTTTAAAACCCTAAGCCACCCTCTCTCTCCTCATTTCATCTTCTTCCTCACATCATAATCCTCTCTAGCCTCCAAGAACATAAATCCCCATAACTTTGTCAAATCTCAACCAATTCACAAATTTCTTTTTCCCACATCCAAGCCTTCTTCCCCTAGATCTAATTCCTTGAATCTTTTCATCTTTATCCTTCATCCAAAGCAAGGTATGGTATCTCTAAGTTCAAATTCGTAACCCTCATGAACCCTAAAAATTTGAACTTGAAATTTGAGCCTTTTCTTGCTAGATTCTTGTAAATTAGACTAGGGAATGCTTATATATCATGATGGGTAGTTGATTTCATGGTGGAATTGAGCTTAATTTGAACTTTGAAAAATTAGGGTTCATGAGATTTGGGGGTTTTTCATAAAATGCTTGTTTTAGGTTGTTCTTGGGTTAGATTGGATGCTAGGTTGATGGAGAACTTCAATTTAGGCCATTTTAAGCTTGATTGTGCTTAATTGAGAGGTTTTGATTCTTAGAGATTCTTTATTGCTCATAAAAAAAAAAAAAAAAAAAAAAAATTGAGCATGAGAATTCTCTAGGATGTTCTAAAGTCTTTTTGCTTAAAAGTTTGTTTCTTGTGAGTAATTGATCATTGGAATTGTAACTCTTATGCTTTTGATCATATTCCTCATATTGAAAGCTTTTTCCTTCTCAAGCTTACTCTTTCCAAGGTCTAAAGTTTCAGGTACCAATAGCGAAAGAGTGAAGCTGATCTTGAAGTTGAGAAGCAAGAGCGCAGCAAGACACACTGCTCAGTTTGGAAAATCTTTGGGTTCACAGCCTGGTACAGAAGAGGAGCGCCGCCAGCAAGCCTTGGCACTACTAAGGAAGAAAGCACAAGCCAAGAAAGATGGGAAGAGAGTTGTTGCTGATAAGAGTGTGGCTGTTGGTGCTCACAAGCAAGCCAAGAGGGATGGAAAGAGATTAGCTATTGGAGACAGTGTGGCTGATGGTACTCACATGGAGGCTCCTCCCAAGAGAGCTAAGGCACCAAGAAACTCTAGTGTGGGAACTCTGAATGAGAAGACAAACAACAAAGGTGATCATACCCTTGCTCACACTATGAAGGCTATGACTCCACCTAGGAGTGCACCAGACCCTGTGCAAGAAGTTGTAGAACACCTCAACCAGCAAAACAAGGAAGAGAAGTTGGCAAGGGCTAGAGCAAAGAAGCAAGGCAAGAAGCCAATGGTTGCAGAAAGTGAAGGTGAAGAAGATGAGACATCTTCTAATGATGAGCATGCTGATCCTAAATCAAAGTATGACAAGAGGGATAGGTCCAAGGCACCAACTGAAGATGAACTGGTCGACCTTTTGAGGAATGGCATTGTTTGGGTCCCTACCAGATTTGTTCATAAGATGATCTTGCAAGAAATGTACTTTGATGATGATGTTCAAGCCATGCTTGAGCACATGAAGATGGGCAGCCTCTACTCAGCAGCCTACCCTACTCACAAGGAAGTCTCTTGTCAATTCTTGGCTACACTAGAAGCAACCTTTCACTCTTCCAAGCATGCACAGCAAGGATGGGGAGAAATTAAATTCAAGATTGAGGGTGAGGTGTACTCCATGTCTTTCACAGAGATTGGTGACATTCTTGGCCTTGAGGATCAGAAACATTCTTCACTTCCCACACTCAAGACAGCCCCTAAGGAGAAGACCATTGCTGAATCAATGTGGACCTTGTTAACTGGACAAGGGAAAGGAGGCCAAAAAGAGAAGAATGGTGCTATAAGACATCCGGTCATGCGCTATCTCCACAGGCTGCTTAACCACACCCTCTTCCAGAAGAAAGAGATAGGGAACGTTGCTGGAGACGAGCTGATATTTCTTCACCAAACAGCCCGACACTTTGCTTCCTTTCCTCAGCTCCCTGTTGTCCCGGATGACTTCTACTCAGATTTTGGTATGGTTGGTTTCCTTGTTCAGCGCTTCCTGCACTACAAGAGTTGGGCTTGGACAAACCGTGACTCAGGTCCTCAGATTGGCATTGGTGGATGGATAACTCCATTACTAGCCTCTCAAGGGATTGATTTGGGTGATGATGGAGTAAGTCCTACTTTCTTGGATGGAGCTTACCTGAAGAAAGCTCAGTTTTTAAGTGGAAGGTTTGATGGGAGATGCGTCTACTCCTATTCACGAGGTGGCAAAAGGGCTGAGATGTTACTGCCTAACCCAGCACTCATTTCATTAAGTACTTCAGAAGGAGACATCAGCTTTGACATCAGTGAGGAGCACCTCCTCAAGAGTCATGGACTTCTCTGCCCTGTGACCCTTCCTCAGAGTGAAAGAGCAGCAAAAAAGAAGTATGTCTATGATCAGGGGTACAGCAGCAGAGCCACTGCTCATCTCTTTGGTCCCCCTCGCTACAAATTCGAGCAGTGCACCAGTGTCCTGCCTATTGGGCCCCTTCGCCAAGCTCATGACCAGACCAGCACCCTCCAGAGGTGGAACAGAGCTCAAGATAGAACCATTTTCAAGCTCACCCACCAGTGCAAGGAACTGAAAAGAACTGTGAAGAGGCAAGCTGAAGCTTCAGCTCGGTTATTGAAGAAAGTGTCTGAGGTCCTAGCTAGGGGAGCTGTAGCTGGCTGCAAGGCTGAGGACTTTGATTTTGATGCTCTCAATGCACTCCCTCCTCAGCCACTTCATGAACCCTCTGCACCTAGAACCAGGAAGCAAGCTCTCCGCCGCTTGAGGAACCCTTACATTGCTCCTTCCGCGTCCGGAAACAAGTCACCATCCCTAAGCACCACTTCTGATGAAGATGACTCTCAGGGTGAGGCATCAGCCTCATCCCACGCTCCATAGAGATAGTTATAGCATAGAAAAACCAAAAAAAATTGAAAAATTTTGAAAAGCACAAAAAGAATCATGTAGTTGCATTAGGATTGAGTCTAGATCATTCACTTGCATTAAAAAAAAAATAATAAAAAAAAAAAATCATCATATAGGTTGCATCATGCATAAAGGGATAAGGATGATAGTTGCCTTGTAAAGATGCTCATGCTATGTTCTTAAAGTGATAACCTTTATAATCATAGTAAGTAGCTTGAACAATCTTAGGATAGCTTGTAAATTTTGTGCCTTGAAAACTCTTCCTAAAGCTTATTTGATTGATTGATGCTATCTCTTTGAAGTTTGCTCCTGTCATATTTAGACTCTAAGTCTCTTGCTCATGGTCCCTTGTGTACTAAGTCATGGATAGAACACTTGAGTTGTCCCTCCCATTCTTTGCCTATCTTTTTGGATAAACTCAAGTGGCACTCCACACCCTAAAACCCTTACCTCCTTTCAAGCCTTCATTATTTGTTGAGTGAGGCCTTCTTTGTAAAGCTTTACATGTGCATAATGTTGAGAGTATTGGGAACGACAATGCTTGGTCTCCATTTTAGCTAGATTAGACACTCATATTGTCTAGCTTCTAGGATGGGGTGAGTGTTGTAAAGTTTGATCTTGGGAGTGTGAGAAAGAGAGGAAAGGAATGGTAGACTCTTAGAACTCAAAAGTGATTAAGTCTTTAGGGTAAAGCAAATGAAAGTCTAGCTCAAGTTTGTAATGAAAGTCTTGGCCCCATAAAAAAAAAAAAAAAAAAAAAAAAGATAAAAAGAAGAGAAAAGAAAAGAAAAAAAGAGATGAATAAAGAAAGGGGCTAGCAAAGTTGTTATGAGCTAGTAAGTGTTTAAAAGTGTAAAACTCCCTTGTAGACTTCAAAAAGTGAAGAGTTCTAAGTGAGAAAATGTTCTTGAGAGTTTGGGAATTCTTTGGGTGAGTGAGGAGAGAGTGGGGCTTGGCATTGGGGAATAGAGTAAAATTTGCTTTCATGTTTAGGAAAAGGGTAGGACAATGGAGATTGAGCATTGTATGCATGAATTGATCTCTTTCTTAGATATATTATGTGCAATGTCAAAGCTATTTTGTTTTTAGAGTAAACCACCTTCAAAGATCCTTTTTGAACTTCTTGATTTATTTTGCATCAAGGCTTTTCTCACCAAACCAAATGACTTGGACCATTTGACCATTTGCAAGAGATCTTTTGAGTTTGCTTAATGATTGTTAGAGAGCAAGTGGATTTGTGGATTGTGGATTCATGATGAGTAAGTGTAGGGATAAAAGGAGTTAAGATATGCCTTGTGAAGTTAGAGTTGGATTAAGTGTTTGCTCTAGCTAGTTGTTATGATTATACGAGGTTATCAAGTTGAGAACTAAGAAGAGCATTCTTTTGGCTATGAGTCCCCTCCTTCACACCTCTCCTCCTTAGTCCTTACTAGTATACTTGTGGACAAGTAAAGGACTAGTGTGGGGGAGTTGATGTCTTGCATATTTTCATGTTTTTAGCCATCTTTTTATTGCATTCTTTGAGTTATAGGCTAAGGTTTAGGCATGTCTAGGATCATTTTGCATTCATTTGTCCTTATCAGGTGTTGGAGTATGCTTTGGTGAGATTTGAGGTGTTTGGGAACCTTATGACCCAAAAAGAAGTGAAGAATCAAGATTGGCCATAAGAAGAAAAGTGAAATCAAGAGAAGAGAGTTGGACCGGGTGGCCTTGACCGGCTACACACACCCGGACGGATCAGATAGGATCAGTACATCCGGATGACGGGCTGATGCGTCCGACTCGAGTAACCGGACGGAAGAAGAGACGGACAGCCGAGGAGACGCGTCCGGTGGGAGCACCGGTCAGGAGGAACCCGAGCAGACCGATGGACGGGGAGAGCCGCGTCGGTAGGAGCACCGGACGATGAGAACTGATGAACGGCCGGGAGACGCGTCCGGTAAGAGCACCGGACGGGAGAGCAAGATGCGTCCAGTCCGAGGGACGACCGGGTGGCCTGTCCGCTAGGAGTACCCGGTCGTGAAGAAGGTGCTGATGACCGGGGTGAGACGGCCGGGGTGAGACGGACGGCATGGAACCCGGACGGAGCTAAGAACGCGGCCAGATGGACGGCCGGGTAGCCTGGACCGGGTTGGAAGGTGTTGATTTACCCCTGACCGAGTTTTGTACCTCATTCCTATTGGTTTAGACCCATTTAGCTTAAGGGCTTTTTAGTAATCTTATTCTATGTTTCTAGGGCTTTTAAGCCTAACTATAAGTACCCTTGTTATCCCTAAGGTGGGACTTATGTTATTTTCTATCTAAGAACACATAAACCTCTTGAGTAAAGCTTCATCTTTGATTGATAATCTCATCTTATCTTGTGTTCTTGATTGTTTGATTTCATCCCCTTTCTTTCTCTATATGTTTAAGCTTGAATCTCTCATGGGTTTAAGAGTAAGCATGTGGATTAGTGAGTAGATCCATTTAAGATCCATGGGTTAGGGTGATTGAGAGTGATTAAGTGTAGATCCAAGGTGCTTAGTGTTAGATCTATCATTTCCTTGCATTGATTTGGTGTTCTTAAAGCTATATTTGAGTTGGCCTCTCAAACATAGAGTCATAGGCATTTCATGCCCGGAAGGTGTTCTATGAAATGCCTGAACCAACTCATCTATGCTTTTAGCTTGCTTTGCCTAAGGGATTAGTTGTCAAAGAAGCTAGGATTTCTATTAGACTCATTCTCCATGTTTGCTTTGATCATTACAGCCAAAGGGATTTGGTGTACTGGGGTGATCATTGCAAAGAGCATTCATCTAGGGATAGAGCTTGCTTAGTTTTGTTGTCTAGGCATAAAGAATTAGATTGATTGAAAAGTTAGCATCTTAGATTGAATCTTAATCATTTGATATCAAGTCCCTATACCCATGGGTCTCATTCTCCTCATAAGAAAGAAAGTTTTACTTTTTGTTGCATTTTACTTATTGTCTTAGTTTAATCATCATCCTCTTTAATGATTGCATTTAGATTAAGCATAGGCTTGCATTCCCTCTGTTTCATGGTCACTTAGAACTGGTTCGACAATCTTATATACTACATCAAGTCCTTTCATCAGGGTTGTCATGGACGCTCTTCAGGCTATCTGGGCCAGAGTGTCTAGCTGCAGGTGCATGAGTAGGAGGAGCGTCAGGGCCAGTGACGAGGAGGCAGCAGAGGACTCGGAATAGTCCTCACATTCCTATCCCTTATCTCTATGCACTTTTATTTTATTTCTGTTTTCGGATTTTTAGGATTTATGTTTCAGACTATTTGCTTCTCTATTTCATGACTTATCACTTGCTTTCTTATGTTTGGATTGTCTAACAGTACTAACAAACTGACAGATCAGATGGATTAGGAAATCTCAGACAAAATGATGATTTTCTGTCTAATGGCTATCGATCGATACTAAAGTATCGGTATCGATCGATACACAGACAAATATGTACGACTATTCTAACTCAAATCACTAACCATTCCAATTATATTTGTGTTTCATTTTCTCACCAACCTTAGACTGGTTACACTGGGGACAGTGTAATTTAAGTCTGGGGGAGGTAATTACTAACGTTATCTTTTATGAGCTATGAATTTTATCTATCTATAAAAAAATATTAAAAAAATAAAATGTATTCAAAAGGGGATTATGAACTAAAACAATTTGATTATTACTCTAACCATTCTCTAGCACCATCTAGATTTTCTAATTTGCAGGATGTAGTAGATAGAAACACCGCAGTGTATCATGTAATGCTAACACCTGCACCTACTGAGAACATCTGGAGAAACCAAAGCTGACTTCCAACCTAATTTGACCTTACTGCTTGTCTTGGGGCTTGGTATACATTGGATCGGATTCCTCCTGAAAGTCTGGAAGGTAAAAGTCTTATGTTTCTAGTTTCCTTCTCTCTCTCTCTTCAAGCACCTTAAATATAAAAGATTGAGATGATTTCCTGGAAGATGCAGAGGGGTAGGAGTGTCTCCTATGACCCCAGTATTCTAATTCAGAAATGAATGATCACACATTGTGGAAACCAGGGATAGGAGTGTCTCCTGTGACCCTATTATTCGCTACACTTTGTCAAGATAAAAGTTACAAAAGTAGAAAAGTCAATAAGATGAACAAGATGGACTGCATCAGCATCACTGTTCATTGAAATTGAAAATATAAAGGTTCAGAGAAGAGAGAAAGAGGGAAAAAAGAGATCAGAGAAGACTACCTGTGTGTTCAGAAACTTGCTTGAGTAAGAACCCATGTGTCCCTTGATCGATACTCCCAAGATGTAGCCTACACATTTACATTATTGCATAAATGAGGTCAGTAGAGGGGTATGCCAGGTACTATCACTGAAGTTGTAGAATGTATGGTATGGTGACTAAGCTAGTGTGTAGTATATCAAATCATCCTAAAGGTTAGCAATGACTCACTTCCATCATCTTTTATGCAAGAATGTGAGTAGTAATTTTAAATTATGTGAGTACCCAATCATTTTCAAAACCTTTTTCAGATTAGTCCAATATTTTGCTTGAGGACAAGCAAAAGGATAAGTCTGTGGGAGTTGATATGCTCTATATTTTACCCTATTTGGCATATAAGGTTCATATGCTTTCAAAGGTTTTATATGCATTTCGTAGCTCTTTTAGAGATATTTCAGGTTCAGGTACTCATTGGAATAAAGTGATGATTATGGAGCATTTTGAGATCTTTTTGGGAGTTTTTACATTTCACTCGCGGAGCTGACCACTAAAGAGAGCATCGACCGACTCATTACTGCCGTATCGATCGACAGAGTATCACACGAATCGATCGATTTGCTATGCGTCATATCGGTCGATGCAAAGCCATTCACGATTAATGAAGATTAGAAGATTTACGAGTTCAACCCAAAATATGTCATATTTGCATTATACACCCTGACCGCCTGTTAGGTCATATTTTTAGGGTTTTTGTACCATTTAAATAAGGAGGCATTGAGAAGAAAGAAAGCAAGCAATTAAGGAGGCTACAAGCAAGTCACCAAAGTCATCACCAAGGAGAGGAGTATTAGCTTAGAGAATCGGTTGGAGAAGAAGATATCTACCCTGGAGAGAGAGATCTGAACTGCATTAAACAGAGAAGATCTTGAACTCCTTTTGTTTTCTTACTCTATTACTATTTTCATTAAGTTCTATTTGAGTATTATTTAGACCATCATAACTATGCTTCTTATGAATATGTATGAGTAGTCCTACTGTTAGATTTAGGTTCACCAAAGGTTGATTTATGTATTGCTAATCACAATATGACTGTTAGGGTGTTTTAATAGTTCTTTCATTCTAGTTGTGCTTAATGCTAAGTAAAGGAATTGATCACCCTTGACTTAGATCTTAGGTTTAATTTGCGCAAGCGACAGCATGGTGAATTGCCAGAAAATAACTAGACTGATCTTATTAATTAGCCAAAAACGAAAGTTGCCCTAGTTAATATGAGAACTTATCAACCAGCTCGGTAATGCTTACTGGAAGGCAAATCGATCGATACGACACTTAGCATCGATCGATTAACTGAAAGGCATGTCGATCGGTTGTCAGAAAGACATATCGATCGATTCTTTCTCAAGTTGGAACAAGCGACAGCTGACTGACTTGAGATCCAGCTATTAGACAATCCTATAGATTGTTCCTAAGAGTTTAGTTCGAGAACAACAATATTTAAAACCCTTATAATCCCCAAAGCAGCATACTTATCATACCTAAAGGTTTGCCTTGATCTAGCTACTTCCCTGAACTGATAACAAACCTCATAATCTAAAATCGAACAATTGTCCTGTTCGTCGATCGATATTCGCAAAGCTTATCGATCGATTTTCCTAGAATTCATTTAAGTTACTGTTTTAAAACCATTCAATCTGGCTTTATTTCGAAGACTATAAAATCTTTTGTGCAATCCAAGAGTCTCTGTGGATTCGATCCCTAAGTACTACAATTGAACCTCTTTTGATGAGAGTAAAGTTGCTCTAGGGTAATTTGAGCACGTATCATTCAGTTTGCATCTATGCCTTCAATCTCAAAGAGACCAATGGGATCTCTACCAGGGAAACCAGAGAAGAATCGCAAGGAGTCTTGCAATGTTATCCTCTCTACTACTTCTTCAGAGACTGTGTCAAGTGATTATGTGCTAGATGAGGATGGAGTCTTGCAATGTTATCCTCTCTACTATTTCCCTAACAAGAAGGTCACCTTCATGAATGTGAACAAAGCTGTCTCCTATCCTCTCCAATCTCCAATGGATGTTGGATATTGTGGGACAATCACTTCTGGAGAACAATCTGTTGAGAAGACCCAAGATGAAGTGGTTGTTTGTGAGGAAGAAGGTCTTTCTGGAGAGTCTTCTCAAGAACTATGTGGTAAGCACTTGGAAAGTGCTCAAAAGAAGGGGGTGAGTAGAGCCACAAAGGCCACTCATGACAAGAAGGAAATGCTGAAAGAACCTCACCCTCCACCCTTTGGTCTGCTCCCACACGCTCTCACTCTCCATCCAATGAAGCTCAAGGATGGTGCTATTGAGTACAAGGTCAAGTGCAAGGGAAAGTCCAAGCCATTCTCAAGTGCAAGGACCATCATCACTCCTCAGCTCCAAGATTACCCCATCAAGCTTCAAGAGCTCCTCTCTCAGGTCCTCACCATCACTCTTGAAGGTGGGAAGGATCCTCCTTCTCACTAGTCCAAGAGAAAAGGTAGTCAAGCTAGTGACTCTAAACAAGCTCGCTTGGAAGGAAGTCTCATGTCTATCCTTCATACCCTAGACATATTTTCAAGCCTACATTGATTTGCATGAGTGAGGCCTCTTTTGATAGTTTGTCATGTGCAAAACCTTGAGAGTATTTGGAGCGACATGGATTTGTTCTCATCACTTGCTAGCATATGGTCATCATTTGAGCTAGCTTCTAGGATGGTGAGTGGGTCTTTGTTCCTTAAAGGTTTATATCTTAGGTTTGGGAAGTGATAAAGATGAGATTGATGAACAAAAGAGTGTCATGAGAAAGAAAAGCCCTAGGAACCTTAGAATATAAAGAAAAGAAAGCTCTAGATTGTTTGTTGATGTCTTCCCCCTCATATAAAAAAAAGAAAAAGAAAGATTCAATAAGATAGTGGAAAAGGGGAAAGAAAAAGACTTAGAGCTTAGAAATGTGAAAAGTGAATGAGAGGTCCCTAGTGGTTAAGTCATGAGAAAAGAGAGTTGTTCATTTGGTGAGTGATGTGAGAGGGTGTTACTTTGGGTCATGGGATGAACAAAAGGGGTGTAGAAGTTGTAACCACTTAGGAATGGGGTAGAATAATGAGGATGGATCCATGTATGCATGAATTGCTCATATCTTAAATAAATTTTGCATAACGATCAAGCTCCTTGATTCTTGAGTGATTGCCACCTTAAAATGATTTCAATGAACCTTCCTCTTCATCCATATTAGACCATTTGATCACCTAGCCAAATGACTGAGATCATGTGCCTATTTGTGAGAATTCACCTTGTGTGTGTGTGTGTGAATCAATGTGAGGGTTGGTGGAGAGAGCATGTTGGTTGAAAAGCATTGCATCTTGTGTAGAGGCATAAGAGTATTGATAGGCCTTGAGAAGCTAGAGTATAATAAGAGAGTTTGCTCATGCTATTTGCTATGTTTCTTTAGGATATCAAGTTGAGTGTTTTGAGTGTTTCTTTTGGCTAAGCTCCCATCTTTATATCTCTCCTCCTTGTGTTTTTGAAAAGTTAACTTGAGGACAAGTAAAGGACTAGTGTGGGGGAGTTGATATCTTGCATATTTTCATTGCTTTAGCATCCCATTTAATGCATTTTGATCATATAGATTAGAACTTATACATCTTTAGGATCCATTTTGCATTCATTTGTCCTTATCAAGTGTTGGAGCATCCTATGGTGTGATTCGAAATGTTTGGGAGCTTTAAGATCCAAAAAGAAGTGAAGAATGAAGTTTGGCCAACACAAGACAAGACAAAACTAAAGATGGTCGAGTCTCACCCGGGTAGGTATACCTGGGTTCACTTACCCGCTCGGAATGGTCGGCCTTGGGCGATGGAGGAAGATACCTGGGTTGGTTCATCCGGGGTCGACTACCCGCTCGTGTTTGGGCGAGGAGAGATCAAAGGCTGTACCCGGGCTGGTTCACCGGGGTCAACTACCCACTCATTTGGTGGGTGAAACTTCTACACGGGTTGGACCACCCGGGTTGGACGAGCTACTTCTTCCCGGGTCGAGCTCCTATTGGTCGAAATCTATGTTTATCCAGGGACCTTTTGGTCATTTTATCTTGTTATTTCTAGGTTTTCTAAGCCACTATAAATACTTTTATAATCCCAATTTGGAGAAGAAGTTTTATTCTCTCTTGAAACACAAAACACTTTGTAGAAAGTTTGATTCTTGAATCTAAATCTTATCTTGTTCTTGTATTCTTGAGTGTTTTATCTCTTCATCTACATGATTAAGCTTGAATCCTCCATGGGTTTGAGAGTAATCATGAGGATTAGTGAGTAGGTCATCTTTGGATTCATGGGCTAGGGTGATTAAGGGTGTTTAAGTGAAGATCTAGGGTGTTCAGTGTTAGATCTCCTTCTTTCTTTGCTTGTTGAGGGTTCTCAATGCTATTTTGGTCTAAACCATATCAAAATAGATCCATAGGCATTTCCGCCAGGAAGGTATTCGATGAAATGCCTGAACCACCTCTTCAATGCTTTTAGCTTGCTTTACCTAAGGGATTAGTTGCTAAAGGAGCTAAGATTTCTGTTAGACTTGTTCTCCATGCTTGCTTTAGTCATTACAGTCAAAGGAATTTGATGTATTGGGTGTTCATTGCAAAAGAGCATTCATCTAGGGATAGAGCTTGTTTAGTTTAGTGTCTAGGCATAAGGAAAGTGTTTGATTGATAGCTTGCCACCTTAGATCAGATCTTATTCACTCAAAGTCAAATGTCCCTAACCCCATGGATCCTTTTTACTCATATTGCTTGCAAGTTTGTTCCTCTGTTGCTTTAGATTCTAGTTCTTAGTTCATGTCATCATTAAAACTAGATTCACTTAGATTAAGCATGAACCTGCATTCTCTTTGTTTCAGAATCATCTAAGATTGGTTCGACAATCTTTTATACTACATCATTTGGTTTAAGGACTTTTGAAAAGTCCTAACATCACATATGTATGAGAATTTAAGTTCATATTGCCTCAAGTAATTTGGAGTTGGTTCAAAGAACAAGTCAATATTAAGCACACAACAATTTTATGTAGAGCTTTCAAGGCTTAAGAATACACACTTTTAGAGAGATGTTTAAGTTCTTGATATGTTTGGCTAGGGTATCATATTCGAGACATGTGTTCTTTGCAAGGCAATTCAGTCACAGCTTCATATGCACATGAATGCAACATATGCTTCTAAACTCAATCCTAAGAATGCAAATGAGACAAATGATAAAACTAAATGCTTATTTTTATTTTTCAAAAAAAAAAGTCAATATTAACTGCAGTGTGGTGCGGTGTATAACATTTGGAGTCTAAGTAGGGGTTTGTTGTGTTGTCTGATGACTATTGGTGAATGATTTTGGGATTCTTAGAGTTTCTCTCCTTGAATATTTGTCGAAATGCTCATCTCTTATTCCTCTTTTTCTCTTTCTAATTTTTCGGTCAATGTTGCTGAATTTTTTGTCAAAGACATTATAGGATCTTATAAAAAAATATAGTATCATATAAAATATTTCAGTTATAGTCGGTTGGACGGCCGACCATTGGCTAAATCTAAAATCAAAGACTTTATGGGCATCATATGATAAAAAATCCTTTGGTATAGTTGTAAAATCACAAAGACAGTAAAAACTTTATAAATTAATAATGTTAGGACTTTGATATTTTATTAATTTATAGAGTTATTAATTAATAGAAAAATCCTTTTTGATTTATATATATATATATATATATTTAAAATGATTTTTATGTATACATATGAAAAATAATTAATTTCATGGTATATGTACTGTTTAAATTTTATTGATACAAGTTTTACATTGTTTTTATTTTATTATTTGGGGTATACAATAAATATAACTGCATTTTAAGTATAAAATAACAAAATAACATTAATATTTTGAGAGATTGAACAATAATAAAGAAAAAATTTACTATAAATGAAAAAGTAAACTATGCAATATATTGATTATATTTATATAAATATTATGAACATTAGTTATTAATCTATGTTTATATTGGGACCATATATTTACATAAGTTTATTAAAAAATATTATCTTATTATTTTATCGAATTGTGTCAAATTTTATAAATTTTGACAATAAATTATCTACATGATAAGATAAAATGTGTATCATAAACACAAGAGCTAGGCCTGGGCGTTCGGGTACCCGTTGGCGTTCGGATCAGGTTTTTCGGGTTTTCGGGTTTTCGGGTTTTCGGGTTTATGCTCTTAGGTCCCATACTAAAATTTTACTAGTACGGGTCGGGTTCGGATAATAACATTTCGGGTTCGGTTCGAAATTGTATTGCATCATAAAACTCATAAAGTAACCATATATCATACGGCTTCGAGTTATATCGGTTCGGTTCGGATATAACCAAAGTAAAAAGAAAATTTTTGAAGCAAAACATAAAGAAAAACATCTAAATTAAATAAAAATTAATCTATCATACATAAAATTGATAAAATAACAATAAAATGTTAAATCAAACATGAAAAGAAACATCATTTGTAAACAATATACATTGTCTTATAGAGAGTAAACTTGTTATTTCAATGAGCAAATTATAAAATACTTATTTATAATTAATTGTGTAATTAAAGATTTATTAAAATTTTAGTATGTATTATTATATATCATATTACCACAAATATTGAATTTAATAATTGAAATACTTATATATATTTCAAAATATTTTATATTGACTATTAATTTCGGATTTTTCGGGTTATCCGTTCAGGTTCGGTTAATAACACTTCGGGTTCGGATATTTTTTATACCACCCTACAAGACCCGTTTAGGTATTTTTACATTTCAGATCGAATAATGGGTCGGGTTTTTCGGTTCGGGTTCGGTTCGGATTTCGGGTTCCGGATTTTATGTCCAGGCCTAACAAGAGCTATAACTCAGTTAGGTAGAGCACCTCGTTTACAATTAGTCCAATTCATAACCGGTGAAATTTATTAATTTATATTGATTTTTTATTTATAGAATATTAATTTATATAATTTCTACTGTATATGTATATGCCTTTATTGTCTCGGTGCAGGGGCAGCTATGCCTATATAAAATTCATTAGTTTTTCTTTAGAAAGCATTTACAGTCGGTTGAAACGTCACACTTACGAAAATCATTGATTACATCTCACACCGGGATAAAACTAGAGCACAAAAAAAAATAATAATAACTAGAGCAAAAAAAAAAAAAAAAATAATAACTAGAGCACATAGCCTCAAACCTATCTACAAAAACACCCATCCGCCAATACGAAAAGGAAAACAAAGGAAATTTTCTCCATTTGTGAAACCATAGCGAAAAACCACTCTCTATAAAGGCCACCTACCATCGATTAGATAAAATAAAAGCAAACAAACTATCCCATAACTGGAGAGGCCGCTATGACAAAATCTGATTGTCATTGGGAACGGTGGCTAGGACGAATAGGCGAGAGACTTAACCAATTACAGAATTTGATTACACATAAGATTTTATAAGCGATTAAACCAAATGTATCTTACAATAGAATCAACATAAGTTCTTCAGTAACATTGAGTCGTCTAGTGGATCATGGATTTTTGACTGACCTCTCTTCGGTGAAAAGATAGTCGCGACTCGCGAGTCAAGTTTTTTCCGCTCAACAGTTTCTTATGGCTGAAGACTTTATTTCTGTTTTTTCGTTTTGATTGTCAAGCTTTTCGGGTGATGCATCTTGGTTCATGTTGTTAGCATATACTCTTCTCGGCTAGTTATACCGTTTTAAGCATCAGGCTAATTTTGCTTATTTTAAACTCCTTTGTCTCCATTGCACCACTAGAAGTTTCTGTTATTCTCGATTTTAGTTTCAAGTTTTACTACGTTTGAACATGGTCAGCCCGACTCTGGATTCTAAATTTCTTCCTATTGGGATTATGTTTCTAAGGATTTACAATTTTCTGCCAGATTTAATATTATCTTCTAAGGATGAAAAAAATATATAGATGATTTTAAAACCAAAAAGTTGGAACAAGTAACGAATGCTGAGAAAGTACATCCTGCATGTGCTTCAATCATTTAACAAACTAAGCTAGAATAATATAGCAAATCTAGGTCTCCGTCTGAGAATATATTCACTCTTATCTAATAATAAGATCGTGCACAGTGTTTACAAAGACATACTATTTTTTCTAACGTTCTCCTAGGAAACGGTTCTTCACACCAACATTTTTTCTCACACACTGTTCTGAGAAATGACTTGTCCAAATCGAAGAAAGAGCTCAGCATCTGAAGCACTCATGGAAGAGCAATTGACATTGTGAGGAGTCTTGAGCTTTGTATACTCATCGACGTAGCAAGAAGAGGTCAGCGTAGTTGACGTGGCTGCTACCGCGGCTGGTGGTTGTTCCGACAACATAAAGCTGCCGAGGACACGAACCACCTGGTGCATTGTGGGTCGATCGCTTGGCTGTCTTTTGGTGCACAGTAATGCAAGCTGGAAAACCTTCTTCACCACCGCGAGATCCTTACAAGTCGATGTGATATCTGGATCTGCCATTTCCATGACTGCATTGTTCACTGTCTTGGACATTATCTGGCAATCAAAACAGAAAATCAAGAACCGAACCGAACTGGAAGGACAGAAAAAGGAAGGAAGGGACAAAAACCAGATGGTGGAGATTGAACTCATCATCAACGGCTTTCCTTCTGGTTAACAACTCGAGCAGCACTATTCCATAGCTGTAGACATCGGATTTCTCGGTGAGACGTGAAGTGCGTGCATATTCGGGGTCTATGTAACCAATTGTGCCCATGATGTAAGTTGAAGTATGTGACTTTGTGACACACAAGCTTTTCGCAATTCCGAAATCTGTCAAACGAGCCTCCAAGTCTTTGTCCAAAAGAATATTGGAAGACTTCACGTCTCTGTGTATGATCCTTGGACTACAGTCATGGTGTAGATACGCTAGTCCTTGTGCAGCACCATAAGCTATCTTAAGCCGTGTGTCCCAGTCAAGAGTCTTCTTCTTCGTAGGCCCTTTTTAAAAGAAAGAAAACAAGCAAGATGATGATATATAGAAGAATAAAATAAGTTTATATTTTAGGGGTCAATATGGAGGCTTACCGTGAAGAAGATCCCATAGGCTGCCATTGTCCATGTAGTCATAGAACAGAAGACTTCCCAATGGAGAAAGGGAATAGGCTTGTAGGCTAACAAGATTTCTATGTTTGATGCTACTAAGCATCTCAAGCTCAGTCTCAAACTGTTTCCCTGACTGTGGGTTGTGAGAGTAAAGACGCTTGATCGCAACCGGTTTGCAGTTCTTTAAAACACATTTGTATACAGTACTCGATGCTCCGTGCCCAATGATGTACTTCTCACTGAGGTTCTCTGTCATTCGCATGATATCCTCGTAAACGTGGAGTGCCATGTTCATATGAAGGATGACCAGCTTCGGGTGAGAATAGGTCACTGATGATGAGACCAAGAAAATTACTAGGATCAGCTATTACTGGATTTTACAAACATTAGAAGAAAGGAACATTTTCAGATTGGGGTAAGAGTAAAACCTGGTTTGTCAAGTGATCCATCCAGAAACGGAGGAGGATTATGCGGCCGGCAAGCTGCTATAAGGACCATAACAAGGATGAGAAATCCCCCAATAGCTATCCCAAGAATAGCTGCTCTAGATATTGACACTGCTGTGCAAACGAAACAAGGGTGGTTTTGAGAAACATTACATTTTGCTGATGGAAGAAGCTTTTTAAGAGAGAGATAACCACCTCGTACTGTTGGGCGAGAAACATGACAAGGCGAGTTTAGCCAACTTCCACAAAGACCAGGATTGCCAATGAAGCTTTAGAAGAAACCGAAAAAAAGAGATGAGCATTGGTACTGTCAATAAAACAAAATACACGCGTTACTACCATACCTGTCGGGAGAAAACCTTGAGAAGTTATTGCTCTTAGGAATATCACCAACTAGGTTGTTGTAAGAAACATTCCTACAGTAAGTTAGTAAAGAGTGCAGGGTTAAGTTTCATGCAGAGACGCAAAAATCAGTAACAGTGGAGTCTACTTACAATACAGTAAGACTGAGACAGTTGGCTAACGAACCAACATTGCCAGTTAAGTTATTATTTTCCAGTCTCCTGAAATTTTTAGGAATTGTAACATTAGATAGATCACCAAACCATAGTAATCACACATTGGTTTTCTCATGGTTTATATGACGCTTGTTCTGTCATCAAGAGGAAGATTGCTTACAGCATATACATATTCTGCAGTTGGTTAAGCTCTTCCGGAATCGGGCCCGAGATATCATTATTTGAAAGATCTCTATAACCAAAAAGACAAAAGACAATAGATTCAGAGCAGGAATGTGAAATGATAAAAGAACTCTAACAAAGCAAATAGAATATTAGTTCTTACATCTCCATGATGCTTCTTAAATTTCCGATGTCGGCAGGAACTACACCCGTTATATGGTTTCTGCTCAAGTTCCTATAACAAGAAAGCGCCACATTTGAGAAACCATTCCTCTTTGACTCAAACGAAACAAGAAAGGGGAGGTGCCATTGATGCTCACATCTTGAGAAGATGCTCTAAATCACCCAGAGAGGAAGGAATGATGCCATTTATCTTGTTGTCGGAAAGATCCCTTTAAAAAAAAAGAGGTCACAGAGAAATAAATAGCCATAGGACAAGACACACATGAAGACGTATACTTTGCAGAAAACAAATTTAAAAAAAAATGCTTACAATGTATCTAAGTTGCCGATACGAGATAGCTCAACCGGGATTGGACCTCTGATATTGTTGTTGGAGAGATTACTGGTTGAACCGATAAAATGCAGTAGTTCATGACATTAATATCCCCCCAACAATAAAATAAAAACTGTGGTAAATATTTTAAGAGTCAATACTTACAGGTAAGTCATGCTCTCAAGCTTTTGAAACGCTCGGGGTATGGTTCCGCTGAACTTGTTCCCATGAACATTTCTGCAGTTACAATAGTGAGATACAGAACCATAGAGAAGCAACGATCTTAAACATTAGAGTGTTAAGTTTTAATTTTTAAAAGAAAAGAGACACTTACAAGCTGTTTAGATTTGTGCATGAGCTCAGATGATCAGGTATAAGTCCTTCCAGGTTATTGTTGGCCACATTCCTAAATGTAAATAGTTCACATTAATAGTCAAACATCAAAACAGGTCAAGCAAAGGGAGTCGTTACTTACAGATCAAACAAGTCAGTAAGCTTTCCAAGCTCTGGTGGTATATGACCGGTAAGACGATTATCGTTGAGTTCCCTGCAAAATATTGTAAAAATTATTGATGATGAAACAAAAGTTCATAGTAACTGTATGGCAAAACACACAGGTGAAGAAATGGTTGGTCGTACAAGTAATGGAGTTTTGACATGTTTCCAAGCTCAGGTGGAATTGAACCAGTCAACTTGTTACTATGCAAGTACCTGTATAAACCCAAAATGGTAATCACTATAACTTCAAACTAAAATATTAAACTCTAAAGAGTCATCAGACTTTCATATAGTAGTGAAAAGCCTTCTGCATTGTAAATTCAAAGCTTAATTTTTTATATGAACGTAAAAGAAATACAATTTCTCTGTGAAAGTCAAATTCCCCAGAATCGGAGGGATAGGCCCACTCAGCACGTTGCCACTTAGATCTCTGTATAAGAAAAAAATGAAACCTCTTAAAGATTGTAAAAATATAGAAATTAGCTTTCTTGATTAGAAGAGAAGTACTAACAATACTGCAAGAGCTTGCATGAGACCAATCACTGATGGTATCTTCCCAGAAAGCTGGTTGCCTTGCAATGATCTAAGAAGATAAACCAAACTTCTTGTAAGCGAAACAAAGGATTGGCGCATATGGACAGAGAAGAAAGTAAGAGGACTAACAATGTGGCTACTTGCAGGAAACCAATGTCGAAAGGAATCTCGCCAGTTAGCTGATTATAGGACAAGTCCCTGAGTTAACAATAACCAAACTAAATCAGCAACTTTTTTACAAAGTAACCAAACTGCAATAAGGATGTATAGAAGCAGAGACGGGCACATACAAAACCTGGAAGGCAGTGCAATTCCCTATCGTCTCGGGGATACTACCCGTCAAACTGTTGTTCCTCACGTCACTGATTGTAAAATAAACAAAAGTCAGAGATTTCATTCAGATTGGAAAAGTGAACTAAACAGATGGGAAGAACAAATCCATTGACTTACAAATACCATAGACCTGTAAGCTGACACAAATCTGGAGAAAGGTTACCAACCAAGTTGTTTCCGCGCAATCCGCTGCAAATCATATAACAACAGTCATCACAAGGTCAAGATACGAAGAGACATGGAAAGAGTCGAGCTTCAGAGCATGGACACATACAGATACTGAAGAACTTCATTCCAATAAATAAGTCTTGGTATCTCCCCACTGAGTTTATTCTGTGCCAGGTCCCTGGAATTTGTCACAGACAACCGAAATTTCACACACTGGTAATATATATACCTAAAAATATGTAAGTGATCAGAAGAACTTACAGAATTTTCAGGTTTGGAATCTGAGAAAGCGTTGAAGGAATTGGTCCTATCAGTTGATTGTTCTTAAGGATCCTGGTAAAATTTATATTCCACAAGGTGAGGACATATGGAGATTGGCAGCAAGATAACTACAAGAAACTTACAGCTGCTCAAGTTGCTTCAACTTGGAAATCGAAAACGGTATGTCACCACTTAATTCATTAAAAGACAAGTCCCTGAATGAACAAACATGAACACACTTGAACCACTTAAAATTTCCAAAAGACTCTTTAACATAAAAATTAGTTTTCATTTATTAAAGTGCTTACAAGTTTTGCAAAGAAGAACAGTCACCAATCTCATCAGGAATTTGCCCAGATAAACGATTACCTCGGAGATCACTGGGTTAGAGAAACCAAAAGACAACAATAATCACCACTAAGTCACAACAAAACAAAAAAAAAAGTATTAAACTTTATCTCCAGCTACAGTGATTGTGTTTGAAAATTTACATGGATAAGAGACTCTTTAGATCTCCAATAGCGGGTGAGATTTCTCCATCAAGATTCAAATCTGACAAATTACTAGACAACATAGAGAGACACAAAACAAATTAGAACTTTTCAAGCGAGAAATCAAACCTAACACCAAAGAAAAAAAAGGATGGAACTTACAGAGCAACAACATTGAAGGTGACATTATCACAAGTCACACCTCTCCAGACACAATAGTCCGAAGAAGGTGAACCTGTCCAGTCATAGAGCACATTGTTCACATCTTTGAATGACTTCTTAATCTCAAGCAACGTTGCTCCTTTTTTTAATTAGGGTATTATTAACACACGCACATAAACCAAATAAAATAACTTTTGTCAGCGCTTGCCAAAAAAAAAGTACTTAAAAAAAATTCAATTTCCAAGAAGATTCAAAACCTCAAACCCTAATTTATTCAGCTTCTTTTGATAATGGAGAAGTCAACAGAGGGAAAAAAAAGTGGCAAGTACCCAGATCTCATTGTCATCAAAAAACTAACTTCAAAGTCAAACATGCACTTACCATTTTCTGAATTTACAGTAGTCCCAAAGCTCAAACAGATGAGAAATCCCAGAAGGACGACTTCTTTAAGCAGGGCCATTTCAACATGCGTACTAGCTAAAAACGACTGCGTTTTTGCTTAACCCAAATAACTAAGAAAAAAAAAAACCTTTAACTCTTCATGAAGAAGAAGGAGGAGGAGAAGACAGAGAAGAGAGCCATACGTACCGACATTAGATTTTTATGATAAGAGACTCAACCCAAATTGATGTTTTTTCTTTTTATTTTCTATATTTTTTTAACTTTCGCTGAGGGAAAAGTCTTGATTTTTATCGTTACATCACATCCTTCTGGCTCTGTTTACAGTGTTTCATTGAGTGCTCAAGCGACAGAAACACAGACTGAGATAGAGATGGAGAGAGGAGAGAGAGAGGAAACACAAATAAATGTGTGTTAAAGAGGGGAAAATGTACAACTGTAGGGACTGTGTGGGAGAGACGAAGAGGAATTATTTGGAGGATAAAGTTAAAAACCCCATCATCTTTCCTTCTGCCAGAGTTCTGAAGCTTTGCAGAGGAGAGAGACAGAGATAAAGATACTGCTTTCACATTTTCTCTCTCTTCTCTGTGAGGGTAAAACGGTCATCAATGAAGAACATGGTCATGGCAGTGAATAAAGGGAGTCGCTTTCGATGCCAAACGTTTTGAGTCCTTGCCTCTCTCTTTCTCTCTCCGGCCGTTTCACAAGATGACCCATATCAATAAATCATGAATGGGGGTAGTTCCGTAAAAAATATTTTTTATTTTTGTGTCACCTCTTTTACATTATTTACAATGTTTTTCTCTTTTACATTATTCATTTCAATTGCTATAATTATTAATTGATATACAACGAAAAAAATTGGTGATCAAGAAATAAGGAGGAACACGACGTAGAAATGAGGAGGAACACCCTGTAGAAATGAGGAAGAACACTTCATTCAGTACCATTCCTATCAAATTACCATTTATAATGAATAATTTTTCTCTCTCATTCTTTTTTTTTAAAAGAATAAAGAACAAAATTATTCCTCGATAAATTTGAGAAGAAACAACCATTTCTTTTCATTCCTCCAATTTTATTCCTATACATTATTTTTCTATTCGTTTTCTTTTGTTCCCTGAACGGTTACCTGTCGGAGCCTAAAATCGGTGTTCAGTAACTTTTATATTATTCAATTCAATTGATATAATTAAAAGGAAAATTGAACTCAATAGCTTTAAAAAAATTCACAAACTAACCAAAGACACATTCTCTTTCGTTTTTCTCTTTCTATCTCCCTACAAATAACTCCTAACCGACGTTAAAAAAAAACAAATAACTCTTAACTAAAATCGGTGGCTGGCCAAAAAAAAACAAAATCGGTCTTCAGGGAAATGATGCAATTTTTATTCTCTAAACAAAAATATTGTGTATGTTAAAAATAAAAATAAAAACAGTTATTAAAAATTAGGTAAAAGAAATAATTGATGAAGTAGCTACGAATGAGGGAGAAAGTGGGAATGATGAAGTGTCTAACGACAAGGATGGTGAAGGTGGGAGCGACGAAGCAACTGGGAGCAATGAAGCAAGTGGGAGCGATGAAGAGTTTCAAACTCCAAAAGGATCAGCAACCATAGGGGTGAGAGATACTAAGGGAAAGAAGAGGCTCCCGGATCGCGGAATGGAAAAAAGGAATCATAAGGTCCTATATAGTAGACCACAATAGGCGCCGTTTGATGAAGATATGAAGACTTTTGTGACGCAGTTGTTTCAGCAGAATTTTGATGCGATGGAAGAGAGGATAGAGAAAAAGATGGGTGAAAGATTTGAGGAATTGCAGTTCCAACTTAAAACTTCACGTGGGGATTCAAGCGTGAGCATGGAGATCCATCTCGAGAAAGCCAGCTAGCAACCCATCGCCTAACAACCCAGCGCCTAGCAAGCCATCGCCTAGCAAACCATCGCCTAGCAAACCATCGCCTAGCAAACCATCGCCTAGCAAGCCATCTCCGAGGAGGTCTAAACGCTTGGTAAAGAACCACTAGTCTTCATAACTCTCTCAAATGTGTCTTAACTTTTTATTGTTAGTTCCATGTGTTTATCGGCCTTGTGATGTGTTTTGCATTGTCTCGTTTTGGAAGTGTGTTTGGTTTGTAAGTGTCTTGTTCAAAATCGGGTTAATTATGTATCGGCATTATGACGTGTATTTTGTTATGTGAACTATGTGTAAGATATTTATGTAATGGATGTTATTAGTTTATAAATCAGGTTTTTTTATGAATTGCTTGTGTATTTTGAATCAGGTTTTTTATGAATTGCTTGTGTATTTAGAATCAGTTTTTATTAATTGCTTGTTCATTGCTTGAATTAACAGGATGTGAATTTCAGTCAAGCGGATGATATGGACGAAGCAATAGTATGCAAGGCCTGAAGGACTTTCTCAAGCCTCAGACGCACCGATTTTGATCCATCACGCACCAATAACGACAAGGATGCAAGTGATTGGTGGACTCCAATGACTACTGTCCGGAAACTACGAAAAGGTGGATCAAAGAAAGCAACTGCAGCTCCAACATCGGCAAAGTGGGATAGATGGTCTAGAGGACCAAGCAAGAAGCTTCAGCTTAGTGACTCACCAATGGCAGATGACGGTTCTCCACAGGCGTCACTGTATTATTTCACCGAAGATTCGTGGGATAGATTCACGGAATGGTCTATGAATCCAACAGCTTTGAGGATTGGTCCCTCTGTCTTTAATTTGACCCTCGCTCAGAGAATAGTTTGTGCTGGAAAATAGCTTGGAAACGAGGTATTAATTTGTTATACATGTTTGAATGGTTGTATATTTGTAACATATATTTGATTGTGCATTGGATAATTGTCCTTGTGAATATTCAGGAAATGGATGTGATGATGTATATATTGGAATATAGACCGTGTTGCTTTCATGAACTCCATGTTCTGCCTCCAGATCGACAATGAATACCAGAAGTGTAAAGCCGACAAAAGAGGCTACATAGTACCTAATCTTCTTCTTGCTTACGGGAGAGGAGAGCTTCCATCTCATGGGCGGACTAATAAAGTCTGGGGTGTCGATGTTGATCGTCTCTACTTTCCTCTGTTTGTAAATGGTAATTATCCATGTTTCCTCTACACATCTCAATTATTCAAGGATTTTTTTTTAACAAAAAGTCAGTATGTCAACATGATTGAGAAGAAAGTGGCAGTCTATGATTGCAGTCGGGGAAGGAATAGGCAATACGTAGAGAAGTTTGCTGCTATGATTCCTAGAATTGTGAAGGCCGTTGCTCCACCTAAGAGCAAGATACTCCTGTCATCCTATTCGATTGCAGATATGCCTATGCCGTCAAGGTTGAACAAGTCTTGTGCTGATTGGGGCATATGCACTCAAACACTTGGAGTGCATCCTTCTTGGTCTTGACCTCATTTTAGTGGAAGACGAAATAATGTCTGGTTGCCGATGAAGATTGCTTATGATATATGGGAGGCTGCCCATGATCCCATTTTAATCCAGCTAATGGCGCAACATATGCCTTTGGATTTTGAGAGTTCTGTTGTTTATGACCTTGAAGAAGACTGATTATGTGTGTTTGTTTTGGTTTTACTAGCAATGTTGTGACAATACTCTATTTTAGAGTTTTCTAGGAATTATGTGACATGACACTATTTTAGTTTGCTATTTATTTGAGGTTTGCTTTTGCTATTTAGTTGTGACAATACTCTATTTTAGAGTTTTCTAGGGATTATTTTGAGAGTTCTCCACATACCCTAAACCACTAAACTTGATTATAGTACATAGTAAACCCTAAATCTTTACCCTAAACCCAACGAACCCTAAACCACGAATCTTATCAATCTTTACCCTAAACCCAACAAACCCTAAACCACGAATCTTATCAATCTTTACCCTAAACCACCAAATTGCAAACATATTTGACTTAACCCTTAATGAACCCAATCTTTACCATAAACCCTAAACGAACCCTAAATGAATCATATACATAAGAAGTTTTTAATCTAAACTCTTATCATTTGTGTTGAGAATGACATGTATTTGTTTGATAATTCCATTTGTAAATCTTATAGCCACTAATAATATATATTTTTGTTTCATGTATAAACACTACTTTAGTGGATATATGGTGAAAGTACATACCCTAACTAATCCCTAAACGAACCCCTAAATCGTTTTTTCATGATATTTAATAGATCTGCCTCAGGTATAAAACACATTTTCTACCTAGTGAAACGACGTCGTTTTGTATTATTTTTTGACCTAATCCCTTTTCTTCCTCATTCTTTCACGACAGAGAGAAACCAAGGGGTGAAAACTTGGGAGATCAACTCAATCATGTCTTCGATCGGTTCTTCTGTCGAATCAAGATATCGACACACCAAACAAAGAGGAATTCCGACAAGATGCAATTGCGGCAAGGCAGTGGATCGTTTCACTTCAAAAACTGTCAAAAATCCGGGAAGATTGTTCCATTGTTGTCCGATGGGATCTGAGAAGGTTAGTCTCTATTCATATAACCATGTCCTTGCTCCAATCTAACTTTTTGTTGATGTTAATCATGAAGGACAAAACACACTTGTTCAAATGGACTGATAAAGCAGTTGTTGAAGAAATTGAAGATTTTCAGGATCTGTTTGACGTGCTGCTCGTGGACAATTCCGAGTTTCATAAATCAATGATAGCTTCTGAGACCATGCTGAAACTCCATAAGAGTAGACTTGAAGAAATGGAAGATGCAATTGCTCGTTGTGAAGAAAAGTCCATGGAATGCATTAGAGAGTTAAGGATCATCAAAGCTGTGTTTGTGTGTTGTTTTGCTATGGTCTTCATGTACCTTACCTATGCATGATTTTCAATTTGTTGTTCTGTTTTTCCAAATAAATGTAAGACTATGTTCTTTGGTGTTTCTTGGTGATTTGCATTTTTTCTAACAAAAAAAGTTGCAAAAATCAAACTGTCAATAGGAAGATCGATTTGTCTCAACAATGTTGTAAAACAAAAAGCAAATAACAGAGAACACACACAACAAACTAGATAGGTATATCACATGTTCCTCTCTTGTGTCTTTCCATACCACACCGGCTGCACTTGTGCTTTTTCTTCTTTGTTGATCCTTGAGAAGATCTAATCTTGTCCTCTACTGTTTCATACCTTCTCTTTACTGGTCTACCAGCACTCTTTCTTGTCTCTGGTGGTAAGACCTTCGCAAGTTTAACCTCATCTGGAACATTCCATTCAGCCTATGGAACTGGTATGGGATTAATGGATTCCGCATAGGCAGCTCTCCACGTTGCAGTGCTATAGACGCCATCTGTAAATCGGTGTACTTCCATACCTGTCAAAAGAGACCGAGCAATGTCTAAATGCTGCAAAATACCGGAAATTTTAGGCTTAATTTATAATGTTTATATACTTCCATACCTCGAGAATAAATTGCAGGAATGGCGTGCATGGAATTTTTCCTAAATCAAACTTCTCACATGTGCATCTTCTGGTTTCCAGATCAACATGACAATCATATATGTCTCCTTTAACAAGTGATCTGAAGTTGTCAACCTTGAGAACCTGAAACCCTCGAGCCTTCACAATTCTCCTATCAATCTTTTTCTCCACCTTAACGGTTAAAGGATCAATATGTTTGGAGCTTAACATGCGACGCTCGTAGAACCATCGGGTCAACAGTTCTCTTATACTATCTAGCAAAGGAATAACTGGAAATTGTCTAGGTGATCTCAGAACTGAATTAATCGACTCGGCAGGGTTATTGGTCCTGATGTCATACCTGGATTCAGGGAAGAGAGAACGAGCCCATTTTCTCACATCATCCTCCTGTAGATATCTTCCAAGCGCCGGACTGATATCAACAATTTTGGTGAAACGTTCTTGAAATTCACTATACCTATACGCCTTTGAAGCCTTTTCGACCAAGGCAGTGAACCCCTTTGTCCTGAAGAACTTAACCACATTGGTCAACAAGTGGTGAATGCAAATTCCATGTTTTGATCGTGGATAGACAGTCCCAATCGATTTAGCAATTGACGCATTTCTATCTGACACAAAAGCTAAGTCTTTACTATCAGCAATAACCACATTCAACTGTCTGAAGAACCACTCCCATGATTCGTCATTCTCTGAATCAACAACTCCAAATGCAACTGGATACAAGTTGGAGTTACCATCTACAGCTGTAGCAACAAGTAGAACTCCTTTGTATTTGTTTTTTAGAAAAGTTCCATCAACAACAATCACCCTACGCATTGAACTGTGAAATCCTCTAACCGATTGCCCAAACGACATAAATAGATACATGAATCTACCATCCTTGTTAGTTTCATAGTCAGTGTGTGTACCAGGATTAGCTTCTTTAATCATATGCAAATATGATGGTATCTTTGCATAGCTTTCGTCTGGTATACCTCTAACAGCTGCAATTGCATACTCACGAGCTTCCCAAGCGTGCCAATAAGTAATCTCGCAGCTGTGCTCCAGCCTCATAAACTGAATGATGTCGTTTGCTTTGGGGCCATCATTGGCATCATCAAATCGATGTTGTATCAGCTTCCCAATTGTTCTTGCCGACGCCATTTTTCCGAATTTGCTTTTCTTTGAAGGAGCACAGGAGTGTATACCCACACACTTATTAATCATGAAATATGTAGAACTATCAAGACATTCCACACGCCAGTCCGCACGTTTTATCCTTACATCGTATAGACCACCATTTTTCGTTGATTTGGTAACAATGAAATCGTAATTATTCTTCATTGCCCAAATTTCCATTGTTGCCTTTAGGACACGTTTACTCCGGAAAAGTTGATCTTTCTTCACAAAATCTGTGTTCCCAGCTCGGCATTCCTTTTCACTATCTCCATAGTTTTCACTCTTTAAACCAGCATCACCGGAACCATCCTCACCGACATGATTCTTCCTTTTATCACAACACTTTGTTGATGGTTCGCAAAATCTCCAGATTTATGTCAGAACTTCACCTTCCTCAATATTACTTGAATCACACGGCTCCTTATTCAAATCGATATTGACTCGTTCTTTTTCCTTTGCACCAGTACCAGTACCAGAGAACGTGACACACAAGGTTGTAGAGGAACCCTTCTTTGCGTAGCCCACAAAGTTACTCACTTGTCGATCATTGCTGATACTAATGGGAGGCTTTCTTCTTTGATTCACCATCTCATAACTGAACTCGACATTAACCAAATTAGGGTTGACCCCATAATCTTCACACACCATGATCTTGAGTTCCTCCAATAAAGTAGTAGTTTCTAATGTCACCATTCGACCACGCCTTTGTTTGTCTGCCAAGAAATTTTACTCGTCACTGAAACTTGACATCCATACACCACATTTAACATAGATTAGGACCATCTTGTGTTGGTTGATAGAAGAGATGTTTGTCGATGAAGAATAGAGAGGAACAAGGAACGATGGAGATAGAGATCGTGTGAAGAGAAAAGGGAGAAAATCGTAGGGAAAATGTACTTAGAGATATTTAGGATAGATTTAGGAAACATATGACCACGAAATTTGGAAGTTTCCATTTTTACTTTCTTTGACTAGAATATACATCATACGTAAGGCAAAAAGATGTAGAGAGAGTGGAAACTACATTCTGCTGCATACTGCCCTAGGCTATTATATAGTAAAAGGCAGACCAAGGTATGACGTGAAAAAAAAAGGTATTTCACTGACTCTTGGATAGAACTTGTAAAAAAGCGGTATGTAGACTGAAGATATCTAGCTAGAATAATACGACACAAAATCTAGCTAGGGTAAATTATTGAAGAAAGTGTAGTTTATATTTTCTATCCAAGGTAAACCTATGTATAATACTTTGTATTCGATTTGTACATTACGTAGATGGCTAGAATAAGTATACTATCCTAGCTTTGACATTAAATAAAACATAGTTCCATAATTTTAAAAAAATAAATTTAAACATAAAAATAGATATACTTTGGTTTCTAATTAGTTCTATATTTTTAAATATTTTTTTACCTTAGTTAATTATTTTTTCCACAACACAAGGGTAAAACTTGTCCAAAATGACCAAAAGTATCAAAAGTCTTATTTGGACAAACAAACATTGAAAATGTCTTTATTTTCCAATTTTTTCAACATTATTTTGGTTATACTATTCTTTTTTTTTGTTGTCTTGGATACATAAACTAGATGGTCGTATTTAAAAAAAAAACAGATGGTCTAACTATTAATTTGATTACATCTATGGCAAATCCAAATTTCCCTAACTGATTTGGAAACGAAGCTTTTTATTCGATCAACGAAGCTATGTAACAACATATCCTTCTTTTCTGGGAGGCGCTAAATGTGAAGAAAGATGTGAGCTCATGGGTGCCTATTTGAATACGGTCAGGAGCAAAGCAAAGTTGGAGGCTACGAGTGATGGAAAGATAACGAGAAGCCATACATGACATCAGCTAAATGCAAAGGTTTAATTTTTAATGATATAGTGTTCATCATGTAAGCATAATATTTTCATTATGTGATTTTTAGTCTTTTTGCATTTATCAATAACAGTATTTTGTAATCCATGAATCTACGATTATCCTCTTTCAGTAACACAGAATGTTGTGTAGATTTGGAGGATTGAAAAACTTTTTTTATGTCACTTGAAATGATTTTGGATTGACTTTGTATGGTAGCAGAGTTGTAGAGTCATGAAGATTATCACTAGCTAATGCCCACCCAAAGTAAACTAATTTGTGTAAGTGCGTTTCTTGCTTCAAGATATGTATCTACACTACTTAACCCAAGATGGTAGCAGAGTTGTAGAGTCATGAAGATTATATCAGTAGCTAATGCCCACCCAAAGTAAACTAATTTGTGTAAGTGCGTTTCTTGCTTCAAGATACGTATCAACACTACTCAACCCAAGACATACGCGTACCCTTCAGTTTATGATCCACGTGTTCCTAATCCCCAACCTTCAAGCAAGATCGTTGAGCTAGAGTATAACTGCATTGTCTCGAAAAGAGCGGAAACAAATTGGTCATGCCCTCAATGAACCACTTGCGGCTTCCAAAACAACATACTATTTCGTCCCAAGACATAAGGAAGAGAGCAAAATAAGAGCCTAGAACTGAAAAAGCAGAGGAGAAGAAGGAGGAAATGAGGTTTGATGTGAAGCTGGAGAAGTTTGATACAATTGCAAAGATCAAACTGATAAAAGAAATGAGAGCGTTTGCAAGTTTGGGTCTCAAGAAATAGAAAGAGCATGTGAGAAATTTATTTTATAAAAATTTATTTTAACTTTAGTTATATTTTTTAGACCCAAACAAATTAAACCGAATTCAACTGAATCCAAATTTTAAACAAATGGCCACTCTTTTAACATAACTAAATTCAAGCACAGTAAAACTACAATGAAACTAAAGCAAATACTAAAACCAAAACATCACCTTTCTTCTAAATCCAAAGTATGCTTATTCTTTGGTTTAGATTATAAACCATACATTGTACTAATACCAAAGTATATTAGATTAGTTATATATCTGATTACATTTTTAAATAATAATCATCTGGTTTACACTACAAGAAAACATGTTCATACCGGGGGTTAAAATCGTCGATATGTCGTCGGAATAACCGTATTCCGACGACATACCGAGGAAACAAGTTCTCGGAAATAACTCCTCGGAATTTGATTTTTCCTCGGAATTTGATTTTTCCTCGGAATTTTCCAACGGAATTCCGAGGAACCGTATTTCCGAGGAAACTCCGAAGACAAAGGTTCGTCGAAATAGTCCTCGGAATATACCGAGGAAGAGCTCTCTCGGTATATTCCGAGGACATTTCCGACGGACAAATCCTCGGAAGTTGACGAACTATTCCGAGGAAGTTATCCCTCGGAAATTTCCGAGGAAGCAAGCCCTCGGAAATTTCCGAGGAGACTTGCCCTCGGAAATTTCCGAGAAACAAACCCTCGGAAAATTCCAAGGAAGTGATCCCTCAGAATATACCGAGGGAACCCTTCCTCGGAATTTTCCGAGGGCTTGCTCGAATATCAAAAAATTGTTTTTAAAAAAATAAATTTTGAAATTTAAATTCGAAAATATAAAATTAAAATTAAAATTGAAAACATATTAGATAATATTCAAAGTCGTACAAATAAAAAGAAAACATTCGGAGTTTTGAAAAAAAACCTCCGGGTCTTGCACGTTCGGGAACACCTTGTTCGGGTGCAACCTCCTCATCATCTCCATCATTTGCTCGTTCAGCTTCTTCTGTGCCTCAAAGCTCGTCTGTTGAGTCGCCATCTGGGTCTCCAACGCAAATATGCGATCATCCTTGTCCTGCATTTGACCCATAAGTACTTTTGGATCAACAAAGGACGGTGGTGCAGCAGAAGACGGAACCGACCGAGCGACGACCCAAACCGAACAAACGTCCCTTCTTCTTTGGAACCGACTGAAATAGAAAATAGCCAAATTTAAATAATAGAAAAGATGAATTGAACTTAAAAAAAAAAGAACTTACCGATTCAACGATTTCGTTGATCCGAACCCGAGGCAAGTAGGTCGAACCCGTCGAATCGTCATCCTCGGTTTGAAGCTGAGACACTTCGTCTTCCACCGAGTGTCGATCAGGGTGACCACATCCCTCACAACACCATCATCAATCTGGCCGGTCTTCTTGTTGGTATACGCCCTCTTCATTAGGGCGAGATCATCAACCGCTCGCCATCATTTTCTTCCGTCTTGAAAAAACATAAATTAAACAAACATTAGTAATTAGAAGAAATGCACAAAAACAAAATTTAAGAACTTAAATAATAGAATAAAAGCGACTGAACTTACCATGCGATCCCCGAGTGGCAATAGATTGAGCACCCAAGTTATGCTTGAAGACGCCCTTCCCTTTACGGCGCCTGCGGTTGGTGGAGTTGGTGGAAGAAGTTTATTTCGTCTCTTCCTTATTCCAATGCACACCCAACTTCTGACCGTGAGGTTCATCGACTTTGGGACTTTTAATAAAAAAAATTGTTAAATAAATAAATTTTTTTAAGAAATTAAAAGTTGTTTAATAAATAAAAACAACCTTGTTTATTTCCCACTTCTTCTTCCACTCGTGGATCTGCTTCTCATAGTTGTCCATAACTTTATGGACGAAGTGGTGATAGATATACAACGTATCATCGGCATTCCAGTTGAATTCTTGCTGAAAATAAAACACAATTAGTAGAAATTTATATTAAAAGATTAAAAATATAAGTAAAAAATTAGAATACTTACCAAAACTGTTGAAACCACAGATGCTGCTTGTCGGAGAAGTCGATGAAAGTCGGATGTCCCTTGTCGAGGCCGAGTACATCATACGATTTATCCATGCGCTGATCCCGTTCGGATCGGTTGAACCTAATAAAAGAACAAAATTATTAATAATGAATCAAATTTTAATGAAAAAATACGTTTAATTACCATGTTTGACCCGTCCATGTGGATCGGAGTGAGATAAGGAAGATTGTCACGACCGGGCTGTCTAACAAACTCCGCAACCCTCATCACTCCCCGGAGGAGCAGGAGGGAGCGGCAGTGCAACGGGAGCGGGAGGAGCAGAGCGGAAATGGAGAGGAGATGTATGGTAGAGCTGTGGGGCGACGGAATCTGAATGTGGCTGGACGAACCCGAGAGTGGCTCCCCACCACGACTACGAGAGTGGCTCCCATACCACCACGACTACTGTCGAGACCGGACTCATCATTATAAGACAGTAAATTAAAAATATATTTAAAATTAGTTCTAATAAATTTAAATTTTAAAAATCAATAAATAGTTTTAATCACAAAAATATAAATAGTTTAATAATTATAAAAATAGTTTTAATTTATAAAAAATAGTTTAATAATTACAAAAATAGTTTTAATATATAAAAATAGTTTAATGATTACAAAAATAGTTTTAATATATAAAAATAGTTTAATAATTACAAAAATAGTTTTAATATATAAAAATAGTTTAATAATTAAAAATAGTTTTAATATGTAAAAATAGTTTAATAATTACAAAAAATAGTTTTAATATATAAAAATAGTTTAATAATTACAAAAATAGTTTTAATATATAAAAATAGTTTAATAATTAAAAAATAGTTTTGATATACAAAAAACGTTTTCATATTATATATACATAATTATCAATTAGATTTTTATAACCACAAAATTAATAAAAACTTAAAAAAAATTTCATACCATAATCAAACTCTCAATAACAACAAATAATCACAATCCTCACAAAAAAACCATAATCAAACTATCACTACACAATCACACCATTCAACCTAACAAAAATCTATAAAAATCACCCTAACACCATAATCAAACTCAATTTTAGTGTCCTTACATGATTTGGGAGTGGAATTGAGGAGAAATCCACTTGAATCGCCGGAAATCGTCGAAGGAGGAGAGGGAGAGGCGGAGTTCGCGAGGAAGAGGAAGAGAGAAATGGGGAAGAAAGGTCTGCGACCTAATTATAAAATGAAAATTCCGACGGAAAATGTCCGTCGGAATTTCCTCGGTATAATTTACTAGGTTCCTCGGAATTTCCTCGGAAACCATTAATTTAATTTTCGCGAAATATTTGGCGGTTTGGGTTGCCGGGTAAATGAAAATATTCGAAGGAAAGTATCTTCCTCGGAATTTCCTCAGAATATTCCGAGGGAATAAATTCCGAGGGAATAAATTCCGAGGGAATTCCGAGGTAACATGGTTTGGGGTTTCAAAACATCGATTTTTTTTGCCGTATTTCATTTCTTATACAAATGTAATGCATACCACTGAGGATTCTTTGTATAGATGATCATAAACCATGAAATAACAAAATTTCAAAAATAATGGTAAGTATTCCCTTTAACATTTATTAAAGTGTATAAGTGTTTCTCTTATGTTGTGTGGTTTTCGTTCATGCAATCGTAAAAGTGTTTGTTATCGTGTAAAACACCAAATTTTGACTTCATAACCTGGTTAAGACACTTAATGAAGGTGATATACGTGTTATTCAATCCAAGCGTTGTTTTGGTTTAAAACCCTAGTTCCTCGAATTTCCTCAGAATATTCGAGGGAATTCGAGGACATACTGAAAACCAGTAACTTCCTCGAATTTCCTCGAATATTCTGAGGAAATCGAGGAACCAGGATTTTAAACCGAAACCAATACCTTCTGAATGTCCTCGAATACTCGAGGGATTTCGAGGAAAAATACTTTATAATCAAATCCCTAAATCGAGAAGGTCAATAAGGAAATTCGAGGAAAACCTAAAGTCCGGAATTTCCTCGGTATTTCTAAAAAGAAAAAGAAAAAAGATGCTAGTCTGTTCCGAGTCATCATCACCGGATGAATCTGAATCTGGATCTTGGTGAAACTCTCCAATAACTGGTTCATTCTCTGAACGACGGCTTCCTCTGCAAGTCGGTTAAATCGACTACAAGGCCAACTCCAGCTACATCTCTGCTACACTTAAGTTGTCGGATGTGATTGGTTGTAGTGGGTCTTCCAGCTCAGAACTTCCTGAACTCGGCCTCTCGGGTTGAGTCTTGTAAATAACCCATGGATCATCTCGTTCCTTACCCGGGGTACTTGATATAAAACCTGTAACATTTAAAAATTATTAGTAAAAGTATAAATTAATACACATGGTGATCAATCATTCTGAATAATTAACATTTACTTACCGATCGGCTGAGAAGCAAGAATGAAAGGATCATAATATTGCAGCTTTAATTTACTGATGTAACACCAAATGCATCTGTTCTCACACCTCGATCTGGAGTGTTGTCGTGCCAATCACAATAGAAAACAGTACAGCGCAATCCAAGCATGCTCAAATACTTGATTTCCATAATCTCATGTATGTGTCCGTAGTATACATCATCTCCCAATACAGAACAAACGCCAGCATCATAGGTCGACGCAACGTCTCCTCTTTTCAGTTGTGAATGCATATCCTCGAGTACAAAATCTCGGATATGACTTCACAACATAGTTTGGTCCAACCACCATCTCGCGATCCAATCGTCAAATGTTTCACCTCTGGCCAAACCAGCAGACACCTATTAATAACACATATATAGGTTATATCAATAAATATGAATTAGTATAAATATGTGATAAATGATATTTTAATTTGTTTAAGGCACTCACATAAGTAAACATCCATCCAACAAATTCTCTGCTTCATTTCTTCTAGTTCCTCCTCGTATGATCTATATTCGAACCACTTTTCAGCCATGAAAATCCTGTACATATGATGACAATAATGTAATTAATTAAGATTTAAATGTCAATTTGTTAAAATAAAAACTTGTAAGATAATAAACTTACCTCTCATATTGAAGAACATCTTCGCAGTTGGTGAGTAAATATGTTTGCAAATGACTTCGCCCTGCCTCAGAAGTCGACGGTCCTTTGGTTTTCCGCTAAGTCGTCCAACATCTGTGAAACTGTCTGGGACCTTAACATGATATGTTGCCCGTTCGCCTCTATCATCATGCCGAGTAGGTCTTCTGTTTTTGGTTTGAACTTCTGCTGGAAAGTAGTACTTGGCAAAGTTTGAAATTTCTTCATTGATCATCTGTGCGACTATAAAACCTTCCACCCTACTTAAATTTTTCACCATCTTCTTCAAATGGAACATATACCGCTCATACAGATACATCCATCTATACTGCACAGGACCACCAAGTTCCAATTCTCTTGCCATGTGAATAACAAGATGCTCCATAACATCAAAAAATGAGGGAGAAAATATCTTCTCAAGGTTGCACTGAATCACGGCTATGTTAGTCTTCAAATTTTCAATACATTCAAGAGTCACTGATCTGGTGCATAAATCGCGGAAGAAAGCACTTATCCCTGCAATTGCTTCATGAACATTTCGTGGTAATAGTTCCTTGAAGGAAAACGGAAGGAGGCGCTGCATCAACACATGACAATCGTGACTTTTCAAGCCAATAAACTTTCCTTCATTTCTGTCGATACAGTTACGTAAATTAGATGCGTAACCGTCTGGAAACTCCACATCGTTTGAAATCCAATCAAAGAACGCATCTTTTCCCTCTGCATCAAGTCGGTATATGGGAAAAGGAGCTCCACCATTCTCATAAACATGAAGTTCTGAACGAGCACATATATCGACTAAATCCAGTCTTGACTTCAAATTATCCTTTGTTTTACCTTGAACGTTAAGGATCGTGTTCATGAGATTGTCAAAAAAGTTCTTCTCAATATGCATGACATCTAAATTATACCTTAGCAGATGATCCTTCCAGTATGGCAGATCCCAGAAAATATTTTTTTTGGTGCCAGTTATGTAGTTCTCCAACAGCATCTACCGGAAAACGCTCATGTCCACCGACGTCTGGCGTCCTTGCTGCACCAAAATCTCTTAGTTGTGTCTTCAAACCTTTCCCACTAACTTCCTCAGGTGGACCATCAAACACCTGCTTGTTCTTCCTAAACAAAGTCTTACTCCGACGGTATGGATGATCAGGTGGTAGGAATCGTCTGTGACAGTCAAACCTACACGTTTTTCTTTCGTTCTTTAGTTGGAAAACATCTGTGTCATCTTCACAATATGGACATGATAGCCTCCCATGCGTTGTCCATCCAGATAACATACCATATGCTGGAAAATCACTTATTGTCCACATTAGTACTGCCCGCATTTGAAAGTTTTCTTTACACGAAATATCGTATGTTTCAGCACCTTCAGCCCATAGTTGTTGCAACTCATATATTAGTGGCTGAAGAAACACATCAAGTGATCTCTTAGGATGCTCTGGTCTGGGAACGAGAATGGAGAGAAACAAAAACTCTCGTCGCAAGCACAAGTTTGGGGGTAAGTTGTATGGTGTAACAATGACTGGCCATAGAGAATATTGTCTTCCACTCTTGCCATACGGGCTGAAACCATCAGTACATAATCCAAGGTAGACATTTCTTCTGTCATACGCAAAGTCGGGATACTTTGATTGGAAATGCTTCCACGCTTTTGCATCTGAAGGATGTCTAATCTCACCATCTGTTGAGTGCTCCGCATGCCATCTCATTCGCTGCCTGCGCTCAGAAGATACAACCTCTGCAACCTTCCGTCAAAGGCAAATATCACATCCTTTTATATGGCACTGGAACTCTTCCACTCGTATCTTTATAACGAGGCTTCCGACAAAATTTGCATGTAATCCGCTGGTCATCCGCCCTCCAATAAATCATGCAGTTATCGCTGCATACATCTATTACCGATAAGATAAACCAACACCAGCTACAATTTTTGAACCTCGTAGTATGAACCTGAGCTACATTATCCTCAGGTAGAATACCTTTAACAAAATCAGCTATCACATCCACACAGTCTTCAGCCAAGTTATAATCTGTTTTAATGCCCATCAGTCTTGTAGAGATGATAAAGTTGAATGACCATCTCTGCAACCTTCGTACAATGGTTGCTTTCCAGCATCCAACATATCATAAAATCTCCTAGCTTCTGGGTAAATCTTCCCTCTAAAATGATCATTTACCATCTACTCAAGTACCTACACCATAATCTACATCCGTTCTAATTGGTTCTTCTAATCTAACCGCCGGCTGAGGTTCGCTAGTACTGCCAAGTTTATAATCAGTTTCCCCCTGATGATACCAAATTTTGTAACTTCGTGTAAACCCACTCAAATATAGATGAGTCCAAACATCCCACTCTTTAATAACCTTTCTATTTTTATAAATTAGAGCAAGGACATCTTAACTTACCTGTTTCTGCTTCCGGTTGTCGGCGAACTAACCCCATGAATTCGGTTATACCTTGTTGGTATTATTTCGTAAGCAATCTCGTGTTCGGATCCAAATGAGGTCGATTGATCCAAGAACGAAAATAATTTGAAGAAGACATGTTTTTTTTAAATCAAATTCGTGATAGTAGGAGGGAAGATGAAGAAATGGAGTGAATGAAGAGGAAGAGGGGTGGTTGTATTTATAGATGAAATCCTGCCGACATACTGAGGAAATTCCGAGGAAAGCCTACACTTCCTCTCGAATTTTAATTTCACATTTTTTTTCCGACGAACATGGTTTTCTCTGTATTCCCTCGGAATATACCGAGGAAATGTGTCTTCCTTGGAATTTCTCTGTTTCAGTGACATTTCTTGGTTTCCTCGGTATTTCCTCGGTTTTTGGTCAGAAAATTCCGAGGAACTCATTTTCCCTCGGTATGTCCCTCAGAATAACGATGTTTTCTTGTAGTGTTATGATCCATTATAAATTCAAAGTAACAAAACAAATTCACATTTTAGTTTTGTATAGATAATCATTAGTTAAATGAGTACTACTATCCAAAATTCATGTGTCTCTTTCCACAATGTAAAACATAATATCCAATTATTACAAAGTATTCTGATGCACTAAATATTAATGCAAAATACTTACATATAAGAGGCTAATATATTTCATAAAATTATTAATATACATTAAGTTATTATACTTAATTTTTTAAAATGCCACTGAAAAAGTGTATTTCATCTATAAATTCCCATAATAACATAATAATAGTTAACCATTATAACAAAATTATTTTAATAAAACAATTAGGAAGCTAATAATTTATTGGAAATTTGGCAAAATAAGTCTAATAAACAAAGCATATGCAGTCAAAATTACAACCAAACAATATATTAACTTTTTTTCAAGAACTCAACTTACTACGAGTTTAACTGGTCGACTTACCAACATTTATTTGTATCCAACACATACAATCAAACTAGGTGATTTTCCCGTGCTCATGCACGGGTATAAATATTTATAAAGTAAATACATTATAATAATTTATTAATATTGTTTTTTTTTTCAGTTTTTAATTATTATGTTATTTATATTCTAATCAATATGCATCGCTTATAATTTTGGATATATAATATCTCGACTGATTGATTATTTTTTGGATATATTAAATAACATTTACTTTTTCGATTCAACTAAAATGTTTTTGTTATACACATTAAAATTTTGATTATTTTGTTAATTTCATGTAGTTTGATTCTTTTCTTAAATTTGTAAATATATTTTAGTAAGAATGTGTATAATTTAATATATATTTTTTTGAGAATCAAATAGTAAAAGTACACTAAACTGTTGATCAATTTAAAGTTGCATAAGTAAATATAACAGTGATAGTCTTTTGAAACCTTATGCATATATATATTATAAATTATACAAAAATACTTAATTGTAATAGTTGGTTAATATATCTCTAATATTATTTGAGAATTTCATATTTAGTTAGTAATATGTTGAGTAGGTCTATAGTTTTATATATAAAAATATTATTACAAATAAAAATATATTATTTTTATCAAATGTTTGACTTTGTATAAAAAAATTGGATTGGTCTAGTTACTCATTTTGTGGGTATATTGTGTTACATATATTTCGTCTAATTCAAGTATAACTATTTCTAATCTAATTCAACCAAATCGTATTAACTATATTCATTGTATTAGTTTTGTTTTTCATATAAATTATAAAAATACTTAATTGTAATAGTTGGTTAATATATTTCTAATATTATTTGAGAATTTCATATTTAATTAGTAGTATGTTGAGTCGGTCTATATTTTATATATATAAAAATATTATTATAAATAAAATATATTATTTTTTATCAGATGCTTGAATTTGTATAAAGTTGGATTGGTCTAGTTACTCATTTTGTGGGTATATTGTGTTACATGTATTCCTTCTAATTCAGTTATAACTATTTCTAATCTAATTCAAACAAATCGTATTAACTATATTCATTGTATTAGTTTTGTTTTTCATCTTAGATTTGAAAATAAATTCTGATTTCTTAGTAATTTAGTATATGTTAATTTTCAAAAATAAATTATAAAATAAAATGATGATAGGTACAAAGTTGCATAAAAATATAACCGATAAATTTTAAAAGGGATGATTAATTTGTTACTTTAATATCAAGATTATTTTTCTAAACTTTCCTTTTATGAAATCACATTATATATATATATAATTCGTTTAAGTTTGATAAATATTTTCTTTATCATATATGTTATTTGAAAATATAAAAGGAACTTAAATTAAAAAGAAAGATTAAATTAAATTTTATTAATTAAATGTATCTTAGTTTATATTATTTAACTTATTTTGTAATAATTTGAGAAATAGATTGATTTAAATAAAATGCATAATACTTTTCAAATATATCTTATGTTGTTTAAAATTATCTTTTAAAAGGAAAAATTATTTATTTACTTTAAAATCATGATTATTTTGTGAACTTTCCTTATTATGAATTACACTATATATAAAAGATATTTTAGTTTTAAATTTTATTAAAAATTATTATATAGGCTATTTGAAAAATAAGAAAAAGGAAACCTAAATAAAAAGGAAAAATAATATAAGATAAATATTTAATAATGATAATTTTATATAAATGATTTATTAAGGGTTTCATTGTAATCTAACACCGTGAGAATTAAAGTGAGTGCGACACATAGGAAACTGACTTCTCAAATAATATTATAGAGATCACTAGATACAAATAGTTTATTTATTTGGTTTTGAATAAGAATCAAATATTTAGTGAATGACATACAATTAAATCCAATATTTTTCTTTCATTCATGAAACTTTGCAAATTATTATTTTTTTTTTTAAATGAAGAAACCACAGTCCACAAGCGGTAATTATTTTTTAAAGAAAATGTGGAATAAATATTTAACTTGTAATATACACATGAAAATAAGAGTGTTTCATCCATTTTTAATTTGTAACACTTTATAGTTATGAATTTATTTATTTCTTTTCATTATTATGATAATTTTTTCGTAACATATGTAAACATAATATTATAGTTTTTTATCTTGAAAAATCTTTTATTATTTTAAACATCATTTAGTTTTATATTTACACCATGTTTATCATGTATATCTTTAATTTAATATTATATTTTAATTTTTAACAATATGTCTTATTTCAATTGATTTTATATATAATACTAAATATATATTATATTATATTTTGAAAATTTATAATAGCTACAATGTATTATTATATGTCATCATACTTTTTTTTAATAATATGTTATAACGCATTATTTTATTTTAATTAATGTGTTACTTTTTCAGATTTTTTTTGATCATCCAATTAGAGATTTATATACATATAATTTTTAAAGCTCAAAATAGTTATATATGTTTAAATTAATTTATTATTATAATTGTTAAGGAGCCAATCCCAATACCTTTACCAACAGCCGCATCCGCCAAATCAGTACCACAACCTTCTGATAGAAAAATTAAAGATATTTTAGCATTGATATGGAGGCCCGAAAATCTAGCAAATCGATTCATCACTTTCAAGACCCCATATAGCGACTCCAATGACCCATCTGTAAAAACTAAAATATCGTCGGCAAAACTCAAATGTGTCAGATTCCCCCGTTGACATTGCAGATGATACCCGAACTCTCCATTGGCCGCTGCCTCATTTAACATCTTGGAAAATTACATTGTTCATGATCACATATAGATAGGGAGACAGAGAACAGCCTTGTCTAATCCTCCTTGCACTCGTAAAGAACCCCTCAAGACTCCCATTAACTGCCACAGAGAAAGAAGCCGTTGAAATACAGATACTGATCCAATGAATGAATTGATCTGGGAGATTCATGGCTTTCAATACAGAAGTTATAAAGGACCATCGAACCGTATCGAAGGCTTTGGAGATATCAAACTTAATGTCACAGCGAGGAGACGTAGATGATTTGTGATACCCGTTAACTAACTCAGAAGCGAGTAGAACATTCTCCAATAATAGCCTACCTTGGACAAAGGCACTCTGATTGGGTTTGATTGCCTCTGGTACTAGAATATTGAGTCGGCCAGCTAAGACTTTAGAGATAACCTTATATAGAATATTGCAGCATGCTATCGGACGGAACTCCTCCATGGTTTGAGCATTCTCCACCTTCGGAATTAAGGACAGTATAGTAGCATTGATCCCAGTAGATAAGAATACATAGAGGAAAAACGATTGCACTGCTGTAATAAACTCACTTAGATACCTTGGTCTCCCTTTGACAACTAAAGTTTGACATAGCAGGATTATGAACCACTCATTAATAACGTGCGGAACAGGCTGATGTCTGGGCAAATAAGAGTCTATCTTATGCAGATAGATTACAACTTATCCATTCTGTCATCTCTAACATTGTGAACTTTTGGAGCTCTGGTCTTTGTAGTGCTTTTCTCTGGTCTTGTATTTTTACTCAGACGCATAGTGCAAAGGTTGCTTGGGCAGATTTATGTGTCCCTAAGGATGAAGGCGGACTGGGTTTACGAAGATTGAGAGATTCAGCTTGGGTGTTTGCTTTTCATCTGATCTGGAGGATCTTTACTGGGAGCTCACTTTGGAAGTCTTGGATTCAGGCTTATTTATTGAGGAACAGTTCTTTTTGGGAAGTGAAGGAAAATGCCCAAGGCTCTTGGATGTGGAGAAAGTTATTAAAGCTTCTTGATGTTGCCTTCATTCGGTTCGAGGTTCGTAATGGCGAAACGGTTTTCTTTTGGTTTGATGATTGGTTAAAACGGGGTAAGCTTTTGGATGTCACTGGAGAGCAAGGAACTCGTTACCTAGGAGTCGACAGGCTAAGGTCTGTGATGCTACAGTTGGATATGTGTGGAGCATAGGAGGAGGAGGAAGAAACTGAGTTTTCCAGGACCTGATCATGAAAATTCAAGGCCACTCTGTCCCCTCGACAGACTTAGGCCCTGATTTAGCATTGTGGAGACGCGCAACTGACGACTACAAGGATCATTCTCAGCTCGAAAAACTTGGGAACATATCAGAGATAGGAGGGAAAAGGTTGATTGGAGTAATATCGTATGGTTTTCACAAGCGGTTCTTAGGTTTTCATTCATCACATGGTTAGCGATCAAAAATCGTCTATCCACGGGAGAAAAAATGAGACTATGGGGAGCACAACATATTTGTTTGCTTTGTGGGGAGCCGAATGAGACCAGAGACCATCTTTTTTTACTGGTCCTAATAGCCATATGGTCTGGATTCGAGTGACAGGGAGGCTGTTCGAATCTCGTATTCCTCCTGACTGGTCTGATATCTTTCAAAGTATGCAGGATGCTCGTTTATCTCGTCTAGACAAGGTACTGGTGAGAATGATTATCCAAATGACCGTTTATCACATATGGAGGGAAATGAATGCAAGGAGGCATGGAAAGAACTGGATACCAGTGGAAGAAACTGCTCGCCATATAGACAAGATCATGAGGAATAGAATCTCCTCGTTTGGCTACAGGGCCGGAAGTAAATTGGAGGGACTCATGAGACGTTGGTTTGAAGTTACCATATGATTGGAGCTTGTCCTTACACAGTTTATATTTTTTTTTTACGTTTTTAGATTAAAGCTGTTGGATCAATTATTACAAGTCCAATGGGCTGAGTAATATTTTGATGTGTGAATAGAAATTTTTTTATAAGCCCAATAGACTGAGTAAAAAAATTAAATTTTGTGAATGTTATGAAAATTCAGTGGATTCAATTTACAAGCTCAATGGCTGAGTAAATTGAATTTTATGTATTTAAATTTTTTAAAAAATGGAGCCAACTTGGTGGCCAAGTTAGCCAACTTGGTGGCCAAGTTTAGCCAACTTGGTGGCCAAGTTTAGCCAACTTGGTTTCCAAGTTTTGCTAACTTGGTGACCAAGCCTTATTCACTATAAATACACCACATTCCACTTCATAAATTCATCATCTCATCATCACATTCATAATCTCTCTCACTACACACAAAAACATCCTTTCTCTCACTAGAAAAGAAAATAAAAACTCTTTAGATCTTCATTTTCTTTTAGAAAGTAAGTGTCTCGAGAGTATATCGTAGTATTGAGTTCGTAGATTCTGTTTCGGGTGTTGCGAAACAGTCTCATCACGGTTGTATCCTGGGATTCAAAAATCGCATCAAACCGTCACATATTACGGGTGATTTATTGAGTTAAGGAAAGAGATTAAATCTCGACTCCGTGAATTCGTCTATTTCCTTACGATTTCTTAAATGTTGTAAGTCTTTATATTATCGTTTTATTCGCTTTTAGTTTCATAATTTTCAATCAGGATTAGTGGTCCTACAATCTTAACTCAATAAATCCGCTTTTTGCTTATTGCTTGAATCGGATTGAATATTGCAAACAAAATTTTTAAAACGATTTTAGAAACGATTTTTAAATCAATCTGAAACGGTTCTAAGAACGCTCTTTAGCTACTATCTAGAATGTTTTGGAATAAAAGACGAATCAACTTCAAAAAATGATTTACGTGACATTCATTGAAAAGTTCACGATCTCATTTCTGTAGAAAAAAATAATAGCGTTTAAGAACGTCTTTAAGACGAGTTCTGTGAACGACTATTAAAAATTTAATCGCTTATTGAATTGAGTTCTCAATACTTACTACGATTTGTGTAATTTGAGAATAGATTCAATAATGACTAATGATCTCACTAACAAGTTATAAATTTTAAGCTCTTAAGATAAGTCTTGTAAAATATAGATTTATCTTAGAAGATTGAGTTCATAATAATTTTGAATAAATCTTAAAAGATTGAGTTCATTATACTTTTGAATAAATCTTAAAGGATGGAGTTCATAATATTTTCGAATAAATCTTAAAATATTGAATTCATATAATTTTTGGATAAATCATCTAAGAAAAAACGTCTTAGTACCTTTGGTAAATATGAATTTTAAGATTGAGTCCAAATAACTATTATGGATAAATCAAAATATAAAGATTGTGTCCATAAGGATAAATCTATTATATAAAAATTGTGTCTAAATGATTATAAAATATTTATTTTTGAATAAATCTAATCTATATTTAGATTGTATTTCAAATATTTTATTTTGAATAAATCTAAATCTAAAGATTAAAGATTGCCTTCAAATAATCATGAAATATTTTGTTATACAAATAAGACTAGTGAGACGACAACCCTAATTGGGAAAGGGCATACACTTGGATCTCTTTGTCTAAGCCTAGTAAAACCACTATGGTGAGTTGAATACTTCCATGAAACTTTGAGTTTCGATATGGTGAAATCAAGGCTAAGAACACAAGCTCAAAGAAGTTTGCAATGACAAACTATCTAATCAAAGAGTTGTGATTCTTCATGCATGAGATAAAGACTGCATGTATGACAATTTATGTATTTGCATACTAGGTCTATAGTTAAACTAGAAAATTTCCATAAAAACTATCTCTCATAAGCAAAGGTTGAGTGCCATAACTTGATTGTCAAGCAAGACAAAAATATTCAAATCACAAAGTATATGTCATCACAATTGTGAACATAAAATGAAAGTGATTGAGCAAGAGAACTAGAAAAACCTACAGTTCATATTGAATTATACATTAGCTTTAGAAAGCAAGATGCTTAAAAGAAGTTCAATGTATAGTTTCGAAAAGCTGACACACATCGCAGCAGGACTGGCGGATGTTGTAGCAATATTGGTTTACATAGAGACAAAGTGAAATCTCAAACCAATTTGATAAGAACTAACAGATGAAGTGTAGTTTTGAGTCAATATTCCCTAATGGAATAGAATGTGGCAACTTAAACGAGAGTAAATGTTTTCTTAAGAGAATTAACATTATTACTCATCGTCTCCTTGTTCACTAGAATCCAAATTAAGTTGCGGAACAAAAGTTCTAAACTCTTAACGGATGATTGTAAGCATGCATGATCCCGAAGTTATCTCAGAAATGTGGGGCGTTGCTTACCACATTCAAATATTGGCAAATGACCATGTATTTTGAAAAGGTAATGTACATTCATACAAATACCTCAAAGTGTGGGGTGAGAAGAGTTCATCGTACACAAATGCTAAATAGAGTGGAGATGGAAATATCGAAATTTGAAGCAAATCGAATGCAAGAAGAGGACATTCCAATGTGGGGAAATGACAAAGGAAAATTCAAAAAATATTTCTCTACAAAGGAGACTTGGATGAGCATAAGGGAGAGAAACCAACAATGTTATTGGCATCAAGCAGTCTGGTTTAAACATTCAACACCAAAATACTCTTTCGTTACCTGGATTGCAATGCGTGGGAAATTAGCTACCGGGGATAGAATGCAGTACTGGAATGGGAATGTTGATGTTTCTTGTGCTCTATGTCAAGAACCTCTGGAGACTTTAACTCATTTATTCTTTGAGTGTTCTTACTCGGCGCAAGTTTGGGATGCACCTATGAGAGGGGTGTTGAAAGACCAGTACTCAGTTGATCTAGAGAATCTCACAAGACTTATCACTGGGTCATCAAACTGGAATGCGATAAAGTCTTTTATTGTGAGATACATGCTTCAAGCATCGATTCACATAATTTGGAGAGAGCATAATAGAAGGCGGCATGGTGAACTGGC